>JAZKJV010011884.1:0-665566 GCA_037367405.1 Ottelia alismoides
TGGAAACTTTCAACCGCAAATGAATTCGGCCACCTCATTGAATCCTTACTCAAATCATCCAACCGGACATGACCACTTACCATCTTGGACTGAACCGCCTTATTCTCAGTTTTCTCGCCAATGAAACATTTCAAAATCAAAATCCCTTCGAATATCATGACTGGCAGAGAAACCAAACCCAGATGGAAAGACATACACTGAATGATCATCGGCATTGGATTGACCATGACAGACCCCTCTTCAGAAATGATACCCATACAGAGGACTGGACGGACCTCCTAGACACATATAAACCCTGTATGCTAACTCCACAATATCAAGATCTGACCAATCATGATCAAAGGAATGAACTCTACTCAGATCAAATACACATGCTTGTACCATATGAGCAGCCTCCTTCCATAATTTTTGAGGAGAAATTTTCAAGAAATGACGTATAATGGACATTCCAAGAAATTCTCCTCTCCGCACGTACAGAAAAATGGAAGATGGAATCATTGAAACAAAATCCGAGTGCTCCCATGATTGAACAAAATTGTGAGGATGATGTTTCGAGGATAAAAACAAGATTTGAATTGATGGAGGATAGATTTCAAAAATTTACTGACAGAGTAATCTCATTCTATGGTGGATCGGGTATAAAACTAAATGAGGAAATAATTGGATCTCATGATGAAAATTTTGAGGATATTCAAAGACCTAGGGATGATTCTAACATCAACACTTCTGCCTATTATTCCCCTAGAAATGATAATGCCACTGACCCATACTCTGAATATCAAGGCCCCTTCTCATCTCTAGAAGACACCACATCGCCACACCACACAGAAAATACCAAAAAATTGGAATATTCAAAAACACCAAAAAAATCGAAAATTCAGAAAATCTCATAAAAATTGAATCTGAAAAAGATCTGAGGAATTTGGATCCTTCTTTACGGGAAGCACTGGAAAAATACTTGATTTTTGAACATCCCATTATAAAGGCCATTGAACACTTCCCTGACCTTAAGAAATTTCTAATGGACAGATTAATCGTCAAAAAGTCGGGAAGGATTAGAATAAAAACTGAAAGACATATCTTGTCAGTGGCCTCCTCCTTGGTGTTGAGGAGAAAAACCAAGAGCCGCATAGTGAAGCGGTTACCCAGATTTGACTGTAGAATCAAAGACACAATTTTCACCCATGCCCGTATTGATGACGATTCACCGATCAATATCCTCCCGACCTCTGTATTTCACGAACTCAAACTCGGACCGATTCGGAAGATACGAGAAATTGTTCAATTGGCAGACCGATCGATAAAGCGACCGAGAGGAATCATTTCTATCATCATGATATTTCCAAGGTTCTCCGCTCAAAATGGAATTCACGATCATTGATATTTAGCATCAAGGAGAATTCACCCAGTCTCCAATATTCTCGGAAAGTCATTCTTAGCATTGTCTAAGGTAATTATTGATTGTGAGACCCGGGAAATCAATTTTACGGCATTGGAAGCACTTCGATCTGATACAGTCTTTGAGGAACCACGATTTTCTGAGGTAACCCACGAAGTCCCCAACAACCGCAACCATGAAACGGTAGAAGAGCCCTACCCCGCTGCTACACCTGAGATTGCGTTTGTTAATAAGACTATTGGTTTAGATACTCTCCCCAGTATTTCAATTCCCGTGGATCTCAAAATAGACAAATCCTTCTACTACGATCCTGCGACATAAGCATGGTCGCACCCAGGGGAAACCTACTCTGATTATCTTGACCAAATCCTCCAAATCGAGAGTGCACCAACATTCAAGAGATAAAGAACAAACACGTAGCCCAAACACCGACCAAGGAGAAGAATTCCAATGGCTATACATCTGGGTACTCAAGTGAACCAACATCTTCACGAAACAAGAAAAAGAAAGTCACCTTTGATCTTTCGGAAGAGGAATCGGTTGATGATCCCTCATCAGGTCCGAAAAAGGTGGTCTACATGAGTGAAGTCTGTTCGATAGCTCTAAAGCCATATCTTCGTACGGATCCAAAATTCGATTCTCGTTGGACAACTCCCATTCCTAATTATTACTCATCCAAAGCTGATGCTCCTACCTTCCACAAATACACCTGGAATTATTTCTTATGAGCTGACTGAGACCGGAGCATCTGAATATTCATCTGAGGACAAACTGATTGATCTTAAAAAGAACGAATTTTGAGGAAACAATTGAAGGAACAAAAAGACATGAATATCTGGAGTATATCCACTTTCAAATACTATTCCTCTGAGGATAACTCTGATGATGTCTACCTTTCATCTAACTCAAATATTTCATCTACTATCCATCATGATTTTTCTGAGGATGACACTGATAATGATGGGGAATCATATGCTTCATCTCTGTCTCATCATTACGATCTCCCACTACAGGCTCACAAAAAGATCAGCCGTAAACCGCCTTAATCATCGGCTACCCACCCTCCCTCCCGACCACATCGGTCTTCTTGTACAACTTCTTCCTCTACTTAGGCCAAGGCCTAAGTATAGGGGGGACCGATGCCATTTGTATATACCATTTCCCTCATCACATTCCTATCTCTCGATCACTCCATATCCATCCTTCTTCTATACTTAGGCTGACCAGAGCCTAAGTATAGGGGGAACCGACGCCCACCTGTATATACTCTCCTCATTCATATACCCCGTCCACTTCATTTTTTCTTTTCCGCTCTTCTTCTATACTTAGACTATACGCAGTCTAAGTATAGGGGGGCGATTCTGTAAATCTTGTTCTTTTTCCTTTTTTACTCTCTTACGCTTAGCCCGAGCTATGTCTTCTTTACGCTTCTTGTGCTCTGAGGACACAACACTCGCTAAGTATAGAGGGGTCTGTATATATACTTTGTATATATTTTTATCCATATCTCGTACTTGCGCCTAAGTCTATATGTATTTACGGGGTGGGTATTCTTTAAAAATAAAAAAAACAAAAAAAAACACAACAGAAAAAAAACATTTTGCCACTAACACTGACTGTACCCAAAATTTTTTGAAAAAAATGGCTTCTTATTTATTTTTTGCATTAAAAAAAATAAAAAAACAACAAAAATTCAAAAAAAAAAAGAGAAAAAAAGAAAAAATGTGTCTGCATTTCACACACCTGCACTTCATCCAAGCATCGCATTTGCATATGTGAAAAGTCTTTGGGTTCTGAATCGAGTTATGAGCCGAAACCGAGAGTGATCTGGACTTGACCTTAATCCACCTAATTTTCAGAGGAACTTCATCGAGAAATAGGATTTTAGAGTCTTCGGGTCTTTGACTTAATTCTTTGAGTTCCACATGACAATGTGCAACATTTTGACTCTTAGTGTCTAACCTGGTCTCTTCATTCTGGGTACAACTCTGGAATAAGGAATTAATTTGTACTCTCACACTATGCACTTAGCTCAACTCAGACGGGATGTTGGAAGACTGTGTGAGTTTCTTTTCTAGTAGCGTGGAAATCTAAAGACCGGAGTATAGGTTGAAATAAAGCTTCGGAAAAGGGATGGACGGCTGGGCACAATTTTTCTAATACCCCAAAAAATGTATGGAACAAAAAGATGCTATATCCGTAGGGGCAAAACAAGATCCAAGCAGAACCACCAAAAATTCCAAATACAAAGAAGCAACTACCAAATAAAATCTAACCAAAAAGGTCCAAGCTTCAAGAAACCTGCAGATCTTGGTGGAGACTCGGCTACACTGACCATCTTCACAAGGAGAGGTGACTACACTGGCCACCCTCCAGTTCTTTTCCCCTTCTTCTATCTTCTCCCCCAATTCGATTGTGAACACAGCGCGACAGACCTTAGAAGGAAATACCTGACTCCCCGAGGACGAGTTACTGGAGAGGAGGTTTGCGCGGTAGTCCGGCATTCTGGATGGGAGGAGCTAAAACCTTTCACACACATGAGTCGGTTGTTCAATGTTCATAGGGTATACTTTGGGAAGAGGATCGATCTAAAATGACTTCTGAGCCGAAACTGTAGCAATGATGTGTAGAACTTGAGGGCTGTTGATTTTAAAATTCTAAGTCTCACAGAAGTTCCGACACATAAATAATCCAAAGGTTGAGTTTAGGTTCACTTTCACCTTCAGCTCATGGTCTTGGTATGGAACCCAATCTCATTTCACCTCATGGCATTTCTTTTTGATGCTCAGGGACGAGCATGGTTTAAGTATAGGGGGATAATGAATCTCATATTCATCACTCTAAATCTCATTTATTAAGCTCAAAACCCTCAAAATCAACAGCATTCTTGCATCTATTCTGCATAATTAGCATTAGTGCATGATTTCATAAGAATTGTATTTTGGCACAAAAATCTGCACAAAATAAGAAGCCAAAAATCCAAGCCAAAAGTGACCTGTAAATAGCCTAACTTCCCAGATTTTTAACTCATTATTTCTAACTCCGAATGACTCAAAACTACTTCCACTGTGTACATATAACTAACAAGAATAAAGGAAAAATACAAAAAAATAACTAACCCAAATAAGTGGACCAAAAACCCAAACCCTAATTTCAGGATTTTCGGACTAAAAGCCACATATCTTCCCCATCCAGTGTCCGATTTAATCCTACTCACTTTTGAACTAATGTACATTCAATTACCTTCAAAACAAGACCGAGTTCAAGTGAATCGGAGCTCATATGTAAAAGTTGGGTTTTGGGCCTCTTTTGTACATTATATATTTTTAGTGGTTTTTGACCTAATATTTTATGTACATATTTTTAATTAATAAAAATCCAAAAGAAATTAGATTAAGGTGTCTTTATTTGTCTCTGATTTTTCTATATTTTTTCCGGATTTTTATCTGTCTTAAAAATGACATAAAAATTACAAAACCCCAAAATTAAGGTATTCTATGTACATGGGATACCCCAAAAATACTACTTTGTGCAAATGATCGATTTTGGTTTTGATGTCTTCATGAAAGTTGTAGATCTCATCGAGACGAGGAATTTTAGTGAAGAAACTTATTCGATCTGAGGTCATTTACTATTTCTTATTGATTTTACAAAGTAATTAATTTGCAAATTTTCTGGTGCTGACACGTGGCCGCACCTGGTGCTGCCATGTGTCAGCCATTTTTTGGCTTTATTTTTATCGTTTTTATTAAAAAAATTAAATAAAAAAATTAAATAAAATAAAAAAATGGATGCACGTGCGTCGCACGTGCCTTGAAGGCACGTGCTCCGCACGCGCATCCCTCCTTGCAGCCCCCCTTCGGCCACGTGGCGTAACAAGCGCCATCCGATCACGCACGATCGGACGACGCCTGTGCGTCGTCCCCATCAGACCCTTCGTTCCCAATCACGCCAACGCCTTCGATCTCTCCGCCTCCGTTGATTTCGTCGCCGCCCCACGATTTTCTATGCCGCAGATCCTCCCGATCTCCTCCAGATCTCGCCGCCATCCCGCTCCCGCGTATCTCGCCATCCAATCCCCAGTCGCATCTCCATCAAATCCCAATCAGCCCCGATCCTCCTTCCATCTCCGTCCAACACCCCTTCTCCTATTTAAACAACCCCCTGCCGCCTCGTACACCCATCCGCTGATACTTCAACTGCCCGAGAGACGGTGGTGACAGCATCGTGCTTCTCCCTTCGCCGGCGAGATCCAAGGTCTTCGACCTTGCTGCATCAAGGCGCACCCTCCGCCGCTAGTGCCCCAGCTCCGAGTTCATCTCCGTCGAGCCCAGTTACAGACAACCACGACCTCAACTTCTCCGCCCCTCCGACATTCATCGTCTTCGACACGCTCCTCTACTCCGCCACGCCGCCAGGAAACCGAACAACGACTCCATCGCCTCCGTTCATCTCCACCGCCACCGAAGCTCCTCTGCCCTCAGCGCCGCTTCGTCGACCCTCACGCTAACCGCAGCTTCCTCCAGGCTCCAGACAACCTCCGCCTCCGCCCAGGAGCTTGGCACCTCCACTCCAGTGCGGTGCCACGCCGCTCCGTCGTTCCCTCTACCAGAGCCCCACCTCGCAAGCCACCGGAGCCAGCGCCCCTCCTCTGCCTCAGCTGGGCACACAGCCCGAGACCCCAGCACGCGCAAGGCGCGTGCGTGGGGGATGTCACCTGACATCATCCCCAGGTCACGTGCTCCGCACGTGACCGCGGGGTTATTTGCACAAGTCCCCCCGATTCTCCTCATTATCGCGAAAAACCCCCGCCAGCCAGAGGCACGTGCTTAGCACGTGACCGTCTGGAAATTTTGCAAAAACTCCCCCCAGCATTTTGGTAATTACATTACAGTCCTTTCTTTATTTATTTTATATTTATTTATTGCAAGTATACCCCTGTGTTCCCCTGTGATTCTAGACCTCTTCTCTACATTATTTTATCATCAAAAAATAGCATGATGTTTGTTAATAATTCTCTACACTTTGACATATTGTGAGCATTTTTTATGATGGATGGTTAATTAATAAATAATTATTTTGTGGAAATTTGCATATTTTACCCATTTCTTGCTCTGAAATTCACAGTTGATTAACCATTGCTCTAAAAATCTCCGAAATATCACATATTGTAGAGTTAATTGTGCTTAACATTGTGCCCAAAAAGATTTGTATTTGCATGCATACTTTGCTCTGTAAAAATCATTTTGCATACATTAGTATTTAATTTTTAATAGGGTATTAAACCCCACATTTTCAAGGTTTAGGATTTTTCTGAGATCCATCACCTAGTGATAGATCTTAGATAATTTTATTTCTTGAAAATAAATAGGTTTAATATTTATTATAACTAAATATTGAAAATCATTCTGTTTGTATTAAAAAATTCATAAAAAAATCATATTGCATCCAAAAATTCCCAAAAAAGTATAGTGCACCCATTTCATCATAATTTTACATTGTGGCCAAGTTTCGTATTTTTCGGACATCGTTTTGATTGAAATTTACATTTTAGTCCCTAAAATAGGCCGAATTTGCATATTGCACCCTTTATTGCATTAACAATTCCAAAAAAAAGACCGACTCGAAAACCGAACACAAACTTTGATAGACATCTTTCTAGGTTGTTCCTTTGCCTTCTTGTGATCGACCTTGGGACTTGCCCAAGTAAAATAAACATAAAACCACGAGATTAAAACTTTATTAAAATTTTGTGTGGTTATTTTCTTGACCGTTTTCGATTGCCGCCTACAACGAACGACACATCATTCTTTTTAAAGCCGAACGATAAAAACACAATCTTAAAAGCGACATTTTCAGATTCGTCATCACCTCACTCCCGTAGTATGCCGATATTATGAACTTTCTTGTTGCTAAGAAAGTTCCACAAGATTGGCCCAGGTAGAGGCTTGAGACCTTCCTTGCGAAGGCCAAGTCATACCACTGGGAGGATCCATCCTTTACCACGAAGGAGGGGATAGTGTCTTGCATAGGTGCATTCCTTGGGAGGAGCACCATAGCGTCCTCACTTACTGCCACAAGCTTGAGGCAGGAGGACATCATTCTGGGAGGAGAACGACACAGAAAGTGCTCCAATCCGGCTTGTGGTGGCCTACACTCTTCAAGGACTCTGATGAGTTCATGAAGAGGTGTACTGACTGTCAGAGGATGGGCACTTGTGGACATCCGTGATATGATGCCGATGCAGCCCATTCACTTTTGTGAGGTTTTTGACGCATGGGGCATCGATTTCATGGTCCATTCCCTAAGAGTCAAGGATTCGAGTACATTCTGTTGGCCGTTGACTATGTTAGTCGTTGGGTTGAGGCTATCCCCGCCCGAACCGCTGATGCCAGGACAGTTTGCAGATTTTAAGGAAGCACATCATCACGCGGTTCGGGGTACCTCGAGTATTGATTTCAGATGAGGGTCTCATTTCATCAACGACCAGGTGAAGGCCCTTGCTAGCAAGTTCGGCATAAACCATCGAGTTGCCACTCCATACCATCCATAGACGAATGGTCTAGCCGAGGTGTCGAACAGGGAGATCAAGACTATTCTGCAGAAAGTCGTCGCCCTAACCGGAAGGATTGATCACAGCTTTTGGATTCGGTCTTGTGGGCATATAGGACGTCTTTCAAGACACCATTGGGGCACATCTCCCTTTCGCCCTCGTATATGGCAAGCCGTGCCATTTACCTATTGAGCTGAGACACAGGTCACTTTGGGCAGTCACTGAGATACTTGTTGATCCAGATAGTGTAGGAGACCAGAGGAGGGCAGAGTTAGCAGCCTTGGAGGAGCTTAGAGATACCGCCTTCTCAAACAGCCTATAGTACAAGGAGAGAGTGAAGGAGTGGCATGATTCTCATATCAGCCACAAGCATTTTGAGCCTGGACAGAGAGTATGGCTGTTTGATGCTAGGCTTCGTCTATTCCCAGGGAAGCTACAGAGCAAATGGAAGGGACCCTATCTTGTGAGAAAGGTACACGACAACGGTAGCATTGACATATCCGAGTTGTCTTCTGAGAGTACCTTTCGAGTGAATGGCCAGCGGCTCAAGCCATTTCTAGATCATGAGTCGTGGGTCGTTGATGTTGCCCCTATTTCATTTTGCATGAGATGTGGTCTCTTGACTCACATCTATTTCATCTCACGCCTGATTATCACTGTTCTTCCGACCTGTATAGATCCAGGTGCCCTTATCATCACATTCTTTAGTCCCACATCCCGTTTGTCATCCTTTATTATGCTATACTTAGGGTGTACTTTACCCTAAGTATAGGGGGATGTAGGACCTTTGAGTTTTTCTTTTGATTCTATCTACCCCTGTTTTTGCTGCCTATACTTAGGGATATTTTACCCTAAGTATAGGGGGGGTAGACCCTGTACATTCTCCACTCGGTTTTCCCTTTGTGTACAGCCTGGTATACTTAGGATCACTTGATCCTAAGTATAGGGGGAAAGCCGAGAGTCTCTTGAGTTTCTATTCATTCATTCGTCTTTGTATATAGCCTTCCTTTTCACTTCCCTATACTAAGCACGAGTTATGTCTTCTTCATCGCTCTTGACTTTGAGGACATCGTTTGAGTTAAGTATAGGGAGGTGTGTATATATTTCATATATACTTTAGCCATAACTCGTACTTTGTGTGAGTGTGTTAATAAATAAAATTGGCTAAAAACCCAAAAAACACAAAAATTAAAATTTTTTCCTGAAAATAATCATTCTTTTATTGCACATACATAGCTAGTGTACAAATTATTTTTGTAAAAAATGTTTTCAAAAATCTTTTGGTGTTAAGTTTGTGTAAATATTTTCTTATCAAAATTATGTATATAGTACAAAATTTTCCAAAATGTTTTGAAAATCAAAAGTTTTGCAAAAATCTTGTGTAAATGTGTGTAAATACTTTTGCAAAACTTGCATTCATGCATTCATCCATCCATGATTTCAAAACATTTTTCAAAAAATTTGCATGTTTGTAAAAATTGTGTAAATAGCATCTTTGTATATATGTATATTAGTTTTTCCGGATTATAGTTGACATTTAAACTAGCCTGGAATTAAATTGGGAAATGGAGCTTGATTTAGATCTTAATTCACCTAATTCTAAGAGGAACCTTATAGGGCTTAGGGTTAAGGCTTTTCAGGTCCATGGTGACTTAATTCTTTGAGTCCACTAGTCTATGATCACATGTCATCTCAATGAGCCTAAGTAGAGCACTTAACAACACACCACATGACTCATATAGACAATGGCTTTACTTGGACACAACACTTAGCACCGAGCTCTCTACGGATGAGGTGGTGAGGAGGCAGTCTTCCTTGACTTGGGGGTAGCATATGAGGGTAGTACTTCTAGGCGGAACCTCTCTTCTTCTTTTAGTGAAGGAAGTGCATCTCAACTTGGTCTGGTTGCCATGATGTCTAACGACAGGAGTTGTGGGTTGCAATAATGCTTCAAAAGAGGATAGTCTACTGGCTCAAGAGGAAAAACTCCTTGTACATATGCTGCACATGTATATGTTGTATAGATGAACTTGAAAAAAAATGCAAAAAGAAAATAACTCCAAAAAAGTGGTGGGTCTGATAGAAAATGATAATCCCACCGGAGTATGTATATAGTGCAATAAGCAAAAGCTTGAGATTCATGTCCCACCTTATGTAGCTTGCAGCAGGGAGACTTGGCTACACTGTTGAGCTCCCAAGGATACATGGCTACACTGGCCATGGTCCATTCTCTTTTTCCCCCTCTTCTTGAGCCGGTTGAACTTGAACTTAGAAGGGAATACCCCGCTCCTCGAGGAAAGAGTGGCCAGATTGGGGTCATAGAGTTACCTTGTTAGGGAGAGTTGTCAAGTTGCCATTTCTGAGGTGGAGAGCTTATACCTCACATTCACAGTACAAGGAAAGATTCATGATCTTCAGGTTTGTGTTTGGTGACTTGTTCTGATCTGGATTGTTGAGGAGTCCTTGATTATAGATTGGTGGAACTTAGAGGCTGTTGAGTTTTAAGATTAAGTCCAAATAAGGTTCCGACACATTAATAATCCAAAGATCTGATCGAGCTCCATAATTCAATTTATTGAAGGCAAGTTAATATTCAACCTTGATCCATGTGCATTCTCCTCTTTTTCTTTTTCTTTTTCTTTTTTCACTTCTTTTTCAAATAAGTGTTTGCTAAGGGACTAGCAAAGTTAAGTATAGGGGGGTGATGAATACTCATTCATCACTCTTTATTCGTATATTTTAGCTACAAAAAAACCTTTGCAAATACATGTAGATATGTGTAAATACAAATGATTAACAAAAGGCATGCATAGTGTAAAAACTAATAATTAGCATGTTTTTGTGCAAAAATAAAATAATAAAGAATAAAAAGAAAAGAGGGAAATATTTAGAATAAATATTGAGCAACCTAATTCCAAGGGAGGGCTCAGCATGGGCCTGACCGCATAAAAGCCAAAGTAGGGAGAGATAGGGAAGCTCATGTGTGTAAATATACCTGTAAATATAATAAAAATATTTTCCTCCAAAAATAAAATAAAAAGGGCTTGTATATATTTGTAAATATTTGTAAATACAAAATCAAAACAAAAATAACAAAATTAAAAAGAAAATAAAAATAGTCACTTGTATATAGATTCACCTTGTACATAGAACACTTATCTATATTTATTCTAGCCCTGTAAATAAATAAATAAATTTTCATAAAATTTGTATATATTCTATGATATAATAAATAAATAAAAAACCATAAAAACAACAATAAAATAAAAAGAACAAAATTAAAAATCAAAAAGAACATTGTACATATACCATGTATTTATATATCTATTTATTTAACCCTTGTATATAAATAAGAAAAATAAAATAAAAATACCTTTTTATTCCTAATTTTATGATATAAATAAATAAAATATAAAATGGGAATAAAAATGTATAAAAAAACTAATTAAAAATTAAAAATCAAAAATCCATATTGTATATATACCTATATATAGCACTATAGTGTAAATACCTTATTTTTATTTCATAAAATTAACTAAAAAATCACAAAAAAATAGAAAAAAATAAAACAAACATTTTTTATGTTTTGAGTTTTTAAATAATTCGGCCATTTATTATTTTATTTTGAATTTCTAAATATTTATTACATGGCTGATCCTGATTGGTCCACGGGGGACGTTGACCCCCGGTCAACTCCCCCCCCCCCCAGGACCACTGAGCCCCGGATCCAAGACCGCGACCCGACTTCTCGAATTTCTCTACGCTCGATGCGACGCCCATACCCGCAAATCCCGGGCTCTCCTTCTTCCTTGTGCATCCGAGATCCTCGCCCGATCTTCTGCGTGGGGATCCGCGCTTCGTGGAACCCTGCCAGATCCCTTCTTCTCGGACCTGCACTCGCATATAAGCCGAGCTTCGCCTCCGTTTCATTTCCATCTTTGGCTCATCGTTCTCCACCCAAGGACCTCCATTGCCTCCGCGAGAGTGACAGCTCGCTTCCAGTGGTGTTGCAGCGAGGAGGGAGCGTGTAGACCATCGATCCGGCTACGTGCGCCGTTGTGCGCCGCCTAGAGGTGACGCTCGAGCCTCGGGCACAACGACCCTCGAGGCAAGGACCTGGAGCATCCCCTTCTCTCCCACAGTCGACTCCATCCATCAGGTAGCCTTCCTTCTTCTTCTATTTCCCGAATTTTCATTTTCCCCCAAATCGACCCGTCGCCGTTCAGCTTTGATCCCGACCATCCTCGCCTTCATTTCGACCATCGGAGTCATCCATCATCTCCGCCATTCCCCCACAGACCTTTTCCGCCCACTCATTCACCCCAGTTCGCAAAGGAACTGGGTATCGAGTTCCATCACCGTCGCTCCGCCGGAGCTCGCACGCCCCGCCGCACCGACCACCTTCACCACCCCTAACCGGTCGAGGCACTTTGCCCTCGACCCAAGAGTGTGTTGCTGTGCTTTGCAGGTTCATCCGAGCCCATCTGAGGGCTTCGACTCTTTGGAGCAGCCGCTCCTACTCCGCCAGTGCCGCCGGAGCTCTCTAGAGCTCCTCGCCACCATCGGAGTGGACCATTAGACGTGGGAGGCCAAGGCGATTCTTCTCCGATCAGTAGCAGCCCTGCAAGGAGGTCTCCCAGCGCCCACACGATCCCGGCGAACCTTGCCGGAGTCCAGTTCTTCGAGTAACCTCCGAAGCCGTTTGATCCCCCTCCAGCTCCAGATTAGATCTCAGACGTCCATCAGAGGAGCCAAGCCAGCCGTTGATCTTCAAAGGGAGGATCTCAATCGTCCGATCAGCGAGGTCTTCCCATGTCGCTTCCCAGCCATCCGATCTTCCACGTGGGAGATTCCAGCCGTTCGATCTCGCTGAGGGATCCTTTGCTGGGTGCCACCCTTCTCCCACCGTCCGATCTCCACGTGGCGAGCATCCGGGCCCTCGACTTATAGGCCCTTAGCTTTCTAGTGTTACTTTGTAGTCCTGTAAATATTTTAAAACTTTTATTTGCGTTTGGTAATTTGCATAGAGGACCTTGTCATTTTCTGGATTTACTTTTATACCCTGTGTGTAGTGGGACACATGCGTCGACATGTGCTTTTGTGGGTTAATTGCATGTAAGACCTTCATGTTTCAGGGTGTTAATGAATGGATTTAAGTTTTTGTTAATTGCAGAAATACCCCTGTGCGTGGTTTAATTATGCATGTGCTTTATTCCGTGGGTTATTTACACTGAAGCCCCTGGACTTTTAGTACGTGTTACTAAATAGTCCAGGAACTTTAGTTTTCTTGCAATTAGGTCCCTGTGTGCCCAGGTCACGCGCCTCGCGCGTGGTTTCTTGGAAAATTTGCACCGGATTTCCTGGAATTTGTTGTATTTGCGTACAGGTCCCTGTGCACTGTACCCTTGTTTTTATTTTTAATAAAATAGCAAACCAACTCCAAATTCGATGAAAATTGGACACATGGCTCCTGCCATAGTGGTAAAATTTTCTCTAATTTTTGAGACATTTTTTATTTCATTTATTATTTTTAAAAATCCAAAAACAAGCATTTTTATTACTGTCTAACTTTAAAAATCATAAAAAATATTAAAACACCTCTAAAAATTACAAAAAAAATTATAGATTGCTTGTTTTGCCTTGTTTGATTTTCTGACCAATTTTGGTCATTTTTGGCTTCATAAAACTTAAAAAATTGAAAAACACTAAAAACCCTATAAAAATTCTAATAATTAAAAGAAGAATAAAAAATTAATAATTCCAGTGGCCAAATTTTCCTTATATTTTGATTGTTACAAGAAAATTATCTTCAGGTTTTAACATGGCAAATTTGCATTTTAATTTGGCCCTTGAAACCTGACTGGACAGTACCCTCATTTTTCTACCTTGTTTGATTTTTATAAAATTCAATAAAAATCAGAAAATTACAAAAAATTAACCAAAAACAGTAAAAAATATAAGAAACATAAAAACATTTTTGTTTGAATTTTTGGATGATTTTTGAGTAGATAAATAATTGTTTAGAGTTGCTTGATTTATTGCTTTTCTATTTTCTTTATTAATTAAAAAATCCAAAAAAATATAAAAACATTAAAAATCCACCAAAAATATTTGCCTTTTATTTTATCTTAGACTACTTCGTAGGCCGCAAGGCCATCACGTGCTCCTCGTGTTCGACCCTGGTCGCTATACCAGGATAATATAATAGCGAGACCGCTACTTGAGCTTGTTTGATTTTTACCTTATTTTGGTGGTCTATATTTTTTCTCGATTGACACCGCTTGGTGACTTGGGTCACAACGATCCTTGATTACCTTTACTTGAGTCGCCAGGGCGTGTCATCAGTTCGTATCCTCCAAATATAGAAATCATTTTTCATCAAAACCATTCCATATCATGCTAGTGGTTTTAATCCCATCCATCCGTTCTTAATCTAACCGTAATTATGGTTGGCTCACTATAATCTCTATGAGACCCCACCTCATTTGAAAGGGTCCCTATATATATGTGGATAAAATGGGGCTGCCCCCATGGGGGGAGCTAACTTAGCTCCCCCCGCGCTACTTCGTTCGCTTTTTTTTTTAATTTCTTCAGTGGATTTTCATCAATATATACCTATATTATGTCATTCAAATTTCGCGTGAAACATAGATTCCTACGACCTCTATCCAGAAGGGTCATTTTTAGCAATTCTGTTACTGTAAAAAAATGACTGTATGGATGGAGGTCGTAGAAGTCTCTGTTTAGCACGAAACTTGAATAGCATAATATAGGGATATAATGATGAATATTCACGGAAGAAATTTTCAAAAAAATAAAAAAATGTGGGCGAAATGGCATGGGGGAGCCAAGTTAGCTCCCCCCAGGGGGCAGCCCCCTTTAACCCATATATATATATATATATATATATATATATATATAGGAGAAACTTCAAATGAGACGGGGTCTCATTGTGATTTTGATGAGCCGCAATTTATAGCCGTTTGATTTGAATTGATGGACATGATTAAATCCGGTTTTGCAATAGAAAACCACCATCAAAACCACCGTCCGTCCTTTTTTTATGGAAATTCTTAACCGATTAACTACATATCCGATTATTTTTTCGATTTGGAAATATTTATTATCATCAATTTTATTATGTCGATTTAATGAGGCGGGAATGTCGGAGGTGAACGTGATCTCCCTTTACGGAAGTAATTTATTACTTTCCTTGTTTTTATTATTATCATAATCATCCGCCGATACATTCTCATAATTAGTTAATTAATTTTTTCCATATTAAGATTAATTTAAAATTTTAACATGTAAAGTCGGAACATCTAATAGGAATTGTATTTTTTAATAAACCAATTTTTGTAATATAGTATAAGTTATTTCAAAATATCTTCAAACATTTGTAAAATTCAAATCAAGTTTATCAAAAAAATAATTAAAATTCAATCTTACAGAAGTACAAAATTTCAAAAATTTATAATCTTATTTTTATTTTAAAAAAGCGTAGTATACTTTGTTGAGGCCATCAGCTTTTAATAAATTCAATTAATTTTAAAATTTCAGTAGTATATGTTATTTCGTTTTCTATTAGAATCTTTGTATTATTATACGTTCCAATTTCAAATTTGTGTCAATGTATTCAAATTTTCGACGTAACATTTTATTATTAAATCTGTTAATAAATTTTACAATACAAAACATATTTACATTGTTCAATAAAAGAAATTGGTTGTAATGAAACATCGTTATCATAAGGATACAAATTTTTTATTCTCCTAAGCTATTTAACTAATCCTCATGACATAGATATACTATATATGCTGCTTTTAAAACCAACAAAATATGAACAAATTTTTATAAATCGATTAGCTTTATTTCAAAAAAGTATCATACAATAGCAATTCGTTAAAGTATTATTCAATAAACTATCCCAAAAAAGTAATATTTTTTGAACTATTTGCTATTCACTATATAAATTAGCCGTCCTGGCATCTGTTTTTAAGAAAGTGGTTTTTCCTAGTTTGTAGTTCCGCATTTTTCTCTACTATCCCATTAAAATCGCACGTTTGTTTTCTCTATATATAGAAATGTTTTTTCGACAAAACCATTCCATATAATGATGGTGGTTTTGATCCCATCCATCCGATCTTAATCCAACCGTATTTATTGTTGGCTCACTATAATCTCTATGAGACCCCACCTCATTTGAAAGGGTCCCTATATATATATATATATATATATAGGGAAATTATCCAATGAGCCTTGTGCCCATTTGAGATGAGATGAGCCCACCCATTTTTTACCATTATTTCCTATCTTTTTTATCTTAATAGGTATTTGTTTACAAGTGTTATATCATATTCTTACTACTAGTAACTATTTTCAGGAAAAAAAATCTTAAAATGCATACAAAATGATTGTATTATTATTTGTATTACTAGTCTCATTTTTATTCTTACTAATGACCATTTCTTGTGAATCTAAGATTTTCTTTATATGAAAATAGTTACTAATAGTAAGAATATGATATAACAACAGTAAATAAATAATCATTGAACTCAAAATGATGGAAATTATTGGTAAAATATGAGTGGGCTCATCTCATCTCAAATGGGCACTGGGCCCATTGGATAAGCCCCTTATATATATAGGGGCCCTTTCAAATAGGACGCAGTCCTTCCTGAGTTCAGGAAGGCCGGCTCTTTTTTGTATAAATCACGAACACTTTAGTAGAATAGGTATACAATTTGTATTATATGTACATGTTATAAATACAAAGTCGCATACAAAACTACGCCTTATAATACAAACATTAAAACTTCACATTATAATACAAACGGTATATGTATTCTACTAAAGTCATCCTATTTTATACAAAAAAGAGGGTGACCTTCCTTAGGGATGGAAGGACCAAGTCCTATTTGAACGAAATCCTATATATATATATATATATATATATATATGGGAAAAATGGGGCTGCCCCACCCCATTTTTTGCAAATTTTTTTTATTTTTTTGGAAAAATATCAACATGTATACCGTGGGAGTGTAGGTAAAGCTACACCCGGCTCTTTTTTCATTATCTTTTTGAAACGAAACTTTGGGGGAATTAGATCACTATATGTCATCATAGTGTCATTACAAATTCAACTTAATTCAGGACTTTTTTCATCTTCGTCAAGACTACCTTTTAATAGTCTTAGAATTGTTGAAATTGATCCTTTCTAGATGAACATGTTATGAATGTTTTTTTGCATGAAACTTGAAACACATATTCCCATCGATATATTAAGCAAATCCTCTTAATATTTCCTTCAAAAACATAAAAATAATGAAAAAAAGATCTGATATAGAGAGTTACCTACACCCCCAAGTGTAGGCTCCCATCTCCCTATATATAGGGAAAATGGGGTTGTCACTTAGGGGAGCTAACTTGGCTCCCCCTACCCAATTTTCTCAATTTTTTTTATTTTTTTAATGAATCCATGGAAATTCATCACTATATCCCTAATTTCCGTTCAATATCCATGAGAAATAGAGTCTCCTACAACCTCCATCGGACAATCATTTTTTAATGGTCACGGAATTGTTGAAATCGATCTCATCTTAATGGAGGCCGTAAGAGTCTCTGTTTCGCACGAAACTTGAATGGAATAATATGGGATATAGTGATGAATTTTCATGGATTTATTTTTCAAATATAGTAAAAAAATTTGAGAAAATGAGGGAGGGGGTACCAAGTTAGATCCCCCTAGGGGGCAACCCCATTTTACCCATATATATGTGCAAAATGGGGATGCCCCCTAAAAGAGTTAGCTTGGCTCCCCGACTCTATTTTCTTATTTTTATTTTTTAAAAATAAAATCTTGAAAATTCATCACTATATCTTTATATTATGTTATTTAAATTTCGTGCGAAACAGAGACCCCTACGACCTCCATGCAAACAATCACTTTTTAACGGTCGCAAAATGTTTGAAATCGACCCCATCTGGATGGAGGCCGTAGGAGTCTTTGCTTCGCATGAAACTTGAATGACATAATATACAGATAAAGTAATGAATTTTTATGGTTTTATTTTAAAAAAATAAATTAGGGGGAAATTTGGGAGGGGCGCAAGTTAGCTCCCCCCCAGGACAACCCCATTTTACCCTACACACACGAGGGCAAGGATATGCATCCATGAGCATACACAATTGTGTGCCCTCCAAGTTCTAAATACCCAAGTTCTATTGTGAACATAATCCAACATTAATAAACAACCAATGGCTTTGATGGAATGAATCCAGCATCGCTATATAGATGGGTTACAGAACTCCAAATGACCTGAATTTTAATAGAATGTATATTTTATAGTATATATCAAGATCATCGACTTTGATTTATATTTTAATTTCTAAATAACTAATTTATTACCATGGGACCACAAACTTGTGTGTGTCCATGGACACATTTTCCTTTCTTTCTTTCTTTCTCCCACTCTCTCTCTTCTCTTCTCTCTCTCTCTCTCTATATATATATATATACACACATATATGAATAACTTCAAATTAGATCAGTGCTCATCACCCCTATGGAGAGGCATGATATGGGCTTTTAGATTTTAGTCTTGTGGTTGAGATAAAATAGCTTTGATGTTAATTTTTATTGATGATAAATCCATTTTAATTAGATGTGCGTCAAATCCTTACAGATGAAGGGTAGCATGCATCAGAGGGGGAGATGGTGGCATGGATGTCTCTCTTATGTTGGTGATGGCTGCTCTCTCTCTCATATGACGATGGCGACGGCGGCAAGTGCATCATGGAGATCTGAAGAGGGTGTGCGGAGGAACGTGGCTATCCCCCTACTCTCCTAACGGCGGCATGCAACGAGGAGTAGAATAGCTCCCCTTTTCTCTCATGATGACGTCGTGTTTAGGTTTGTCGAGATCCCTTGTTTTGTGTCTTGGATGCTCTTCCATTTTGTGATTAGAGATCTTTTTCTTTTGGATTTTGCGAGTGCACAAGGATGTGAGTTGTGAGTAAGGTGACAGAAATAGAGACATGGCCGGCGACTGCAACGAGTGCAAAGGAGGGGCGACATCCCATGAGGAGGGCAAATGAAGGTGGTGCTTCCTGGATGAGGGCGGAAGTCGTACATTTTTTACAAAACTTAGATTGTCTTTTACAAATCTCGTATCTTTTTTTTACAAATCTCCATTACTATTTACAATCTCAGATCTTTTTTTTACATTTTATCAATTTCTAACTAGCATTTATTCTGCAGATCATTGTGCAAAATTTTCTAAAGAGTGTGAGAATTTACAAAGATCTAGGCAAATTTACAAACGGAACATATCCATTTACAAAAAGTGTAAAAAAATGCCTATTGGGTTTATGAGCAATTCTTTATAAAAAGAGTGTGAATTTGACAAAAAAAAATCAAAAAAGTTTTACAAAAGAACATGCTCATTTAACTAAAAATCATTAACTAGAAATGTAAAAAATCTATTTAACAAAATTACAAAGAAGAGACCTATTTTTACAAAAACTTGCCAGAGTTTACAAAGATGTGGTTGAACCGATTCACTCGGAACAAATTGGAAATGAACTAATATATGTATTAACAAAAAACACTAAATCCAAAAAAATTTATAATAGTGATTCGAAGCTATTAAATGAAATCTGAATTTAATAAAATTGAGATAACAGAATTATCCTTTTGGATGATGTTTTAGAAACAATCATTAGATTGAGATCCTATGGATCTCATTGATACCTCATCACAAAAGTAGGTAACCTTACCTACTTCATGTCCATTTTTGGTCAATTTTTTTATTTTTTAGGGAAATACTACCATGAATTTTCATAACTACATCCCTCTTACATATCATTCCAATTTCGTCAGAAATAGAGACTTTTAGGCCCTCCATCCAGAACAAGTCGATTACAAGAATTCTAAGACCGTTAAAATTACCTGTTCTAAATGGAGGGCATATGAGTCCCTATTTCTAATGAAATTGAAATGACTTATTAGGGGATATATTGATGAAAATCCTCAGTGGTATTTTCTAAAAATAATTTGGCAAAAAACAGGTATGAAGTAGGTAAGATTATCTATAGACTCCCTCCTCCCCCCCTACACACATAGATTATCCAATGGACTATGTGCACATTAGAGTTGTAATGAGCACATTCATTTTTTACTAATATTTTCTATCATTTTTAGTTCAATGTTTATTGGTTTACAATTATTTTATCATATTCTTACTATTAGTAACCATTTTCACAAAAAAAAATCTTAAATTCATAGAAAATGATTGTATCTTTATTTGTATTATGGATGTCTTTTTTATTCTTATTAATGATCATTTCGTATTTACTTAAGGTTTTCCTTTTATGAAAATAATTCTAATAGTAAGAATATAATATAAAAGTCGTAATCCAAGTATTATACTAAAATAATTAAAACATTAGTAAAGATAAGTGTGTTCATTATAATCGTAATGGGCTCACGACTCATTGGATAAGCGCTCTCTCTTCATACACCCGCACATATATACATATAAGAGAAACTTCAAATGAGATTGAGACTCACCTCACCCATGGTTAGCCCTCAATCTCATACATCTAGTCTTAATCATACCATTGAAATAAATGGAGCATTAATTTTATTATTTTAATGATGAAAAACCTATTTTGGTCATTTTGTCACATTCTGAAAATAGTATAGGATAAATTTATAATCCTAATTATCCTCCCTCTCTATATCTCTCCCCCTCTCCCGACAGCAACACACTATGAGGAGGAACAAAACAGCATGAGAAAGTCATGGTAGCGATAGAGGACAATGTCGGGAAAGTGGTTGGGATGTGTGTCAAGGATGGAGACGACAGAGAATGATGTCGGTGGTGCTCTTTCTCATGATCCAGATCCTAATTTCCAAACTCTAACCATACCCACGTCAGATTCCTCTTTAAATCTACCTTTGCGTCGAGATTTGACTTTTGATCATTGCCCACCTTAAGCTATCCTAGATAATGGCAATGAGAAGATGACCCCTCTCTAAACGAAGCACGGTGACACCCTTTGCCATGTTTGATTATTATAGGTAGGGTTGTCGAGGTTGGTTGTCGATGGAGCACCGTGCTTGCAAAGGAAGGAGGCATAGGAGGGATGCAACCTCGAGATCTAAGTGGCCTGGCGACAAATGACAACACATAGGGGGTGGAGGTGGAGGGTCACTGTCTTTTTTGTTTTATATAGTTGCCACTAGTTTTACAGATCTCAAATTGTTTTTTTTGACAAATTTTAGATCAAGTTTTACAATTTTTATATTATTTTGTATATGTTATCATTTCTTTTATCATTTACTAACATACTAGTTTTTGTTGTAGAACCCATACACATATTAAAAAGCAAGCACAAAAATTCACAACGATAGTGTGAATATTACAAATCTCATTTTTTTTATTTTATATATTTTTTTCTTAATAATAAATAAAATACTAGATGTATGTTTATTTTGCAGAATTCCATATGAGTATTATAAAGCGAACATGAACTTTTACAAAGATCGATAAAATTTTACCAAAGGAAGATGGCTATTTAGTAAATAACACTAGATGAGAATGTTAAAAAATGTATTGTAGGGAATTTACAAAATAAATTTTAGATATTGCAAATGCACAATTAATTTTACAAAGGGCGATACAAGTTTACAAAAGAAACATACTCATTTACTAAAAACTATTAGCTGAGAATGTAAAAATAAATTTATTATTGAATTTATAAAACCTCATGGTTACATACAATTCACAGAGAATGAAATTAGAAATTAATTAATAAAGATATTAATAAAAATACCAAATCTAAAAAGTCTAAAAGGTATATTGAAGCTAGTAAATAAAATTCCAAATTAAGGAATCAAGATGACGAAACTACTCTTTTAAATAATATTTTGGAATCAACCATTGGATCGAGACATACTATAGATCACGTTGATGGCTCACCATAGATATGGTTTACCCCAATCTCATTTGAAGCGGTCCCTACACACACGCTTTTGTGTTATTAATTGTACAATATATCGTTGAGTCAAAACCTTATTTTCTCATATAACCTCTTATTCCCTTAAAAATAGTGTCATAATTTAGGTCTTTTAAAGTGTTCTACTTTAAAGATACGTCTAGGATCATAGGAGCTTTTAGGCTTGAGTTATGTGCTTTAGAAGGCTACCATATTGAGAATTAAGGCCTGACTTTATTCACCACAGTATATTCTGTTGATTTTTTTACTATAGCTTTTAATTTTATCTAGAACATGTGATTTATATCATGTTATTGGAGCTAAGAAGATTGCACATGATATATAATGGTGAATATGTACAGTGTGATACTCTTCATTCTTTCTTTATTTGTAAACTCATTTAGTCTATTAGTGACATTAGAGTTATGCTAATAATTAGTATTTACATCCTATTTATTCTTAATTTATGAGTCACTTTGTACATATCCACATATAATACATACATGTGGTTCTTTTCCTTTTGCTTTAGTTTTCTGATTTTTTTTCGTTTTTTGTGAGAATAATAATGATATAGTATTATTGTTCATTCAAAGATGTTCATAGAAAATGGAATTTGATTCAACCTATATGCCTTTGTTTTGGATTTTGAGTTAAGATAAAAGTATTGAGTAGATGAATCTTAGATTCATCATATACCTATACCTAATTTAAAAGCTAGATCTAGATAAAATATATAGACTCATACATGTATTGATTGCTAATGGATGTTGTAGCTTACTATTTAAAGCTATTACATATTAGGATATTTGTTAAATAGATACAAACATCACTTAACTGATACAAATTATCCATCAAATATTGGAGTCATCATAATATGTTTTGATAACTACGAAACACATAATGTTAACCATATTATAATGTTATGTATTTACATCATTTTAATATTTATAAATATTAATGAATATAACAAAGAGGATCTGTGGAAGGGAACACCAAGGAGATGAAAGAAGATGGTTAAAGAAAAAGTAAGAGATAAGGTATAGAGATATAGGCTAAGTTTACTTTTTTTATTGTTTAATTTAGTCATAATTATGTAAACACTAGCCTATTTGGCACTACAGAACGGCTCTTCATCTTTCATCAATTTAAACCATAAATCGATTATAAAGAAAGGATAGATTGCACATGTACACGAGCATGTGTAATATTCTAATGCCTCTTCTAATTTAATTTTCTTCTTCTATCGGTTCATTTACCATAACAAAAAAAAATAGTTAAACAAATTTAAAAAAGGCTTCTGACTAACAAATAAGTACATCCTTTGTAAGATGAAATGAAGAGTCTGTTCATCATTATTTGTTTAATTATCAATTTTTAATGCAAGCTTTAAATCAAATTGTCATTTTGTTAATATTGTGAGAAATTGTTGGCTGTAAATCATTGTGAAACGGGTTATTTGGACTTATCTCAGCTCAATGATAAACCGTTTGTCAGTATATTCTTCTCAAAATTTAGTATTCTTAGAAAATTTGATGCAAAAGAATCTTCAAAAATAAGCATTTAAATGAATTTGAGATCATTACACTTGCCTTTAATTTTCTTTTTTCCCGTCAAGAATGATCATTTAAATTTAAGCCTTAAGATAATTATTCTCAGGATTTCCTCTGTGGTAGCTAGATGGATGCGATAGGATTTGATTCGATAAAAAAAGTATATTCCATTCAAAATCGATATTTATGATGTATGGTTGTTTTCATTGAAGTTCTTGGACATCTCAAACTCTGGCATATATTACTCTTTAGGTTTTGTTTCGATGCAGGATAAATCCATTTATTCCGAGATAAAGATGCTTTATCTTAAGATACATTATCCTAAGATAAGTAGTCATATCATGATTACATCATTCACTATATTCCTATTATTAGTTTTTATCCACTCCTTATCTATCAACTCAACCAAACAAAAATGAAGAATAAACTTACCTTATCTCGTCTCTTGTCCCGCATTTTTTTTATTTCTTTTCAGAACAGGGTCGTCCTTGAGGATAGTTTTCGAGTGCAATGGCCCATGACTTATCAACTTTAGAGGCACATTTTTACATTTATTCAGCCTTTAGTTTAACAAAATAGTATATGTCCTAATGATGCATTGTATAATCAAATTTTAAGTAAAACAACTCACCAAAAAATGGACCATTTTGAAATCGAATTTTTCGATGAAACAACTTCTTATGGAATCGATTTTTCGATGAAATAACTCATAAAAAATGAACACTTATAGAATCGAATTTTCAATGAACAATTGAATATTAAAAATTAAAATTTAAAAAAAATTATATAAGAACATATTGTTCATCGAAATTTTATACAAGACCCATTATTTCTTTTATCCAAGGCCCAGTATTGCTTATTCCAAACAAAAGAACCTTGTTGCAAGTCACGTTGCAATAACTCAAAATTGTTACCCTTCCTCAAATTTCTTTGTCCTGCGTCCTTAAAGAGGCAGTACGTTTCTCGCAGGACGAAGCAGAGACAAGCGTGTCAGCGCCGAGGGGCCCCCACAGGCACTGGCGCGCGCGACAATGACGGGACGGCGCGGCAATTTTCTCGCCCGTGGCCGAATGGCCCGCGTGCTCTCATCTCATCTCTCTTGGTACTGCTGCCCGATGCCGCTGCTGCTGATGCCATATCCTACGCAGACCCCCGGCTCCCTGCTGCAGACATTGATAGTGGTGGCAGAAGCGCACCCCGCATTTGTAGCGGAAGTAGACGCTACACACCAGCACAGCGTGGTCCAGTCCGTCACGTCTCCTCCCTCCTCATATTTAAACACACCCACTAGAGACAGAGAAAGAGACGAGGGGAGAGAGAGTGAGGATTCCATTTCCATCCGTATTCATACGAGCAGTCCCCGTCAGAGCTGCTTACGCCCCACCGACACCGGGCGCTCTGACGCACCTCTCTATCTGCGAATCTCTCTGCATCGTTTGCCAATAATGGCGAGATGAGTAGAGGGGAAGTCCTTGCAACTTTTTGTGGGTTCTGGATTGGAAAAAGAGGGAAGATTCGAAGTCCCGGGAAATGCGCTGGGCACTTCATACAGACTCTTTGCGAGAGTGCCATCAATCGTAGTCATTCTTGCTTGGGAAGTCCTCTTTCCGTTCAGACGTTCATTGAAAAGAATCCTTGCAGGGGGGTCCATGGCTGTTCCAAGGCCGGTACATGGTTCTTAGACACTGGGAGTCAAGCTCCTGCTCGGAAAGAGATCTTCTGTCCGAAATCCCGCTGTGGGTGCGATTCCATGGCCTAAGCTTGGGGCACACTACCTCGATCATCCTCAACAAGCTAGCTAGTATCCTGGGGACTCCACTGTTCATGGACGCTGCGACTGCGTCTGGTCATTATGAGAGCTATGCAAGGTGCTGCATTTCCATCCATGCCTCCAAGTCTATTCCTAAGGCCATTCCACTACTCTTCTTCTCCGGCCAACGGCAGATGATTGGCGTTGAGCTTGAATGGTCCCCTCCCCGTTGCACGGAATGCGTATCATTCGATCACTATACTAATGCTTGCCCATCGAACCTTGATGCTCGAACTGAGGAGGATAAACAATTGCAGAGCAGCCCTACAAAAGTTGCCCGAGACGGTTCCCTGCTTCACGGTGGCCCCTCGATGGGGGATGAGCTTCTGCTGTCGGACAAGGAGGCCCGACCTCTACCCAACACGAACGTTGTTCCCCCTCGGATTCCAGTAACTATGGCGTCATGCCCTCTTGCTGATACGAGCTCGATCCCTCCATCTCGTGACACAGTTATAATTGAAACTCTGCAACATGATTCTAGCCCGACGAATGATGCCCCTCTGGTTGAGGATAGTGTGCAGCATAATCCTCAAAAACGCATGCCATCTCATGGAAAAAAACCCCCTCGCAACTTCATTAGGGGTTCCAGAGGTATGATGCAACTTCAGACACAAGTTCCAAAGGATCTCCTGCCTTTGATCTCAACAGAACTTCCACCGAGGTCTCTGATGGTAACATTGAGGGTCCTGAAGGTAATTGTGAAATCCCAGAGGTAATTTCCTTGGAAAATTCTGCCTGGAATTTTGTTAACCATACAAGGAAGAAGTCTGCAAGGGCTACTCCACGGAATAATGGGTCTTCTGGACCCCCTCCATCTTAAAAATTTTAATGTCAATTATTGCTTGCAACACTAGGGGGCTTAACAAGCCCCGGAAGCTAAGGGCACTTCTTCGTGAATTCCATTCCAGAAATGCCGAAATCATCGGCCTGCTTGAAACAAAGATTAGACCTGACAATCGTGAGAAGATTGCAAGTCGCCTACCGGCTGGTTGGTCTCTTAACCATAACAACACTAACCTAGGAAGGATTTACTTCCTATGGAAAACTGATTGCTGGGTCTGCTCTCCATTGGCCGTTAACACTCAAGCTATTACTATGGAGTGTTCCAACCACGGAGGTTTAACCCTCCATATATCTATCATCTATGGTGAAAACTGCGCTAATGCACGCCGAGATCTATGGGAGCATTTGAGAAGTAACTGCAACAACCATTCGATCCCCTAGCTGGTGTTAGGTGATTTTAACGTGATCCGATATGCCTCGGAAAAAATGGGTGGTCGCCTTCCTGCTGCTAAGCCTATGGAAGATTTCAACCACTGTATTGACTCTTGTAGCCTTCTCGAGCTGGAGTCCTCTGGTAATGATTGGTCCTGGTCGAACTCCTCTATTGGTTCTTCCAGGATTGTGGCGAGGCTAGATCGTGCGCTGGGGAATGGGGCCTGGCTGTCGGCCTTCCCTGGCATGAAGCTTGTTTACTCTCCTATCCATTCAGCGACCACCTCCTCCTCAGTGTTGGGTTGTCTCCATGTGCAAGTCGCCCTAAACCTTTCAGATTCTTCGACTACTGGGCTTCACGGCCTGGCTATCAGGGTGCTGTTGACAGAGGGTGGAGAGTCCCGGTCCGCGGGAACTCGCTGTTCTGCTTGGCCCGTAAATTGAAGAATGTCAAGGACTCCCTTAAGGATTGGGCTAGCAAACTAGCCAATGTTTTTGATAATGTGAAAGCTGCGGAACGTTTTTTGCATTGCATCAATGACGCATTAGCCATTGAACCCCTTGATCCCTGCCTTGCGCACTTGGAATCCGGTGTAAAGTGGCATATTGATGATTTGGAATCAGACCTTGAATGGGCATGGAAACAGAAGAGCCGCATTAATTGGCTAAAGATGGGAGACCGTAACACAAGGTTTTTCCATTTGGAGGCTAAAATGCGAAACTCCAAAAATCATATATGCTCCCTCATTAATGCTCAGGGCAGGACTATTGACAGGCCACATGAGGTCTCCGAAGAGGTGTTGAACCATTACAGCGGCCTTCTTGGTCCTGAGACCCCTCGGACCACCTTGGTTGCTCCTCCGCACCCGAAGCGGGTGCTCACACCTGCAGCGAGCTCCTGGTTAGTCAGACCTTTCTCTCAGGACGAGATTTGGAGCGCGCTGCGGGGGCTTCCTTCCTCTAAGGCGCCTGGCCCCGATGGGTTTAATGCGGGTTTTTTCAAGCGTCATTGGACTATGGTCAAAGAGGCAATATGCTCGACGATCAACTTCCTCTACTGTGGAGGCAATATGGTCAGGCAAGTGAATCATACTTTTCTAACTCTAGTCCCTAAAGTTAGATCGCCTACTACTATGGGGGACTTCCGCCCTATCTCATGCTGCAATGTAATCTACAAAATCTTTGCCAAGTTGCTGGCCACCAGGCTTGGGGTGGTTCTCCCCCACCTGATCTCCCAGAAACAAACTGCGTTTATCAAAGGCAGATCAATCGGCGACAACTCTAGGCTTGCGCAAGAGATTCTGAAGGATTTTGAACGTCGTGGGAGCTCAAACAAGGCATGCCTCAAGATCGACCTATCCAAGGCCTTCGACTCGGTGGAGCACTCCTTCTTGCTTAATGCTTTGCGGGCTATGGGTTTCTGTGAAAAGTGGATTTCATGGATTGAAACTTGCATAACCACCACCTCATTCTCTATTTTGGTGAATGGATCCCCGTACGGGCTCTTCAAAGGGTCCAGGGGGTTGAGGCAGGGTGACCCCCTGAGCCCCCTTCTCTTTACGGTGGCTATGGAGTCTCTCTCGTGCATGGTTGATATGGCCGTTGTGGACGGGCGGCTACAGCCGCTGGGGAGAGGGCGCACAGTCGCGCCATCTCACCTGATATATGCTGATGACCTTCTGTTCTTTTGCAAGGGGAACTTGCGCTCCCTCCTGGCCCTTAAAGACATTCTAAGCTCATTTCACGCTACCTCTGGCTTGTCTCTCAATGTGAAGAAGAGTAGGATCTTCCGCCCTAAGTGCTCCCCATACGACTTCTCTGTCACCCTCAGGCTTGGCATTCTCCGGCAGGCACTCCCAACTACCTATCTTGGTCTGCCACTCGGTTCTGGTTCTAGATCATATAATGGTTGTGTTGCTCTGGTGGATAGGGTGAGGGCTTTGCTTGCAGGCTGGAAGGCAAAGTCCCTCTCGCTAGCTGGCCGTATTCAATTGATTAACTCAGTTATTAGAGGCGTTGTTCTATACTGGATTGCAGGTTCTTTTATCCCCTCGAAAGTGGCTCGGAAAATTGATGGTTTATGTGCTGACTTCGTGTGGAGCTTCGGTAGGCATGATGTTGCTTGGGAAAAGATTTGCCTCCCGAAAATGGAGGGTGGCCTTGGTATTAAATCACTCATTTCTATACGGGATGCTATGGTTGTTGCTTGGGCATGGACGCTACTTTCCTCTGATACCTCGATATGGGCCTTTTATATGAGAAGAAAATTACTCCATGATAAATCTTTTTGGGAGATACAACCTGCCAGAGGTGACTCTAAAATTTGGAGGGCTATTTTGTTGGCTAGAGGATCTATTCGGCAGGCGATAAGTGGTGATGTCCCTCCATACAAGTGGGTATATTCCCCTACAGGCTTCTCCTTCTTCAACGCCTTTGAGCTCCTCCGACCACGCGGTCAATGCCCCATCTGGGCTGCTACTGTTTGGGCTAAAGGATCAACGCCAAAGTTCTCTTGTGTCCTCTACCGAGCTATTCTAAATCGGCTGCCCACCACTGATCGTCTTGCCTCTTGGGGTGTATGTGTGCATTCGGTCTGCTACCTGTGCTCCGTTGCTCTGAAATCCCACGCTCACATATTTTTTGAATGTCCCTATGCTTGGAAGATCTGGGGTGAGGCCTGTTCTGCTCTTGGACTTCCACAGCCTACCCCCAAGCCCCTTGTGGACACGGTTTGCTGGATTTCTTCGCAGCCTGACCCATATGCTAAAAACTACCTAAGCAAGCTCATTGGCCTGGTGGTTTGGAGCATCTGGAACGAAAGAAACCTTAGATGGACAACCGGACACGCCAATAGCGAGGGCCACATCCTCCAGCAAATTTCTGGAACAGCTGCTATACTATGGAACAATGAAGGGGTCTGAGAGTTTTTGTATCCTCTGGGCTCCTTACAATTTTCTGATTTTTGCTTTTGTAACTGGCTTGTTATAGTCTTCTCCTCTTTTGACCATCTTGGCCTTTGTATACCACTTTTTGTCTAGCAATACAAAATTTACTTATAAAAAAAAAGTCCTCTTTCCGTAGAGAGAAAAGAGGGGGTAAAAAATTACCGTCTAAATTTTTTACTTTGCATAATGAATCTATCTAATACCTACGATGCTTCAAACTAGATGAGAGAGGTATATATGTCAAATGTGTTCTTTTCGCTCGACCCACTTGCACGGAAATGTGCCTGGGTCTGCCCACTTGTGTAACCGTCTAAAAGATCATTGAGACATTTTATTTTTACAATGAAGTAGGAGTTATATTGGTTTAAAGTTTAAATTGAAAGCATGTCTCAAATATTAGATTATTTAAGCCGGGTTCATTGAGAATTATATATCTATGTGAAGTTGCACATTGTAAAAACACAAAATTGTACATTGTAAAATACAAAACTGCCTGTTACACTTTAAACTAAATATAAACAATGAAACTGTGCAATATAATACACAATGCATTTTACTCTACTTCATCATACTAACATTGTAAATATTTTTTAAAATTATTTTTTAATGTAAATGTAATACCGTTAAACATAGTCACACATTTAAAATTAACTAAGTACAAGAGTTCGTTATAAAGTGGTGGTAAATGTGTATCCATGTACAACATTTTGTTTTTTTATTTCTTTCATTGGTATGATGGATAAAAATGATGTGGATAATACAAGAGAAGTTAAGTTTATTCTTTGTTTTTGTTCAGATGGGTCAAAGGACTGGGAAAAGATAATTACTATAAAGAGAAATATAACAGTTGACGTAATCAAAATGTGGCTATTTATCTCGAAATAGCTTATCTTGAGATAAAATCCCATTATCTTTGGATAAACGGGTAATATCCTTCAGCATCCTTATTCCTGCTTATTCCTGAGAACTTCTGGTTACTTGCTTTAAAGATCTTTGACTGTTAATCCCACAATATTGCAAACATTATCTCTCATCAGAATCATTGAATCATTATTCCTTTACAAGAATATGTGCCTTGGGAAGACTCAAGCAAGTGTGGCATCCTCCGCCAATGTGCCCCCGACTTAGCCCCCACACGACCTCCTTCACGAGTGTGCCTTCGGTTTAGCCTCCACCAGAATCATCGAAATAATTTTAACTTAGCATCGAACAACCACACTTTCTGATTTGACTCAAAGATCTTTCATATGATTTGTTTGTCATGCCATCACTTGACCTTTTCTTTATACATGAGGCTATTACCATATGCCGAGTCTCTGAATTCCAACAAACGATTCAGGTCTAGCTTTTTGTTTTTCCAGACTTTCTCTCTATCCAGATTGCATACACCGACTAGCCATAAAGTTTATGAATGAGTTCGATGAGCAAATGATAAGGATTGCCATACACTAGGAAGTAGGGAGACATGTCTAAAGGAGACTTGTATGTTGTACCTTAGGCCCAAAGAACTGAGTCGAGTAATTGTGACTAGTTCTTTCTATCAAGATACACATGTTTCTGTAGGATAGCCTTAATTTTCCTATTTGAACATTCTGTTAAGCCATTAGTTTGGGGGTGGTTGGGAGAAGTGACACGATGTTCAATGTTGTATTCCTTTATCAGCTTCTTGACCTCTTTATTAATGAATTGGTTTCCCCCCTATGATATCAGTATCTTCAGTATCTCGAACTGCGTAATAATGTTACCTTTGAGAAATCGATAGATAGTACGACCTTTGGTGGCTGAGGCAGGGCTGGACTCCAACCATCTACTTACATAATCGAGAGCGAGCAATATGTACTCAAAACCTTGAATGTTTGGAAATGGGCCTATGAAATCGATACCCCATGCATCAAAGATATCTAAGATCTGAATATACTTGAGAGGCATGGTGTCTCAAGAACTAATGGTGTTGCCCATCTTCAGGCAATCAGTACATCCTTTGACATACAGTAGCATCTTTGAAAAGAGTTGGCCACCAGAGGCCAAATTGAAGAACTTTCGTTGTTGTCCGCTTTTCAGAATGGTGTCCACCTGATTCTAACTTATGGTAATGGTTCTGGACACTCATATACTTCTCCTCATGAATGCAACTTCTCCATATATAGTCTGCACCTTCACGGAATAAATAAGGATCCTCCAACTAGTAAAAATTTATATCGAACAAGAATTTGTCCACTTTCAGCTTGGGCTAATCTTGTGGAACTTCCTTGGAGACTAGGTAGTTGACAATATTTGCATACTAGGGGAGCAACGTGACTGACAGTATGGCTTTACCTGAGAAGGTCGCAATGATAGGAATGATAGTCTACTCAAGAGTATCTGCTTCTCTGATTCTAGAAAGGTGATCTGCCACCACATTATTGACTCCAGATTTACCACGTATATCAAGGTTAAATTCCCAGAATAGAATAATCCAACGAAGTAAGCATGACTTTGCATCATTCTTGCTTTGTAGGTACTGGATGGCAGAATGGTCATTGTATACTATCACTTTGAGCCGCGCAAATGGGACCTAAATTTTTCTAATGCAAAAACTATGTCTAGCAGATCTTTTTCTATCACAGTATAGTTCCTCTAGGCTTCATCTAGAGTTCTGCTAGCGTAGTTAATAATAAATGGCCATCCATACCATCACAATCCCAACACAACCCAAAAGCATAATCTAAAGCCCCGTCATGATCTCGAATGGAAAAGACCAGTCTAGTGTCTATAGGACAAGAGACTGGGTGATTATTTCTTTTAACTGATGAAATTCATGGAGCACTTTGTCATCTAAAATAAACTCAGTGTCATTGCCTAAGAGTTCTGTCAATGATCGGGCAGTTTTGCTGAAATTTTTGATGAATCTTTGGTAAAAACTGTCATGCCCAAAAAATAACCAGACTTATTTCAAAGAAGTAGGTGGCTCACATTTCGATATTACCTCCACCTTGGACTTGTCGTCCTTCTTGCCTTTCTTAGAGATGACATGACCTAACACAATCCTTTCAGTCACCATAAAGTAACTTTTCTCCCATGAGAGAACAAGGTTAACCTCCCGACAATGCTGAAGTACTCTGTTTAGATAAGTCAAGCAATTACCAAAGTTGTAACCATAGATCAAAAAGTAGTCTATGAAGACCTCTAAGAAACTTCCCACCATGTCTACAAATGCGATATACATCTCTGAAATGTAGTGAGGGCATTACACGGTCTAAACAACATGCATTTGAAAGCGTACATCCCAACTAGATAGGTGAAGATGGTTTTCTCTTGGTCTTCAAGGCTATAGGAACTTGATTATAGCCAGAACACCCACACAAGAAATTGAAATATTCCGCCAATCTTCAGAGTATAGAGATAATGAAAGGGATGATTGTATCAACGGAAGAAAAGAAAGAATAGAAAAAAGGGAAAGAAGAAAAAGAAATGATATTTTGGGGATTTTATACGTCTGGTCCCTCGGCATCTGGAAGCTCTTCTTAATATATCACTTGAATTGAGTCTACAACGGACAGTAAAGTGTCATGCTCAAGATATGATTTTAGTAATTATCCATTGACTACAAAAGGTTGTATGTCAGATGACAAGCCAGATATTATAATGCTACCATTGTCATGCAAATTTTTCAGGATGAAGGATCTGGGCCACTTTCTCTAGCTTACCTTGAAACAATTTTAACTTAGCATCAAACAACCATACTTTCTGATTTGGCTCCAAGGTCTTTCATCTGATATGTTTGTCATTCCATCACTTGACCTTTTCCTTTATATATGAGGTTGTTAGCATATGCAGAGTCTCTGAATTCCCACAAACTAGGTCCAGCTTTCTATTCTTCCGAACTTTCCCTCTATCTAGATTGCATACACTAACTACCCATAAGTATTTATGAATGTGTTCCATGAGCAAATGACAAGGATTGCCATACACTAGGCAGTAGGGAGAATGCCTAAAGGAGACTTGTACGTTGTACGGTAGGCCCAAAGAACCGAGTCGAGTAATTATGATCAGTTCTTTCTATCATGACACACATGTTTCTATATGTGATGAATATCCATTTCATCAACTTTATTCTATCATTTTGACCTTTAAAACCCTAGCTAATGCATGTAAATAGCATTATTTTCTACATATTAACATTCATTATTTATCACAATTATCATATATAAAATACTATTTTTAATGCTAAAATTATAGAATAAAGAAAAGAAAAAAAATAAAATGTCAAAGGTATTTTACAACACTAAAGCCCGAGACCAAGTCAATAATTGAATTGGTCGACAAGGAATAAAGTAAGGAGAGATAAGGGCGAAAATCACCCAAAAACCCTATTCTTTTAATTTGTTAATAAAGCTTTTTTTAGGGCCCATTTTATTCTTTATTATTTATACATCAAATGAAGAAATTTTGTAAATTAAAATTGTATATAATAATGTATAGAAAATACCAAACTAATTTCATGCAAAAATAATATACAATGTACAAATTATACTATGAATAAGATTCCAAAATCCCAACTTCCTAGACCCATATCTCCTAAATAAAAACTCAAAATGTATCAAAATCATCTTTAAATGTATATAACTTTTAATAAGATATTTAATGAAGGTAGTTTCATATTTTTTGGAGTTAATATGTGAAAGTTAGGTTTCAGAGTCCCATTGTACTATATACTCGAATAAAATATTTATTTTATTTATTCTTTATTATTTTTATAATTTTACATTTTTAAATTTTATGAATATTATTTGTAGTATACATACATATTAAAACTAGAATAAAACCGTTAATAAAAAACAACAATAAAATAATGTACAAAAATATGTAAATAAAATACATGTACTTACATCTATAATTTATACCCCTATTTATTTAAGTGTACATATATCATTAGAAAATTATAATAAAAATATATTTATACACCTAAAAATAAGTTGTAGATATATAAAATAATAGAATAAAATAATAAAATAAAAAACACCAAATCAAAAAAAGATGTACAAAATATAGATGAATATACATATAAATACACCTCTAAAAATTAAATTGTAATAAATAACGCCAAATAAAAATAAAATTATATTAAAATACTACATAAAATAATAAACATTTTTATTATATAATTAAAAATTAATAAAATCATTTACTTTTTTAATTATTTATTTTTGAATAAATGGAGCTCTTTTGTCTTGTAGCAGGTTGACGTGGACCAATAGCATTCCAGAGAATGTTGACCTTGGTCAACTCCCCATCTTTCATCTGACTTCTGTCAGAAGTCTCGAGCGACACGCCTTCTTCGATTTTTCCATGCCACCCTGTTGATCCTTCTACCTCGAGCTCTTCATGGATTCCCTTCCCATCGTGATCTTCTCCTTCGCTGGATCTTCAGATCCTTATAATCTTCCTCGAGCACGAAAGTGATCCACGTCAAAGTATGTAAGAACACCTATGTCTATAAATAAGTCGCTGGGTCCTCCTTCCCTTCTTGATCCCTCCTGGATCCCCTAATCGAGTCTTAGCATTTGTGTGTAGAGGTCAAGTGACAGTTGCACCTTCCTCACGCTTGGAGTATGTTGGAGCAAGGAGACGAGGCAGTCCACGACGAGCTCCAACCGCCCTGCTCAATGAGCACCCTCTCAGGTGTAAGAGTTATTTTCCTTCTTGTTATAGGTAGACTTAATTCTTGCCTTTCATTTCTTGTCTTTAATTTCAACTTTTAGTTACTTGTTTAGCGTACATTAACTAGATTCCCTTGCTGTAGCTCTCGATCTCCGACCTAATTTCACCATGCCTTAACCGGTTCCTGACCACCTTGTAGCCTCCATTCCCTTTCCCTCTGCATTTTCCATTTGAATCTTCCATCCAACCCACCCGATCCCCTGTAGATCAGCGAATCGAGGGTCCTCTACCACCTCTCACTGGACCCTCTCCGCCCACTTCATCTTTCATGCAATCCAACTTCATTTTTGGTCGATGGGAGTCGCTTCGAGCCATACATTTCCCCTGTGCAGGTCCTGCGCGCAAAGAAGCCCTTCTGGGCTTGGATCAACTCGCATAGAGGTTCAAAAAGCCCCTTGCTGACCTTAAGCTTGTCGGACCTCTTATCGAGGTCTCGAGGTATTTTGTGAGCATCATAAACTGCAGACGACCTCCCCGGAGGTGTAGAGCCAAACGCCATCGAAGGAGACTGCTGGTAGGAGGAGAGATCAACAATCGAAGGCAAGGAAGCTAAATGTTCTTCAAGGAGAGTAGCAACCGTCTCATCTGGGGAGGCACCCCAGATCAATCACCAGCAGTTGGATCCATCCATCCTCAACCGCCAGATCATCTCGCATGATTTAATCTCGAGCATCCACAACCGAAGTGTCATCGGGAGCGGAGAGAGTGCCCCATGACTAAGTGGTCATCATCCAACAGTTCATCTCCACATAAGGATGGGGTAATTTGCACACTTTGCCCCACCTTTTTATATTTATTTATCAGTCTTGTAAATAAAATATACCGTGTAAATAAAATGGACTTTTTGTGTATCAGGCTCATGTATTTATTGTTAATTGTATATGGATCCAGTTAGGGCTGGCTATCGAGCGTAACGAGCTGAGCCAGGGTTGGGCTCAGGCTTGGGCTCGATAAGCCCAGCTGAGTCCGGGCTCATTCCTGGGCTTGATCGAGCCCATACGAGCTGGCTCAGGCTCGAGCTCGGTGGGCTCGAGCCCTTATCGAGCCAGCTCGAGCTCGATAAGTCTTGAGTCGAGCCCTTTATCGAGCTCGAGCCTCTTATCGATCCTTGTCTGGGCTCGAGCCTATTCAGGCTCGTTAAGGAAATATGTATTTTTTTGATGAAAAAGTGTTTTGCCTGGGCTCAAACCCGAGACCTTCCTTTTATAGATTGTCCACCTTACCAGTAGGCCACTATCCGAGTTGTATAAAAGTTAAATTATAATATATATTGTAACATTCTGCTTGTTAATAAAAAAGAAAAAAATACTAAATATCTAACAGTAACCTAGATTAACATAGATAAAATGTAGAAAATCGAAGTCTACAACATAGTCCGCCCAACATTGTTGTTACATAAACAACATAAGCACATAATCCACCATTAACAATGTTGCAAAATTAATACAAATAAAAATAAAAATCATGGTAGTTTCACAAATAGAATATATATATATTTCTTATCGAGCCCGTTATTGAGTTATCAAGCTGAGCAGGGCTCGGCTCGGGCTCGGCTCGATAAGCTATCGAGCCCAAAAATCTGGCTCTGGCTCGGCTCAATAGCTTAATGAGCCCAGCTCACGAGCCCTTATCGAGCCAAGCTCGAGCCTGGCTCATCGAGTCGTGACTCAATAGCCAGCCCTAGGTCCAGTCCACGTCACCTTACATGTCGTCTCACATGAGGTGGTGAAATTACAATAATACCCTTGCGGGTTTTTGTATTTGTATTTAGTCTAATAATTTTTAATATACATTGCATATTTCGAGGAAAATTGCATGTATGGTCCTGATGTTTATTTTATTTGTAACTATGCCTTTCCCAGTTCATGTATTTTGGTGCTTGGATTTTATTGATTAAAAATAACATCTTTGCTCCAAAATTTATGCAAAAATCGGGTGGTGCCTGGTAACATGCATTTTCACACCCCATTTTTATTTTAGCATTTTTGGCATTTTAGCTATTTATTAAAATGGAAATGAGCATATTTTTATCCCTATTTGTATTATAAAATACCATAAATAGAAAAATGTTTTGAAAATTTCCAAACAAAATATATGTTGTTTATTTTACCATATTTTACCCCCAGAACAAAAATCCCTAAAAATAGGAAAAGAAAAAGTCTAAAAATAAAAAAGCTCCGAAATACTTTAAAAATGTGAAAAATCAACAAAAATCCCAAAAATATGTTTCTCTTTTTTCAAATTTTTTATATTATTATCTACCTATTAAAATCTATTTGAATAATTTTTGGTTGTTTTATTATTTTTAATCTTCATTTCAATTTCATCCTAACACTTAATCCCTGATTTGGGATATTTTGACTTTAAAAATGCATAACAATTAGCAAAAATTGCAAAAAAATCACAAAAATATTAAAAAATACATAAAATAAAAAACATTTATTATATGTATTTTTAGTTTTACTTATATGTATAATTATATTACTCTGTATGGCATATATAACCTCATATAGTATATTATATATTAAAAAGAAGAAGGAAATATAAAAATCAGAAAATTTATATATATATATGTATGTATGTATATTGTATACACATATAACTTAAAATTTTAAAATGTTTAAAAAACAACAAAAAGAAAATAATATATAAAAAAGGACATATTTGTATACAATACGCATTGATTAACAATAATCATAGGCTACTAATTTTGCTCTCTGTGGTTCTACCTCTACATGCTTTCTTGTTATGTACATAGTTTTGTATAGAATAATAAATTTTAACTCCACATTTATTGATATTGATTGCTTGACTTATATTGTGGGTTAATTGTTGATTAATCAAGATTTATCGAGTAGTCAATGTATCAACTGCGGTGTCGCCTTATGAAACCGTACGATCATCATTGTCGGTTATCAGTAGGATAGTTTTCATTTCCCTATTTGAACATTCTACTAAGACATTGGTTGGTGGGTGGAAGGGAGAAGTGAAACAATGTTCAAAGTTGTATTCCTTTATCAGTTTCTTGACCTCTTTATTAATGAAATGGTTGCCACCGTCTAATAACAATATCTTCAATATCTCGAACCGTGTAAAAATGTTATCTTTGATAATGGATAGACAACACGACTATCGGTGTTTCAGGAGGGGATAACCTACACCCATTTACTTACATAATCGATAACGAGCAATATGTACTCAAAACCTTGACTGTTTGGAAACATGCCCAAGAAATCGATACCCCATGCATCAAAGACAAATGAAATCTGAATATACTTGAGAGGCATGGGGTCTCAAAACTGATGGTGCCGCTATCTTCTAGCAATCAGTACATCCATTGACATAATTATTAGCATCCTTGAAAACAATTGGTACTAGAGGACGCATTGAAGAACTTTGGGTGATGTCCACTATCCATAATGGTGTCCACAAGACTTGGTAATGGTTTTGGACCCTCATATGCTGCTCCTCATGAACATATCTTCTCCAGATATAGTCTACACCTTCAGGAACAAATAAGGATCCTCCCATTTGGAAAAATATGTATATCATACATGAATTTGTCCACTTTCAGCTTGAGCCAATCTTGTGCAACTTCCTTGGAGAATGGCATACCTGGGGAGAGAGGTGACTGACAGTATGATTCATCTAGGAAGGTCTCAGTGATAGGAATGATATTCTGCTCAGGAGTATCTGCTTCTGTGATTCTGGAAAGGTGATCTGCTGCCACATTTTTGATTCCAGGTTTATCATGTATCTCAAGGTTAAATTTCTAGAGTAGAAGGATCTGACAAAGTAAGCTTGACTTTGCATCCTTCTTTCTTTGTTGGTACCGGATGGCAGAATGGTCAATGTATACTATCACTTTTGAGCGGAGCAAATTTGACCTGAATTTTTCCAAAAACTACATCTTGCATGTTTTTTTCTGTCACAGAGCAATTCCTCTAGGCTTCATCCAGAGTTCTGCTAGCATAGTGAATAACAAATGGCCATCCATCCCATAACTATCCCAACACAACCCAAAAGCATAATCTGAAGCATCCATTATGATCTCGAATGAAAGAGATTAGTCTGGTGGCTATAGGACAAGAGCCTAGATGATTATTTATTTCAACTGATGAAAGACATGGAGCACTCTGACATCTACAATAAACTCAGTGTCATCGCCTAAGAGATTCTATCAATGATCAGGCAAATTTATAGAAATCTTTGATGAACATTGGTAAAAAACGACATGCCCCCAAAACAACAAAACTTGTTTTAAATAAGTAGGTGGATCAAGTTTCGATATTACCTCCCCTTGGATGGGTCGACCTCCTTTCCTTTCTTGGAGATGACATGGCATAACAAAATCCCTTTAGTCACCATAAAGTGACTTTTCTCCCACGAGAGCACAAGGTTAACCTCCCAACAATGCTGAAGTACTCAATCTAGATAAGTGATGAATCCCTATTCATCACTCTTTATTCTTTTATTTTAGCTAATTATCTTGGCAAAGCATCATGTAAATAGGTGTAAATACAATAACTTAAATATGCATGCATGTGTTAATACTCTATAATTAGCATGTAATTGTGAAAAAATAAAAGAATAAAGAATAAAAAGAAAAAGAAGGAAGTATTTAGAATAAATACTGAGTGATCCAAACCCCAAGAGAGGGCCAAGCATTGGCCTGATCGCTAAATAAAATAAGTAGAGTGAGATAGGGCCACTCTAACTTGTATTTATAAATCATGTGTACATAAATTATTTTTGTCAAAATAAAAATAAAAATGTATTTTTACCTCCTTGTATATATTTTTAAAAATAAAATAAAAATCAGAAAAATAAAATAAAAATAGAATAAAACTCGCTCTAACTTGTACATAATACATGTATATTTGTTTTCTTCTCTATTTATTTTATACGTGTAAATAAATAATAAAAATAAAACAAAAATTATTTTATACTCCAAATATGATGTTGTAAATAAATAAAATATAAAATTTGGGTGTTTTTATAAAAATAATAAAATAAAAATAATTGTACAAAATACACACATATTTTATACCTGTATATAACACCATATACTGTATATAAATAATTTATTTTTCATAAAAATAAATAAAAATCATAGTAAAATCCCTTGAAAAATAATAAACATCTTTCATTTTATTCATTTTTTAATTTAAGTTCATTTACTATTTTTAAATTATTTATCTTTCATTTTCCTAGCTATTTTATCGTGTAGCAGGCTTTGTCCTTATTCTAGTCTGCTTGTGATTGGTCCACGTCTGAAACGTTGATTCACGTCAACCCCCTCTTCTAGGGATTGACCCGACCTAATCTCTATGCCAAACCTCCTTCTCGAAATTCGCTAGGCTGGATCGCATACCTGTTTGCTCCAAAACTCCGCCCGTGCCTTCCCCATGGATCCAAGATCCTCGTGCATCACTAGGGAAGCGCATATCCTCCTCGGTTCGTACGCTGCTACCCGATTCTTTCTGCCACCTGGGACTGCTATAAAGTCTTTCATCCGCCTCCCCAGGTCAGAAGCTCGTGCCCCCATTCCCTCTCGATACACTAGAAACCTTCACCACGGTGACAACCGTCTTAGGAGGCTTCTGGTTGTTGGTTTGGTGCAATGATGCCGACGCTCCCCATTCGTGGTCGGACCTCCGCCGCGAGAAGCCTCCCTCGCCTGCCGCCGCTTGATCGAGGCCATAACCCCACCGATCATCTTCGCTTGGAGCTCAGGAATGTGTCTGGACCTTCAGGTAACCCCTTAGTCTTTCCTAGCTCCGTATTTTATCAAATCTTTCCATTGTTCGCCGTCGTTGCTCCGCTAACTCTGACCAGCCGGCCGGAGCTTCGTCACCCACATCCATCCATTTCGATACCCTCGCACGCTCACCCTCCATCCTCCTACGTGACCTGATCACCCTAATCTTAGCATGTAGAGCAAGGATTAGGTCCAAGATCTCCCTCTACCGCGACCGCCGGAGATCGAGCTCCATTCCTCGTCGCTTCTTTGGTTTTCATCCCTAATAACCCAAACCGAAGCATGGCTCCGAGTCAGAGCATCTTATTGCAGGTTCTGTTGCGCGCGGATGGCCTCCAAACCACCCTCTCCCAACCTCGTCGGAGCAGCTCCAGGTCCCCTCCACCGTCACGTCGATCAGACCGTTGGAGCACCCATTTCAGCCGTTCACCTGACGCGGAACTGTCCCACGACTTCATCGGTACCTGCTGATCTTTCATCGGGTTCGAGGATTGCATCCTTGGATCCGAGGAAGTTCGTCCAGGCATAGTTCTTCCGGACTTCTTCTCCGCCATTGGATTGAGTACACCCTCCAGATTCCATCTTAAGCGTCCATCCACCCGAGGTGTTAGATCGTTAGATGTCAGATCTAACGGTCCCGTACGTGCCACGACCCTGACCAGCCGACACCGTCAGATCTGATATCTGATGCCTATTGAGCTGCACGATCTCATCCCCACAAGCAACCGATACGTGGCTGACCACGCACGACTCACATGCCATCGAGGGTATATTGCTCTTTTTATCCTGCGTTTATTTTAGTTTATGTTTTGGTCTGTAAAATAAAAGTTATTGTCGGACCTTTTTGCATATTACTCCTGTAGTTTTAATTATTTGCAGTTTAGTCCTTCTAGTTTGAAGACACGTGCCTTGTCACGTGCGTAGTGGTGTATTTGCATTTTTCATCCTGAACTTGTCATGTGTTAATGTTTGAATGAATTTTTTTCGAATTTGCATATATGCCCCGGTGAACACTGATTTGGCGCATGTGAGTATTTTATTGATTAAATTACAGATTTTATCCTGGACTTTTATTGCCTGTTATTATTTGGTCCTGAAACTATAATAAATTACGTTTAGGTCCCTATAACATGCGTGTCTCGTTTTTAATCAAATAAATATAAAAACTACTCCAAAAATTCCAAATATTTTAATAAAGCTCCTGCTATGTGTAGTATTTTTGATAATTTTTGTGACGTATTTTGATTTTATTTAATATTTTCTAAAATTCAAAAACCCTAAAAAGTGTCTATATCTGTTTTGAAAAATCAATTAAAAATATAAAAATAGCTTTAAAAATTCCAAAAAAATTTCGAATTGCTTGTATTATCTTGCTCCAACTTCTTTATGATTTTTGTTTCTTTCCCTTTTATAAAACTCCTAAAAATTGAAAAAGACTGAAAACATTATAAAAATTATTAAAAATTCATTAAAAATAAAAAATGAGTTTTTAGTGTCTGTAGGTAGTTATTTAATATTTTCATAAAAAATGTTGCCAAATATTTATAGGCACTTTAGATATTTTTAAAGTGCCTTTCCATTTCGGCTGCACACTGTTTGCAATTTCTGCTTTCTTTTATTTTTGTAAAATATACAAAATTCAGAACGAGTACCCATCAAGAAGGCAATAATGACTCTTCCCAGCTAGTCTCTCAATAATCTGAATAATGAATGGTAGTGGAAAGTGATCCTTGTTAGTCGACCGATTCAGTCATCTGTAGTCCAAACAGACTCTCCAAGGAGTTGGCACTCAAGTAGAAATCTCCTCTCCATCCTCATTTATAACTGTAGTGATACCTATCTTCTTGGGTACCACATGAAGCAGACTGACCCATTTAGAGTCAGAGATGGGATAGATAAAATTGGTGCTCCATTACTTGAAAATTTCCTTGATAACCACCTCTCAAAGATGCGGGTTCTGCTTGCGTTGAAACTCATGAGATGGTTTGGCATCATGCTCTAAAAAGATGTGGTTGGAGCTCAGGGCTAAACTAATCCCATGGAGATCTGCTATTGACTGTCTGATCGCCCTGTGATTTCTTTCAAGAACCTCCATCAGACGAGATTCTTAGTTATTAATCAAATCAACAGAGATTATGACTGGAAACATTTTGGTCTCTCCTGTGAGGAATCCGTAGGTCATGCTCTGTGGTAACGCCGTTAGCTACGAGTGGTTGGGAGTGGGAAAATCTAGCTTCCTAAGGTTTTGAGTGAATGCAACCAGATCTAAATGTGAGAACTCTCTCTACTCCTCTGAAACTGATGGAGATTTCTCAACTAAGGGCTAAAAAGACTATACTAGCTCGGTCCCCTTACTGGATGTTAGCTCTGTAGAAATCAAACACGGAATATACTCATCAAATTCATGCCAATCAATATTCATGACTGAATCGGAGGGATCACTCTCTGAATCACAAGAAATAAAATCAACCTTAGTACTAGAATATGCTTCCTCAGCCTCTAATGTATCCTGCTCCAGGAGTGTGCTATCCGTACTCTCATTAACTGGTGACTGGAAATCTAGCGACTTTGAAATTATGATAAGAGAATGTGAAACTAGATCCGCCCAAACAACCTCATCATCTGTAATCACAAAATCACACTCATGGTGGATGTCTTGCTCTACATCTGATGTCTTCTTTGAGCTAGCTCTGGCAATCGAATCCTCGATCGTATCTATTTCTATTGTCTCACCCTCAACGCAAAAGTACGCCTTCCGGCTACCATAATCAGACACGACCTTTGTTGTCCCTAGAAAAGGTCAGCCTTATATGATCAGGGTATCGGTTATATATTCATGGACCTCCATGTCCAACACGACGAAGTCCACAGGGAATTGCAAACCCTGAATGGTAGTGACAATGCCCTTGAGTAACTCCTTCTGCCTCTTGACTGATCTATCTGCAAACTATTTGACCTTCTTGCTTGGTCTAAGAGGCCCAAACTCGAACTTGTCAACAAAAGCTGTGGAAGGAGGTTAATTAAACAACCATTATCTAATATAGTACAATCAAATCTCTACTCCGAGAATTGACATCTAACATATGGAGCTCCTAAATCAAGCCATTTAGCTGGAAGACGATTCTAGATGACATAGAAAGAGGCTTTCATCAACACATGGATCTCTGAACAATAGTTGTGCATATTCTTCTATGGATTGTGGTCTTCTCTCTAAGGCTCTTTTGGAAAAGAGGGATGTTCTCTAAGGCCTCTGCAAGAGTCAACTGAATTTGAAATATGTCTTCATCTTCTCACTAAACTCTAAAAGATGCTTCTTTTTGAGGTTTTCTTTTTTTATTTCCTTACCCTAAGTGGAGTGCCTGAGGGAAAGGAATATATGGACCCTTCTCAGAAGTGCGAGGCCCAGAAACATGAATAGGTCCCCTCACATGAGTATGACTAACATCAATACGATCATCACCATCACCACAAGACGAACTAGTAGAAGAAGAAGAAACCTTTTTTTATTTTTCTTTTGAATTTACTATTTTGTACATTTTTTTGTATTTTTCTCTCATCATCATTGAATACAAGTAAAGGAATATCAGCAGGTATATATGTAGAATCAAACTTGGTGGCATCAGCATCACCATCAACGGTATGTGTAGATGCATCATCATCGCTCTCTAGATCAATAAGTATGGTGGCCTCAGCACCACCGTTTGCAACTAAGGGAATGACGGCTCAGTATCGCCCTCTCGATCGTCCGGATAGGTGGCTTCGGCCCACCATCAGTAACTGGCATATCGGCCTCAATATCGCTCTCTCAGTCATCTGGCTCGCTTGAATCCACATGTGCATCCTCTCCTTGCCTAGATGAGGTGCTGCCAACTGAAAATCTACCGCTCCTAAATGTCGCAAATCAGCATCAAACAATGAAGGAATTTCATCATGTACCTCACTCGGAATGGTAGACTCTGTCGAGTGTACCTGCTCAGACTTCCTCTTCAGATATTCAGATTAGGCTCGATCTGAGCAAGAATGGCGGCCTTGCCCTTGATGATCTCTATCATCTCGTGTCTGAACTCATCCATCACTCACCTAAATGATATATGTTTCTCAGAAATCAAATGGGAGAGATCCTTAATGTTGTATTCTCATAAGGAGTATGAGACCCGGATGAGTTGCCACTTTGGAATTGAGGTTGTTGTGCATAGCGCTGCTGTGAATGAGGCTACTACTCTGTATAAGATTGCTTGGCAGGATGTGATGTATTCACTGAGAACTCTGGTAAGGTGGATGAGGACCGGGCTAGGCCTGATCTCTACTCTTCCTTGAATGTGCCTGAGGCTGTGAAGAGCCTTCTAGTTAACCGGATTAATGATCGAATTAAATGTGTCGTTCGTTGTAGTCGGGTAATCGAGACTGAACAAAAACCACTCAGATTAATGTTGAATTAAATGTAAGAGGCAAATTTTTTATTTTACTTGGGCAAGCCCAAGGTCGACTCAGGGAGGCAACTTTCTCATTAGGTTAATTTGAAGTAAATTTTGATGTCAGATTTTCAAGAGAATATTTTTGGTCCTTTTTATGCAATTAAGGAAAATACCATGCAATTTGAGCCAATATTTTAAGGTTAAATTTTAAAGATGGTCAAATGAAGTCCCAAATTAATGAACTTGGCAGAAATATGACATGCAATGAGAATAAGCTACTGCATTTTTTTGGAATTTTTAGACTCTAAATGAATTAAATATGAATTAGTTTTTGCATAATTATTTTAATAAATACCAAAGTACATTATTTTCAGATACCAATTGATTTATTCAGGCCTCATGTTGCGAGCAAATGCTATGATTTTTGGGCACAATATAGAATAACTAAATTAGACGTAATGTGATTTTATGATGATTTTTGGAGCAATAAATAATTTAATAATGAATTTAAAGCACACAGTGGAAAAACTTTGTCAGTTTCCACAAGAATAATAATATTAAATTCTTCAATGCTCACAAAAATATGACACATGTCATGAAGATAAAGCTCAAGTTACTCTACAACATGCAATTTTTGGAATTTAACAATGAGGATAAAAGAATATCTTAATGAACGTTCAAATACAAGGACCAAAATGCAAAACAGAAATTAAAATTGTTTAAATCAAAACATGCGTATAAGGATTAAAGTGCAAATACCTATAATGTTGAGGGTATGCATGCAAAATGTCCACAAGAACACGAGTGCCTCACGTGCTGCTCCTTGATGGGACTGGAATGCAATTCTGGAAACTTGAAGGGGCCTTAGTGTAGATTACCCAAACCACACATGAGGGACACGTCAGGTCTAGACTCGGAAGGCGTCAGAAGCTCGGGCGGTGGCTCGGATGCTGTGGAGGCTCGGGCATGCTTCAGATCTACTTCGGGTGCTCTGAGCCTAAGGGTCAGGGAAGAGGCTCGGAGTGCGATACATGGCGTTCCTTGGATCGTTAGATCAAGGTCGATCCAACGGTGGTGGTAGCTGACTTCGTGGCGTGATGCAGGCCGTCAGATCAAGATTGATCCGACGGTATCTGGAGCTGGGCTGGCGATGGCGACATGGGCGAATGAAGACCGTTAGATCCTCCTGATCCAACAGAGGCTGGAGCGGGTGACGTGGCTTGATCTGGACCGTTCGATCAAGAAGATCGGACGGTGGCTTCTTGTCGTGTTCCTCCGGTCCGCCGCCTCCTGCGACGAACTTGGTGGGGTTCCGGTGAAGCCCTCCTGGCTCCGCTGTTTTCCCCCATGGTCAGTGTAGATCGCTGGAGGCTCCTGGGTAGCTCAGAATGGTCGTAGAGGCGTGGCAGAGCGACCGGCGTGTCTGGACGAAGCTGGGGAGGTTTGTAGGTTGGAGTTGATGAAGCTCGAAGGAGCTCCAGCTACGGTTCTGACCAATGAAGTTATCAGCTCCTACAAGGTTAGATGATGCCAAAAGATGGTGCTTGTGTTCGCATGAAGTGCAGGGAGTGGTGCGAGGCATGTGGCGTGAACCGGTGGCCGGGCGGAGGTGCCCTTCCGCCGTGACCGACAGAGCGATAGTTGGAGATGGTGCGATGTGTCGTGAAGGTGATCTGAAGGTCCTGCAAAGATGATAGCTCCAAGGCATAGGTTAGGCGATGGTTGGTGAGGTGTGTTGTCGATCGGAGAAGGAAGAAAAAAGGAGAGAAAATCAAAGGGGACAAAGAAGAAGATCGGAGAAGGAATGGAAGAGGCTACCTGGGATCTAAGGCTCACGGTGGAGACTCTGGTCATCGCTCGAGGGCCGGTAGCAACCGGAGCTCGAGCAGCTCGTCGGAGGATCTGCTACACAATGAAGATACACATTGGATCTCGTCGGAGGTGGACAACCGTCGTCGCTCGATTTCGTGCCTAATCGATGTCACCGATGTGTAGAGGAGGAGCTCTGGGGTACCTCGTGCTAGGACAGATAACCGTGAAGGTGGTCAGAGGCGGGGTATTTATATGAAGAAAGTGGAGGTCCAGGTGATGGAGGGAGTGGTTGGCGTGGGGTTTGTGGAGCGAGGGAGAGGTGATCATAATGATCGTGGGTTCTGGCGAGGATGAGGGATGTCGGGGCTACGTCGTGGAGCGATAAATGAGTGGAGAAGGTGGCCGGAATTGTGATGAAAATAGGAAGGGGGTGGTGATGATGCGCGGTGGGGCGACATGGGTGAGGTGTTTGCGGAGGTAGACGACGATGTCATGTCCATTGGATCTCGTGATCCAACGGCCAGGAGAAGGGCATGAGGGAAGGGCCGTGATTAGATCAGGTGTTCAGATTGAAGGACGATGGGCGCACCATGTGGCGGGTGGAGCGTTAAGCGCTGGCGAACGGCTGTGATTACATCTGGGAGTGGAATCGGACGACTGGAATCACATTAGACATGAATGACGAAGATCTATGGATATAAAGGATGATCGGGCAGTTATAGGCGTGATGCGTGGTGGGTGGAGCATTAAGCGCTAATGGGAGGTGGAGATTGAATCAGAGATAAGGATCGGAGAGTCGACGATGAAGCGGGAATGAGCGGTTGAGATCTTAAGTGCATGGATGTGATCAGATGGTGTTGGAGTGTGCTACGTGGCGCACTGAGATGGAGGCGCTGGTGAGCGGCCTAGATGCGATCTAGACCCAGATCATGCGGTTGTGAGATGATGCGGCGTGAACGGCTGAGATATGGAGGAACGGGGAGCCATCAGATGGTGGAGAATAGGAGACACGTGGCGAGCGGATGAGTGGACCACGTGGTGCAACTAGAGGGTGCCACGTGGCCCAATCAGAGTGGTCGAGGAAGAAGGTAAAATAAGAGGGGAAAATGGTCGAATTTGGAAAAACTCAAAACATGGAAGTTGTAGATCTCAATGAGATCTACAAGTTTTATGATGACCAAAAACGGAAACGAGGTCGAATAAAGTAATAAAATACAAGGGTACATATATACATATAGTATACAATGGGGGCCCAAAACCCAAGTTTTGCATACCGGCTCCGATTTAAATGAAATTGGTCTCAATTTGAAGGTCTCTGAATATATATTATTTTAAAAGTGAGTAGACCTAAATTGGATGATGTATGAGAGAGATATGTGCATTCTAAGGTCCATGGTCTCAAACTTGGTTTGGGGTTTTATTTGTCAATTTTACAAGTTAGATTTTTTTGGTATTTTTCTTGTATTATTGTTAGTAATATATACAATACATCGTGAATTTATGGAGTACAAAATATGTACATATAGATGATTTTTACAAGTGGATTTGGCTTCTTATTTATGCAAATGTGGATGCTAAAATGCAGATGTTATCAATGCGTGCATGAATGCTAATTATGCAATATTGGTGGAAATATGCCTCTAATTACTCGGGAAAAAAAGCTCTATTTTCAACTTTAAGAGTGATGAATCACAAATTCATAAACCCTCTATACTTAAACCTTGCTCATCCCCGAGCAACTAAAATGAAATGCAAAGGTGAAGTGATTTTGGGTTCCGCACCAAGGTCATGAACAAAAGTTGAAAATGGAGCTTGACTCGATCTTTGAATTAATTGTGAGGTGGAAACTTATTGGGATCTGAACTTAAGACCTAACAGACTTCAAGTTCCACAAGTCTTCTATTCAAGACGCCTTAATAGTCAGGTCAGAACAAATCTCGAAACGTAAAATTCTGATGACTATGAATCCTACGTGTACTGTGTAAGTGTAAAATAGCTCTCCACATCTGAAATGGCTAAGAAGCAGCCTCCTCTAACAAGGTAACTCTAATTCCCCGGTCCAGTAACTTTTTCCTCGAGGAGCAGGGTATTCCCTTCTAAGTTGAAGTGCGACCAGCTCAAGAGGAGGGGGATGGTGAAAAGAATGAACGGTAGGCAGTGAGCTACCTATCCTAGGATGCCTGACCAGTGTAGCCAAGTCATCCAGCTGCAGACTTCTTGCTAATATACATACTCCGGTAGACCTTTTATTTTCAATCTGGCCTGTCTACTTTTTTTGGAGTTCTTTCATTTTTTTTTGAACTATATACAAGGTGCAACATGTACATCAGGAGTTTTTTCTCTTGAGCTAGTAGACTATCCCTCTTTTGAAGCATTATTGCAAGCCACAACATCCCGTCCTTGGATGTCAACACCAGCAGACTAGGTTAAGATGCACTACCCTCCATAGAGGAGGACAGATGTTTCCACCCTTGTGCTACTCCAAGCTAAAGGATTCTCCCTCCTCACCACCTCATCAATGAAGAGATACATGCATGGTGTTAGTCCAAGTTAGGTCACTGTCTATAAGAATCATGCGTGTGCACGAGATATTCTATTTAGACTAATCAAGATGACATGTGAACATAGACTTGCGGACTCAAAGATTTAAGACACTTGACCTGAGAAATCTTAACTCCAGTTCCTATAAGGTTCCTCTGAAATTATATGTATTAAGGTCAAATCAAATCCCTCCTCAACATCTATTCATAACTTGGTTCAGAACCCACTAACTTTTCACTTTGCATATGCTGTATATGCAGATGAAGTGCAGATGACATGCTATGTAGATGAATGAAATGCAAGACTCTTTTTCTTTCCTTTTTTTAAATGCATGGATGATATGCAAGAGTAAGTAATAAGCCTTTGATTATTTTTCTTTTTCTCTTTTTTTTCACAAAAATATACAAGAGTATTATAAATATACATGTATTTTACAATTTTTTCCAGTTTTCACCCACCCCATAATTATTGTATAATATATACAAAAATACGCGGAAGTACGAGCTATGAGTAAAGTATATATGTAATATATACACACCCCCTATACTTAGCGTGTGTTATACCCTCAGAGCACGAAAAGCGAGGAAAGATGTAGCTCGTGCTATGCGTAGGAGAGCTAAATTAACAAAAATGTATAGAAGTCATCCCACCCACCCTATACTTAGGCTCTTGCAGCCTAAGTGTAGAAGAAGATCAAAAATGGGGTAGGCGAGGTCAAGAGGGGAAATGGATGAGAATATATACATAATGGGCGTCGGTCCCCCTATACTTAGGTTCAGGTCAGTCTAGGTATAGGACATGAGTGAGTGTGAGAGTTGATGGGATCTAGAGGATGTACAACGAATGGTGGATAGACTCGAGTCACTCTCTCATGTACTTAGTATCTAGTCATCCTAAGTATAGTCATAAAATGAAAAGATATGAAGCCGTGGCAAGTGACTGGAGTCACAGGAGGGAGGGAAAGAAAATATATACAAGGAGGAGTGAGAATATAAAAGGGTCAAGAAGGTTTATGACGAATCTTCTTGCGGGAGCGAGGAGGTGAGGAATATACAAGTGCATCGTTGTCGGAATCGTCCTCAGATGAATAGTAGTGAGGTGAAGGGATCATCCAATGCGGGTCGACACACGGTTGCTTGCTCAGATATGGCATGAGAATAGTTGAACTGAGCTCACTTATATAAATCACCTCATCCGGACCTGATGAGGACTCCTCAGAAAATTTCTTCCTTGGTATGTTGAAGGAGACTTTCTTAGTCGGTTTTCTAGAACCTGAATCATTGAGGGGAAGTGGAAAGAGATGCACCATGAGAGATTTGGGGGAACTCCTCGAGGAATCATTTCTCGACTTCCTCTCACTAGATGGCACTAGAGGAGGGAGAAACCGTGTTTTTATGTGGAGTCAATTTAGTCTTGATTGTTTCCTTTGAAGGTCCAGGATGTGGTGCGGTACTGACCATGGGTTCCTCATCAGACGAGTCACCATATAGATTATAATATTCCTGAAGGGTCAGCATGCGTCTCGATAAGGTGCTAGTGATCTCAATTGGCTTGGCATTATTGGGCTCTTATGTCGGATCATCAAAATGGTCTAGACAATCAACAAAAATCGTATCCGACTCAATGACTGCTTCAGGTTGTGAATCCTCCTTAGAAGCTGTCAGGGTGGTGGTGCAAGCAGTTGGTGAAGTGGAGATGTGGGGAGTCTCTAAACCAACAGTCGTTCGGACAGTCGGTCTTTCAGGTGTAGTAGAGAGGTGGGACTCGTCTACCTCTTTATGGACACGACCGTCAGCAGATATGCGAGTCACCTTAGAGTAAAGTGTATCAAAGAATGGGTGAGGTTGAAGCGCTCCCAATGCTGTAAAATCGATTTCCCAAGTCTCGCAATTTATAGTCACCTTAGCCAAGGCTAAGAACGACTTCCTGAGAATAATCAGAGACTGGGTAAACTCTCCTCGATGCTCAATGTCAATGACCATGAAGTCTACCTGGAGTAGAGCACCTTGAAAAGTTATGATGACTGAAATGGTTCCTCTCGACCGTTTGATAGATCGATCAACCAGCTGAACGATTTCTCTTGACTTTCTAATTGGCCTGAGTTTGAGCTTGTCAAACACAGAGGCTGGGAGGATATTTATCGGCGAGTCATCATCGATTCTTGCATGGGTAAAGATGGTGTCTTTGATTTCACACTCAACTCGGGGCAACCACTTCACTCTGCGGCTCTTGGTCTTTCTCCCCATCACCAAGGAGGTGGCCATAGACACTATGTGTCTTTCAGTCCTTGTTCTCTTATTACCCGACCTCTTAGGCATCAATTTACTTCTCACAAATCGTTTGAGGTCGGGGAAGTGATCTATGGCATTTATTAAGGGAAGATTAAAAATCAATTCCTTATCGAGTGCTTCCCTTAGGAACGAATCTAATTTTTTAAGTCTTTTTCATTTTCTATTTTTATAAATTTTTCCGATTTTCCAATGTTTTTGGTCTTTTGGGGATTTCAATTTTTTTGGTATTTTTGATGGACGAATGGTCAGACTCCGAATTGGAAGGAAAGGGGTTAGTAGAAGAGGGAGCTAGAATAGACCCAACTATACAAAGTGTGTGTTTCTCCTTATGTTTGATCGATCTTCAACATCAAATCCACTTATTTCCTTTTCCACTTTCATATCCAGGCTGGCAGAAATTGAGTGCAATATGTCGATGACACCTCTTAATTTGGCACCAAATGATTCATTCTTTCTCGATAAGTCTAGAAATGTCATCCCTTAAAAAATTCCCATGACAAATCATGAGAGAGTTCTGCTCAATTGGAGGATATTGCTGAGATGTTGGGGTCTCATACTCAATATACCTAGACTCTGGCATGTTTGGGTTGAGTATAGACCATCCGAATGACAAATATTAGTCGAAGCCTCATATGATGGAGTCAATAAAGAGGGGGCTCGTAGATTGATTTCATGAGTACAATAACCTGTAGGATCTCAGAATGCGTGATATGAAGGCTAGTCAATGCAAGCTTGATTACTAGGGTCAATCAAGTCAAGAAGATCATGCGATGCATGCCTCTCCATTCGGTATGTTCTATCGACCATGTTTTGCCCTAAGGTCAAGTCAAGATGTGTATATGTGAATTGTTGTTCGATCCCTACTTGGGGTGAGAATGAAGTATGTGGGGGAACATACTTCTGCCAATCATCTATCTCAGTAGTGGCTTGCTCTTCATATGGTTCATTGGTTTGAGCAAGCTCTCGAGAATACGGATAGTCAGCCCAAGATGGAAGTGCATCCAGAGTGTTAGAATGGAGTAGGTGAGAAATTCAAAGTGGGAAAGTCAGTCGAAGGTCTGACTTCATAATTGGGTTGAGGTGGAACCGACCATGGGTAAGGGTCTCCCGTGGATGGTAGAGGATACATGGAAGAAGGAGAAGGTGAAGATGAACGGTATATGGTCGAGGAGGAATGACCGGAGTTCTTAGGGTATGTTGACCAATATCCTGACATCTTGAAGAGGAAAGCAGGTCGTGGTAGAAAATGTGCAATTACACAGGATAACACACACACACACAACACATACACTGATAGACACAATGACAAATGCAAGAGCAAACACCGAGTTCACACTCAACACGGTGAAGAACCCAAAACCGAGTCCGATTAGTCTGGTTGATTTTAAGTGTGATTTTTCATGCAAGTAGAAAATGTTACACGACCTATAGGGGAGTCGGCTCAAAGCCGGATGTGTCTCCCCTGTTTAACCTGTCGCCTAAGATACCAACGCCCTTCCTTTCTTCTCCCCTATCACCAGCCGAGAGTTCAAGGACCTACCCCTATCTACCTACCGATGTAGGCAGAGACTGACAAGGCTTTAACTTTGCCCCTATCTACCTGCCGGAGCAAGTGGAGGCTACTAGGAACTTGTCGCGGTGCATCGCAATTTCGCCCCTGTCTACCTACTGGAGTAGGCAGAGGCTACAAGGCACTGGTCAGTTGAACCCATAGTTCAGCCTGTGATATTTGCTCGAATCGGGGTGCGCGATATGGAAGGTGGGGATTGTTGGATCTGCCTTAGGGTGTGCACACACTCTTGTACCCTCACTCAGCCTGAAATCAAGGTCAGGTTTACTCTCCTGCAAATAGAATTTCCGATTTTATTTGATTTTTTTGGTCAATTTTGTTTAGCAGTCCCGATTTTAAGTTAGGAGACCACTTGTTTAGTCCAACCACAAGGCACACCTATCATCCAATCCCAATTTCCTTTAAACCTAAGTTTTGAAAAACCAAGGGGGAAGGAGTCAAGAAAAGCCGATGTACCATAAAATAATGATGAATGTCAAGTTTAGAAGACTTACAGCAATCCTTTCTCTTTATATGCGGGATGCAAAATTGAATTAAAATTTTACGCTAGAAAAATGCATACAAAAAAGCCGCTCCTAGACAAGCAGTTCTATTAGCGAGTGAAGAACCAATTTGATTTGACTAAGTCCTGCAGTCTAAGTGTGTCTTTTAAGTATGAAGTGTGGTCTAGAATTGTACGAGCACAAATAGTCCTAAGATAGCTCTGAGAGCCACAAGTGCAAGTCCTATTCTACGTAAAGCAACCACACATCACGTGGGGACATGTTTTATTATGATTTACACGTGCGAGAACCCAAACGGAACCTCTAGAAAATGCAAAGAATATAAAATAAAACTTACAAGTCCTCAAAAAAAATACTCAAATTATTTTAATGCAAGTTCCTTGGCTCGCTTGGCGAAGCGCCTTCGACTCCTCATATTCCTCGCACGAAAATAAATGGAGGTCAGATAAGGACAAAACAAAATAAATAAATAAAAATTAAACAGAAAATATTCACAATAAAAGTCGGAATCAGACTTTTCGGGGATGGAAAATCTAAAATCAAAATTTCCGAAAAATTAACCTAAGCCATGCCTCCCCGGCAACGGTGCCATATTGAAGAGCCTTCTAGTTAGCCTACCTAATCCAATCGGATAAATGATTGAATTAAATGTGTCGTTCGTTGTAGTCGGGTAATCGAGACTGATCAAAAACCACTCAGATTAATGTTGAATTAAACGCAAGCGGCAAATTTTTATTTTACTTGGACAAGCCCAAGGTCGAACTCAGGGAGGCAGCTTTCTCCTTAGGTTAATTTGAAGTAAATTTTGATATCAGATTTTCAGGAGAATATTTTTGATCTTTTTTTTGCAATTAAGGGAAATACCATACAATTCGAGCCAAATTTTTAAGGTTAAATTTGAAAGATGTTCAAATGATGTCCAAAATTAATGAACCTTGGCCACAATATGCTATTCAATGAGACTAAGCTATTGCATTTTTTTTGGAATTTTTAGACTCTAAATGAATTAAATATGAATTAAATATGAATGCGGGTAGTTTTTGCAAAATTAATTTTAATAAATACCAAAGTACATTATTTTCAGATACAAAAATTATCCTAGATATTTCTATTTGAAAGGAATCCAGGAAAATTGATAGACCAAAAATAATAATGTAAATTGGACCTATTGAAAATCAATTTAGCAAAAGACTAATTGATTTATTCAGGCCTTGTGATGCGAGAAACTGCTATGATTTTTGGGTATGATATATTTTGGAGCAATAAATAATTTAATAATGAATTTAAAGCACACAATGGCAAAACTATGTCAATTTCCACAAGAATAATAATATTATATTCTTAAATGCTCACCAAAATATGACACGTGTCACAAAGACAAAGCTCAAGTTACTCTACAACATGCAATTTTTGAAATTTAAAAATGAGAAAAAATGAATGCCTAAATGAACGTGCAAACATAGGGACCAAAATGCAAAACAGAAATTAAAATTGCTTAAATCAAAACATGCGTACATGGACTAAAGTGTAAATACCTATAATGATGGGGGTATGCGTGTAAAATGTCCACAAGAACACGTGCGCCTCACGTGCTGCTCCTGGATGGGACTGGAATGCAATTCTGGAAACATGTAGGGGCCTTAGTGCAAATTACCTAGACCACACATGACACGTGAGGTCTAGGCTCAAAAGGCGTCGGAGGCTCGGGCGGTGGCTCGGATGCTCTGGAGGCTCGGGCATGTTTCGGATCTTCTTCGGGTGCTCCGAGCCTAAGGGTCGGGGAAGAGGCTTGGAGGGCGATACGTGGTGTGCCTTGGACCGTTAGATCATGGTCGATCCAACGGTGGTGGTAGCTGACTTCGTGGCGTAATACCTGCCATCCTATCTAGATTGATCCGACGGTATCTGGAGCTAGGCTGGTGATGGCGACATGGGTGAATGAAAACAGTTAGATTCTCCTGATCCAACGGAGGCTGGAGCGGGCGACGTGGCTCGATCTGGACCATTCGATCAAGACAATCGGATGATGGCCGCTTGTCGTGTTCCTCCGGTCTGCCGCCTCATGTAGCAGACTTGGCGTGGCTCCGGCGAAGCCCTCCGGGCTCCATGATGAAGCCCCATTCATCACTCTTTATTCTTTTATTTTAGCTAAATATATTGGCAAAGCATCATGTAAATAGTTGTAAATACAATAACTTAGCAATAAGCTTGCATATGGTAATATGTCATAATTAGCATGTATTTGTGCAAAATAAGAATAAAGAATAAAAGAAAAAGAAGGAAATATTTAGAATAAATATTGAGTGACCCAAACCCAAGAGAGGGCTCAGAACGGGCCTGATCGCCAAATAAAATCAGTAGAGAGAGATAGGGCCACTTCACATTGTACATATATACCATCTATGCATATAATTTATTTTTACAAAATTAAAAATAAAAAGATATTTTGATTTCCTTAAATATATTTCTAAAAATAAAACAAAAATTAGAAAAACAAAATAAAAATAAAACTAGAATAAAACTCTCTCTCACCTTGTATATAATACATGTATATATGTATCTTTCCCTATTTATTTGGTACTTGTAAATAAATAAAAAAATAAAAAAAATAATTTTATACTCCAAAACTATGTTGTAAATAAATAAAATATAAAATTGGGGTATTTGTGTAAAAATAACAAATTAAAAATAATTTTACAAAATACATATATATACTTGTATATAATACATTATACTGAATATACCATAATTTATTTTTCATAAAAATAAATAAAAATAATAGAAAAACAGTTTGGAAAATAAAAAATATTTGTCATTTTATACACTTTTTGATTTAAAATCATTTACTATTTTTAATTGATTTTACGAATATTTTTATACATCTTATTTTCTGATTGGTCCAGGAGGATTGTTGACTCTGGTCAACTACCCCTCCCGAACTCCCCCTCGCTCGAATTCGGTTTCTGCACGCTTTTCACCGAATTATCCATACCCGATCCGACCACCATCTTCTTCATTTCGAGGCTCTAATTATCGAGGGGAGATCCACGATCCTCGCCCGTTGATTCCTTTAGGGATCCACCCTCGGTTCGCGCGTTTTGATCCGAATCTTCTAACTACTTGGGACTACCCTATAAAGTCTTCATTTGCTTCCCCAGCTCTTCAGCTCATGCCACACCCCTTTCTGATACCCTAGATACCTTCACCGTAGTGACAGCTGTCGGAGGCCACCTTTGGTGCTCGAAGAGGTGCTGTGTAGCCGCAGCTCACCTGTCGTGGCCGGAGAACCGCCGCGAGGAGCCTCCTTCACCAGCCGCAACGTGGTCGAGGCCACAACTCCGCCGTTTACCTCCCCTGGTGCTCAAGATCTTGTTCGGACCTCTAGGTATTTCAGATCGTTCCTAGCTCCTTTATTTGCTCAATCTTTCATTTGCATGCCACCGTCGCTCCGTCAGCTCTGACCAGCCAGTCGGAGCTTCGTCACCCTCATCTATCTATTCAGATCGAAACACCCGCTCGCCCTCCATCTTCTCCCGCATCCTGATCACCCTGACCTTCGATCCTCGTGTCAAGATTAGGAGATCGATGTCCTCTATTACCTTCACGTTCCCCAATAACCTGGATCGTGGTGTGTCTCCGAGTCATAGCTTTGCGTTGCAGGTCCTTTGGAGCTGTGAGGAGCTCTATCGTCTTCCTAGCTGCTCGGCGGAGCTACCCCAGACCCCAGCTCCACCGTTCTGACCATCCGCTGGGCGATCGGAGCCCACGACTCGATGCGGAGTGCCACCCCGTAGGTGCTCGACCCATTGGTAGTCCGATTGATCGGACAGATTTGCCCTAATCATCGTTCAAAGTCCACCAGAGTCCTGTTCGTCCACCATCTTCCCTTGTCGTTGGATGCGGAGCAGCCCTCCAGATTTCATCTGAGCCGTCCAGCAGAGCAGCTTTTCGACCGTTGATCTGATGCCATATGACAGATCTGTGCCACACGTAGGAGACATTCCCTGATCGTCAGATTAACTACAGTAGAGGAGCAGAGCCGTACGATCACGTCCTGGCAGCAACTGACCCTTGTCCCCCACGCGCACCTCACGTGCATTCATAGGTATATTGCACTTTCTTCCCTGCGTTTATTTTAGTTTCCATTTTAGTCTGTAAAATAAAATATACAGTTGGACCATTTTGCATTCCAGTCCATGTATTTTCTCATATTTGCACTTTAGTCCTGCCTGTGTGGACCCACGTGCTTCGTCACATGTTTATTTGGGTTATTTTCATTGTTTTTCCATGAGCTTATCTTCTCTTATGAATTGAATGTTTACTTTTCATATTTGCAAATATGCCGCTACGAGTGCTGATTTGTGACTTGTGTGGGTTTTGAAGGAGAAATTGCAGACTTGACCATATTCTTTTATTGCTTGTTATTGTTTGGTCCCAAGACTTATTTTAATTGCATTTTGGTCCCTATGAGCTGTGAATTTTTTTGTTTAAATAAAAAGCAAAAGTGCTCCAAAAATCTTGAAATTTTGAAACGTCGCCCTTGTTACCATGTAGGAATTTTGGTGATTTTTGGGTTGTGTTTTGTTTTCATTTGTTATTTTTAAAAATTCAAAAACCTTAAAAAGTATCCCTGTCTGTTTTTAAAAATAAACAAAAAAATATTAAAATATCTCGAAAAATTCCGAAAAATTCTGATTGTGTGTTTTGTGTTATTTGAGTTTCTGTGCAATTTTTGTTTTATTCCCATTTATAAAAACCTATAAAAATTGAAAATAGTAAAAATCTTATAAAAATCATTAAAAATTCATAAAAATCAAACAAATGTGTTTTCTTTTTTTGTAGGTAGATTTTTTTTTGTAGTTTCACATAAAATAACTGCTAGGATTTTAAAGGCATTTTAATTAATTTTAATCTTCATTTATCTCCAGGCTGTACATTGTTTGTTGTTTTTGATCTTCTTTGATTTTTTAAAAAATTAGTTAAAAATCAGAAAAATCCAAGAAAATTCACAAAAATACTTTAATATTTTAAAAGCATAAAATATTTTGGTTTTGAATTTTTGGGTACTTTTGGACCCTTAAATAATTGTTTTAGTGTTGTTTTGCGGTTTTCTTTTATTCTTTTTCTTATTGCAAAACCATAAAAAAATTTGGAAAATTAAAATCCACCAATTTTCTTTGTTTTCTTGGTTGCCCGAATACTTCGTAGACTCGTCATTCTATGCTCCTTGTGATCGACCCTGGTAGCTATACCAGGTAAAATAAAGTAGCAAGACTGCTTGCCTTATTTATTTGTTTGATTTCTTTAGTTGGTGGTATAATTTTCTTGATTGATTGCGCCTTGCAATTCAGGTCGCAACGACCCTATATATTCCTTAACCCGAGTTTCATCTACGCATCATCAAAATGGCGCTGTTGCCGGGGAGCACCACTTAGTAGTCGGTTTTCCGTTTTCGGTTTTGTTTCTTTCTCATCTTCATTTTATTTTTCTTTATTTGCTTTTTATTTTTGTTTTTTAATTTCTTTTTCTTTGTTTTTGTTTTCTTTTTTTTTTTATTTATTTCATTTTATTTCATTTCATTTTATTTTTATAAAATTAGGATCTGATCACAATTTCTATTTCTCTTTCTTGCAAGGCCCGACAAGCGAAGGCGACTATCTTCGGAGCGTCGTGGCACCCGAGCGAAGCGGAGGTAGCTCGTTTCTGCATCGAGCCACAGAAGAGCATAGGAGAGGAGGAGCAGGACTCTTGGAGGAGCTTTAGCCTTAGTTTTATTTTCATTGCTACTATTATTGTAATAATAGAGGACAGGACTCAGACTTGGACTTGGCTTGATCTCGGGGTCTGTTTCGCCGAGCACCGGTGTGCTTGGGGGACCTCACCGTAAATTTTGCATCAGTTTTGCTTTTATCACATTTTCCTTTATTTTTGATTCTCGAAGTTTTTTGTCCCTTAGACTTAGGATTTTTTCTTGACTATGGCGTAATTAATTAAGGCCCCAACCCTAATTACTTGCATGTTCCTATAGATCAATAAGTGGATCTGATTAATTATATCACAAAAGAAAAGTTAACATGGTCACCTGAGGAGTCATATGCTGCTAAAGGCTGTATACAATGCTGGCAGGATCCGTTGTGGCCAACACCAATCAGCCTCAGAGACCGGACCCCGACCCCTCTTGTTAACCCGTTAGCTATCGTTCTTCTCGAGTAGAAATTTTCTGTCTAAGGCCGATTTCTTCTTGCATCATATAGGTAGTTTTAATTCGATCTTTATTTTATGCATGGATCACCTTGCATGTAGAGAGCTGGAGTCAGGTATGCATTTCTTACTCTGCATGCATCATAGTGTTTAACCGTACGCTGGCTTTTTCGACTCCTCCCCCTATTTTTGGACTTAAAATAACCAGGAGAATCGGAAAATTCGTTAGGTGTTGTTTGCATGAAAAATACCTATAAAATAAAAAACTATAAAATTGGGACTACTAAAACACACTTGGCCCTAAAAGACACCTCACTGAAAAACTTGTCTTGGGAGAGCGATCCCCTCATTGTCTGGTTTAGATGAGCGAGAGAGTGACCCGCACACTTGGCTAGGGCCACATCCGACCTCTCCTCAGACTATTGATTTCGGGTTAGTCATTCTCCAGTGAGGATCACTCCAGTTTCCGATAAAGCGGTCTGTGATATCCTTAATAGAGCGAGTCGATCGGGTAGCTGGTAAACGGTCCGTGACTTGTACTGGCTGGGAAGGATCTAGACTTGGGATCGGGACAGTCTCCTGGGAGTGTTGGATTCCCAACAGCTTGCTTAATCGCTCTGAAAGATTGCTTGATCACCTCAATAAAATCGATAAGATAAAAGACCGAACCTTTACGGTCATCAGCTCTGCGTGAGTAGGTGAATTGGGGGTTTGTTTGCTCGATCTTGTGTGTTTTCCAGATCTCATCCTCCTTCACTTGCTATATCACGATGATGGGCCAGAGGTCAGGCAGCCTCTGGCTGCACTGCTTTCGAGCACTCCGATCCACTCATCTAGGTTGGTTCACGAGAACCCATACCTACTCTCCGAACCCGAGTTTGACTCCACTCTGTTCCCCATCGACCACCCTTCTACCATTCCTGAGGTGCCCGAGCAGAGACAACAATAGACATTTGATCACTTGACGACACCTGAGTTTGAGTCTTTTGCCTTTGCAGAGACCATGGCCAGCAACGAGGAGCGCACTGCTGGACCCGACAGGACCCACACATATGTACTTGATATGGGGGCCATCAACAACACCCTGTTAGCCTTCCTAGAGACCATGCATCGTCAGATCAGAGACCAGGGGGCTTTCATGGATGATATGTGCTGAGAGATGGAGCAGATGCGAGTAGCTAGAGATCATCGTAGAGTCGGTGGAGGAGGAGACATTCTTGAGGGAGAAGAGCCTTAGGAGCCCGCACAGCCAGCAACACCTGCATGTTTGATGAGAGAGTTGCACAACCCTGGTGCAACTCTGACCCACAGATGGATTCAGCTGCCAGCCATTCTGGGATATTTCAAGCTCCCTCCTCAGACCATCCAACTACTACCTCGATTCCACGGACTTGACACCGAGGAGCCACACCTACATCTCTAGGAGTTTGAGATGATCTGCAGCATGGTCCACGATCGCCTCATGGTCGAGGATACCATCAAGATGATGGCGTTCTCATTTTTCCTCATCGACAGAGAAGCCTATTGGTTAAAGCACCTAAGGAAATACGCCACATCATGGGATCAGCTCTAGAACGAGTACTTGAATAAGTACTATCCACTCGGCCGAACGAATGCAGCCAGGGCCTTGATCAACAACTTCTTCATGCTTCCCAACGAGCAGTTTCACGAGGCATGGGACAGATTCAGAGAGCTCATTGACCGATGTCCTCTTCACGACATATCCAAGCACAACCTTTTCCAGAGTTTCTTCTGCGAGCGTACACCAGAGTTGCAGGGGCTAGTGAATGCATCTTGTGGGGGTTCCTAATCCGCCAAGGATGAGGATTGTGTCTGGGCCATCTATGAGGAGATGGTAGAGAATTACATAGTTATGTCCCAGACCCGCCTCTATACGTAGGGGAAGCCCACACCACATGCAGTGTCTTATCAGAGGATAGCACGGGTCGATGCAGTTCCTTCTACATCGTCAGCAGCCACAGCACATGCAGAGTCGTCGGCCATTGCTATGAGGAGTATCAGCGAGAAGCTGGACTGTATCGATATCATAGAGAAGAAGCAGTGTTAGGGCATGTCTCAGATAGATCAGATGGCACAGCCGCTGAGTGACCTCAAGACCCAGATCATGTATCTCCAGAAGGCACAGATGGCTCCTCAGCCCCGTCTCAGGTCACATGCAGATCCCAGTAGTAGCAGCTCGACCCAGCCCTCCGCCCACAACCGATAGGTGCATCACATACAAGCGGAGCTGTTCTAGTAGAAACAGTAGCAGTATGTCCAGCTACCACCGTCTCCGGATAGTCATATGGTGGTCTACCAGCCAGATCAGCCCCTGGCAGTTCTTCCCCCACCTACTTACGAGCAGGAGCCATTGATGGAAGTCAACGGGATTTGGTATGACCAACCTCAACTTGGGATCCGACAGGATCATCCCGGATTCTGATGGTCGACCGGAGGTGCCTCATCCCAACAGCAGCCTCCAGTTCAGGGTGGTCAGTACAGCTAGAAGCACTAGCAGACCCAGTTCCCACAATCACAACCATACTACCAGCAGGGTCCTCGTCCCTATCAGCAGGGACAACCATGGAGGCAGCAACAACAACCTCAGCAGTTCTCTCACCAGTGTCCCCCTCATCCTTCTCAGTAGCAGCAGTCTCACTTTCAGAGAGGCCACCCGTCCGGTTCTCATGGGCCTGTCTATGAGAACCTAGCTTTAGATGATTTAGCCCGCATTATCTTCGAGCAGCAGGCTACATTCAGGCGGGAGATGGACGAGTTCCGTCAGGAGACAAGGGAGATAGTGAAGGGAAAGGCCGCCATATCCACTCAGATCGAGCCGAATCCAAACAACCTGAAGAGGAAGTCTGAGAAGGTAGAGTTTACAGAGGTTACCACTCCTAGTGACTCACTTGGTGATATTTCTGCATATACTTTTGATGCTGACTTTGTTACACTTAGAAGCGGTAGGATGCCAGCCAGTGGCGCCTCATCTGAGCGACGACCACATCAGGACTCAGGAGCGCCAGATGAGGAGGAGAGCAGTGCTGATGCCACTCATGATGATGTAGATGACGGTGGTGCTGATGCCACAAAGGATGTAGATCCAGCTGACGGTACTGAGGCCGTCATTTCACCAGATGCAGGAGGTGGTGATGATGCCACCAGAGATGATGATGATGATGCTGAGCCAGAGTGCAGTGCTGATGCCGCAAGTCCAGATGCCGCGGGTGGTACTGAGGCCACCCATTCTATTCCTGTTGCATTTCCTTCTGTTTTTGTATCTCGGGACTATTGTGGAGGATCTAATAAAGGAAAGGGTTCTTTATTTGTGAGTCCATCTGCGATGCCTAGAGATATGTGTATGGATTATGTTTCACCACGACAGCAGGGACCCGATCCTATCCCTCCATATGAGGAGGGTCCAACCATCCCCTTTCCTCAAGCACTCCGCTTGACTATGGCGACTAAAAAAGAAAATCCAAAAAATCCCATCAGCTAGAGTTAATCCAATAGATGATAGATAGATTCCAGATTCAAGTGACTCTACAGGAGGCCTTGGAGCACATCCCTCTCTTCTAGAGGAACCTTAGAGAGAAGACCACCATTCGCAGGAAGAGGAGGAACCATTATTCAGAGATCCATGTGCTCAGTCATGCCACCTGCTTTACCATCCAGAACCGTCTACCAGCCAAGAGGCCAGATGTAGAAGCTCCCTATGTCAGATGTCACATACATGAGCAGAGGTTCGCTCAGACTCTATTAGACAATGGTTCTTCTATCAACCTACTTCCAACAACCTTACTCAACCGATTCGAGTTTGGCCCTCTTCGACGGAGCAGGACGGTCCTTCAGTTTGCTGATAGATCTGTGAAGAGGCCGATGGGGTTGTTGATAGACGTGGTCATCACAATTCAGGGCCTGAAATTCCCCGTGGACTTCGTTGTATTAGACATGGAGATCCCTGAGCCTGTGACCAATACCCCCATCATTCTAGGATGCCCGTTCTTGGCCACAGCCAAGGCTATGTTCGATGATGATAGTGGGAAGGTATACTTTCGCGCTGAGGGTGAGGGTATACAAATAGAGATGATCGATGAGACTAGAGCGCGAGATTCAGCTTGCTCGGAGCTGCTTAGTGATTCAGAGAAGATGATAGAGGCAGAGCGAGACGTCCACCAGGAGTGCGATTTTGTGATCACAGATGATATAGCCGCTTGGACAGATCCCATTTCACGAGCCAGCCTCTCACATTCAGATCCAGCTGATTCCCAGATTCCAGTAGAGGAGAGCTTGGAGAGCACACTCTTGGCAGAGGACACATTCGAGGCAGCAGATTGCATTCAGGATAGCGAGGTAGTTGATATTTCTTTTGATTCAGATTCAGATCCCTCGAAGTCAAATATGGATTGGGCAGAGTTTAATGAGATGATTCCATGTCTGATTCCTACAGAGCCAGAAGCTAGGGTGGAGACTGACCCGATTCAAAGTACATACACACCAGTAGAGCAGTCTTTACCGGATTGTCATGATCACCGAGAGTTCTCCCGTGCAGATTTGGTCGCTTTCACTCAGACTTTTCAGAGGCCAGATCTGCCAGCTCCTAGTTGCCCAGAGCTGAAGCCCTTGTCGCAGTTGCTGAAGTATAAGTTCCTTGTGGGCGAGCATGAGATGCACCCAGTCATTATCTCAACAGATTTGACCGGAGAGCAAGAATCTCATTTGATGGAGGTTCTTGAAAAGAACCGCAAGGTGATAGGATGGAGTGTAGCCGATCTCCAGCGGATAAGTTCGGCCTTGTGCTCCCACCATATTTATCTCGAAGAGGACGCCAAGCCATCACGTGAGTTCCAGCAGCGGCTGAACCCGAATCGTCCAGAGGTTGTCATGAAGGAAATTTCGAAATGGTGGAGCGCAGGTTTTATCTACCCCATCTCCGAATCCAAGTGGGTTAGTCCATTACATGTGGTGTCCAAGAAGACGATCATCACTACAATTGTGAGTGAGTTTAGAGAGGAGATCGCTACCCGAGTACCCACTTCTTGGAGGGTATGTATGTACTATAGACGATTGAACGCAACCACCAAGAAGGATCATTTCCCACTACCTTTTATTGATCAGATTATAGAGAGGATAGCAGGGAAGAGTCATTACAGCTTTCTTGACGGGTACTCCGGTTACAACCAGGTGGCCATTGAGCCCGAAGACCAGGACAATACCACATTCACTTATCCCTTTGGGACATATGCTTTCAGGCGGATGCACTTTCGTCTATGTAACGCCTCAGCGACATTCTAAACGTGCATGTTGTCCATCTTTTCGGACATGGTGGGTGAGTGCTTGGAGGTCTTCATGGATGACTTTTCGGTTTATGGCAATGGGTTTGATGCTTGTCTTCACTGCCTAGATCGTGTCCTTCAGCGATGCATTGAGGTCTATCTTATATTAACCTGGGAGAAGAGTCACTTCATGGTGACTCAAGGGATGGTGATTGGTCATATCATCTCCAACAGGGGCATGGAGGTTGATCCGGCCAAGATGGATATCATTAGGAAACTCAGTCCACCATACAACCTGCGACAGTTACGATCTTTTCTGGTGCACGATAGTTTCTACCGACGCTTCATTCATGATTTCAGCAGGATTGCCCGACCGTTGACTGATTTGCTGACCAATGACACCGAGTTCATTGTGGATGATAAGTGTCTTGCATCATTTGAGACTCTCAAGAGTCTAGTTGTTGTGGCTCCTATCCTTCAGCCGCCTGATTGGTCTCTCCCATTCGAGATCATGATGGATGCCTCCAATTTTGCCGTAGGGGCTGACAGACCTTGGATCTACCCTTTTTAATAGTATTGAATTAATGATTTCGTTGCAGTCAGATAAATCTGGATCGATAAAAAATAACTACACGCATCGATGAATCATCGAATGAACTTTAATGTGCGGTTTTATGTTTGTTTACCATGGACAGGCCCTAGGGTTGACTCAAGGAGGTAAAGGAACAACTCGGGATCAGATTAGATGAATTAGATTGCGGTTTTCCAAGTGGGATTTTTTTAATTTTTTTATGCAATAAAAATGCCAAATGCAAAATACAAAATGAATTAAGTTAACAAGAAAATAACCGACTTAGCCAATTTTAATTTTAATGTGAAATTAATTCAAATAAGCCAGGTTATATTTTTCCTAAAAACTTAATCCAACAATGAATGCAAAATATATTTTTTACAATTTTTGGATTTAAAATGCACAAATAAAAATGCAAACTTTTTGGTGTTTTTATGCAATTTTTCGTGCAAATGATATGCAAAAATTATGAAAAAATTACTGGAAGTGAAATCTGTTGAAACTAAGCTACTGATATCAATCAGCGAAAAATATTTCTTTGTGCACTAATATTTTTGGATTTTTCTGACACTTTATGATTTTTATGATTTTTTACTGAAAAATGAGTGACTGTGAGTATTTAATTCCTAATTAATCCACAAAATCAAATTTTCCACAAAGCTATTTATCTCAAATAGATATTTTAATGTGCAATCCAGGAGACTTTAAATTTTGCAAAAATCTTATTCGTGGATTTAATTAAAAATCAATTAAAGAAATCACTCTAGAATTAATTGTATGCAAATGACAATTCCAATTTAGATGAAACTTGGATAGTAATTAAAGAGCATTTAGAGGCATCATCTACAATTTTTCACAATTTTTAGAGCAAGAAATATGTCTGTGTGAATTTCAGAGCATAAATGGGCAAAATATTACTCAATTTCAATATCTGATTTTCAATAATTAATCCGATGCCCACAAAAATGCAAATAAATAGCCACAAGATAAAGATTTAGATGCTCTATAAAATGCTATTTTTGATTAAAAAATAATGCAAAAATACTATCCAAATTAATCTGACAAAGCAAAGGTATCTTTGCAATACATAACTTTAAATGTCAAACTGAAATGTGCCTAAGGGCATTTTTGGAAATGAACAAACATAATGGACTGATAATGCAATTTTCACAAATGTAATAAATTAAAAAAAACTAGACCATCGTTGGGTTCCTAGCTTGGAACCCAAGTTAGGGCATGTAGATACCGTGGGTGACAGTGCATGTGGTTGGAGGACGGCGGGCTCCTACGACGAGCTGCTCGGTGGAGGGTCGATGGCTGGTCGGAGGGAGGAAATGCGACATGGCGATGCGATGCAGCAACAAAGGCGGGCAGAGGGTTGCTGAGAAGGGAGCAGCGACCGGGCGCGGCGTTATGGGCCATCGTGCGCGATGCGTCTGGTGGATCAAAGGGGCTGCACGGAGCCGCAGCTACGTCGCGTAGGAGGCGCACTGTGTTTGAAGGTGGCCTGGATGGCGGACGCGTGAGCCGTCCGGCGGAGCACCGCACACAAGCACTTGCTGGAGGAGGCACGGGGATGCGCAGACCTTACAGGTAGCGGAGGTGCGGCCACGCGCTGGAGGGCGTACGACAGAGCAGGATGGCCTCGCGGCTGGTGGCAGCTGCGGGGATGGTTGCTGGGTTGCAGCAGGGCGTGGGCTGGACTGGAGGGATGGGTTGATGGGTGCGACCTCGCTGGCGCATTTACAGGAGGAGCGGCACGCACGGCGGAGGCGGGGAAGGGCTACAGCCCGTGGTCTGGCTGGATCATGCGCAGGCGGCGCAACCCATTCACGGAAGGAGGGGGCGACGCTACTCTGTTTTCCCTTTTTTTATTTTTTTCGTATTTTTTTGTAATTTTTTTCTTTTTGTAAATAGGAATAAAATGGAATGGGAATGCAATGGAGTGGTCGTGTATGATAAAGGATAATGAAATGTTGGTGATGAACAAGATAAACAAATTATGTTAGATAAAAAAATGACGAAGTGAAGATAGAGAATACTTACCTGTTTGGTTCGTCAGATTGTGGAGTAGCTAAGCTAAAACTCCGGTCGTTGCCTCGATCATTTTCGGGTAAAAATGGAGCAGAGAAGCTAGACGGGCTTCGAAGAAACCCGCGAAAGTGGTGCGGACCACCGTATCGTGCCTTGAGGTTGTCGTTACTCAACTCATCTCCTACATCTGTCACCTGAGGGTTAAAGGGTCTCGACCTCACTTCTCTCGAAAACGGCAGATGGGGGAAAATGATGGAGGAGGTGGGAATAAAAAAGAGGAGAAGGGAGTTAGAAAATAAGTGGAGAAGATGGAGAAGATGGAGGAGGTTGTGACTTGGAGTAGGGACCAAGTAAAGAATAAGTAAAATGGAGAGAAATAAAATACAATATATAATAACATAAATATATAATAACTAGAGTAAAATAAGTAGGCTACTAAAAATAAAGAAGAGGTAAAATAATAAAATAAAAATTAAAATAAATAAATAAATATAAATAAATAAATAAATAAATAAATAAATAAAATAATAATAAATATTAAATAAAATAAAATAAAATAAATTCCGAAAATAATAAAAAATGGAGTGACAAGTGGCAGCTCTAGGAGCAGCCACATGTCGCTCAAAGAAAATTCAAAATTAAAATGTAAATAAAAATAAAAAAGAAATAACAAAAGAGCTTAAATAAAAAAGTGGTCAACATAAAAGTCGCTCGTTTCGACGAGATCTACAACCTTTGTGAAGGGCTGAAAATCAAAAGAAGTCATCTATACATAGTGTATTTTTGGGTGGTACCTTATAGATATAAAATACCACATTTTATATTTTGTAATTTTTTTATCATTTTTAAATTCAAGAAAAATAAAAATAAATTTAGAAAAAATATGAAAGGCATATTTACTTCTTAATCTAATTTTTTTTTAGATTTTTAATAATTATGAAAATAAAAGGATAAAATAAAGGGCAAAAAGGTCAATATGTACAATATACAATAGGTGCCCAAAACCCAAGTTTTGCATATGAGCTCCAATTTTAATGAAATTGGTCTTGTTTTGAAGATATTTGAATGTATATTACTGTAAAAGTGAGTAGACCTAAATCAGACACTGTATGAGAGAGATATGTGCATATTAAGGCTCCTAGTTTCAAACTTGGAATGGGGTTTTATTGGTCAATTTTACAAGTTAGTATTTTTTTGATATTTTTCTTTAATTAGTGTTAGTAATATATATACTATGGAGTTGATTTTATTGGATTTGGAGTAAATATAAAATATATACAAATATGGTATTTACAGGTGATTTTTACAAGTGAATTTGGCTTCTTATTTAATGCAAATATGAATGCTAAAATGCAGATATTATTTATGCATGCATGAATGCTAATTATGCAATAAAAGTAGAAATATGTTTCTAATTACTCAATAACAAAGCTTTGTTTTCAAATTTTAGAGTGATGAATCACAGATTCATCAACCCCCTATACTTAAACCTTGCTCATCCCTGAGCAACTAAAATGAAATGCAAAAGTGAAATGAGATTGGGTTCCATACCAAGGTCATGAACAAAAGTTGAAAATAGAGCTTGACTCGACCTTTGGATTAATTGTGTGGTGGAACGTTATTGAGATCTGAATTTAAGACCTAACAAACTTTAAGTTCCACAAGTCTTCTATTCAAGACGTCTCAACAGTCAGATCAGAACAAATCTTCAAACGTAAATTTCTGATGAAAATGATTCTTACTTGTACTGTGTAAGTGTAAAATAGCTCTCCACATCAGAAATGGCTAAGAAGCAGCCTCCTCTAACAAGGTAACTCTAATTCTCCGGTCCAGTAACTCTTTCCTCGAGGAGCAGGGTATTCCCTTCTAAGTTCAAGTGCGAGCAACTCAAGAGGAGGGGGTGGAGAAAGAATGGATGGTAGTAAGTGTAGCTACCTATCCAGGGATGCCTGACCAGTGTAGCCAAGTCGTCCAGGTGCAGACTTCTTGCTAATATACATACTCCGACAGGTATTTTATTTTCTAACTGGCCTATCTATGTTTTTGGAGTTCTTGCATTTTTTTTCTTTTTTTTGAACTATATACAAGGTGCATCTTGTACATTAGGAGTTTTTCCTCTTGAGCCAGTAGACTATCCCTCTTTTGAAGCATTATTGCAACCCACAGCGTCCCGTCTTCGATGTCAACACCACCAGACTAGGTTGAGATGCACTACCCTCCCTAGAGGAGGACGGCTGTTTCCACCCGTGTGCTACCCCAAGCTAAAGGATTCTACCTCCTCAGCACCTCATCAATGAAGAGTTACGTGATTGTGCTTGTCCAAGTTAGGTCATTATCTAAAAGAATCATGCGTGTGCACGAGATATTCTATTTAGACTTATCAGGATGACATGTGAATATAGACTTGCGGACTCAAAGAATTAAGTCACTTGACTTGAGAAATCTTAACTCCAGTTCCTATAAGGTTCCTCTGAAATTAGGTGGATTAAGGTCAAATCAAGTTCCTCTTCAACATCTACTTATAACTTGGTTCAGAACCCACTAGCTTTTCACTTTGCATATGCTAAATATGCGGATGAGATGCAGATGACATGCTATGAAATTGCAAGACTCTTTTTCTTTCTTTCTTTTTCTTTTTTAGATGCAGAGATGATGTGCAAGAGTAAATAAGAAGCCTATTTTTTGTTTTGTTTTTGTTTTTTTTGTTGTTTTTTTCCAAAATTTGGTATACCTCCTATGTTACAACAAAATTTCAAGAGTTTTATAAGTGTTATACGAATTATGCAAGTGTTATAAAATATACACGTATACATTATTTAAAAAAATTTCAATTTTTAGAAAAGTTGTATAAGTGCTATATAACAAGTATACCAAATTTTTTTCCAATTTTTACCCACCCGTAATTATTGCATAATATATACAAAAATACATGAAAATACATGAAAGTTCAAGCTATGGGTAAAGTATATATGTAGTAATTACATGCCCCCTATACTTAGTGTGTGCTATGTCCTTAGAGCACGAAAAGCGAGGAAAAAGACATATCTTGTGCTAAGCATAGGAAAGCTAAAATAATAAAAAGTATAGAAGTCGCTCCGCCCCCATATACTTAGGTTTTTGCAGCCTAAGTGTAGAAGAAGATCAAAAATAGGATGGGCGAGGTTAAGAGGGGAAATGGAGGAGAATATATACATGATGGGCATCGGTCCCCCCATACTTAGGCTCTAGTCAACCTAAGTATGGGACAAGAGTGAGTATAAGAACCGATGAGATCTGGAGAATGTACATAGAATGATGAAGAGTCTCGGGTCACTCTCCCCCTTTACTTAGGATCTGGTCATCCTAAGTATAGTCATAAAATGAAATGATATGGAGCTGGGGTGAGTGATTTGAATTACTGGGGATGGAGGGAAAATATATACAAGAAGGAATGAGAATATACAAGGATCAAGAAGGTTTTTGACGAATGTTCTTGCGGGAGAAAAGAGGTAAGGAATATACAAGTGTGTCATTGTCAGAATCGTCCTCAGATGAATGGTAGTGAGGTGAAGGGATCGTCCAACGAGGGTCGACACACGGCTGCTTGCTTAGATACGGCTTAAGAACAACCGAACCGAACTCACTCATATAAATCACCTTATCTAGACCAGATGAGGACTCCACAGAAATTTCCTTCTCCGGTAGGTTGAAGGAAACTTTCTTAGTCGGTTTCCTAGAACCTGAATGATTGAGAGGGAGATGAGAGCGACATGCCTTGAGAGGTTCGGGGGTATACCTCAAGGAATCAATTCTTGACTTCCTCTCACTAGATAGCTGACTAGAAGAGGGAGCAACCATGTTTTTATGTGGAGTCAATTTAGTCTTGGTTGTTTCCTTTGATGGTCCGGGATGTGATGCAGTGCTGACCATGGGTTCCTCATCTGACGAGTAACCATATAGATTAGGATATTCTTGAAGGATCTGCACGTGTCTCGAGAAGGTGCTGGTGATCTCAGTTGGATTGACATTATTGGGCTCTTGTGTCGGATCATCAAAATGGTCAAGACAATCAGCAAAAATCATGTACGACTCAATGTCAGCTTCTGGTCGTGAGTCCTCCTTAGAAGCTATCATGGTGGTGGTGCAAGCAGTTGATGAAGTGGAGGTGTGGGGAGTCTCTGAAACAACGGTCGTCCGGATAGTCGGTCTCTCAGGTGTAGCAGAGAGGTGGGACTCCTCTACCTATCGATGGTCACGCCTGTCAGAAGATGTGCGAGTCACCTTAGAGTAAAGTGTATCAAAGAATGGGTGAGGTGGAAGCATTCCCAATGCTGTAAAATCGATTTACCGAGCCTCGAAATCTATAGTCGCCTTAGCCAAGGTAAGAACGGCTTCCCCAGAATTATCGGAGACTGGGTAAACTCTCCTCGGTGCTCGATGTCAATGACTGTGAAGTCCACCTTGAGTAGAGCACCTTGGAAAGTAACGATGACTGAAATGTTTCCTCTCGACCGTTTGATAGATCAATCAACCAGCTGAACGATCTCTCTTGACTTTCTGATTGGCCTGAGTTTGAGCTTGTCAAACACAAAGGTCGGGAGGATATTTATCAGTGAGTCAAAATCGATTCTCGCATGGGTAAATATGGTGTCTTTGATTTCACACTCAACTCGGGGCAGCTGCTTCACTCTGTGGCTCTTGGTCTTTCTCCCCATCACCAAGGAGGTTGCCATAGACACTATGTGTCTTTTAGTCCTTGTCCTCTTATTACCCGACCTCTTAGGCATCAATTTACTTCTCACAAATCATTTGAGTTCAGGGAAGTGATCTATGGCCTTTATTAAGGGAAGATTAAAAATCAATTCTTCATCGAGTGCTTCCCTTAGGACATGATCCAAATTTTTTATATCTTTTTTCATTTTCTATTTTTTATGTGATTTTTTGGTTTTTCAATTTTTTTGGTGTTTTTGGTGGATGAATGACCAGACTCTGGATTGGAAGGCAAGGGGTTAGTAGAAGAGGGAGATAGAATGGAGTCCAGCTGTACACGATGTGTGGGTTCCCTAATGTTCGCTTTGTTTTCAACCTCAAAGCTACTCATTCCCAAGCTGTCATAAATTGAGTGCAATATTTTTATGACATCTCTCAACTATTACCGAATGGTTCATTTTTTACGATAAGTAGAGAAATGTCAACCTCTAAAAAATTCTCATGACAAATCATGGGAGAGTTCTGCTCAATTGGAGGATACTGCTGAGATATTGGGGTCTCATACTCAACGTATCTAAACTCTGGCATGTAATGCTGGGTCCAGTATGGACCATCCAAATGGCAAATATTGGTCGGAGCCTCATATGATGGAGTCAATGAACGGGGGACTGGTGATTCTAGCTCATGAGTCCACTTCTGTGAATGTATAGGCTATCCGAATGAAGGCTGGTTGATGGAAGCTTGATCACTAAAGTCAATCAAGTCTGGGAAATCATGATGTGCAGGGCTCTCCATTTGGGTTGTTCGATCGACCAAGTTGTTCTGCCAATCATCTGTCTCAGCAATGACTTGCTCTTCGTATTGTTTAGTGATTCTAGCAAGCTCTTGAGAGTAAGGACAATCATCCCAAGGTGGAAGTGGATCCGGAGTGTTAGAATATGGAGTAGGTGAGAAATGCGAAGAAGTGGACAAGTTAGTCGAAGTTGACTTCATAATCGGGTTGAGGTGGAATCGACCACGGGTAAGGTTCTCCCGTGGGTGGCGGAGGATACATGGAAGAAGGAGAAGGTGAAGATGAACGTTATATGGTCAAGGAGGAATGACCAGAGGTCACAGGGTATGGGGACCAATATCCCGACATCTTGAAGAAAGAAACGATGAATATAAGAAGATCGAGGTAGAAAATGTGCAATTACACATGATAACACACATAGATAAACATAAGAGCAAACCCTGAGTACACACTCAACATGGTGAAAGACTCAAAACTGAGTTCGATTAGTCTGGTTGATTTTAAGTGTGATTTTTCAAGAAAGTAGCAAAGGTTACATGGCCTATATGGGAGTCAGCTCAAAGCCAGATTCGTCTCCCTTGTTTAACCTGTCGCCTAAGATACCAACACCCTTCCTTTCTCCGCTCCTATCACCAGCCGAAAGTTCAAGGACCTTCCCCTATCTACCTACACAGTAGGTGGAGGATGACAAGGCTATAACTTCGCTCCTATCTACCTGCCGGAGCAGGCAGAGGCTACTAGCAACTTGTCGTGGTGCACGACAATTTTGCCCCTATCTACCTACTGGAGTAGGCGGAGGCAACTTGGCTCTGGTCAGTTGAACCCAAAGCACAGTCAGTGATATTTTCTCAGATCGGGGTACGCGATATGGAAGGCGGGGATTTCTAACTCTACCCTAGGGTGCTCACACACTCTTGTACCCTCACTCAGCCTGAAAATAAGGTCGGGGTTAATCTCTCGCAAAAAAAGATTAATTTTAGTCAATTTTTTTGGTCCAATTCAATTAGCAGTCTTGATTTTAAAGATTAGTTGTCACTGATATTAATCTACACAAGAAATCACGTTCACCGTCCAGTCCCAATTCCTTTATCATAGGTTAGAAATCCGAGAGAGAGAGAGAATCAGAAAAAGCCGAAGCAATCAAGAAAATGACGATGAATGCTTGAATAAGAAGACTTACAGTGCCTCCAGCTCTTTACAATGTGGGATGCAATACTGAATTGAAATTTTTACACTAAAGCCGCTCCTAGACAAGCAGTTCTATTAGCAAGTGAAGAACATATTAAATTTGGCTACAGTTCTGCGGTCTAAGTGCATCTTTTACGTGTGAAGTGTGGTTTTACAATTTGACGAAGACAAACATGTCCTAAAATAGCTCTAAGAGCCGTAAGTGCAGGTCCTATTCTACGTAAAGCAACCACACAACACACAAGGACACGTTTTATTATGACTTACACGCGCGAGATCCCAAACGGGAACCGCTGTAAATGCAGACACCTTTTTTTCACATGTTAATAAAATTGGAAATCTTTGGCATCTCAACTGCCGACTTGATCCACGAATCGTCGGCCTCCGATGCATTTCGAGATGTGTAGACTTCAAGAAAATGTCGGGCCCTCGCACCGGGCCCTCCAAGTCCACTGGGCCCTCGCACAAAAAGATAAAAAATGTCAGAGAGAGAGAGAGAGAGAAATTAAATAGAAAAATAATTGGGAAAAATGAAAAAATTACAAGGTGGTTCGAGGGTCAGACTACCTGAGTGACTGGAAAACGTAAATCTAATTTTCTAAAGTGATCCTGAGCCGTTTGTCTCCTCGGCAACGACGCCATTTGATAGACCTCAGATCTACCCTTTTTAATAGTATCGAATTAATGATTTTGTTGCAGTCAGAAAAATCCAGATCGATCAAAAATAACCACATGGATCGATGAATCGTCGAATGAGATTTAATGTATGGTTTTATCTTTGTTTAACCTGGGCAAGCCCCAGGGTCGACTCAAGGAGGCAAAGGAACAACTCGAGATAATATTAGATGAATTAGATTGCGGTTTTCCAAGTGGGATTTTTTTTTATTTTTTATGCAATAAAAATGCCAAATGCAAAGTACAAAATGAATTAAGTTAATAAGAAAATAACCGACTTAGCCAAATTTAATTTTAATATGAAATTAATTCAACTTAGCCAAGTTAGATTTTTCCTAAAAACTTAATCCATTAACGAATGCAAAATGTATTTTTTTTACACTTTTTGGATTTAAATGCATAAATAAAAAAATGTAAACTTTTTTGGGTTTTTTTTTTGCAATTTTCATGCAAATGATATGTAACAATTATGAAAATTACTGGAAGTGAAATATGATGAATCTAAGCTACAGTATTATTTTTGGTATTTTCTGATACTTTATGATTTTTTATGAATTTGTTACTGAGAACTAAGTGACTGTGAGTATTTAATTCCTAATTAATCTACAAAATCAAAATTTCCTGAAAGCAATTCATAACAAATAGATATTTTAATGTGCAATCAAAGAGACTTGAAATTTTGCAAAAATATTATTAGTAGATTTAATTAAAAATCAATTACAGAAATCACTCTAGAATTTATTGTATGCAAACCACAACTCCAATTTTGACGAAACTTGGATAATAATTAAAGAGCACTTGGAGGCATCATCTACGATTTTTTCACAATTTTTAGAGCAAGAAATATGTCTGCGTGAATTTCAAAGCATAAATGGACAAAATATTACTCAATTTCAAAATCTGATTTTCAATAAATAATTTGATGCTCACAAAAACGCAAATAAATAGCCACAAGATAAAGATTTAGATGCTCTACAAAATGATATTTTTGATTAAAAAATGATGTAAAAATACTGTCCAAATTAATATGACAATGCATCGGTGTCTTTGCAATACAGAAATTAAAATGTCAATCTGAAATGTGCCTAAGGGCACTTTTGGAAATGAATAAAAATAACAGACTGAAAATGCAATTTTCATAAATGTAATAAAATAAAAAAACTAGACCTTCATTGGGTTCCTAGCTCGGAACCCAAGTTACGACACGCAGAGATAGTGGGCGGCGGTGCCTGTGGCTAGAGAACGGGGGCACCTGCGGCGAGCTGCTCGGTAGAGGGTCGGTGGCTGGCCAGAGGGTGGAAGTGCGCCGTGGCGGTGCGGTGCAACAACAACAGCAGGTAGGGGGTTGCGGAGAAGGGAGCAGCGGTCGAGCGCGGTGGCGTTGGCCATCATGCGCGATGTGTCTGGCGGAGAGGAGGGGCTGCACAGAGCCGGAGATGCAGTGTGCAGGAGGCACGCAATGTTTATAGGTGGGCGGTGGGCCGTGCGACGCCTTGGCTGGCAGGCGCGCGAGCCGTGCAGCGGAGCACCACAAACAAGCACTTGCTGGAGGAGGCGCAGGGATGCGTGGACCTTGCAGGTAGCGAAGGTGTGGCCACATGCTGGAGGGCATGCGACAGAGCAGGACGGCAACGCGGATGGTGGCAGCTGCGGGGACGGTTGCTGGGTTGCAGCAGGACGTGGGCTAACCTGGAGGGACAGGTTGGTGGGCGCGACCTCGCTGGCGCGTCGACGGGAGGAGCGGCGTGCGTGACGGAGGCGGGGAAGGGCTACAGGTCGTGGCCTGGCTGGATCTTACGCAGGCAGCGCAACCCATTCGTGGAAGGAGGGGGCGGGCGACGCTGCTTCTCTATTTTCCTTTTATTGATTTTTTTCGTATTTTTTTTAAATTTTTTTCTTTTTGTAAAGCGGAAAAAATGGAATGAGAATGCAATGGAGTGGTGTTGTATGATGAAGGATAATGAAATGTTGGTGGTGAACAAGATAAACAAATAATGTTAGATAAAAAAATGACGAAGTGAAGATAGAGAATACCTACCTATTTGGTTCATCAGATTGTGGAGTAGCTAAGCTAAAACTCCAGTCATTGCCTCAATCAACTCCGGGCAAAATTTGAGTAGAGAAGTTGGACCAGCTTCAAAGAAACTCGTGATGGTGGTGCAGATCATCGGATCTCGCCTTGAGGTTGTCGTTGCTCAACTCGTCTCCTACAGCTGTCACCTGATGGTTAAAGGGGCCCGACCTCACTTCTCTCGAAAACAAAAGATGGGGGGAGATGATGGAGGAGGTGGTGAATAAAAAGGAGGAGAAGGGAGTTAAAAAATAAGTGGAGAAGATGGAATATATGGAGGAGGTGGTGACTTGGAGTAGGGACCAAGTAAAGAATAAGTAAAAGGGAGAGCAATAAAATAAAATATATAATAAAATAAAATATATAATAAGTAGAGTAAAATAAGTAGGCTACTAAAAATAAAGAAGAGAAAATAAAGGTAAAATAATAAATTAAAAATAAAATAAATAAATATAAATAAATAATTAAATCTGTAAAATAATAATAAATAATAAAATAAAATAAGTTCCAAAAATAAAAAAATGGTGTGACACGTGGCGGCTCCAGGAGCTGCCACGTGTCGCTCCTAGAAAATTCAAAAATTAAATGTAAAGGAAAACAAAAAATAAATAACAAAAGGGCTTAAATTAAAAAGTAGTAAACACTAAATCGCTCGTCTCGACGAGATCTATAACTTTTGTGAAGGGCCGAAAATCAAAAGAAGGCATCTGTATAAAATGTATTTTTGGGTGGTACCTTATAGATATAAAATACCGCATTTTATCTTTTATAATTTTTTTGTCATTTTTAACTTTGAGAAAAATTGGAATAAATTTAGAAAAAATATGAAAGAAATATTTACAATTTAATCTATTTTTTGGATTTTTAATAATTAAGAAAATAAAAGGATAAAATAAAGGGCAAAAAGGTCAATATGTACAATATACAATAGGGGCCCAAAACCCAAGTTTTGCATACGAGCTCTGATTTTAAAGAAATTAGTCTTGTTTTGAAGATCTTTGAATGTAAATTACTTTAAACGTGAGTAGACCTAAATAGGACACTGTATGAGAGAGATATATACATTTTAAGGCTCCTAGTTTCAAACTTGGATGGGGGTTTTATTGGTCAATTTTACAAGTTAGTATTTTTTGATATTTATCTTTAATTAGTGTTAGTAATATATACACTATGGAGTTGATTTTATTTGATTTGGAGTTAGTATAAAATATATACAAATATGGTATTTATATGTGATTTTTACAAGTGAATTTGACTGCTTATTTAATGCAAATATGAAGGCTAAAATGTAGATATTATTTATGCATACTTGAATTCTAATTATGCAATAAACGTAGAAATATGCATCTAATTACTCAACAACAAAGCTCTATTTTCAACTTTTAGAGTGATGAATCACAAATTCATTAGTGGTCGTGCTAAAACAGAGGAGGGATGGAGTACCATTTACCATTCACTACGCTAGCCGTACATTGGATGCCACGCAGCGGAACTACACTGTCACTGAGAAGGAGATACTAGCCGTAGTCTTTACCCTAGATAAGTTCAGATCTTACATTGTTGGATCGAAAGTGAATATCTTTACAGATCACACCGCCATCAAGTACCTCATGGTAAAGAAGGAGGCCAAAGCGAGACTGACTAGAAGAATCCTTCTACTCTAGGAGTTTGATATTGAGATTAAGGATAAGCATGGAGTCAAGAATGTGGTGGGTGATCATCTCTCTCGATTAGAGCATCTTGAGGAATCTGAGTAGACTGATCCCATTTCTGAGACCTTCCCAGATGAGGCGATCCTCGCTATCGCCTCACTCCCGTGGTATGCTGAAATTGTGAACTATCGTGTCGCCAAGAAAGTTCCACAAGATTGGCCCAGGCAGCGACTTGAGACCTTCCTCATGAAGGCCAAGTTCTACCATTGGGAGGATCCCGTCCTTTTTTATGAAGAAGGGGATAGCGTCTGGCGTCGGTGCATTCTTCAGGAGGAGCACCGTAGCGTCCTCACATACTGCCATAAGCTTGAGTCAGGAGGACATCACTCTGGGATGAGAACTGCACAGAAAGTGCTCCAATCCGGCCTATGGTGGCCTACCCTCTTCAAGGATTCCGATGAATTCATGAAGAGGTGTACTGACTGTCAGAGGATGGGCACTTGTAGACAGCGTGATATGATGCTGATGTAGCCCATTCACTATTGAGGTTTTTGACGCATGGGGCATCAATTTCATGGGTCCATTCCCTAAGAGTCAGGGATTCGAGTACATTCTGCTGGCTGTGGATTATGTGAGTCATTGGGTTGAGGCCATTCCTTCCTGAACCGCAGATGCTAAGACTGTTTGCAAATTTTTGAGGAAGAATATCATTTCACGGTTCGGGATGCCTAGAGTATTGATATCTGAAGGGGGGGGTCTCATTTCGTCAACAACAAGGTAAAGGCCCTTGCTAGTGAGTTCAGCATAGACCATCGAGTTGCCACTCCATATCATCCTCAGACCAATGGTCTTGCTGAAGTATCGATAGTGAGATCAAGATGATACTGTAGAAGGTAGTCCGCCCAGACTGAAAGGATTGGTCACGGCTTTTGGACTCGGTCTTGTGGGCATATCAGACTTCCTTCAAGACTCCTTTGGGTACATCTCCCTTTCGCCTCATTTATGGCAAGTCCTGCCATTTACCTGTTGAGATTAGGCATAAGTCACTTTGGGCTGTCACAGACATATTATTGGATCCAGTGAGTGCAGGAGATCAGAGGAGGGCAGAATTGGCAGCCCTGGAGGAGCTTAGAGATGCAACATTTTTGAGCAGCCTACAATACAAGGAGAGAGTGAAGGAGTGGCATCATTCTCATATCAGCCCAAGCAATTTGAGCCATATTAGAGAGTATGGTTGTTCGATGCTAGGCTTAGATTATTTTCAGGGAAGTTGCAGAGCAAGTGGAAGGGACCATACCTAGTCCGAAAGGTACATGACAATGGGAGCATTGACATATCTGAGATGTAATCTGATTCTACCTTTCGTGTTAACAGGCTGCAGCTCAAACCATATCTAAATCATGAGTCACTGGTCGTTGACGTCTCCCCTATTCATTTTGCATGAGATGTAGTCCTTGACTCACATCTATTGCATCTCATGCTTGATTATCACTGTCTTCCACCTTGTATAGATCAAGATGTCCATATCATACCATTCTTCAGTCCAACACCCCATTTGCATCCTTGATTATGCTATACTTCGGGTGCACTTTACCCGAAGTATAGTGTGGGTGTCAGACTTTTGATTTCCTTTTGATTCTGTTTATCTCTATTTAGCTACCTATACTTAGGGATATTTTACCCTAAGTATAGGGGAGGTAGACCCTGTACATCCTTCCACTCAGATTTCCCTTTATGTACAGTCTGCTATACTTAGGATTACTTGATCCTAAGTATAGGGGGAAACACCGAGATTCTTTTCCGTTCTTTTCTTTGATTCGCCATTGTAGTATACCATTCCTTTTCATTTCCCTATACTAAGCACGAGTTATGTCTTTTTCATCTCTCTTGATCCACTCCAAGGACATCGTTCGAGCTATGTATAGGGGGGTGTCGTATATATTTCATATATACTTTAGCCATAACTCGTACTTTGTGTGAGTGTGTTAATAAATAAAGTGGCTAAAATCCTTATCTAAAAAACCATAAAATTTTAAAAATTTATCTTGTACATAAAATTCTTTCTTGCACATACATAGCTAGTTATAAAATTATTTTTGTACAAATGTTTGTAAAAATGTTTTGGGTGTAAAGAGTCCGTAAATATTTTGATATCAAAATTATGCATATAGTACGAAATTTTTATGGAATGTTTGAAAAACAAAAAGTTTGCAAAAACCCTTGTGTAAATGTATGTAAATAGTTTGCAAAACGTCTGCATTCATGCATTCATTCATTCAAACATTTTTCAAAAAAATTGCCCATCTTCAAAAATTTGCATAAAATGATTTTGGTATATATTTCTACAGTTGTCCAGAATCATAGTTGACATTTAAACTAGCCTGGAATTAAATTGAAAAATGGAGCTTGGTTAAGACCTTAATCCACCTAATTCTTAGAGGAACCTTACATGGCTTACGGCTAAGACTTTTCAAGTCCATTTGGGACTTAATTCTTTGAGTCCACTAGGCTATGATCATATGTCATCTTGATGAGCCTAAGTAGAACACTTAACAATGCACACATGACTCTCACGGACAATGATTTTACTTGCACCGGCACCTTATACATATCTCTCTATGGATGAGGTGGTGAGGAGGCAGTCTTCTTTGGCTTGGGGTAGCATACGAGGGTAGTACTTCTAGCGGAACCTCTTGTCTTCTTTTAGTGAAGGAAGTGCATTTCAACTTAGCCTGGCAGCATTGAGGTCTAAAAACAGAAGTTGTGGGTTGCAATAATGCTTCAAAAGAAGGATAGTCTATTGGCTCAAGAGGAAAAGCTCCTTATGTATATGTGCTGCACCATGTAGATATGTTGTACATATGCACATTAAACAAAAATGTGCAAAGAAAGAAAAACTCCAAAAAAGTGATGGGTCTGATAGAAAATGAAATACCCACCGGAATGTACATAGCCAAATAAAGCAAATCTTAAATGTTACCCATTCTCATCTCATGAAGCTTGCAGCAGGGAGACTTGGCTACACTGGTTGGGCTCCCTAAGATACATGGCTACACTGGCCATGGTCCATTCTCTTCTTCCTCCTCTTCTTGAGCCGGTTGCACTTGAACTTAGAAGGGAATATGCCACTCCTCAAGGAAAGAGTTCTAGACTAGGGCATTAGAGTTACCTTGTTGAGGGGGTTGTTACTTTGCCATTTCTAAGGTGAGGAGCTACATATCACTTACACAATACAAGAAAATATTCATGGTCATTAGAGTTTGTGTATGTAGACTTGTTCTGATCTAGATTGTTGAGGAGTCTTGACCATAGATTGGTGGAACTTAAAGGCTATTAAGTATTAGTCCTAAGTCCAAATAAGGTTTCGACAAACTAATAATCCAAAGGGCCGAATGATCTCCATACTTCAATTTAATGAAAGGCAAGTTTAATGATCAACCTTGATTCTCCTCCTTTTTCTTTTTCTTTCTCTTTTCACTTCTTTTTCAAATAAGTGTTTGCTAAGGGACTAGCAAAAGTAATGTATAGGGGGGTGATGAAGCCTCATTCATCACTCTTTATTCTTTTTTTTAGCTAATTATCTTGGCAAAGCATCATATAAATTGTTGTAAATACAATAACTTACAAATAAGCATGAATATGTTAATATATCATAAATAGCATGTATTTATGCAAAATTAAAAGAATAAAGAATAAAAGAAAAAGAAGGAAATATTTAGAATAAATATTGAGTGATCCAAACCCAAGAGAGGGCTCAGAATGGGCCTGATCGCCAAATAAAATCAGTAGAGAGAGATAGGGCCACTTCACATTGTACGTATATACCATCTAGTATATAATTTATTTTTACAAAAATAAAAAGATATTTTTACAAAAATAAAAAGATATTTTGATTTCCTTGTATATATTCTAAAAATAAAACTAAAATTAGAAAAACAAAATAAAAATAAAACTAGAATAAAACTCTCTCTCACCTTGTATATAATACATGTATATATGTATTTTGCCCTATTTATTTTATACTTGTAAATAAATAATAAAAATAAAATAAAAAAAATTTATACTCCAAAAATTATGTTGTAAATAAATAAAATATAAAATTGGGGTATTTGTCTAAAATAACAAATTAAAAATAATTGTACAAAATACATAGGTATTTTATACTTGTATATAGTACATTATGCTATATATACCATAATTTATTTTTCTAAAAAATAAATAAAAATCACAAAAAATAGTTTGGAAAATAACAAATATTTTTCATTTTATATACTTTTTGATTTAAAATCATTTACTATTTTTAATTGATTTTATGAATATTTTTGTACATCCTATTTTCTGTTTGGTCCAAGAGGATTGTTGACTCCGGTCAACTACCCCTCCCGGACTCCCCCTCGCTCGGATCCGGTTTCTGCACGTTTTTCGCTGAATTATCTAGACCCGATCCAACCACCATCTTCTTCATTTTGAGGCTCCGATTATCAAGGGGAGATCCATGATCCTTGCCGGTTGATTCCTTCAGGAATCCACCCCTCGGTTCGCGCGCTTTGATCTGAATCTTCAGACTACTTGGGGACTGCCCTATAAAGTCTTCATTTGCTTCCCCAGATTTTCAGCTCGTGCCGCACCCCTTTCTGATACCCTAGATACCTTCACCGTAGTGACAGCTGTCGGACGCCGCCTTTGGTGCTCGAAGAGGTGCTGTTTAGCCACAGCTCACCTTTTCATGGCCGGAGAACCGCTGCGAGGAGCCTCCTTCGCCAGCCACAGCGTGGTCGAGGCTACAACCCCACAGTTCACCTCCCCTGGAGCTCAAGATCTCGTTCGGACCTTTAAGGTAGCTTTCAGATCGTTCCTAGCTCCTTTATTTGCAATATTTCATTTGCACGTTGCCGTCGCTCAACCAGCTCCGACCAGCAGGTAGAAGCTTCGTCACCCTCATCTATCCATTCAGATCGACGCATCTGCTCGCCCTCCATCTTCTCCCGCATCTTGATCACCTTGACCTTAGATCCTCGCATCAGGATTAGGAGATCGATCTCCTCTATCACCTTCGTCGGAGGCCCACCCCCATCCACCGTCGCTTCTTTGATTTCTTTCCCCAATAACCTGGACCGGAGTGTGTCTCCGAGTCTTAGCTTTGGTTTGCAGGTCCTTTGGAGGCGTGAGGAGCTCTATCATCTTCCCAACTACTCGGCGGAGCTACCCCAGACCCCAGCTCCACCATTCCGACCATCCGACTGTCCGCTGGGTGATCGGAGCCCACGACTCGACGCGGAGCTCATCCCCAGAGGTGCTCGACCCATTGGTAGTCCGATTGACCGAATAGGTTCGCCCCGATCATCGTTCGAAGTCCACCAGAGCCCTGTTCGTCCATCATCTTCCCTTGCCGTTGGATGCGGAGCAACCCTCCAGATTTCATCTGAGTCGTCCAACAGAGCAGCTTTTCGATCGTTGATCTGACGCCATCTGACAGATCTACGCCATACGTAGGGAACATTCCTTGACCGTCCGATTAACTGTAGTAGAGGAGCAGAACCACACGATCACGTCTTGCCAGCAACTGACACTTGTCCCCCATGCACACCTCACGTGCATTCATAGGTATATTGCACTTTCTTCCCTGCGTTTATTTTAGTTTCCATTTTAGTCTGTAGAATAAAATACACAGTTGGACCTTTTTGCATTCCAGTTCCTGTATTTTCTCATATTTACACTTTAGTCCTGCGTGTGTGGACCAACGTGCTTCGTCTCGTGTTTATTTGGGTTATTTGCATTGTTTTTATATGAACTTATCCTCTGTTATGAATTGAATGTTTACTTTTCATATTTGCAAATATGCCCCTGTGAGTGCTGATCTGTGACATGTGCAGATTTTGATGGAGAAATTTTAGACTTGACCCTATTCTTTTATTTCTTGTTATTGTTTGGTCCCAGGACTTATTTTAATTGCGTTTTGCTCCTTGTGAGCTATGAGATTTGTTTTTTTATTAAATAAATAGCAAAAGTGCTATAAAAATCTTGAAATTTTGACATGTAGCCCCTGCTACCTTGTAGGAATTTTGATGATTTTTGGGTTATGTTTTGTTTTCGTTTAATATTTTTAAAAATTCAAAAATCTTAAATAGTATCCCTGTCTATTTTGAAAAATCAACAAAAAATACTAAAATATCTCAAAAAATTCCAAAAAAATTTCTGATAGTGTGTTTTGTCTGCTTGAGTTTCTATGCAATTTTTTATTTTATTCCCATTTATAAAACCTATAAAAATTGAAAAATAGTAAAATATTATAAAAATCATTAAAAATTCATAAAAAACAAAAAAATGTTTCCTTTTCTGTAGGTAGATTTTATTTTGTAATTTCACATAAAATTACTACGAGGATTTAAAGGCATTTTAATTAATTTTAATCTGCCTTTATCTCCAGGATGTATATTGTTTGCTTTTTTGATCTTCTTTGATTTTTAGAAAATTATTTAAAATCAGAAAAACCCAAGAAAATTTAGAAAAACACTTTAATATTTTAAAAACATAAAAACATTTTTGTTTTGAATTTTTGAGTATTTTTAGACTCTTAAATAATGGTTTTAGTGTTGCTTTGTGGTTTTCTTTTATGCTTTTTCTTATTACAAAAGCATAAAAAATTTTCGAAAATTAAAATCCACAAATTTTCTTTGTTTTCTTGGTTGCCCGACTACTTTGTAGAGTCATCATTCCGTGCTCCTTATGATCGACCATGGTAGCTATACAAGGTAAAATAAAGTAGCAAGATCGCTTGCCTTGTTTAATTATTTGATTTATTTAGTTGGTGGTCTAATTTTCTTAATTGATTACGCCTTGCGATTCTGGTCGTAACGACCCTAGATATTCCTTAACCCGAGTTGCATCCTCGCGTCATCACTCTGCCGCCTTCTCCCGTGGTCGGTGTAGATCACTGGAGGCTCCTGGGTATCTCGGAATAGTCGTGGAGGCGTGGCGGAGCGACCGTCGTGTCTGGACGAAGTTGGGGAGGTCTGTAGGTCAGAGATGATGAAGCTCGAAGGAGCTCCAGCTACGCTTCCGACCAATGAAGATAGCAGCTCCTGCAAGGTTAGCTGCTGCCACAAGATGGTGCTCATGTTTGCGTGAAGTGCAAAGAGAGTGGTGCGAGGCCTGTGGCATGAAGCGGTGGCCGAGCAGAGGTGTTCTTCCGCCGTGACCGGCGGAGCGATGGTCGGAGATGGTGCGACGTGTCATGAAGGTGATCTGAAGGTGCCGCGAAGACGAGAGCTCCAAGGTAGAGCTCGGGCGATGGTTGGTGAGTTGTGTTGTCAATGGGAGAAAGCAGGAAAAAGGTGAGAAAATCAAAGGGTACAAAGAAGAAGATCGAAGAAGGAATGGAGGAGGCTACCTAGGATCTGAGGCTTACGGTGGAGACTCTGGTCGTTGCTCGAGGGCGGTAGCAACTTGTGCTTGAGCAGCTCATCGGAGGAGCTGCTATACAACGAAGATACATCGCGGATCTCGCCGGAGTTGGACCACCGTCGTTGCTCAATTTCACCAATGGGTAAAGGAGAGCTCTGGAGTACCTTGTGCTAGGGCGAATTACCGTTAAGGTGGCCGGAGGTGGGGTATTTATAGGAAGAAGGTGGAGGTCCAGGTGATGGAGGGAGTGGTTGGCGTGGGGTTTGTGGAGCAAGGGAGAGGCGATCATGGTGATCGTGGGTTCTGGCGAGGATGCGGGATGTCGGGGCTATGTCATGGAGTGATCAATGAGTGGAGAAGGTGGCTAGAATGGTGATGAAAATAGGAAGGGGGAAGAGACGAGGTGCGGTGGGGCGACGTGGGCGAGGTGTTTGTGGAGGTAGACGACGATGTCATGGCCGTTGGATCTCGCGATACAATGGCCAGGAGATGGGCACAAGGGAAGGGTTGTGATTAGATCAAGCGGTTCAGATCAAAGGGTGTTGGGCACACCACGTGGCAGGCGGAGTGTTTAGCACTGGTGAACGGTTGAGATTACATTCGGGAGTGGAATCGGATGGCTGGAATCACAACGGAGATGAACGACCGGGATCTGTGGACATAGAGGATGATCGGGCGGCTATGGGCGTGATGTGTGGCGGGCGGAGCGTTAAGCGCTAATCGATGGTGGAAATTGAATTAAGGATGAGGATCAGAGGGTCGACGATGAAGTAGGAATGAGCGGTTGAGATCTTAAGCGCATGTAGGTGATCAGATGGTGTTGGAGTGTGCTACATGGTGCACTGAGATGGAGGCGCTGTTGAGCGGCCCAGATGCGATCTAGGCCCAAATCAGACGGTTGTGAGATGATGCGGCATGAACAACTGAGATATGGAGGAAGCAGGAGCAATCGGATGGTGGAGAATAAGAGACGTGTGGCGAGCAAATGAGTGGTCCACATGGCACAACCAGAGGATGCTACGTGGCCCAATCCGAGTGGTTGAGGAAGAAGGTGAAATAAGAGGGGGAAAATGACCGAATTTGGAAAAAATCGAAACATAAAAGTTGTAGATCTCGATGAGATCTACAAGTTTTATTTTGACCAAAAAGGGAAATAATGTCGAATAAAGTAATAAAATACAATGGTACAAATTTACATATAGTATACAATGGGGTCCCAAAATCCAAGTTTTGCATACGAGCTCTGAATATATATTATTTTTAAAAGTGAGTAGACCTAAATAAGAGGTTGTATGAGAGAGATATGTGCATTCTAAGGTCCATGATCTCAAACTTGGTTTGGGGTTTTATTTGTCAATTTTACAAGTAAGGATTTTTGGTATTTTTCTTGTATTATTGTTAGTAATATATACAATTTAGAGTGAATTTATTGAGTACAAAATATGTACATATAGGTGATTTTTACAAGTGGATGTGGCTTCTTATTTAATGCAAATGTGGTTGCTAAAATGCAGATGTTATCAATGCGTACATGAATGATAATTATGCAATATTGATGGAAATAGGCCTCTAATTACTCGGGAACAAAGATCTATAGATGAACGAAAACCAGGGTGGTCACGACGGATCCCTGGCTATTGTGGCTACTGGTTGTACCAAATCTCTTTTGATCTCAATCAACAGCTCATGCTGCTCTGGACTATATGATGGCAATGTAGCAATAGGTTGATCACTCTTTTAGACCACCATCTGAGTATCAGAAGGTGGTGGCTGATGTGTCTGGTACTGAGGAGTATGTTCTATTGGCTCAGAATGTATATGATGTAAATGATGTGTCTGAGTTTGAGAATGTGTAATACATCACCCGAATCAGCCTGGGATCGTGAAGCAGGCACTGAAGCCATCTGTATCTCTTGGAGGCACATGATCTGAGTCTTCACGTCACTCAAACATTTGGTTAGCTTGTCGATCTTGTATAGCTTATCAAGACCCTAACACTTCTTCTCAATAATCATCATGCAGTGTAACTTCTGGAAAATGATCCCCATATCAGAAAATGAGGACTCTGACTGTACTATTGCATTAGAAAGAGAACCAACCTCAATGTGTGCCACTCTGGAATGTTGTGAATGATGAGTAGGTTTCCCATGAATGTAGAATTGAGTCTGGGTCACCGTAATGTAATTCTCTACCATCTCCTCATAAATGGCCCATACTTGATCCTCATTCTTGGAGAAGTAGGAACCTCCACTTGAATTGTTGACCAACACGTGCAACTCAAGTGTCTGTCAAGAAAAGAAACCCTGAACAAGAATGGGCTTGTTAATATCATGATGTGGACACCTCTCAGTGAGGTCTCTAAAACTATCCCATGCTTCATGAAACTGCTCGTTAGATGATGAATCCATGTTTCATCTACTTTATAAGGATGTTTTAGCAAAATTCCCTTAAATCACCAATTAAACCCCTAAAAATCAATTAATTAACATTCACTAATTATGCTTGAATTAAGGATTAAAATATATAAATAAATAATCTTGTGTTTTATCTTAATTGAGATTATTATTTCATGTGTAAATAATTGTCTTTTTAACCCAATTATTTCTCTTGTTTACTCTTTGATTAATTAACTAACTTTTTACAAAGAATTAAAATCCTTAAAAAGAGCAAAATCAAGATAAAACACAAAAAGCTACTTTTTTATTAATTGTACATATTTATATGTGTTAATTTTATTTTATATTTTTTCTAACCTATAAAAATTAGATTAAATATGTACATATTGTATATAAATTAATCCACTTAAAAATACAAAAAAATGCATAATGCAAAAATGCGGTATTTTATTATCTATAGAGTACCTCCAAAAATACTTTTGTACAGTTAACAATTTTTGCTTTTTGGTCCTTCAAGTAAGTTGTAGATCTCTTCGAGATGAACAACTTTCATGTTGACCACTGGACTACACGCCGCCACACCTACCACCACACGCATGGCCTGCAGTCATTGTTGCATCATGCCTCCAACAGATCCATTACATGCAGCCAGCCTCTAGCTCCACCCATAGTCAGCTCCTCCACCCGATGCCCTAGCCTCCTATAGGAGCCCAAACACCCCAGCTTTCGCATCTAGGCTGCCTCGATAGCCCGCATTCCAGCCATCGCCGCCCATATGGTCACGGTCGGCCTCTGCAGCTTCTGCATGCGGCCGTTCGCGGCACAACCACCATCCTCTCAAGCCGTCAGCATGGCCACCTCACCATCCGCCGCACCCATGCGCACTACGTGCCTTGGGAGCATCATCCACAGACACCCAAGTCTCCCCTCACGTAAGAAGCACGTGAGGAAGGGGTAACTTTCATCTACACCCTCCAGCTTCCAAGGAATAAGCCAAAGATCCACTACCATCCTGGAGCATGTGTGCAACACGTGCAAAAGGGGACAACTGCAGAAAACACCCTAGGGGTTTGGGAATCTCAATCTAGTACTTGTCAATCATTTTGTTTTACTTTATTTTATTTTCTATAATTGCGCTCATACCCCTGCATTTGCACGTTTTTTTTGAACTATCACTTCGCATTCATTTTAAATTCTAAAAATTGCATGTTGTAGAACTTCAACCTTATGGTTATTTAATGATATTTTTATGATCTATGCTTGATTTAAATTATTCAATTTGGTGTAAATTAGCATATTTAACCCACTACTTGTTCTGAAATTCATATTAAATTAATTTTGCTCCAAAAATTGCTAAAAAATAACATTAGGTAGATTTAATTGCTCTCTATCATTTATCCAAAAATCATCACATTTGCTTGCATATCTATTTCAAATTAAATTATTTTGTGATTTGAGTAATTGATTTTTAATTATTTGTACACTTAGTATTTTAAGAAAATCAAAATCATTCTAGATACCCCTCACATAGATCTATCTAAGATAATTTAATTTCTGAGAAATAATTAGGTTTGCTATTTATTAAATTAATTTACTAAAAAATCATATAGTTTGCATTTATAATTCATAATAAATTCATTTTGCATCCAAAAAATTCAAAGAAATCGTAGTAGCCTAATTTTATTTATTTTCACATTCTCATCATCTTTAAGGATTTTCGGAGATCATTTGAATGAAATTTGCATTTTTATCCTCAAACTTTGCCAGAATTGCATTTTTATCTTTATTTGCTAATAAAAATACCAAAAAATCTGCTTCGAAAACCGTGCACTAGATTTGATAAATTGAGCTCAAAGTTGTTCCTTTACCTCATTGAGTTGACCCTGGGGCTTTCCCATGTTAAATAAACACATAGCCGCTCATTTCTTATATTAATTAAATTAATTATTCGTACGGTTAACTTTTGATTGATTCCGAAGTACACAACTACAGCAATTTAACGTAATTAATTAGGGTATTTTAACCGTTCATCATTAGGTAGAATGATGAAGTTTCTATTAATAGCTCGAGCTGCATTAGTTCGACCGAGTGGATAATACTTGTTCAAGTACTCGGTCCTCAAATGTTCCCATTTCGTGATGAGTCTCCCAAGATGCTTTAGCTAGTAGGCCGCTCTATCAAGCAAGGAAAATGGGAACACTAACATCTTGACGGTGTCCTTATCCACAAATCTATCATGGATAGTGTTGCAGATCTGGTTAAAATCCTAGAGGTGTAGATGGGGCTCCTTAGTGGCATGCCCATCGAACTTGGGAAACATCTGTATAGTCTGAGGGAGAAGCTCAAAATCACCAAGTATGGTAGGCAAACGGATCCACGGATGTGTAGTAGTTGCACTGGGGTTATACAACTCCTTCATGGTATGAACAAGTCTAGGTGGAATACTAGCTACTCCAACCCGTAGTATATCAGTTCCAAGACCATGAGGTCTCTCTCTATCAGCTCCATCCTCATCAGGAATGTCCTCATCTCTCTCATCATCTCTCCTCTGCCTAAACTGAATAAGCTCAGCTCTAACCTCAGTCCTAACCCTCCCTTGATCCCTAATCTGGTTCTGCATGGACTCAAGGGATCATGTAAATCGCTATTGATCGCTTCCTAATCAGTCACAACTGAAGTGTTCTACGGCTATTGAGGTGCTTTCCCAGCCATAACGTATGCCTTTGAAATTAAAGGAAGGTCTGAATCAGGCTCTGGGAAATCTATGAATAATTGATGTTGTAAAATACACTGTTGCTCAAAGATTGGGTTCTCTTGAATCGATCCAAGTGATGGAATGGAAGAATGAGGGTCAAGAGGGGAAGATGAAAACTAGAGTTCAAAGAGATGGTTTAATATCTCCTAAACCGACATAGATGGTTAGGGAGGATCGCTAAATAGCAATGCCATAAGGGTCTGCTTAAGAGATCTCCTTCTCATCATCGTGATCGTAGCCGAAAGAAAGAAGATAAAGTGAAAGAAATAGATGAAAAGTAGGATGAGATGTAGACTAATCACACAAAACAAACACAATACAACCCCCAATTCACTAAGTGAATGCAAGTGGAGACCGTAAAGGTTCGGTCTTTTATCTTTTCCACTTTATTTTAATGATTCTAGAAGAAGTTACTTACTACCAAAGACATAGGGTGACTCGCCACTAGCACCCAGCATACGTTCTCAATCCCACCCAATCAATGGTACCATATTCTTGGGTTGCCGGGTTAAATATCAGGTCCATAGGGAGAAAGGAGAATGAGTACACCAAAATGATTTTCTAATGTCTTAGGCAAGTGCTTGCATCTCAACCATACCCATAGAGATATGTACAGAAGTATAGGGCACAAGTCCATGGATTTGGTCTCTATCTTTACGGCTACATCCTCACCCACACTGGCTGGAGGTAAGTACCTACAAACAATGAGGGGGTTAATCTTCCCAAAATAATTAATGATATGTCATTACATTTATTTTAGTCAAGTAGTTTTAGAAATCTCGATTTTATTTGGTTGTCACTTTTTTTTGGTATTTTAAAATAAATCACCTAACGAATTTCCCAAGTTCTTTTTTATCTTAAGTGGTAAAACAAGGGAGGAAGTCGGAAAAACCGATGCACGATGAAATCAATAATGCATGAAAAGGAGAGAAAATGCGTACCTTGTTGCTCTCACTCTACATGCAATATGCTCCACACATAAAATAAAGAGAGAAAATAAAACTAATCTAAATGATGCATGGTATTGAACCCCTCAACCCAAGAAAATAAAACTAATCTAAAGATACAAACAAAAAGTCTGATAATTAGGGAAGTTGGATTCCTTTTTACTAGGGTGTCGTTCAACTTAAAATTTTAGGATCACTAAATTCGATGGTTCTTAATGAGTCAAGTCTTGAACATTCACATGCACAATCAAGGGTTAATCCGGCTTAATCATTCTTTGTTTTGCTTGAGGATGAGCATAGTTTAAGTATATGGGGATGATAACTATGTGATTTATCATATTATTATTATTATTATTTTATTATCCTCCTTTCTTAAACTATTCAATAAGTACTAGCTCTAATTAACAATTAACCTATTGTTTAAAACTAACCCTTATTTATTGTAAATAATTAACTTTATTATTGTCATTTACTTTATGTGTTTTCTTATTTATTAAAAATCCCAAAAAAAGTAGATAATTATTGCATATATTTGTTTTGACAAATTTAAAAATGATATAAATGACAAAATAAATTGAAAAGAAGTATTTTTAAATCCTTAAAAATACTTACAAAATCGTAGTCTGTACATATTATTTATTTTATTTTAAGTTCTACATAAAAGTAGATCTCAAAAAGATCTACAATTTTCATGTTGAACGCTTTTTATTTTGAGACATGTGGATATTTTAATTTTATTTGCCTTTTATTTTTATATTTATCTTTTATTTCATTGGGCCACGTGTGCCTCTTGGGCCGCCCGCGTGGCCCGCCACTTTGCACACCATGTTCCCTCACTCTTAGTCGCTTGATGTGATCGCTCTGATTATATGAGAGATGCCTACTCTCGCTTCCACCAAGGCTGTTGGATCACTAGATCCAACGGTAGTAGCTTCATATTCCTCCTCCACAACCCTCCCCCTCTCCCATCGCTCCTCTCTGCAATCGCCAACTCTTCTCATTGCTCCCATGTCTTCGACGACCGCTTTGACTCGCCAATTACTCCTCTATGTTGCGTTAACCTCCCTCTCTCTCTCACATGTGCCTCCTAGAACTCACCCTCGTCCAACTTCAGTAATGAAGGGATGACTAAACTCCACTCATCCATCACCTGGAACCTCCCTTAAACCTCCTCTTATACTCGATCTCTAATCATTTTTGGGATTATCTACCTATATATGAGCGAGCTCCGAGCCCTAATCTCCTTATATATGAAAGAGATATCGTTATTAGTTGAGCAACAAATGAGATTACCTCCGACGAGATCCACTGTGAGTTTTCACCGAGATACAACTCCATCTTGGTGGTTGCCCGAGCTCCACTTCCAACTGAAGTGTTGAGCAACGACCAGAGGCCATTCTGAACTCGGTTCTTGGCTTCTTCATATACTCCAACCTCTAGTCTTCTTCTCCAGGTAAGCTCCTTTCTATTTGTTTCTTAGTTTCATTGTCATTTCTCGTATTTACCCTAATCATTCCTTACACCATCATTGTATCATGTTCATCCCTTGAGCTTCATCTCACTCTGTTGATCCTCACGCATAGCCACACATCCCATCTCCGCTTCTGCACTAACCCCACTACCGTGATCTTTCGCATCCCTTGTACAGGGCTGAGACCCCATTAGGGCTCAAGTCCAATTGCCTCCACCGAGCCCTCATTTTTCTTACTTAGCATCTCAATAGATTCATGTTGCCACTTTGTTTGGAGATAACCCGTGCAGGGAACACATGAGGAGCTGAGAGATCGGAATTTCCAATGACCTCCGATGCCGAGCTTCTTCTCCGACTACGCTTCACTGCCGGAGACATCCAAAGATCCTCATCCCTTGAGTTCTTCACCAACATCTTCGTGAGGGGCTGAATTAGCTTCTCCAACCTCCGGACTTCATGCAGAATGGTTGGAGCCCCAGTTGAGAATCGTAGGAACTTCACTCGAGCTGTACCACACTCGAAGGAGAGGGACGAACGACCGAGGTGCAACTATCCTAGGATTGGATCCTTCTGATCTGATCCAACGAGGTGGATTCATCTATGAGCCTAGCACCAAAGCATTAATTTAGATTGTAGACTAGGAATGATTGAGCCTAACACCAAAGCACCACATCCTACGATGTCACCCCAAGCCTATAGCTCCCACACAAGCCTTCCCGCACACACATGGAGCATGACCTTTCTCATTATTTTGCAACATCACCCCACGCCTCTTCAGATTTGCAGATCAACCCAGCATGTACGACACACATGTTGCCTAGAGAAATTACTAGATAAGCCCCCATGCTCTTTTCATAATTGCATTTATACAATCGTGTGTGGTATTTTTCATTCAAGGCCCCAACAACTTTTGTATTGCCATTTTGGACCTTATTTTGGACTTTCTTTTATATTTTCTTGAGTTTCTTTTGTAATTATGCCCCCAGCTTTGTACATTAATATATTTTTCACCATGATCCAAATTTAATGAAATCAGTGGACTTTTAATGCTACTTCCATGCTCTTTAATGTGGTGAATTTATATATTTTTGTCATGTGTTGTTGCAATCACAATTGAAATTCGGAGAAATATCGTTGCTTGAGATTTGATTAACTGATCTATTCTTCCCTAGTTTAATGTGCCCAGTTGACTGTGCCCTTGAACCTTGATTTGTCTCCGTTTATTACTATTTAATCAAGAATATTTCATGATTAATCTAGTAAATTCATTTCTGAGTTTAGATGACTTTATGGAGCCTAGTGAATCAAGTGTTTAATTACTTGATCCAAATGACATATTGCTCCAATACTAGAGAAATCAACTTGTTGTTGCAACTAGTATGATCAGATATGTAAATCATAAAATTGGTTTGAACATTAAATTAGAAGCTTTATTGCGAGTTTAGTATATTTGTTTGTCTTGTGTCTAGTTTTCACTCATTATCATTTTACAACATAAATTACTCACATTGAAAAATCCCAAAAAAATCATGTCTACACGTCGTGTTGTATATACTTAGCTTGACTTATATAGCCTCTTAAAGTATCATATTGCCTTCTTTGAATCCTGATTATGTACCCTGATCAGTTGTGTCCCTGAGTTCGACCCTAGACATATCCATGAGATTTCGTGCTCGCTCTCTAAGAGATCTATTTTTGGTCGTATTATAAATGAACCTATTTTATAATAGCCAAAAGGTAATTTGTCTCTGATAAACTAAATAATAATAATAGAAATTTAAAAGATTACAAGCCATAAGAGATAAAAGTATAGAAAAGCAAACCAGAATAGTGCATGATGTAGCATGAAGCTTGATTCTACTAACCACACTATTTGAAATCCAGGTTAGTACAATCTCATGTACAATAAATACAACTTCTTGAATAAACTCCAAAGCAGACTTTATCACTCGTGGAGAAAGTAATCCACAACTCAGATACCGCATAAAATAATGCTAAAAGAAATATAGTTATAAATAATAGTTAACATCACAAACCTATAAAAATTTGAGCGAAGATATGCTAAAGTATGAAGGGGGTCTCTTTGAGATCTTTTAAAGCATAACGAGCTTGAAAACTTGAGAACATGAATTCACACACAATTTGACCACTCTTTATTCACTTGAATGAATAAAATTGTAATTCTCGATTGTGTATATTACAAGGGTCCTATTTATATTGTTTAGAATGTTATACAACTGCTAGAGATCCTTAGGATGATTAGGAGATAACTACAATGGCTAGTAATATATCAGATAATCAATAAAAAATAATTCGATTGGAAAACACTATCAATCGGTATAGATAATGTAAACTATAGATGAAAATTGTCAGTTGAAACTTTTTCGGCAAGTAAAACAATAAAAATATGAAACTTTGAGTAAAAGAAATAATCGGTTGAACTTCCAAGGTCGATTGAAAAGTAGAGACTTTAAGATTTGTTATTATAACATTTTTTTGTCGAATAGGCCTCTAAGATAATCAACATAAAACCAAAAAAATCAAATGTTCAAAGGTTTTAAGTGACTAAGGAGTAGAATGTAGAATGTCAAAAGTTAGAGTGGAATGATATTCAACTGGTCTAGGTTAGTCGAATAAGGAAGAAGTCGATTGTTTGGGAAGGTGATTAGTTGACTGATTTTTTTGTAAAAGAAATTGATTTTATATCAAGAATAATTCATACTTATAAGACTACTTTTTGACGCACACAAAACTATGTAAATCATCCTCTTTAAAATTACATGAGAAAGAAGGATTCTCGACTTGAACTTGAGTTTCCAAGGCTTCACTTCTTCATTCTAAGTGATATTGAGCTTCAGATTTATAGTCTTGAGATTTTTAGATGATGATGATTCTATGGGCTTCCTTTTTAAGAATTACACTTTTTCACTCTGATTAATTAGAACCTCATTCTTTCTTTGCACTTGTACTTCCACCAATGAGTCTCTTATTTATGAAAATAGTCATACTATGAAATTGGTCTATAAACTATGTACTTTGTGATAATCAAAATCAAAGGAACTAACATAAATTCAACACAAAAATATGGAAAAATTAGCTCTAAGTTATCAAACTCTCTTAATCTTGCCTCCCTAGTAATGATGCCACTTTTGAAAAAATAATTTGATATTTGTTAAGTCGGTTGAAGTAAGGTAAAAAACAACTAATCAAAGTAAATTTTTATTATTAAGGCAAGCTTTTAAGCATAATGTATAAATGACCAAGTATATAGATAACCCCTAATGATATTTTGGGGTTTTGAGGGTATTTTTGTGAAATAATTCTTTTGGCTTTTGATTTTATATTATTTTTGAGGTTTTTGTATACCCTATATAAAAGTATGTTTTTGTGAGTTTATATTTATTATTTTATCTTATTAATTATTATAGTTTTTTTATTTCTTTTTAGTTTTGTAAGTTTTTATTTAATTTTCGAAATGTCTCTTTAGTTTAAAACTATTTAAGATATATAGAAAAAGGATTCTTTGATTATTTAAAATAAAAAAATAAAACAGCTTCAAATTTAAAGTTTAAACATATTTTTAGGTTTTATATATTTTAGTGTTTTTGGGTAATTCTATGAATTTTTTTATTTGATTTTTATTAACGTATCGTTTAAAATTAATATTGGAATAAATGAAAAGAGTTTTTATGGCTTATATGTACGTGTAAAAATAAAGATTTTTTATGTGATTGTTTTATATGTTAGACTAGGTAAATATCGACACATATAGGGGCTTTTTAAAATTTTAGAGTTTTACACAGTTTAAAGAATATTTATAAGTTTTTCACATTTCATATTCTTATGTATTGTATAAATTTTTCTTTTTATTTTTTTGTATTGTGGTTAGGGTAGATAAAATATACGTTGTGCAATTATCTTTAAAGTTTGGAAATAGTGTTGATTATTAGTGAATTGTTGAATCTATTTTGCAATTTTTATGATTTTTGTTTTATAAAAAGTTGTATACATTAATAACTTTGATAATAAAAATTATGGTTGGTAGCTATATATGTGGATTAATAATAAGTATTTTATTTTGAAAAAATAAGGTAACTTATGTGTATACAGAAAAACATTTATTTCAAGCTCTAAACTTAATGAATTTTTAAAAAAACTTTTAGATTATGTGTAGGAGTCCTTGATACCTGTTCAAGGGAAATATTGGCCCCTAAATTTGACCTAGGAGATACTCTAGAAATTATTCAAGGAAAACATAATATGCTCCTACAGATAATTAAAAAATGCAATAATATGATATTAAAATCCTTGCATCAAGGGTGTGAAACCCTATATTTTCGTCCTAAATTTTGGAGTATTTTTGACATCAAAAAAATTATATAACCACACCATTTCGTATAGGTTGTTGAGACCTTCCAACGAGCCCAATAACATCGAATTCTCAGCTTCCTAACTCAAGATATCGATGTTTTAAGTTTATGGATCGAGACTTATATATGAACTCAGATCAGATTTGAACCAGATCAAAATTTGGATATGTTTTCATCTCTCCTTCTATAAATAAGATATGATAGGTTACCCTCTCCCGAACCTAGCCACCATCACCTCTTACCTTCACCAAAGCACCATCCTATAGACTGGATTCGTCATTGGATGGCGGTTGTCGACATTAGAGAAGGTGCTCAAATCAAAGATTCGCAACTGCCGTCACATAGGGGAGCTCGAGATCACTGTTCTGCACATATTCGTGCTACGATTGATTGGCAGGAACATCATTTTCGCACGAGAGGAGATATTGAGGGAACACCCTCATAGATAACGATGTCCCCCATACCTCCTTGTTGTCGGTTTCATACGATTGTACTTGTTCAAGTCTCAGGTTTATGTGTATTGAGCCTCCTTCCAACTCGTGTTATGCCTTATTGTTGATTCAAGTTTTGTCGGTGATCGCTATTTGTGGTGTTTATCTCTTGTGGTATGTTGACTCGATTATTTGCAATACTCATTTCTGAATAACATCTAAATTCCCAAGTAGATTACCTATAGATGGATGATGTTACATCTGATAATTGAGTTTGGTTTGTGCCAAAATGTTTAAAATCTATTAGACATGCAAACGTCAATTATTACTGCACCTGTTTCCATGAAATATTGAATAACAAAGATTCTTGTGGGATAAAACACCAACAATAATATATCTTTGTGCTAACTGGAATAAAATGGAGAGGATATATTTTTAGTATATATTCCATCATGATTAGCCAGATTACTTTGCGCATTGGGGTAACATATGTAATAGACATATTACGAAGTAACTTTCGATTTACCTGGCGAGAATTGCAAATGCATTTTTTTTATCAAGAATTAATAGAGCAGGAGTTGTGTGATAACCTTATTAAATCATGATTCGCGTGGTTACCATAATATGAGTATTAATTTGAGTGTTACATGCTATGATGACGATAAACTTATGTAACATCAATAAATAGGTTAGGGATATTAAACATTGGATTTATTGAATAAATATTAGTACAAAGACGTTTACAATATTAAATGACTCAACAATAAGTGCATGATATTTTTTTGGATAATTTTTATATCAATGTATGTTAAAGATATATATATATATATATATATATATATATATCTTGAAAACTTCCGTCAACATCTTCTTTAGCATGTTATCTTTAAAATTTATTTCTTTTTACAGGTATGGTGAATACCGTTTTTACTTAAAATTTTATATTTTTTGTATTAATGCGACAACGATTAATGGAGGTATTCGAACACATGTACTTAAATCCAGATCATATTAATCCATGAAAGTATAAAATAAATAAGCAAAGGAATTGGATTTATCAAAGTATTACTTGTTTCGATTAAAAATGATGTATTGTAACAAGCTATCCATAAAATCTCAACTTGGTCTTTTATGCTTATGTGGTTACCGACCCTTAAATTGATGTTGGGAATCTGAGTCATACATGGATATATGACCTTAATATAAACACCTTATTGCAATTTACAATATTATTCCCATGTTCATGTAGCGGTGACATTCTATAGTACTTCGTTGAAATACATAAAGTTCAAACGTATTCAAGTGTACTCTAGAGACATCAAAGTAGTCTCTTAATGCAGTATTATGTCAATGATTTGAACTCCCAATAGATCACTAACATCATTAGTTAATAGTTTTTATCATTCCATGATTATAAACTTAATGATGATCGGTTGGATGGAGTTTGACACCATAAGGGATTGAGCATGCACCCTTGGGCCCCGGATAGGTAATGAGGGTCGCGACCCCAATGGATGAGTTGGATAACACATTTCACTTACAACCCGATTGCATCTAGAGTCGCTCGATGGAGTAGGTAGAGGGCACATGCAACATTCTTTATTTCACACTTATACACGATATTAGTACTCGGAGTAGAATTAGGTGTGGACACATCAAATTCTATTCTGAGTAATTGTACTATCGGAGGTGTTCCGGTATGTGGGTTGAAGTTGGAGAAATCGGGTTATTTTCTTTTCCTGTTTCTGATTGAACAAAGGTCCTTGGGAGTCACTTAAGATAACTACCAAGCTTCTGCGTAGCGGAGGCCTGCAAGTTGCGTACATGCGTGTGCTAAATTAAAACGAGAATTATTCATGATCAGGAATCAATCATGGTAATTGTATACCATTATAGACCTTAACCAATTGTTGAAAAAATCAAGATGGATGTGGTAGTCCTCTGATGATTATTAAATTAATAAATAAAAATCAGTTGCCTTATGATATAATGTAAATTATAATAACTTGGTTTTTTCAATTTGTACAATATATGCATATGTCAATAGATAGAGTTGAGTACACATATCTTGCTTGCCCCTACGTTAGTTATTATAGTGTTTATCTCGTTAATGGGAAATTGCTCATAATGGTACTCCCGTGTAAATACAATAGCTGTATCTGAGCAGCGACCGTAATAATAGCGACTTTTGAGGAGATCAAACTTTCTACATCATACTTGTACGAGACATTGTGTTTTACTTAGTGTTGTTTATTTGCTTCCACATTTTATTTTATTTTTTAGAGACAATGTAATGATATATTTGGAGAGTTTTCTGCTACATATTTTTATGGCTTTATATTGTATCTCATTTTGTGGATGTTGACTTGTTGGACATTATTAATGAGAATAAATTTATGTTGCATTTACATTTTATTTTTTATATAAAATATTAATCTAATATTCATTACTCAATTTGTTGAGTACTAGAGATTGTGGACATATTTGGATCGTAGGTACGACGCTCTCGTCCCCTCGATTTCAGTAGACCAGGGGTGAGGCATCACATATGGTATCAGATCCCAGTACTCCATTCCCTATTGTGCATGTTAGATTATAGATTGAAATATAAATATAGTGACGAAGCCTTCTCATTATAGCATTAGCTCAGGGAGAAAAACTCAAGTCCTCTTCAAAATGTCCATTGTCTCTCTAAGTATGGAGAGAAATTTCTAATATAATGACTCTCGTAAGGAATCATCCTACCTCATGTTGACCTTAACGTTGCACAATAGCTAGCTTACTAGTACATGTGATGCATAATATATAACATCAGAGGCTCCTTCAGCAAGATGATTTTTCATGTCATCCCTCTCATGGGAAAGAGGACAATATTCATCCTTCTGTGTCTCTAGACATGGAAATATTAGAGGATCTAGAGGCATTGAAAACCATCAGACAACCTATGCAACATATCAGAGGTTTAAAGTGACCCAATTATTCGAGACAGGCACACCAGGTGAGGTTGAGTTGTGGATGGAACACATATCCAAAGTATTGAGGATGATCCATGCAAATGATGAGTTTTGGGTAACATTTATTGAGATTTCACTAGCGGGCTACGCTGAGAGCTAGTAGTACGCCACAAAGAAACATTATAGGATCCCATCACATGAGCATATTTCTTAACGAGTTTCACAGCCAGTTCTATCCTAAACATTGGGTAGAAGATTAGAGGAGGTTGTTTGCTGAGCTGAAATAGGAGTCGATGATGGCTCAAGAATATCTTATCCACTATACTTAGCTATCCCACAACTCACCAACGACTACTACTTTCTTATAGGAGAATTTACAGACGTTTATCTGTGGTATGTTTGATGATGTCTAGCATCAGTTGTCCACATTGGATTTCACTTCCATAAAGGAGGTAGTTGCTAAGGCTACCAAGATGGAGTCACCTCAGAATCAGCTTCAGGGAGGCCAATCATAGTTCTTGCCACAATAATCGGGGAGCTCTGATCGTCGAGATTTTTGCAGCTCTTTTAGAGAGCAGTATTTTCACCTAGTAGCGATAACTCCCACAGTTAGAAGATTTGCCAATACACTTACTTTAGGGTAGGGTCTGGAAAGTCGTGGTACTACTCCTTTTTCTCTCCTACACACTCCTAGAGCCACAAGTTAGGAGGTGTTATCCTTATCTCTAAAGGCTCATTTTCTCAGTCAAGAGATCATCGGTGCTTCCACTACCATCAGTCATGTCATTTCAAGGCCAAGTATTTGTTATTTGCCAACAACTCATTTGGTACTCAACCAAGTGCACGATCGACTTTCTCATCTGGGCAGTCGCGTGGATCAGCTTCTTGTCATGGAGGTCAAGGTTTTCAGCGTTCTCCACTACGACCAACCTTCAGCGCTAGATGTTCTAATGCCCCACCACAACATCGATGATAGTTGAATGCAATCCCATAGGAGCAAACACATCCCCAGGAGTGATAGTGTCAGGTATGATTTTGGTGCATGGTATATCTTTACATGCCCTATTTGATTCAGGATCCACACACTTTTTTCTAGAACAATGATTAATTTCCAAATTAGATAAAGCATCAATTCATGTTTCATCCCCTTAGTATATCAAGGGACTAGTAGGACAACTATTCATATTACGACTGACAATTGAGAATGTGATGGTGTAGATCGATGGGCACCTGGTGCCCACATATCTTTTACTTATTCAGTTGGATGCTTTTGATGTTATATTGGGTATGGATTGGCTCGAGTAGCACCACGCGTGTCTTGATTTCTTCTACAAGATGATGGTTTTCCATCTCCCAGGAATATCTGCCTTTCAGTTTGGTGGACACACCAAAGATAGTGAGGTCTTTTATGCATTTTGAAGGCCCAAGGGTTTCTCAATCAGGGTTGCATAGGTTTCCTCTCTTATGTTTTGGAGTCACTGCTCAATATTGTATGACTGAAGATGTCAGAATTCTGCACGATTTTTCTAATGCATTCCCAAAGGAGTTACCTAGACTACCATCAGAGAGGGAAATCAAGTTTGAGATGACTTTTGTACCCGATGCACAACCGATCTCCATCCCTTCATATCGTATAGCATCAACCGAACTCAGGGAGTTCAAAAGTACAATTGTAGGATCTATTGGAGAAGGGATTTATTATCCAAGTACATCACCTTGGGGAGCATCGATGCTTTTCGTAAATAAGAAGGATGTATCTATGCGATTGTATATCGATTATAGGCAGTTGGCCAAGAGGACAGTAAAGAACAGATATCCACTCCCATGAATAGACAATCTTTTAGATCAGTTGTAGGGAGCATCAATATTCTCAAAGATTGACCTACGATTAGGTTATCATCAATTGAGGATTAAGGACACTGACATGCTTAACTCTGCTTTCCGTACCATATATGGCCCCTACGAGATTGTGGTCATGCCTTTTGGACTCATGAGCACACATGCCACGTTCATAAACATGACAAACATAATTTTTCATCCATACTTGGATCATTTTATGGTGGTGTTCATTGATGATATCTTGATCTACTCTCACGATGAGAAGGAGCATGAAACATATTCACGCTACTCTTGAGACACTCAGAGAACACAAGTTATATGCCAAATATAGTATGTGTGAGTTTTGTCTTCCTGAGGTAGCTTTCCTCGATCATGTAATTTTGGGAGCAGTGTGACAGTTAGGGATCCAAATGGACGGATACAAATATGGATATATGTATTACCATATCCTTATCTGTATTTAAACACGAATACAAATGCTGATATCTATATTGACGGATATTGAAAATATCTTACCATATCCTTAAAAAACTAATACGGGTGTAATACAGATACTGATCGCATACGAGTAGTGTTAGAAATATTCTATAGAATCGACTTAAATCTATTAAAATTGGATGGAAAACTCATGATATAAATATACTAAATGTACTGGTATCGTGAAAATTATATAAATATGGTAAAAGAAGGTATGTAATTATGTTATATAGGGTTAAAAATAAATCTATAACTATATTTATATACGAAAGAGGATATACGGATACGAATACATATGTTTGTGGATATCAAAACGAAATCCATATCCTTATCCATTTTAAAATGAATACAGATACAAATGTCAAAATCTGTATAAAATAGATACGGTGACACGTCGGATACCGCTATATCTGTAACCATTTGCATCCCTAGTGGTAGTCGATCTTGACAAAATAGAGGTAGTAATATCTTGGGAGCAACTCAAGACACTTACCGATATACGCAGTTTCTAGGCCTCGCTGAGTACTGTAGACGTTTTGTTAGGGTCTTCTCATAGGTTTCCCTAACACTTACCCGCAACACACAGACGGATGTCCCCTTTGTTTGGAGAGATAAGGGTGAGCTGGGTTCACATGATGAACGAGAGACTGATCAATGCTCTGATTCTCACTCTTCATTCAGGCACCTTAGACTTCACAGTGTATACTGATGCATCAAAAGAGGGTTTAGGAGCAGTATTGATGCAATCTAGTTGATGAATATGTGATTCATCACTCTAAAAGGAACTAATTAACTCAGATACCCAAAAATTCATTGGCATTTCATCATCTATATTGCATTATTAATATTCATGCATGTATAAATAATAATTGCATATTATGATGCATTATTGCATTAAATAAGAAGCCAAGATTCCAAGGACAAATTGACATGTACAATAGCTAACTTCCCCGATTTTTAATTAATTCATCCTAACTCCAAATCACCTGAAACTACCTCCATTATGTACATATTACAAACAAAGAATAATCGAAAATTACAAAAATATCACTAACAGATTTAATTGACAAATAAACCAACCCTAATTTCAGATCTGTCGGACTAAACACTGATATCTCCTTCATACAGTGTATGATTTGATTGTACTCACTTTTGAATTAATATGCATTCAATTACCTTCAAAACAAGATCATATTCAAGTGAATCGGAGCTTGTATGTGAAAAGTAGGTTTTGGGCCTCTTTTGTACATTGTGAATTTTATACAATTTTGACTTGATATTTTATATACATATTAAACTCTTTTTATTTTATTTCTTTTTCGTTTATATTATTTGCAAAAGCTTTATTAAAATATGCAAAAATTCAAATACAAAATAAGACTGAAATCAAAGAAACTGATAGAGTCTAAGTCTTCACTGAAAGTATGTACAATAAGTCCTCTATATTTTATTTTCCTAATTATTAAAAATATAAAAAATAGAGTAATGTGTAAATATTAATTTTTTATTCTTATCATATTTTTTCTAAAATTGTATATTTTTTAAAAATAATAAAAAATTACAAAACCCAAAAATCAAGGCATTCTATGTACATAGAGTGCCACCAAAATATCACTTAGTGCAAATGACCAATTTTTATTTTAGTCTCTTCATAAAAGTTGTATATCACATCGACATGAGCAACTTTTGTGAAGAAGATTTTTTGATTCGAGGTAGTTTACTATTTTTTATTTTTCTTTTCATATTATTTTTGAATTTTCTGGGAATGACATGTGGCAACTCTTGGAGTCGCAACATGTTACCCATTTTTGGCATATATATTTCATTTATTTTTTTATAAAAAAAATATTAAAATAAAAAATCTCTGCTATGTGGCACAATAAAGGTCGTACAATCTCAGCCGATCGAACGACCCCTGTGATTCTCCCTTTCCTGATCCGCGTCGTCACCTTCCCCTAGTCTTCGGCAACCTTCCATATCCGGCCACTACGGATCACCACTGACTCTGATCTCGTATATGTCCTTACATTTCGTCACTGCCTTCCTTTTCCACCATGCAACATCCACCAATCGCTTGCCTAATCCACCTCCTTCGAATCAAATCAAAGATCATCCTTCCATCGCCAGCCAATCGCCTGATGTCCTATAAAAGCAACTCTATCGCACCTTGCTCAACCATCCGTCGACTGTATCTTGAAGAGGACACTGCAGAGACAGCCCGGTCGCCACTTCCTCAATGTGATCCAGCCAAGGACGTTGCAGCTCCTCTCTAAGGTGGTTTGCTCGCTCTGGTTGCTCTCACCGTTGAGCCCACAGCCAGGTACCCCCCTTCCTTATTCACCTTCTCCTTCGATCGCTCCTCCCCCTCCACTTCTTATATGCCTTTTCATCTCCTTCGACCTCTATTGCAAACCCCGATCCACCTTCACATCCATCACCTCCGCTCGATCATCATCAACCTCCATCGCTTCACGTGTCTGCTTTTGTACCAACTCTCCAACAACGTCGGACTCCTCCTCCCCCCTTTGTTGATCCTCGTCAACCGACCTCCGTGCGTCCAACCGATGATCGCCCATCCGCCATTCACGAGGTCTTTCCTCCGCCTTTCTTGTCTTGCCAACGACCTGCAACACCTATGCATCCAGCAGCTTCTACCTCCAGTCGTGTGTTGACGAAGGTGGAGTTAGCCCCTAATTCCGCATCATAGCTCAACCGTGAGCCCTCGTCTCGACAACTGGTAGTTCTTCCCTAACTTCCATTATTGTTGCAAACACCGCTCCTCTATCCCCAAGGATGGGCACACAGCCCAAGGCCCCCTCATGTGATCCACATGTGCAGGGGGGATATTTGCAACAAACCCCCAAGGTTTGCTATATTTTACAAAAGCCCCTACAGCTCAAGGGTCACGTGCCTCACATGTGATCGCTTGTGAAATGTATGCATAAACCCCTTATGGGTTTAGGTAATTTCATTTAAGCCCTTGTTTTACATTTTCTGTTTATTTAATTATTGTAATTTGCAATCAGACCCTTATCTTCCCTCTGTGATTTGAGCAATAATTTTGCATCTTTTTATTATTTAAAAATGGGCATTGTGTTCTTCGACTAATTCTAGACACTATGGCACGCGATTCACATTTTTATGCTATTTGGTTATTTAATCATTGCTACTCTTGTGGAAAATTGCTTATTTTTCCCAGTTGATGCTCTAAACTTCATATTAAATTAACCATTGCTTGAAAAATTTGACAAAAAGTACACCGATCATAGATTTAATTGTATTTCACATTTTCCCAAAAATCATTACATTTGCATGAATATTTTATCCTATAATTTTTTTGTGCTTTGCAATAATTATTTTTAATAGGTAATCAATTTCACATTTTTAGGGTTTATGATTTTTCTGAGATAGATCACGTAATTATAGATCTCAATTTTATCCCCACAAAACAATAGGTTTAACATTTATTTTAAATATTTATTCTGATTCACATTGCACGCATTCATTTAATTATAAATATTCATATTGCATCAGAGAATTCCAAAAAAATGCAGAATAATCATTTCATCATAATTAATATCTCGACCAAGTTTTGTAGTTTTTAGACATCATTTGGTTGACATAAATTTTCTCATCCATAAAATTGGCCTGCATTTGCATCTACATTCAAAATTGCACTAAAAATACTAAAAAAATTTGCCTCGAAAATCACACATCTAATTTGATAGATTTAAACCTAGGTTGTTCCTTTATCTCCTTGATTTCGACCTTGGGACTTGCCCAGATTAAATAAACATAAATACCACTTTGCATTAATTGAATAATTAATTTGTGGTTATTTTCTTGATTGATCCCTATTTCCTGACAACAACACAGATGGCACATTTGCATGTAATTAACACTTAATTTTCGCGAATTAACTAAATGTTTTAGTGATCCATTAGATTGCATCGCTGCCGGGGAGGAAACGTCTTAGATTTTTGTTTAGAAAATTTAGTGTTAGATTTTCCATACACTTGGGTAGTCTGACCCCCAAGCCTTCACTGTAAATTTCCCACTTCTTATTTTCCAGCATTTATTTCCTTTTTAGCATTTATTTTCTATCTTTTATTTTTATTTTTATTATCAATTCTCTTTTTTTTTCTCTAATTTGTGTGCGAGGTACTCGATGTACTTGGAGCGGTTTTCTAGAAACTGACGCATCTCTACATCCCGTCGAAAAGCAGCACAAAATTAAGATCGAGTCAACTAGTGAGAGAGAGTAGAGTCTAGGATTTATTTTCAACATTTTTATTTTTTTAATTATTTGTAATATTTGCTCATTTACTACAGTTTCCTTTTGGAATCTCTTGTGTATAATTCAAGACTTGAACATTTTTCTTTGTGATCTGTCGGACCTGTTTCACTCTCCAGTGAGGGTGGGACTCGACTTAAGTGGTTCATAGGTTAGACCTGCACTACAACTATTTGAGCTAATAGGGTTTATATTGCTTGTGCTCATAGAACTTAGGACCTTACTGCACTTAATTGAGATGCACTATTAGATACTCCAACCTAATCAAATTTAACTCAATTCTTCCTGTCTAATAGAACTTTCTGCTTGGTGCGGTTTTGTCGGTTTGCACTTCATATAGAATAATTTCAATTCTTGTACTACATCCCACATGGAGATTGCGAGGAATCACTGTAAGTCTTCTAATTGAGCATTCATCATTGTTTTCTGTGTGCATCAGCTTTTCTCGATCTCTCTGACGAGTCCGTAAACACCGAGTTAAGAAGATTGTTTTTATCTTCAAGTGTGAAAATAAATATGTGTCGTTCGTTGTAGGCGGCGATCGTAAACAGTCAAGAAACAACCACAAATTTTTAAGCAATTTTAATCAAGTGGTTTTATGTTTATTTTACTTGGGCAAGTCCCAAGGTCGATCACAAGGAGGCAAAGGAACAACCTAGATTAATGTCTATCCAATTTCGTATTTGGTTTTCAAGGCGGTCTTTTTTTGGAATTTAAAATGCAATAAAGGGATGCAAAATGCAAATTCAGCCTATTTTAGGGACTAAAATGTAAATTTCATTTAAACGATGTCCGGAATATGTGAAACTTGGCCGAGATGATATTTATGACAAAATTAGTGCACTGTAATTATTTTGGAATTTTCTGATGCAATGTGAACTTTTTATGAATTTTTAAATGCAAACAAAATGATTTTCAATATTTAATTATAATAGATATTAAACCTACTTATTTTCGAGAAATAAAATTATCTAAGATCTATCACTAGGTGATGGATCTCAGAAAAATCCTAAATCTTAAAAATGTGAGGATTAATACCTATTAAAAATTAAACAATGAAATATGCAAAATGATTTTTATTGGGCAAATAATGCATGCAAATGCAAATCTTTTTGGGCACAATGTCAAGCAAAATAATCTCTATAATATATGATTTTTCGGGGATTTTTAGAGCACCGGTTAATCAATTACAAAATTTAGAGCACAAACTGGGTAAACTTCGCAATTTTCCACAGAAAAATTGATTATTAATTAACCATTAATTAAAAAAATATCCACAGCATATCAAAATGTAGACAATTAAGCCACAAACATAGTGCTATTTTTAAATAAATAAAATAATGTAATAAAAAGGTCCAAAGTTATGGGGGAACACATGGTTGTAACTGCAAATATAATAAATAAAATAAAGAAGAAATGTGCAGACGAGGACCTATTGGTAATTACCGAAACTTGGAGGCCCTTATTGCAAATTTCCCAAGGGGACACGTGCGGGACACGTGACCCTTAGGCGGCGGGGCTGCTTGCGTGAATAAGGGGAACCTCTGGGGTGCTGTTGCAATTTACCCAAGGGGCACTTGCTCAGCACGTGACCCCCCTGGGATGATGTCAGCCTAACGTCCCCCCGCACGCGCCTCGCACATGGGGGTCTCGGCCCTGGAGGCCGGTGGCCGTGTCGGGGCGGGGCTGCTTGGCCTCGGCGGTTGCGAAAGAGCGGCGGAGTGCCAGCGGAGGGCTCTGGTGTTGCTGTAGGTGATGAAGGCGGGCCGGCAGGTGGGCGGTGCTCCGGTCGGCGGAGTCGGGGCGAGGTGCGGTGGTTGACGAAACTCGGAGGTCGGTGGCGAGTCGTTGAAGATGATGACCGTTGATGATGGCGACCTCGTGGTTGACGTCGTGGCTGCTGGAGGAGTTGACGGTGAAGACGAGGCGGAGCAGTGGTGTCGGAGAAGGCGAAGTCGGGGCTTGAAGCGTTGGCGATGGAGATGTTGTCGATGGTGGTCGGAGCGAGTCGGAGATGGTTGTAGGAGTTGTCGTTGAAGTCGGAGACGTAGGCTTGACGTCACGGAGGTCGGAGCTGAAGCACGACAGCACGAGGCTGCAAGTCGCGACGGGGGCTGGGAAGCCCTCGGATCTCGCCGTAGCGGCGGCGAGGCCGGGCTGTCACCACCGGCTTGCCTGGAAGCTATGTATATCGGCGGATAAGGGATCTTAGTGTTGGCGATGGTGTTTATATAGGGGAGAGGCCGGTGATGGGAGGGTGAGGCGCGAGATGAGCGGAGTGAGTTGGCCGGTGCGGGAGGCCGTTGGCGGAGATAAGGGGTTGCGGGATTTTAGGAGCGGCCGGCGGAGGTTTCGGTGGAGAAGGACGAGGGAGGTTGATGAAAGTCCTCGGCCGTTCGATCGGCCGAGATCGAATGGCCGAGGACGCGACACATGGCGTGCTTAAAGAGAAGGGAGAGGCGCGTGCGTTGCGTGTGCCTGGAATGGCACGTGCGACGCACATGCTCTTTTTTATTTTTTATTTATTATTTATTTTTTTTTTAATTTTTTTATAAAAAAAACGAAGAATAAAACGTCCAAATATGACTGACACGTGGCGGTCTCTGGGGCTGCCACATGTCAGCACCAGAAAAATCACATATAAAATCATTTGTAAAATCGATAAAAAATAGCAAATGACCTCGGATTGAAAAAGTTTCTTCAAAAAAATGCTCGTCTTGACGAGATCTACAACTTTCATAAAGACATCAAAACCAAAATCGTTCAAATGTAAAAAGTGAATTTTTGGGGTATCCCATGTATATAGAATACCTTGATTTTTGGGTTTTCTCATTTTTTGTCATTTTTAAACAAGATAAAAATCCAGAAAAATATGGAAATATCAAAGATAAATAATAGACATCTAAATATAATTTTATTTGGATTTTTATAAGTTAAGAAAATATATACATAAAATACAAGGTCAAAAACCGCGAAAATATACAATGTACAAAAGTGGCCCAAAACCCAACTTTCATATACGAGCTCCAATTCACTTGAACTTGGTCTTGTTTTGAAGGTAATTGAATGTACATTAGTTTAAAAGTGAGTAGGATCAAATCGGACACTGGATGGAGAAGATATGGGGCTTTTAGTCCGGAAATCCTGAAACTAGGGTTTGGGTTTTTGGTCCACTTACCAGGGTTAGTTATTTTTTTTTGTATTTTTCATTTATTCTTGTTAGTGATATGCACACAGTGGGTGTGGTTTTGTGGCATCTGGAGTTAGCGTGGAGGGGTTAAAAATAGGGGAAGTTAGGCTATTCACAGGTCATTTTTGGCTTGGATTTTTGGCTTCTTATTTTATGCAGAAATTAATGCTAAAATGTAATTCTTATGAAATCACGCCTAAATGCTAATTATGCGAAATAAATGCAGAAATGCAGTTGATTTTGAGGGATCTGAGCTTAATCAATGATATTTAGAGTGATGAATCCGAGATTCTTCACCCCCCTATACTTAAACCATGCTCATCCCTGAGCATCAAGAAAGAAATGCCATGAAGTGAAATGAGACTGGGTTCCATACCAAGGCCATGAACTGAAGGTGAAAGTGAAACTAAACTCAACCTTTGGATTAATAATGTGTCGGAGCTTCTGTGAGACTTAGAATTTTAAAATCAACAACCCTCAAGTTCTACACATCATTGTCACAGTTTTGGCTCAAAAGTCATCTTAGATCAATCCTCTTCCCAAAGTATACCCTATGAACATGGAATAACCGGCTCATGTGTGTGAAGGTTTTTAGCTCATCCCATTCAGAATGTCGGACTAACATGCTCCTCTCCTCTCCAGTAACTCGTCCTCGGGGAGTCAGGTATTTCCTTCTAAGGTCTGTCGCGCTGTGTTCACAATCGAATGAGGGAGAAGATAGAAGAAAGAGAAAAGAACTGGAGGGTGGCCAGTGTAGTCACCTCTCCTTGTGAAGATGGCCAGTGTAGCCGAGTCTCCACCAAGATCTGCAGGTTTCTTGAAGCTTGGACCTTTTTGGTCGGATTTTTATTTGGTAGAATGCTTCTTTGTATTTGGAATTTTTGGTGGTTCTGCTTGGATCTTGTTATGCCCCTACGGATATAGAATCTTTTTGTTCCGTACATTTTTTGGGGTCTTAGAAAAAATTGTGCCCAGCTGTCCATCCCTTTTCCGAAGCTTTATTTCAACCCATACTCCGGTCTTTAGATTTCCACGCTACTAGAAAAGAGACTCACGTAGTCTTCCAACATCCCATCTGAGTTGAGCTAAGTGCATAGTGCGAGAGTACAAATTAATTCCCTATTCCAGAGTTGTACCCAGAATGAAGAGACCATGTTAGACACTAAGAGTCGAACGCTGTACATTGTCATGTGGAACTTAAGGAATTAAGTCAAAAAGACCTGAAGCTCTTAAAATCCTATTTCTCGGTGAAGTTCCTCTGAAAATTAGGTGGATTAAGGTCAAGTCCAGACCACTCTCAGTTTCGGCTCATAACTCGGTTCAGAACCCAATGACTTTTCACAGATGCATGTGATGTTGGATGAAGTGCGGGTGTGTGAAATGCAGACACATTTTTTTGATTTTTTTTGACATTTTATGCAAGGGATTTTTTTATGCAGAAAATGGAATAAGAAGCCTTCTTATTTTTTTCAAAAATTTTGGGCACGGTTAGTGTTAGTAGAAAAACCCTTTTTTTTGCTTGTTTTTTTTCAAGTTAGTACCCACCCCGTAAATACATATAGACTTACGTGAAAGTACGAGATATGGGTAAATATATAAAAAGTATATATAAAGACCCCCCTATACTTAGCGAGTGTTGTGTCCTCAGAGCACAAGAAGCGGAAGACATAGCTCGGGCTAAGCGTAAGGGAAAAAGAAAAAAAATGAAAAGAAAAGCGGTCAGGAAATGAGGAGAGTATATACAGGTGGATGTCGGTTCCCCCTATACTTAGGCTCTGATCAGCCTAAGTATGGAAGAATGGTGGAAATGGAGCGATCGAGAGAAGGAGTGTGACGAGAGAAATGGTATATACAAATGGCATCGGTCCCCCCTATACTTAGGCCTTGGCCTAAGTAGAGGAAGAAGTTGTACAAGGGAACCGATGTGGTCGGGAGGGAGGGTGGGTAGCCGATGATTAAGGTGGTTTTCGGCTGATCTTTTTGTGAGCCTGTGGTGGGAGATCGTAGTGATGAGTCGGAGATGAGGCATATGATTCCCAACTACAATCAGTGTCATCCTCAGAAAAATCATGATGGCTAATAGATGAAGTGTTTGAGTCAGAAGAACGATATCCATCATCAGAGTTATCCTCAGAGGAGTAGTATTTGAAAGTGGACATACTCCAAGTATTCTGGTCTTTATGATTCTTCAGTTGTTTCCTCAGAAATCGTTCCTTCTTGGGGTCAATCATTTTGTCCTCAGATGAATACACAGAAGCACCGGTCTCGGTCAGCTCATATGAAATAATTCCAGTGTACTTGAAGAGTGCAGGAGCATCAGCTTTGGATAAGTAGTAGTTAGGAACAGGAGTTGTCCAACGAGAATTGAATTTTGGATCCTTACGCAGATATGGCTTTAGGGCTGCCGAGCAGACTTCACTCATGTAGACCATCTTTTTCGGACCTGATGAGGGATCATCAACTGATTCCTCTTCCGAAAGGTCAAAGGTGACTCTCTTTTTATTTCGTCATGAAGGTGTCGGTTCACTTGAGTATCCAGATGAATAGCCATTAAAATTCTCCTTGGTCGGTGCTCGGTCTACGTGCTTGTTCTTAGTCTCCCGAATGTTTGAACACTCTCGATTTGGGATGATTTGATCAAGATATTCAGAGAATGTTGCTCCAGGGTGTGACCATGCATATGTCTCAGGATCGTAGTAGAAAGATTTGTCTATTTTGAGATTCGCGGGAATTGAAATACTGAGGAGAGTCTCTGCATGTTCTTTCTCAATTGATTTGATGTTGGCATTCCTGTGTCGAGTTGATGTAATCCATGTAGTCAGAATAGGTTGACCCAGGGTGTGCCCATGTATAAGTCTCTGGAATATATGATTCATATACATGATTCTCCATGGTGAGATCGGTTGGGAATGGAGCAGGGGGGAGATTTTCTAAACCAATAGTCTCATCAACGCCCGCTATCTCAGGTGTGGTTGCGGGGTAGGGATCTTCTACCGCTTCATGGTTACGGTTGTCGGGGACTTCATGGGTTGCATCAGAAGATCGTGGTTCCTCAAAGATATGGTCATATCTAAGTGCTTCCAATGCTGTGAAATTGATTTCCCGAGTCTCACAATCAATACTCGTCTTGGCCAATGCCAAGAATGGCTTTCCGAGAATGATTGGAGATTGGGTGAATTCTCCTTGATGCTCAATATCAGTGATCGTGAATTCTACTTTGAGCAGAGCACCTTGGAATTTCATGATGACAGAAATGATTCCTCTCGGCCGCTTTATTGATTGGTCCGGTAATTAAACAATCTCTCGTATCTTCTGAATCAGTCCGAGTTTGAGTTCATGGAATACAGAGGTCGGGAGGATATTAATTGGTGAATTGTCATCAATCCGAGCATGGGTGAAAATTGTGTCTTTGATTTCACAGTCAAATCTGGGCAACTGCTTCACTATGCGGCTCTTGGTTTTTCTCCTCAATACCAAGGAGGAGGCCATTGACAAGATATGTCTTTAAGTCTTTGTTCATATCCTACCCGACTTTTGCATAGTTATTTTTTCCGTTAAAAATTTTTTAAGGTCGGGGAAGTGTTCAATGGCCTGTAGAAAGGGAAGTTCAAAAATCAATTTCTTTCCTAGTGCTTCCCGTACAGTTGGATCCAAATTCCGCAGATCGTCTTCAGTCTCAATTTTTATGAAATTTTCTGAATTTTCAATTTTTTTGTGATTTTCAAATATTTCCATTTTTTGGTATTTTCTGGGTGGTGTGGGGGTGTGGGGTGTTCTTCAGATGAAAAGGGGCCTTGATATTCAGAGTGATAGTCTGCTGCATAGTCATTTCTAGGGGAGTAAGATGTAGAAGTGAAATTCTCAGAATCGTCCCTAGGTCCCTTAATATCCTTAGAATTTTCAATCTCAGATCCAGTTATTTCCTCATTCATTTTACTGTCCGAGCCACCATAAAATGCGATGAATCGATCGGTAAATTTTTGAAATCTCTCATCTATTGAATTGAATCTTATTTTTATCCTCGAAATATCATCCTCAAAATTCAATTCATGATCAATTATAGGTGCAGTCGGTGTGTGTTCGATAATTTCATCTTCCATTTTCTTGTTTGTGCTGAGAGGAGAATTTCTTGGAATATCCAATATCTGATCATTAATTTCAGAAAATATCTCCTCAATAATCATGGAAGGCGACTGCTCATATGATTCAGACATGTGGAGTCGGTCCGAGTAAAATTTATTCCTTTGATCATGAGTGGTCGGATCTTGGTATGGTGGAGTCAGCATACAGGGTTCCGATGTTTCTACGTAGTCAGTCCAGTCCTTTGTATGATCGTCATGTCTGAAGAGGGGGTTGTCATGGTCATTCCAAGCTGATGATTTTTCATTAGTGCTCCAAGGCAGGGTCGAAGGACAAGGTAAAGAAGTGTTCAATTTGATAATGTGGTTGTCATCTCGCAGGAATGATGGATTGATATTCACCGAATATGATGGATGAATTGCATAATCGGTGTAGAGAGGATTGATATATGAAGAAGTGGAGACCTCAGTCGGTTGTTGATTTATCAGGTCCGAAAACAGAGGATTGTCATTCGTGGAGCATATCGGATTGGTCAAAAGAGATGGTGGTTGAGAGTCTCTTGGAGGAGGTGTTTTGGGTCTAACTGACACAAATTCGTTTTCATAAAATAGTTCTGATGGATTCTCGATCATTTCTGAAGGAGTTGAGAGGAATGAGGGGTTGGGTCTGTTTTTGTACAAGGGTTCCATGATGAGGTTCGAATCAAGATAGGGAAGAGATGATTGCATGGGATAATAAAGAGAATTTTTATCAAATGTGCGGCTATTGATCCTCGGTATCGGTTCATGTACACCAATGCAAACACAAATCAAACCCTGGGTTCACCAACTCACACAATGAAGCCATAAGATTTCGGCTATTATCTTTTTAATTTTAAGTGGTGATAAATCAATCTTGGCAAAAAATTAGCGAGCTGAGATTTCGGATTTGGGCTCTAGCCTTAAGTGTCGTCCCTCGCTCACTCAGAAAAATAAAATCATCCAAGGTTGGGGTTGCTTTCCCGCAAAAATTCTTGATTTTATGGGTTCTTTTGAAATCATCTACATTTAGCAGTCCCAATTTTAATAAGGTGATCACTGAAAAATTAGATGAGCAAAAATACACGTCTACCGTCCAGTCCCAATTTCCTTTAAAATTATGTCATAAAACAAGAGAGAGGAGTTCGGGAAAAGCCGATGCACACGAAAAATAATGATGTATGCTCAGTTAGAAGACTTACAGTGCCTCCTCGCAATCTTCATGTGGGATGCTAGACAGAATATTAAAAATTATTCTAAATGAGTGCAAGCCGATGAAAACCGCACCTAAGCAGAAAGTTCTATTAGCGGGGAAGAATTGAGTTAAATTTGGCTAAGTTGAACGATCTATGTGCGTCTTGATTAATGTGAAGTGTGGCTTAAGATCCTACGAGCAAAATAAAAAAAATAAAATTGCTCTGAGAGCCGTATGTGCAGGTCTATCCTAATCGCCACTCAAGTCGGGCCCCACCCTCACCGGAGAGTGAAACAGGCCACGACACACCACAAATAGAGTTCAAGATCTTTTTACACACGCGAGAGTCCAAACGGACACCGCTATAAATGAGCAGAAATTAAAATTTGCAGAAATTTAAAATCTAGACTCTACGCTCTCTCACGACTCGACTCGATCTTAAATTAATTGCGGCTTCTTCGGATGTCGGTGAAGATGCGTCGGTTTCTTGAAAAACCGCTCCACGTGTGCCGGGTACCTCGCAAAAAATAAGAGAGATGGGTGTAAGAGAGTGACTTAAAAAAATGATAAAAATAAGAAAATAAATGTTGGAAAAAATTATGGGATTTACAATGAAAATTTCGGGGATCAGACTACCCGAATTCGGAAAACCGAACGAAAAATTTTCAAAACAAAAAACTAAGCCGTTTGCCTCCCTGGCAACGACGCCATCTGACGAGTCCGTAAACGCCGAGTTAAGAAGATTGTTTTTATCTTCGAGTGTGAAAATAAATATGTGTCGTTCGTTGTAGGCGGCGATCAGAAACAATCAAGAAATAACCACAAATTTTTAAGCAATTTTAATCAAGTCGTTTTATGTTTATTTTACTTGGGCAAGTCCCAAGGTCGATCATAAGGAGGCAAAGGAACAACCTAGATTAATGTCTATCTAATTTCGTATTCGATTTTCAAGGCGGTCTTTTTTTGGAATTTTCAATACAATAAAGGGATGCAAAATGCAAATTCGACCTATTTTAGGGACTAAAATGCAAATTTCATTTAAACGATGTCCGAAAAATATGAAACTTGGTCGAGATGATAATTATGACAAAATTAGTGCAGTGTAATTTTTTTGGAATTTTCTGATGCAATGTGAATTTTTTATGAATTTTTAAATGCAAACAAAATGATTTTCAATATTTAATTATAATAAATATTAAACCTACTTATTTTCGAGAAATAAAATTATCTAAGATCTATTACTAGGTGATGGATCTCAGAAAAATCCTAAATCTTAAAAATGTGGGTTTAGTACTTATTAAAAATTAAACAATGAAATATGCAAAATGATTTTTACAGGGCAAATAATGCATGCAAATGCAAATCTTTTTGGGCACAATGTCAAGCATAATAATCTCTACAATATGTGATTTTTCGGGGATTTTTAGAGCACCGGTTAATCAATTACAAAATTTAGAGCACAAACAGGGTAAACTTTGCAATTTTCTACAGAAAAATTGGTTATAAATTAACCATTAATTAAAAAAATATCCACAGCATATCAAAATGTAGAGAATTAAGCCATAAACACAGTGCTATTTTTAAATAAATAAAATAATGTAATAAAAAGGTCAAAAGTTATGGGGGAACACATGGTTGTAACTGCAAATAAAATAAATAAAATAAAGAAGAAATGTGCAGACGCAGACCTATTGGTAATTACCGAAACTTGGAGGTCCTTATTGCAAATTTCCCATGGGGACACGTGCGGGACACGTGACCCTTGGGCGGCGGGGTTGCTTGCGTGAATAAGGGGGACCTCCGGGGTGCTGTTGCAATTTACCCAAGGGGCACGTGCTCAACACGTGACCCCCTGGGATGATGTCAGCCTGACGTCCCCCCGCACGCGTCTCGCACGTGGGGGGTCTCGGCCCTAGAGGCCGATGGCGGTGTCGGGGCGGGGCTGCTTGGCCTCGATGGTTGCGAAAAAGCGGCAGAGTGCCGGCGGAGGGCTCCGGTGCTGCTGTAGGTGATGAAGGCGGGCCGGCAGGAGCAGGTGGGCGGTGCTCCGGTCGGCGGAGTGGGGGTGAGGCGCGGTGGTTGACGAAACTCGGAGGTCGGTGGTGAGTCGTTGAAGATGATGACCGTTGATGATGGCGACCTCGTGGTTGACGTCGTGGCTGCTGGAGGAGTTGACGGTGAAGACGAGGCGGAGCAGTGGTGTCGGAGAAGCCGAAGTCGGGGCTTGAAGCGTTGGCGATGGAGATGTTGTCGATGGTGGTCGGAGCAAGTCGGAGAAGGTTGTAGGCGTTGTCGATGATGTCGGAGACGTAGGCTCGACGGCACGGAGGTCGGAGCTGAAGCACAGTAGCACGAGGCTGCAAGTCGCGACGGGGGCTGGGAAGCCCTCGGATCTCGCCGTAGCGGCGGTGAGGCCGGGCTGTCACCACCGGCTTGCCTGGAAGCTATGTATATTGGCAGATAAGGGATCTTAGTGTTGGCGATGGTGTTTATATAGGGGAGAGGCCGGTGATGGGAGGGCGAGGCACGAGATGAGCGGAGGGAGTTGGCCGGTGCGGGAGGCCGTTGGCGGAGATAAGGGGTTGCGGGATTTTAGGAGCGGCCGGCGGAGGTTTCGGGGGAGAAGGACGAGGGAGGTTGACAAAAGTCCTCAGTCGTTCGATCGGCCGAGATCGAATGGCCGAGGACGCGACACGTGGCGTGCTTAAAGAGAAGGGAGAGGCGCGTGCGTTGCGCGCGCCTGGAATGGCACGTGCGATGCACATGCTCCTTTTTATTTATTTATTTATTTTTTTTAATTTTTTAAATTTTTTTATAAAAAAATGAAGAATAAAACGTCCAAAAATGACTGACACGTGGCGGCCTCTGGTGCTGCCACGTGTCAGCACCAGAAAAATCACAAATAAAATCATTTGTAAAATCGATAAAAAATAGCAAATGACCTCGGATCGAAAAAGTTCCTTCACGAAAAATGCTCGTCTAGACGAGATCTACAACTTTCATGAGACATCAAAACCAAAATCGGTCAAATGTAAAAAGTGAATTTTTGGGGTATCCCATGTACATAGAATACCTTGATTTTTGGGTTTTCTCATTTTTTTGTCATTTTTAAACAAGATAAAAATCCAGAAAAATATGGAAATATCAAAGATAAATAAAATACATCTAAATCTATTTTTTTTGGATTTTTATAAGTTAAGAAAATATATACATAAAATACAAGGTCAAAAACCGTGAAAATATACAATGTACAAAAGAGGCCCAAAACCCAACTTTCACATACGAGCTCCGATTCACTTTTGAACTTGGTCTTGTTTTGAAGGTAATTGAATGTACATTAGTTCAAAAGTGAGTAGGATCAAATCGCACACTGGATGGAGAAGATATGGGGCTTTTAGTCCGAAAATCCTGAAACTAGGGTTTGGGTTTTTGGTCCACTTACCAGGGTTAGTTATTTTTTTTTATATTTTTCATTTATTCTTGTTAGTGATATGCACACAGTGGGTGTGCACACAGTGGGTGTGGTTTTGTGGCATTCGGAGTTAGCATGGAGGAGTTAAAAATAGGGGAAGTTAGGCTATTCACAGGTCATTTTTGGCTTGGATTTTTGGCTTCTTATTTTATGCAGAAATTAATGCTAAAATGTAATTCTTATGAAATCATGCCTAAATGCTAATTATGCGAAATAAATGCAGAAATGCAGTTGATTTTGAGGGATCTGAGCTTAATCAATGAGATTTAGAGTGATGAATCCGAGATTCATCACTCTCCCTATTGTTCTATCACTTAAGATCTAAAACAATTGGGACTAGATAATAGACGTGTATTTCTGATCACTTAATTCTTTAGTGGTTGCCTAAATTAAAATTGGGACTTCTAAACAAGGTCGATTTTAGTTAACCCATAAAATAAAGAATCTTTGCTGGAGAATAACCCTGTCCTTGGACTTATTTATCTTTCAGAGTGAGTAAGGGATGAACACTTAGTATAGAGAAGAGCTTCGGAATCTTCATTTAAACTACTGATTCTAAAAAATGACTAGCTTCTTGAGCTGCGGTCTCCCTTAGCAAAATGGATGGTTAAAGGACAAAGTGATTGGTACCATCCTAAAGTAACGATGGTAGCCATTTTATAGTCTGTACCTACACCATACTGGCTGAAGGTGAATGCAACTAGCCGTACGAATTCACGACAATCTTTAGGAAAATTTCCGGCACCTAACCGCTCGCTTACAGACTCAAGATTAATTTGTCTCCAATTAAAATTGGCAAGATAATTGGTCGGACTCTTGTGGCCTTTGCTTTGTTAGTTGGTAAACACGGAGCTTGTATTGTGTTTGTATTGTGTGTAGATCAAGATCAATAATCAAATACCACATACTTGTGCCTTCACATTCAAGATTTATTCATGAATCGTAATTTTCTTTCGAACCACTTGAAATCGAGAATGGAGTATTGTGGTGAATTTTGTTCAGACTCTACTAACTTTCCACTTACCACCACAAACATATCATCCTCAAGAGCTTGGAGACACTCTTACTCTAGGCAACCATAGGTTCATGGACACCCTTCCCATGAATCCTTGTTCTATAATTCTTTTTCTTCCTTGAAGGAGGACAGACCCAGGCTTTATCTTTTTTCTCTTACCACATCTAGGAGGAATCTCACCTTGACGATACTCATTCTCATTCTTTCTATTATCTTACTTTGAATCCTGTATATTCTAAAGGTAAAGAAGAAGAGAACCTAAAGAAGATGCCTCCAAAAAGAAGAGATAATGAAGAAGAACAGAATGAAGACCCGATGCAAATGATATTAGCAAGATTAGCTGCATTTGAACTCACATCACCGGCTTCTATCAAATGCCTCATGAACCATTATGTGATGCATGTGATAGATTCAAATATGTGTTACAAAAGTGTCTGTGTCATGCTTTATATGACAATATATTGGTCCATTCAGTCTTTTCTGGTCTTATCTTTGAGACACAAGGTTTAGTGAGTGCTGCCTGTGGAGGCAACTATGCATCAAAAGGTGTGGATACCGTTTGTAAGGTATTCGAGCAAATGGTAGAGACAAGCCACTCACAAATCACCAACAAGGCGTACACTGATTCCATCAACACACTCCAATCTAAAGGAGGGAAACATAATGTTGCTGAGATAATGGAGAATCTAATATTGAACATGAGCGTCATTGCATACCAGCTAGTAATGCAACATATGAACATGACATCCAAGATCGGGATACCTGCCGTGACTGCATCCATTGTTCCCATTTACCGAGTACATGACATCCAAGAGCAGCCAATATCAGGGCCACCTCAGCCTTGTGTTCAAGACCAGTCCTGCACACAATAATTCCAACAGTCTCAACCACCACCACCGAGATCGTTGAGGAAGTTCCTCCTCCCATGTTTGAGGTAAATGGTATCTAGTACACTCAAGACCCTGCCAGACAGGGAAATACAAGGGACTGTCAATTTTACCAACGTCACCCAACCTTTTGCAATGCCACATTCCCACCCACATCGCAACACAGTCAGAACACTACCCCATCCCAACATTAGAGACTATAGCAGCCATATAGCCCCCAGGGACAATACCAGCAAGCACCACAACAATACCGACAAAAGTACCAGGCCCCCTGGGCCAATCTTTGAGGCAACCTTCATAGTCGTCTAGCTCTCAAACCGAACCCGTTTATATGCAGCAACAAATGCTCAAGGAGATCCACTCTTTTCATAATGAACTTCAGAATCTATGGGTTGATGGGAATTGCTTATCCCATTGAAGAGATGAACAAATGGCTCCTACTACAGCCATTCCTGCCCAAGTTAATGCTAACACTAACAGCTTGAACAAATCTCAATCTCATCAATATGGTGGTCAGGTATACTATTCGGACTCATCTAGATCTGAACATGAGATCCTTTTATTTGACAATATCAATGATATGTCACTTAAGAGCAGAAGGACCATGGTCGTGCCTGACTGGGCAAGGGAAATGGAGCGAAATGTTTCGGGAGTTCAACTGGATGGTACTTCTGAAGACGAAGAAGGAAGAAATCTGGATTCATCAACATATCCAAGGAGACCGAGGATTCTCGCTCAAAAAAAGGGAAAAGAACCAATGGAGTCTACAGAGGACCTTGCTCCTCTACTCACGGTTGATTCACCATTGTCATCTATTCTGCAACCTGATGTAGACGATTTCGACTTTTATGATCAGTTGAAGAATAAATATCATTATAATAAGAATTTTGTTTCTAATAAATCAAAGCACGATGTTCCTGTTTATGAGTCAGGTTCTTTATCTCATGTCTCGACTACTTCCATTCCTATCCCCCATGCTCTTACGAGAGGAAAGTGCAAACCGAAAATTACCATTCAAGATGACCAAGAAATGGCAGGGTTTTGTCAAGAAAACATGATAGTTAAGGTGTCATTTGACTAGTATGTGTCAACAATCATGTGTTTCAGAAGTACTTGAAAAAAAGATGCACTCCTACCAGGACTCCCTGTAAGAAACTGAACTAATTTGTAGAAATGCATGTTTTAACAATTGCTACTACCCATTGTGTCAAGAATCAGCAACTGCCAAGGAAAAAGAGAAACCTGGGTGCTCACTATGTGGAGAGTCACATCGGTGATATTGCGTTTGCATGAACTCTCCTAGATAAGTTTTTCAATCAATCTTCTACCCTTAGCATTGCATTACAAATTGGAGTTAGTACCACTCAAAAATCATCAGTTCTATTCCAATTTGCAGATCGATCAATGAAAAGACCTAAGGGAGAAGTGAAGAATGTTGTCATATTGGTTGAGGGAAAGAGTACAAACATGACTTCACTATCATTGATATGGAGACCCCCAATCATTGGATAGAGTCTCAGACATTCTTGGCCAGCCATTCTTGAGGACCACAAGAGCAGTATTCGTTTACAACACTAGAATGATGAAGTTTCGTTCTCCAAGTAGAGAAGTGATCATAGAGATGAAGCATACAAAATGGAAATGACCTAACTACGAATCTAGTACCAAGTATGTAGAATCTTTAGAGGCAGAATGCAAGTTGATTAGCACAAGCGTTGGAAACAAATTCCAACAGGACAGAGCGAGACCCTCTCATCTGGAGAGAACTCAATGCACAGTGTAGTTTGCCAGATGTTGCATGATTCTCTAAGAGACCCATATGAATATACTCTTGATGACTCAGAGATCACTTTGGATCTATCAGTCCCATCTTCTTCAAGACAGTCAAGGGACATATATGACAAGTCGGATGCGACTTTGGCTGAATTACCACAATACTTCTTTATCCAACTCACCTTTTTTCAGAATTGGTAGCCAGCACATCACAGATTGATCCACCATCATCCAACGAAGAGACAAAATCAGATGCCATTCAGCCAGACCTAATTGATGATACAGATTTACCTGAGTTGAAGCCTCTTCCTCCTACACTCAAGTATGTGTTTCTTGTGGGACCCAATGAGAAATTAACTGTGATCAGTATCTCGACATTACCTATAGAACATGAGTCCATGCTACTTGAAGTTCTTGAGCAAAACCATAAGGCCATTGGATGGACAGTGCCAGATCTCGTGGGGATCAACCCCGCTCTCTGTTCGCACAAATATATGTCTATGATAACACAAGATCTTCCCATGAATTTCAGAGATGACTAAATCCTAATCTCTGAGAAGTAGGTAATAAAGAGATTAAGAAATGGTGCAAAATATGGTTTATGTACCCTATTTGTGACTCAAAGTGGGTGGCCCTGCTTAATGTTGTTTTGAAGAAGCCGGGAATCCAGATGGTCACCAACGAGGAGGGGGTATAGATTGGGACACGAGTAGCCACGTTGTGGAGCATCTGTGTCGACTACAGGAGCCTGAATACTGCAACCAAGAAAGATCACTTTCCTATGCCATTCATTAATCAAATCTTGTAGAGACTTTCAGGGAAAGTTTTCTTTTATTTTCTTGATGGGTACTCATGCTACAATCAGGTAGACATCTCTCCTGAAGATCAGTAAAATACCACATTTACATACCCATTCATCATTTACGCATTCAGGCACGTGCCATTCGGGCTCTGTAATGCCCCGAGCACATTTCAACGGTGCATGATCAATGTATTTGCCGAGATGGTGGGTGACTTCTTGGAAGTCTTCATGGATGAATTCTCGGTCCATGGTTATTCTTTTGATACATGTTCAACGTACTTGGATTGGGTCCTCAAAAGGTGTAGGGAGGTCAATTTGGTACTCTCTTGGGAGAAAAGTCACTTCATGGTGACAAAGGGTATCGTGTTGGGGCACGTCATCTCGAAAAAGGGAATGGAGGTTGACCCTACCAAGGTGGATGTGATCAAGAAACTTGAGCCACCAACCAATGTTAAGTTAGTGCGGTCAGTGTTTGGGCATGTTGGATTTTATCGAAGATTTATTCATGACCGATGCATCAGATTTTGTTGTTAGGGTAGTGCTTGGACAAAGGCGAGATGGGATACTGTATGCGATTTGCTGCGCGAGAAAATTTTTGGATCCTACATAGAGAAGTAATACGGTGACTAAAAAGGAAATGCTCGCTATTGTTTGGGCCCTATAGAAATTCAGATCATATATATTGGGCTCTAAGGTGACGATTTTTACTCATCACACAGCCATCCAGCACCTAAGGGAAAAGAAGGACGTGAAGGCACGTCTTCTGAGATGAATCTCATCAATCCAAGAATTTGATTTGGAAATTAAGGATAAACTTGGAATAAAGAATGTTGTGGCCGATAACCTTTCTCGGATTGAGCAAAATTATAATACTGATAGTGAACCAATTCGAGAGATCTTCCTAGACGAGTCAGTTTGTGCTACTGACTCACTCCCATGGTACGCCAACATGGTGAACTATCTTGTCTCCAAGCAAGTTCCACAAGGTTGGCCTAAAAGCAGTATTGACCGACTGAAGTCGAATTTGAGGAGATACCACTAGGATGATATGTTCATTTTCTTCGAGGGGTCTGATTATGTCTGACGAAGGTGTATTCCTCAGGAGGAATACCAGAGTGTCCTCACACATTATCATACACTAGAGGCTGGAGGACACCATTCAGGAAAGAGAACTGTGCACAAGGTACTCCAATGTGGATTTTACTGGTCGACCTTGTTTAGAGATGCTAATGATTTTGTATGGTCATGCCTGATATGTCAAAGAATGGTAGAGACTGTTGGATATAGAGATGAAATTCTCATGCAACTGTTGATTTTCTGTGATGTTTTTGAGCACGGGGAATTGATTTTATGGGTCTCTTTCCCAATAGAAATGGGCATGAGTACATATTATTAGCGTTGATTATTTGTCAAGGTGGGTGGATGCTATCCGACCCAAACTACAGATAGCAAGATTGTCTATAAGTTTATCAAGGATCATATCATTACAAGGTTTGGAGTTCCAAAGGTTTTGATTTCTGGTGAAGGAAGCCACTTTGTGAACAAAGAAATGAGTCCATTGGCTAAGGACTATAAATTCGAGCATAGAGTAGCCAATCCTTACCTCCCATAGTCTAATGGCATGGCAGAGGTTTCTAATAGAGAGGTGGAGTATTCTTCAGAATTTGGTTCGTCCCGATAGGAAGAACTGGTCTCAACTTTTGGACCGAGTTCTGTGGGCCTATAGGACAACCTATAAGACTCCACTCGATACTTCACCTTTTAAGATGATCTATGGCAAGCCAAGTCTTTTTCCTGCGGAGCTAATTCACAAATCAGAATGGGCGATCAAGAAGATTATTTGGAGTTGTCAACTTGGAAAGTTGTACCGTGACTTGAATCTATATGAGCTAATAGAAATCCAAAATCGGGCATATGACAACGGTGTGATCTATAAGGAAAAGGTCAAGAGATGTCATGATAGACACATTTGGCATAAGACCTTTGTCCCTGGGCAGAAAGTGTGGTTGTTCAATGGCCGGTTAAATATTTTCCACGGGAAACTCAAATCAAAATGGGCAGGTCCGTACATTGTCATAGATGTGCACAACAATGGAAGTGTTGATATTGGTTAGCTCAAAGATGATGCATTTGCTTTTTCAGTGAATGGGCAACAACTGTATGTCGATGCTAAAGAATAGTTAGCCCAAGTCGAGGTCATCAACTTCATGCAGAGCGAGCACATTGAAGATTCATAAACCACCCTATATGAAGAGAAGATGTCAGGCACATGTTGTACATATCATCTTTATTCTTCACACCTTTGAAACATACATTCTCCTTGTTTATTATCAAGATCTCATCGATCCCCCACCCTTCTTTCATACTTAGGCTGACTAGAGCCTAAGTAGAGGGGGACCCGATGCTCGCTGTATATACTCTCCTCGTTCACTTCTCCCCTTGTCGACCCATTTTCACCATTCTTCTATACTTATAGTATCCATAGCCCAAGTATAGGGGACATGCCTATTTCTATTTTTCTTTTTCTTTTTCACTCTCTTACACTTAGCCCGAGCTATGTCTTCTATGTGCTTCTTGTGCTCTGAGGACATAACACTCACTAAGTATAGAGGATGCGTATATCCTCTGTATAAATTTACCCATAGCTCGTGCTTTTACATAAGTCTATATTTTATTTACGGAGTGGGTAACTTATTTTTAGAAAAAGAGTTTTGCAACTAACATTGTCTGTGTCCATTTGTGTGCGCAACCAAAGTTTTGAAAATTGGCTTCTTATTCATTTTTGCAATAAGAAACAAAAAATATTGCATTAAAAAATCTCTAAAAAAAGTTGAAAAAAATTTTTTTTGCACACTTGTATTTCATTCAACATTTCATTCATCCATGCATTCTTTAGTTGGATGTATCCCTGACACTTACACTTTGAGACAAGACTTGTGAAGTTCAAGGACACTTGGTTTATGAGGTTTTAAGATTCAGAGTTAACCAACCTTAGTCATTAGGGACTATGCTTAATTATTCACACTTCCCTAGTTCAAATGATGTGTATGCTATATTTCACACTTAGTCTCTACCTTAAAGAATATGATCAACACCTCACTTAAATGATTGCGGTTATGATGAGATGAGCTGGGATTTCACTTGAGGAACTGGGGTGAGGGATTAGAGTGTGGACCTGATTTTATGATGCTCGAGGATGGGATAAAATCGATGAAGGCTTCACAAAACCCGAGAGTCAGCACCTTCAACAAGATGAGAACAAGGTTCTTGCACCAGTCTCTTGATATAAATCCTACGTGCCAGGGTGTGATGAAACTTAATTAATTGTTAAACGGTGTGCGCCAACTTGGTAAAAGCAGTGGAGCTAGACAACCATTAATGAAATACATTTCAAGAGAAGTTTTCTCATACAAATAAAAGCTCTCTCGTTACAAATACAAATTCAAAGAGCTTCCACCAAAGGCGAGCACTCCCAACCATTTCAAAGTGTCCACTTGGACCAAAGATATTAGGACCTGGAGTCAGGCTAGCACCCAAAAAGGGCTCTGCATCGTATAGTGAATATTTCGGGTGTCAAAGGTATGATAGGTACTTGAAAGAGACACACCTCGATGTACTCCCAAGAAAACAAGTGCAGACGACTCCAAACTCTCTTGACAAACGCACTGGTCAATAACCTAAAACACATGTGTTGATTTAATAAGGCACTTGAATGGATCGTTATTCCAATGAAAGGGATAGAAGAAATTACACAATCCTATGCCCTCTATCAACTGGCCTTCCATATACACTTTTAAGACTGACAACTAAAGAGATGACATATTGTATGCAAGAACTGATTTATTCCCTATGTGTTGAGGATCGGGTTCTTAGAAGAGTCTCTTGAACTGGAAAATTGGGAGACTTTTTGACTCTATTCTTGTGACTACTGTCCACACTAAATGTCATATCAATACTATATATGTAAACAAAGAGAGTCTCAAAGCTAGAGAAGTTGGATACATTTTGACTAACGCTTGGTTCAACTTGGAATTTTAGGATCCCTAAAATCGAGAGTTCTTCAACGGATAGAGTCTATACTCCACATGCACAATCGTGGATTAATACGACTCATTCATTCGTTCTCTAGAAGCTCAGGGACGAGCATGGTTTAAGTATAAGGGGTTGATGAATCTGTGAGTCATCACACTAAAACACATTAATTAAGCTTAGATCCCCAAAAATCCATTGGCATTTCATCATCTATATTGAATTATTAACATTCATGCATGTATAAATAATAATTGCATATTATCATGCATTATTGCATTAAATAAGAAGCCAAGAATCCAAGGAGAAACTGGCTTGTACAATGGATAATGTCCCTAATTTTTAATTAATTTATGATAAACCCAAATCACCTGAAACTACCTCCATTGTGTACATATTACTAACAAGAATAAAGGAAAATACAAAAAAAATCACTAACAAAAATAATTGACATATAAGCCAAACCCTAATTTCAGATCTGTCAGACTAAAACGTTGATGTCTCCTTCATACAATATCTGATTTGATCCTATTCACTTTTGAACTAATTCACATTCAATTACAATTAAAATAAGGCCAAGTTCAATTAAATCAGATATCATATGTGAAAAGTGGGTTTTGGGCCTTTTTTGTACATTATCTATTTTAGCCAATTTTGACCTGATATTTTATGTACATATTTAACTCTTTTTATTTTATTTCTTTTTCAATTATATCTTTGATAGAAGTTTTACTAAAATGTGTAAAAATCCGAATCTAAAATAATATTGAAATCAAAGAAACTGGCATGGCCTGAGTCTTCACTAACACTCTGTACAATAAGTCCTCTATATTTTATTTTCCTATTTTCCTAATTATTAAAAATCCAAAGAAATAGAGTAATGTATAAATATTTATCTTTTATTTTTATTGTATTTTTTAATCAATTTTTATCTTATTTGAAAATGATAAAAATTTTACAAAACCCGAAAATCAAGGTATTCTACGAACATAGAGTGTCACCAAAAATATCACTTTGTGCAAATGACCTAATTTGAATTTGGTCTCTTTATGAAAGTTGTAGACCTCATCGAGATGAGCAACTTTTATGAAAAAGATTTTTCGATCCGAGGCCGTTTGCTATTTCTTTTTTATTTTTCTTTTTTTTTAAATTTTCTAGGAGTAACACGTAGCAGCTCTTAAAGACGCCACTTGTCACCCATTTTTGTCATATATATTTCATTATTTTTATAAAAAATAAATATGATAAAAATAAAAAATCTCGACCACATGGCACGATCATGGTCGTCCTATCTCGACCGATCGAACAACCCCTGTGTTTCTCCCTTTCCCAATCCGTGTCGCCGCCTTCCCCTCGTCTCCGACCACCTTCCATATCCAGCCACTGTGAATCACCACCGATTATGATATCTTATATCTCCTTCCATTTCATCGCTGCCTTCCTTTTCTGCCATTCAACCATTGCCGATTGCTTTCCTAATACACCTTCTTCGAATAAAATCAAAGATCCTCCTTCCATCACCGGTTGATCGCCGGATGCCATATAAAACCACCTTCTTCGCACCTTGCTCAACCATCTGTCGACTTCACCTTGAAGAAGACAACGACGGTGACAGCTTGGTCCCCCCTTCCTCGACGTGATCCGGCCAAGACCATTGTAGCGCCTTCCCGAGGTCTTTTGCTCTCTCCGGCTGCTCTCACCGTTGAGCCCACAACCACGTACCCCCCCCTTCCAAGTTCACCTTCTCCTTCGATTGCTATGCTCCCTCAGCTTTTCCTCTGCCTCATCTGCCTCCTCATCTCCTCTGCCCTCTCTCACACACCCCGTTTCACCTTTGTGTCCATCACCTTTGCTCGATCATCATCAACCTCCATCTCCTCGCGTGCCCGCTTCCGCAACAACTTTCCAACAACGCCAGACTCCGCCTCACCCCTTCACGGATCCTCACCAGTCGACCTCCATGCGTCTAGCCGATGATCTCCCAACTTCCCTTCACTAGGTCATTCCTCCACCTTCGTTGTCTTGCCAACGACCTGCAGCACCTTCGCATCCAACAGCTTCCACCTCTAGTCGTATGTTGATGGAGGTGGAGTCAACCGTCGATTCCGCATTGGATCTCAACCGCTAGCCCCGACCACGACAATCGGTTGCTCTTCCCCGATTTCCATCACCGGCACATGCACTGCTCCTCCGCACCCAAAGGGTTTTCCGTATTCCACAAAAGCCCCCATCTCTCGAAAGTCACGTGCCTCATACATGATCGATTTAGAAAATTTTACAGAAACCCATCAAGGGTTTAGGTAATTTCATTTAAGCCCTTGTTCTGTATTTTCTATTTATTTAGTTATTGTAATTTGCAATCAGGCCCTTATCTTCCCCGGTGATTTGAGCAACAATTATGCATGTATTTATTTATTTAAGAATTGGCATTGTGTTCTTCCACTAATTCTAGACATTATGGCATGCGCTTCACATTTTTATGTTCTATGGTTACTTAATCATTGTTATTCTTGTGGAAAATTGCATATTTTCCCAGTTAACACTCTAAAATTCTTATTAAATTAACCTAAAATTTGTCAAAAAAATTCACCAATCATAGATTTAGTTGTATTTTACATTACGCTCAAAAAATCATTGCATCTGCGTGCATATTTTATCCTATAAAAATTATTTTGTGCTTTGCAATAATAATTGTAGTTAGTTAATGAACTTCAAATTTTTAAGGTTTAGGATTTTTCGAGATATATCACATAATGATAGATCTTAGATAATTTTATCTCGAAAAATAAGTAGTTTTAACATTTTTTAATTAATTATTGTGATTCACATTGCCTGCATTCATTTAATCATTAAATATTTATATTGTATAAGAAAATTCCAAAAAAATGCAGATCATTCATTCCTCATAATTAACATCTTAGCCAAGTTTTTTGCTTTTTGGACATCGTTTGATTGACATTAATTTTCTCATCCTTAAAATTGGCATGCATTTGCATCTACATTAAAAACTGCTCTAAAAATAATAAAAAAATTAGCCTCGAAAACTGCACATCTAATTTGATAGACTTAAATCTCAGTTGTTCCTTTGCCTCCTTGAGTTTGAACTTGGGACATGCTCAGGTTAAATAAACATAAACACCACTTTGCGTCAATTAGATAATTAATTTATGGTTATTTTCTTCATTGATCTCTATTGCCCGACTACAACATAGACGCCACATTCACATCTAATTAACACTTAATTTTTATGAATTAACTAAGGGTTTAGCTATCCATCAGTGGTCATGTTGCGGCATATGCATCATGACAACTAAAGAACCAAGAATGGAACTACCCTACTGATGAATATGCATTTCATCATCTTTATTCATTTATTTTAGCTTAAAATCCTTTTAAAACATCTGTATATAATACTAACTTCATATTCGTACTAACTTGCATCTGTGTGTAAATATTGTACACTTATTACATTTTAACCTAAAATAAATAAATAAAGAAAGAAAGGAAAAATAAAGAAAAGAAAAAAATAAAAAAATAAAGAAAAGAAAAAAAGGAGAAGCATGTATATATGTAATAGATACCCGCTGACCCGAACTCGAGAGAATGTTAAGACATGACCTGATAGACCATGAATAAAGTAGGGGGAGGTAGGGTCCTTAATCAAAAAATCAAAAAAATGTGTTGTGTATATTTGTATACTTACACTATTTTATTTGTATATAAATTAACCTCAAGCTAAATAATTTTCAAAACAAAAGTTGTAAATAAAAATGTTTTTTTAAATAATAAAAATATTTGCAAAATAAAATCATGTATAGAATAAAAGAAACCACACTTGGAAAAAGCCACTAAGTGATAATTGAAAGAGCAATTACGACTCCATATGAACTCAAATTGAATCAAACTCACTTCCACTATATTCTAAATTAAATTATCTTTAAAATGGCTGTGATTTCATAATTTTCCGAGTTATGGTTGAAAAGTTGATTTTTCGAGGTGGTTTGTGCAATTTTACCATTTATTTGTACATATTGTATTGTAAATATTTTTACTAAATATTTAAAAAAAATAAAAATTTTAAAACAAAAAAAACTAATTTCCTTATTTAACTATGTATATAATGTACCATATGTATATAGTATATGTATATAGTTGCTATCTTTAATAACCATCACAAAAAAATAAAAAAATAGCTTTTTTATTCAATTTAATAAAGTGGCGAAAATACAAAAAAAAAATTTGTAAATAATATTAACTTTATTTCATTTGAATTTTTTTCTCTTATATCTTCATTCAAAATTTTAAAAATTCAAACTCCATTCTTTATCTATTAATATGGCTCCCTCCCCCTCATTTAAACTTGATCAATATTTTGTGAAAGGAGCATATCCTCAAGAGATATCTTGTCACAGAAGGGTACCTAGCCTCCGAACCACTAGGTGACAGCGAGTCGGGCTTCGGCGAGGTGATCACAGTCTTTTCTTTATCTATTAATATGGCTCCCTCTCCCTCATTTCAACTTAATCAATCTTTGGTGAGAGGAGCCTATTCTCTGAGAGCTATCTTATCGCAGAAGGGTGCCTAGCCTCCGTTCCGACAGGTAACAGCGAATCAGCCTTCGTCAAGGCGATCACACTCTTTTCCATTCCTAAGGTGAGATCCATTTCTTTTTTTCTTATTTTCATCTAGGTTAATCATAATTTAATTTTTCGCCTTTAATTTCATCATAAATTTCTTTCCTCTAGACCTTAGAATTCTTCACGATTTGATTCACAATTGATCTTGATTTTTCATCTCACATCTCGATCTCTACACATTCCCATTCTACCTCGTACGATCTCTCACCTACGACCACGCACAGTGATTGGAGATTCGGTTCCATATGCCATTTTCCTCATAATTGCACTCGTTCACATCTTCCGTTTTGATTTTGGGATCGAGTGGTCATGCTCGTATCCTAATTGTTTATAAAAAAAATTAAAAAAAACAAAAAATATAATTTTTCTTTCTTTCTAACATTTGTATTGCAGGATAAAAAAACACAAAAAAATAAGTAAATAAAAATATAAAAAAATTTCTTCTATTACATTTTTCAAAAAAATAATTAAAAAAATAAAAAAAATAAAAAAATTGGCACGGCCCTGTAGCTGCACCCTCTCCCCCTCAATGCCACCGGCACCCACCGCGGCAGCCGCACCGCCACCCATCGCCACCAGCCACATGAGGCGCCTCAGCTGCTACATCTCTGCACGAAGGGCCATTCACAACATGCATGCTCGTGCGAGTCTCTGCCAGTCATCGAAGAAGCATACCTCTACCGCGCGACCACCTCCTACTCCATCGGGTCGTGTGTCGCCTAGTCTTCCACCCGCCTCCCCGCTGACGAGCACCACGCTGCCCACCGTGGAAGCCCCTCCACCGTCGCGGCATTTACCGACAGCCCGCCGCCGACGCACTATCGTGCCTCCACTTTGCCGCCTGCGAGAGCGTGTGCCACCAGCTTACCAGCCCCCTTCTTGGAGCAGTCGGCCGATGTCCTGCCCGCCACAGCTCCTCCACTGACCGTTGAAGCCCCGCACACTCCACCAGATCCTTAAAACCATCGCCGTCCTGCCCGTCAAAGCTCTTCCACTGACCGTGGGAGAGAAGAAGGCGACGACACCCATCCCTGTCCCTTTTTCTTGGAACAAAGAATGAAGGAACCCTAGTTTCTTTTATTTTTTTTGGAAATTTTACATTCAACTCCCAGAAACTTCTGAGTTTCGCAAGGAAGACCACGTAGCGTCCACATCACGTGCATAACGCGTTTATATTGGCTAAATAGATATTTTTATCCTTTATTTTATTTCTGCTATCGTTCAGTCCATAATCTTTAAATATTTATATTTCAGTCCCTAAATTTCTAGACTTGATTTTGCATGATCTTTTTATTGAAATAAATGTTTTCATTGCTCTAAAAATTCTACAAAAATTTGTGTATATTCCTGATGTATTCCTCTTCATTGTATAAAATTTCATTACATTTTATTTCCATTTGTTATTATTAAAAAATAAAAAACAATGTCATTTTCTCTTCCTAAAATTCAAAAATTCATAAAAATTTGAAAATTGCTCTAAAAATTCCAAAAAAATTAGATTAGGTTAGTTTGTTATTTTTAATTCCTATCCAATTTTCTTGCATTAATTCTTTTCAAAACCCAAAAAAATGAAAATATAAAAAAATATAGAAAAATAAAAAATTCTACAAAAATCCAAAAATCATGATTTCAATTCCTGTTTGTAGATATTTGTCTATGTTTTAGCATTAAAATAGTCTCCAGGAGTTTTGAGCACTTAAAATATTTATGTTGCAAATTACTCTAGGCTGTCCACTGTTTATCATTTTTGCCACTATTTGAAAAAATATAAAAACATCTGAAAATTCTACAAAAATTTACAAAAATATTTCAAAGCCTTTAAAACCCAAAAAAGTTTCTTTATTTTTTTGGACATTTCTGACTATTTAGAAATTATAAAAATAGTGTGGTGTGTGTATTTCTTCCCTTATGCACATTGTTACTTATTTTTGAAAATAAAAAAAATGCAAAAATCAAAATCATTAAAAATTTGAAAATCAGAAAATAAAAAATTAGAAATCAAAAAATTTAAAAAAATAAAAGATAAAAAATTTACAAAAAACCAAGACAATTTTCATTTGAGATTCGCTTTTTCTTTTAATTGATTTTAGATTATTTAAATAACACTCCGGAATTGTGGCCTCCTTGAGTTCGATCATGTTGCTATACAGGTAAATAAGTAGCAAAAATCTCTATCGCGTCATTATTCTCTTATAATTAGTTTTGTAGCTTGAGAAGAAAAAATTTGTTTGTTTGTTGCGGGATATTTGGGTTGCAACGACCACTGCGTAGTTAATTTCATATCTTGATTTAAAAACCCGAAAGTCCTGTCTCAACAAATGGTGTTGTTGCCGGGGAGGCACGGTGAGGGTAATTAAGTTTCTCTTTTGACCTGCTATTCTTGGATGTACGTATTTGTTGTTATTTTTTCCACATTAGTTCCATTATTCATATTCATTGCATTTATTTCATTTTTCCTGCTCATATTTGATAAATGTGTTTCTTACACATTCTCTCTTTTCTTTTCTTACGAGGGCCCGTAGAGCAAAGGAGGTGATTCTAGGAGAGCCGAAGCACCCAAGCGAAGCGGATATGGCTTGATTCTTCACCGAGCCATAGAATAGCGTGAAGGGAGGAGAAGAAGAATTGAAGGAGATCAAAAAAATTGATTTTTTTCTAGCATTTGAACCCTCGTAAACTGACATTCATTTGTTATGGGGCTGTTTCTCCAAGTGTCGGTGCACTTGGGGGACCTCACTGATTTTTTTTCTTTGTTTCACACGGATTTCATGAGCTACCTATTGATTGCTTTAATTAATTTGCTTGAGCTAGGTAATTAATTACGTCCATATAGCCTAAACAAGAGTTTTTTTACCTATAGAATAGAGCGTAATTGGACTTAGTCAAATTAGCATGTTCTTGCCCATTAATAGAAGCTATTGTTAGGACAGTTCACTTGCATTTGCATATAGGTTAGTTTATTTTTCTGTATTTCAATTCTACGCGGATCACCCTACATGTAGAGTGCTGGCGACAAGGTACGCATCTCTAACCCTTGCATGCATCATTGTATTTATCGTGCATTGGCATTTCCGATCTCCTTCCTTGTTTTCACTCACATAATTAAAAAGGAAATTGGACACTCGGTAGGTGATTTATTAAAAATATTCAAACTAAGTGATAACTGCCTAAAATTCGGGACTGCTAAAGAAAACTCGACCCTAAAATAAATGTAAGGAAAAATAATTGTTCTGGGGAGAGTAACCCTCATCTTGTTTGATTTATCTGCAAGAGAGAGCGACCCACAAACTAGGATAGAACCACTCCCGAACTCTCTTCAGACTACTGTCTTGTGATTAGTTGTTCTCTAGTGAGGACTTTATCGGGTATCCGATAATCAGTCCAGGATTTCCTTAGCAGAGGGGCAGATCGGGTAGCTGGTAAATGGTCCACACCCATACTGGCTAGGAAAAACTAATTATGAGATTGGGACAGTCTCCTGGGAGCATTGGGTTCCTAACAGCTTGCTTTAAACTACTCTGATAGATTGTATTCTCACCAAACTCTAAATATCGAAGAGATAATTGACCGAACCTTCACGGTCTTCACATTGCGTTGAGTTGATGAACATGGGGTTTGTTTTTTGTTTGATTGCTTGTATGCATACTAGATCCTTATACGCATTTGCGCCTTTATCTCCACATCTTTTGACTTGACCCTCGTGCTCTCCCAATCCTGTCTTTTGTTTCAGAGATGGCCGACATGAGTTATTTTAATATGATCTTCGCAGATCCCTCGTACCCTCCGGTCGATCCACCTTCCTTTTTCCAGGAGGAATCTCCTCCTGATTTTTGTGCATATCCGCCTAACCCATTATTTCAGGAGACAGACTCTGATTCTCACCCACCCACATTCCACTCACCCGATCCTGGGATTTTGGATTCACCTTTCATGATTTCCACACTTGAGACCCTGAACCAGATGATGGAGCATATGAATTTGAGGATTAACAATCTATTTAATATAAATAAGAGCTATAATGCTGCTCCACTATTTTAGGATATGAATTCACTTGAGGATAATCATAAGACCTTACAATCACCCAAAATACAAAATGAGAAAATTCTAAATATCCCAAAAGATTTCGAGAAACACATTGTTGATTCATTTTGTAAGGAGAGGGCACCCATGCCAAACTATTTTCCCAAACAATCGTTCACCACATGTCCCAACTTTGACCCAGAGGATGTCACTGTACAGACTGCTCTTGGCAATCCTCGTGTACATGCTAATACTGATCTTCTCCCTTGTATGGAGGAGGTCCAAAGATTCAAAAAAATGTTGACTGAACCTGAAGTGGTGGCCACCTTTCATGAGATCATTAAAGCCCCACTTCACAGGCCAAGACCCATATATGCTCCTCAACACAAGAAGAGAAAGGGAGGAACGTATCTGAGCGTCACATCTTGACCATGGCCATTTCCTATGACATCTCTTACCGTCTCCATTTTAAGAAAGGGAACACTTCCACACCTCTTGTGAGTTGCTCCATATCTGACTATTCTTGTGATAACACTCTCCCTTACGATGGTTTGTCAATCAATATAATACCCTTCTCTATGGTACAATCTCTTCATCTTGGGCCTCTCAAGAAAACCATGATGATAGTTCAATTTACTGATGGACCTATCAAGAGGTCGAAGGGTATTTTAGAAAATGCTATCATTCTTATTCAGGGCATGAACGACACTTATAAGTTTGTTGTATTGACCATGGAGACCTTCACCCCTATGGAGCACCCTCCCATCATCCTGAGACGGCTTTTCCTCGCCTCAGCAAGAGCCATTTTTTATTATGGATCATGAGAGATTCTCTTCCATTCTGATGTAGGGAGTGATGTGTTGATCACGACACCCATTACTGACCAGAAACCTGCATCCCATGAGAGTGTGCCCATATTAGCCAATCCCAAGGACTTTGACCTTGATGATAATATCAGATATTCTTGCTGTATGTTGGATGATACGGAGACCCAAGAATTCCTCTTCAAGGAGGAAAACTCAGAAAGCATTGACCTTGTGTTTTCTCTTCTGGTACTTGGAGATGCGTTGATGACAACTGTGGGATTTACACAATAGACACCCTAGAGCGGAAGGCAGACTCTGAGACTAGACAAGACGGACATGATTCGACTACTTTCATTGATGAGTCCGTTCCTATTCACCCTGATTTAGATGGGACCGAAAAGGCCAAATTTTATTTGATTTCTTTTATAAAGGAATTTGGGTCTTTTGATAAATATGATGATCCAGTAGAGGCTCGCTAGGCTGGAATTGATCTTACTTTTTCTGATAATGATTTCGAGCCTTTTTACTTTGATATTTGCGAGACCTCCGAGGAAGGACATGACCACACTACTTCCACTGATCGATTCTTGCCTTCACACTCTGAGACTGTTGAGGATACATTCTTGGTCGATCCTGATCAGTTTATATCTAATGATAACCCCAATATCAATCTATACCTTGTCAGATCCATACCCCAGCAGTTCCGCAAGAAGGTTCACTTTTGACCTTATTGACCATTGTACATCCATTCCTTTTGTATATCCTTTTGTTTCATTCTTTCTTCTTCAGTTTTATCGTTCACCCCTTTTCTGTGTGTATATATGCTATACTTAGGATGTGCTTTATCCTAAGTATAGGGGGGTGAATGATTTGTGCTGTTCATATTCATCCCGTTCATCACTCCTATTGTTGCATATACTTAGGGATACTCAACCCGAAGTATAGGGGGTGATGTTGTTCATATCATCTTTTTTGTTTTTGAGTCCGTACATTCGTTGCATCGTTTTTCCCCTTTTGTACAATCTTCTATACTTAGGATTACTTGATCCTAAGTATAGGGGGGATCACCGACTACTATTCTATTCATCTTCTCTTTGAGACGTTGTAGCATAGGAGTCTTTTCACTTCTCTATACTTAGCATGAGTTATGTCTTCCTTTGCCGCTCTCTGATCACAACGAGGACATAGTTCAAGCTAAGTATAGGGGGTGTCGTATACATTGTATATATACTTTAGACATAACTCATACTTTTAAATGTTTATTTTTGTGGATATGTATATAAAGTCGTAAAATCCACGTATGTGTATATAGACTTCGACCACATTTCAAAAAAATAAAAAAAAACGAAAAAAACGAAAAAAAAACAAGAGCAAAACAACAAAAAAACTAAAAAAACCAAAAACCAAAAAAATCTTGTATATACTTGTATATATTTCACTAACCATTTTTCCTTAAAAAACTCTCTTCACATGTGCATCATTTTTTTTTATTTTAAAAATCCATAAAAAGTTGAAAATTAGAAAATTATTTAAAGAAAATTTGCTTTCTTTTTGCGTTGTACATATTTCTTGCATTTGCATGTGCATTTTTCAAGATAGTATACATATATAAACTAAGCCTGGAATAAAGTTTAAGAATGGAGCTTAGTTGGACCTTAGTCCACTTAATTTCAGAGGAACCTTATAAGAAATGGAGTTAAGATTTTCAGGTCCTAGCAACTTAATTCATTGAGTCCATCAGACAATGTTCACATGTCATCTTGATTAGTCTAAGTTGAACATTTAACAACACACGCATGATTCTTTCAGACTGTGGCTTATCTTGGACAAGCGCTCTACATGTAGCTCTTCATGGAGGAGGTAGTGAGGAGGCAGAATCTTTTGTCTTGGAGTAGCATACGAGGGTAGTACATCTAGGCGGAACCTCTCTTCTTCCTCTAGGGAGGGTTGTGCATCTCAACCTGATCTAGTAGCATTGAGGTCTAAAGACAGGATGCTGTGGGATTGGAATAATGCTTCAAAAGAGGGATAGTCTACTAGCTCAAGAGGAAAAACTCCTTATATACATGCTGCACCTTGTATATATTTTCAGAAAAAGAGAAAAAAATGCAGAATCTCCAAAAGTAGAAAGGCCTGAATGAAAAGTAAAATGCCTGCCGGAGTGTATATACAATGATAAAAATAGAAATAATAAGAGCATCAAAGTCAAATTTTTGTAAGCTTGCAGCTGGATGACTTGGCTACACTGGTCATGCATCCAAGGATAGGTAGCTACACTCATTCTTTTCTCCATATCCTCTTCTTGAGCTGGTTGTACTTGAACTTAGAAGGGAATATCCCCGCTCCTCGAGGAAAGAGTTGCTAGATCGGAGGACTAGAGTTACCTTGTTGAGGGAGGTTGTTTCTGTGCTACTTTTGAGATGAGGAGATATATTTCACTTACATCGTACAAGTAAAGATTCATAGTCATAAGAATTTGTGTATGAAGACTTGTTCTGACCAGATTGTTAAGGAGACCTGAATAGGAGTCCTATGGAACTTAGAGACTGTTAGGTTTTAAATCCACTTCCAATCAAGGTTCCGCCACACTAATAATCCATGAAAGTGCTCCATACTACAATTTTAAGAAGATAAGTTTAATACACAATATTTTCCTAAATTCAATATTTTTCCCTTTCTTTTTCTTTTTATTCACTTATTCTTTCAAATAAGTATTTGCTAAGGGACTAGCAAACGTAAAGCATAGGGGAACGATGAATATGCATTTCATAATCTTTATTCATTTATTTTAGCTTAAAATCCTTTATAAAACACATGTATATAATACTAGATCCATATTCTTACTAACTTGCATCTGTGTTTAAATATTGTACACTTATTACCATCTTAACTTAGTATAAATAAATAAATAAATAAAGGAAAAATAAAGAAAAGGAAAAAATAAAAAAAACAAAGAAAAGAAAAAAAGAGAAGACTGTATATATGTATTAGATACAGGGTGACCCGAACATCGAGAGAAGGTCAAGACTTGACCTGATCGACCAGGAATAAAGTAGGGGGATATAGGGTCCTTAATCAAAAAATCCAAAAAAATGTGTGATTTGTATATTTGTATACTCACACTATTTTATTTATACTAAATTGACCTCAAACTAAATAATTTTCAAAACAAAAGTTGTAAATTAAAATGTTTTCTAAATAATAAAAATGTTTGCAAAATAAAATCATGTACAGAATAAAAGAAACCATACTTGGAAAAAGCCACTAAGAGATAATTAAGAGACCAATTCCGGCTCCATATGAACTGAAATTGAATCAAACTCACTTCAATTGTATTATAAATTAAATTATCTTTAAAATAGATGTGATTTCGTAATTTTTGGAGTTACAGTTGAAAAGTCAGTTTTTGGGGTGGTTTGTGCATTTTTACCACTTATTTATACATATTGTATTTGTAAATATTTTTATTAATTATTTAAAATAAAAAAATAAAAAATTAAACAAAAAAAGTAATTTCCATATTTAGCTATGTATATATTGTATCATATAGATATAGTTGCTATTCTTAAGTAACCACCACAAAAAATAAAAAAATAACTTTTTTATTCAATTTAATAAAGTGACGAAAATAGAAAAAAATTAATTTTTGTAAATGTTTCTAAATTTGTCTCATTTCAAATTTTTCTCTTATCTCTTATCAACATTCAAAAATCTAAAAATTCAAACTCCATTCCTTATCAATTAATATGGCTGCCTCTCCCTCATTTCAACTTGATCAATCTTAGGTGAGAGGAGCCTATTCTCCGAGAGCTATCTTGTTTCAATAGGGTGCCTAGCCTCCGAGCCGTCAGCTGACAGCGAGTCGGCCTTCGTCAAGGCGATCACGGTCTTTTCCGCTCCGAAGGTGAGATCCATTTCTTTTTTTTTCATCTGTGTTAATATTAGTTTAATTTTTCGCCTTTAATTTCGTCGTCATTTTCTTTCCTCTAGATCTTGGAGTCCTTCATGATTTGATTCGACGTCGATCTCGATTTTTCGTCTCATATCTCGATCTCTACACGTTCCCGTTCTACCTCGCACGATCTCTCACCTCCGACCATGCACGGTGGTGGGAGATCCGGTTCCATCTGCCATTTTCCTTGGAAACACACATGTTCAAATCTTCTGTTTTGATTTTGGGATCGATCCATCGTGCTCGCATACTAATTGTCTATAAATAAAAATTTAAAAACAAATATTTTTTTTCTTTCTTTCTAACATTTGTTTTGTAGGATAAATATAAAAAACACTAAAAAATAAATAAGGCCGCACCCTCTGCCCCTCAATGCCATCGGCGCCCCCCACGTCAAAGCTCCTCCGTTGATCGTAGGAGAGAAGAAGGCAGCTACACCCATCCCTATCCCTTTTGCTTGGAACAAAGAACGAAGGAACCCTAGTTTCTTCTATTTTTTTTTGGAAATTTTACATTCAAGTCCCTCAAACTTCTGAGATTCGCAAGGAAGTCCTCGTAGCCTCCACATCACGTGCATATCACCTTTGTACTGGGTAAATAGCAATTTTTATCCTAAATTTTATTTCTGCTATCTTTCTCTCCAAAAACTTCAAATATTTTCATTTCAGTGCCTGAATTTCTATTCTTTATTTTGTATGTTATTTTTATTGAAATAATTTTTTTCACCGCTCTAAAAATTCTACAAAAAATTGTTTATATTTCGGTTATATTCCTCTTCATTGTACAAAAATTTCATTGCATTTTATTTCTATTTGTTGTTATTAAAAAAAATAAAACGATGTCATTTTCTCTTCCTAAAAATTAAAAATTCATAAAAAAATCGAGTCTAAAAATTCCAAAAAATAGATTATTTTTATTTTATTTTTTTCCTGTCCAATTTTGTGCATCAATTCTTTTCAAAACCCAACAAATTGCAAAATATAAAAAATTAAAAAAATCTTATAAATTCTACAAAAATCCAAAAATAGTGATTTCAATTCTTGTTTGTAGATATTTGTCTATATTTTATTGTAAAAATAGTATCCAGAAGTTTTGAGCACTTAAAATAATTTTAAGTTTCAATTTACTCCCGGCTATGCACTTTTTATCATTTTTGCCACTGTTTATTTTTAGAAGATATAAAAACTTCTGAAAATTCTACAAAAAATTCCCAAAAATATTTCAAAGCCTTTAAAACACAAAAAGATTTTCTTTATAATTTTCTGGACATTTTTGACTATTTTGAAAAATACAAAGTGTGTGGTGTGCATATTTTTTCCCTTGTGCATATAGTTCCTTATTTTTTAAAATAAAAAAATACAAAAATCAAAATCATTAAAAAATTGAAAATTAGAAAATAAAAAATTATAAATAAAAAATAAAAGATAAAAATTCACAAAAAAACAAGATAGTTTGCATTTAAGATTCTCTTTTTCTTTTAATTGATTTTTGATTATATGAATATCAGTCGGGAATTGTAGACTCCCTGAGTTCGATCATGTTGCTATACAGGTAAATAGGTAGCAAAAATTTCTCTCGCTTCATTTTTCTCTTGTAATTAATTTTGTAGCTTAAGAAGGAATTTTTTTTGTTGTTGTGGGATATTTGGGTTGCAACGACCACTGCGCACTTAATTTCATATCTTGATTTAAAAACCTTAAAGTACTATCTCAACACCGAGTTATGGTTTGGTGTTAGTAGATATAATGTTCGCATCGAAAATATGGTGTCACTATTTATACGGGATCACGCTTGAGATTTTACAGATCATAAGAGTATCAAATATATTTTTGACCAGCACTAGTTGAATATGAGGTAGAAATGATGGATGTAGGTTCTAAAGGATCATGACTACACAATCTCTTACTATCCGTTAAGGGGAATGTGGTAGCAGATGCTTTGAGCAGGAGAGTGCATACTATGGGCATCGGAGCTCAGCTACAGACTTCGGATGTGCTCATGGCACTCAGTGAATGGTACACATTTGATAGCTCTTCAAATACAGTAACTATACCTTTCAAGTATAGTGGACTATGGGACAGAATTGTGCATGTTTAGCAGATAGATCAAAAATTACAAGATTTGTTCCATCGAAGTCTGAAGGAGGAGTTTGATGGATTCAGACTCTGTGAATCCATGGTGTGGAAGGGAGATTATATATGTGTCCTTGGTGTTGATGAGTTGAGGAGAGACATCTTAGATGAGGCTCATTGTTCTAGATTATCTATCCTCCCCAGAAGCACCCCGATGTATAGATACCTCCATTAGAACTTTTGGTGGGAGGGAATGAAGAGAGATGTTGCAGAACATGTCAGTTGTTTCCTTTCTTGTCAATTGGTGAAGGCAAAGTACAACTGTCCTCCTGGCTTGTTATAGACACTTCCTATCCCAGTGTTGAAATGGGAGAGTATCTCAATGGATTTCATGACATACTTACCTTGTACATTTGGTTGATATGATGCTATATGGGTTATTCTAGACCATTATACCAAGTCCACATATTTCATTCCAGTGAACTTGACTTATACTCCAATAGATCTGGACAAGTTATATATTAATCATGTCATTTGTCTATGTGGGATTTTTAAAGAGGCTGTATCTGATAGAGACATCACATTATAGGGGAGAGTTCATGAACGCCCTAAAAATGGAATTATGTCTTAGTTCAGCCTGTCATCTGTAGACGGATGGGTAATAGGAGAGGACAATTCGGATCCTTGAGGATCTACTAAGAGCTTGTGCAATTGAGTGGAAAGGATCTTGAAAGGACCACCTTCCTTTGGTGGAGTTTACTTATAATTATAACTACCATGCTAGTATTGGCATGGCACCTTTTGAGGCAATGTATGGGCGAAGAGCACTACCCCCTTGTGTTGGCGGGAGGTGAGTGACAATGGCATCTATTCTGTTCAGATAATTGAGGATACAACAAGAACCATAGAAATGGCTAGAAATAAATTATTGACTGTGGAGAGCCGCCAGAAGAGTTACGTTGATTAGAGACGTCGCGATCTTGAGTTTATGGTCATAGATTTTGTATTTTTGAAAGTATCTCCAATGAAGGGAATTCAAATATTTGTGCAAAGGGCAAGCTAGCACCATGGTTCGTTGTACCTTTCGAGATTTTAGCTTGTATTGGGAAGGTGACATATTGTATAGCCCTTCCTCTGCCCATGCCAAGTGTGCATGATGTATTCCATGTGTCTAACATGCAAGAATATATCAGGGATCTTTGGCATGTGATTAGCTATGAAGACTTGTTGGTAGTGTCGAACTTATCCTTCCCTGAGATACCTGTGCAGATCTTAGACCTTGCAGTCAAGAAGATGCGACGGAAAGACATCCCTTTAGTTAAAGTATTGTTGCAAATTCAAAACGTTGAGGAGGCCACGTGGGAGCCCGAGACAAACATGCGATAGAAATACCCTTATCTTTTGGGAGGAATAACCACGAAACCCTAGTCCAATTCTCTTTAAGATTTTTATGTATTTCGTACTCTCTAAGATTTGTATTCCTCGATCCATGTCCTATTAAAAATGTATACGGTAATCCTATGTCTCGGGGATGAGACTTCATTATGATTTTTATGATATGAAAGCACATATTTTCAGCATAATTCTGGAGTATCTTTACATCAAAAAAATATTAAACATTTCATAGATCTTATCAAGACCTTTCCAACGAGCCCAAGAACATAGTGTTCCGAGCTTCGTAGTTCAAGATATTGTTGTTTTAAGTTGATTGATCGAGACCCATATATGGACTCGAACTGAATCCAAACAAGATCCAAATTTGGATCCATTTTCACCTCTCCTTATATAAATGAGATATGATAGGTTGTCCTCTCCAAAACCTAGCCGCCATCACCTCTTACCCTCACCAAAGCACCACCCTATTGGTTGGATTCGTCGTTGGAGAGTCACCATCAACGCCGACAAGGTGGTAAAATTGAAGATCCACGACCGCTATCATGTAGGGGAGCTCGAGGTCACGTTTTGTGCATGCATTGGTGCTATGATCAATTGATGGTAACATTGTTTCCGCATGAGAGGAAATCTCAAGGGAACATCCTCAGAGGTAACAACATCCCCTACCTCTTTGTTGTTGGTTTCATATGATTTTACGTGTTCCAGTCTCAAGTTATTGTCTATTGAGCCTCCTTTCAACCCGTGTTATGCCTTACTCTTGATTCATGTTATGTCGATGATTGTTATTCCTGGTATTTATTCCTTGTGGTATGTGATGAATTGTGAAAATGCCTCTTTAATAAGGTCGTATTATTGTAGTACGGGAAACATATTTCGATTCAACAAAGACCACAAATTCGAATAAGTGGCAATTATTTTACTTGGAAAGTATAACAAGAACGAACACATGGACACTAGCCTCCTAGTCTATTCATAAAAAATTATCAATTAAATGATGAGCGACTATTTCCTAAATCTAGGTCTTCATATGCAGACACATTATGCACACAAAATAATATGCAGATATATCATGCAAAAATCATGCAGAGACAAATCAATATGATGCATGCAATTATTATTTTCTTTTTAAGTAATAAAAATGAGATGGAATGGGTAGAATATGCAGTAGATGATTATGCAGAAAATAATGTACAAAGATGCCCTAAAATAATCACATCAATGAGCAGTAAAATATGGATCAGTTTCAAAGTCAATTTAAGCAATAAGAATAATTAATGTTCTTTAAATTAAAGAGCAGGAGGCACTATAGATCTCAAATTATCACATTTAATTAAGTTTGAAATCAATTAAATATGCCATCAGATAGAGCATAAAATAAGCTTCAAAACTGAAATAATAAAAAACAAAGTTTGTATGCTCAAGTTATGATGTAAATAGTGCAAGGGGCATATATGTAATAAAATGCATAAATTTAAAAGGATAAATAATCACAAAAATGCCACTGAAAGGGCATTTTTGTAATAAACAAAACTCGAGGGGCTCTTTGTATTTTTTCCTGAAGCGTGAGGGCATATATGCAATTTCTAAAAACAAGCGAGTTAGTTTTGCAATTTATCCAAGCACACACGTAATGCATGTGAGCATGGATCTGGATGTGATTATGGAAAAATCGAGGCCGATGTTATAATTTACGTAGCCCCTATGAGCAGAGCATGTGTGGCGAGGTTGGGGACATGTGGAGGCTCAAGCCACGTGGCATATCCTCTGTGCTTCGTTCCTAGCTCTAGCCCATCGAACCTCTCGGTACGTTGCCCAGGCATACACGAAATGAGGGTCGTCTGATCATCCTAATCGAGAAGCACCTATAGCTTTTGTGCTCTACCTCATTTTCTTCGGGTGCGGCGGAGGATGGGATCCAGTGATCCCCTTGTATCTCCACTGACCTCAGGCATATGCGTGAAGGGTCGAGGAAGCTCTCTAAGAGTCAAGAAAAGCTCCAGAGGTGCTAATGAAGGTGAGGAGGTGCTCAAATCAGTGCGTCGAAGGGGCTTCGCTGGAGAGCTTGCTTTAGAATGGAGCACCAGACGAGGCTTCGATTATTGACGCAACGATATGCAAAAGAAGGTTAGCGATAGCCTAAGAGGTATGTGTGTGGATTTGTAAGGAGAATGGGGGTCCAACGGAGGTGTAGGGGCAGGGGATCGAGGCTCCTCTATGACAGACCAAAAAAGAGATGTGGCGGTGGTGGTCGAGATTCTGGAGAAGGGATATGGTGAGAGGAGTGGTTGGCGAAGGTCGGGGTTGTGCGATGAATGTGAAGGTGGGGTCTAATTGGTGTGAGGTGTCGAATGAGGTGCGAATTAAATCAGACAAGAACGATGAAGAATTACCTGGAGATCGAAGAAGATTATTAGCGGACGGGGGTGGCATGTGTTGAGGTTTTGATGAACCTCAGGGTCATCACTCATACCTGGGCAGCCATCCAAGGAGCTCAGTGGTGCCAGGGGAGATCGTGACATGGCTAGAGAGGCCATGGGTCGACACCAGCCTGAAGGGCCCATGATCATCAATCAATCCCCTCCTCTGTCATAGGTGGAGGGGGATAGGCAGGGGTCAAGCCATGGATGGTGGACAAGGGAGAAGTGCAGCGAAGAAGGGGTTTTTGAAGGTGGAGCTCCGGCCGTTTCATGATATAATGGCATTATTTGCTAAGGTCGTGTGGTGTTTTTACCAGGTCAGGATTGATGGTGGGGGTTACTGATAACACGGTTTCTGCGGGCAGTTAATTATTCAGCGAAGATGTCGATTGTAGGAAAACTGCGAATGCAAAAGCTGCATTATCAAATAAAATAAGGATTAAAATAGGAGAGAGAGAAATAAGATGAACAAATAAGATTCTCTCCTATTTTAATCCCTTAAACTAATTTTGATCAAGATAAGTTCCCTTGGGTCGAACTCAAGGAGGTAGAGTAATCGTTCAAAGGTTTTTGATGAAGGAAAGAAATCTCGAGAATTTTAATCTCTTCTTGATTTTACAACAAACTCAAGAAAACACTAAAAAATGATACAAACGACAAAAATCGATTCGAGAAAAAAATACACGGTGAAAATCAATGAAAAATTACAAGAAATGTCGCTAGGGTAGTTTTGTAACTACACTAGAAAAATCAAGGAAAATACAACAAAATAAAGGTCCAAAGTAACCCTACAGCACATGGGTATAAGTGCAAAGAAAACATTTATGACCGGTTACATTTAGGTCCCTAGCAGGGATGAAACTGCAAAGAAATATAAAAGTATTGCATTTACGTCCCTGTACAAGGACCTAAATGTAATTTCTGGAAATCTTGGAGTTGAAGATGTATTCTGGATCTCTTCTGGGTTTAGTGCTTAAAATCTCTACCCCTTCATCTGATAGTGGAAATTAGAAAGAGGCACACGATCCAGGCCATCTGATGTGGACATGTCTCGCGAGCTACAGTTCTTGAGTCCTTCTTGCGTAGGTGGAGAAATCGACCTCTTCCAAGGTTTATTCCGAATGATCGACGGTAATCTTTGGCCTTCGTCAGGGCCAGGAGGGAGACTCCTTCTCCCTCTGAGCTCGCATGCGGGTGAGTTGCTCCAAAGAGATGGAAGGCGGCGTCTAGGCTTCAAAGAAGATGGTGGCACGACAATGGCTGACAGCTAGAGAGAAGCATCTCTTGATTCGACTTTTCTTCAAAGAATTAAATCGTCGGATTATGTATTGATGCTCCAGATATACTAATAATGAAGGATTGCTGCTCGATTCTAACTTGAATCGACCAAAAAAATAAAATTTAATAGACTTGGCGTGAATTTATGTATCAATAAAAATGCAAGAAATGGATATCGACTTGGCGTGAATTTAATAAAACTCGTGAAGGGGTTTTGATTGTGTGTCAAAGAAGGATGATCAAGGGTCCTAATGACGCATTTAGGATGACTAATCGAAGCCCGTAATTCGAGAAATTAAAGGTTGAAAAGGATGGACGCAGTACCTTGGAGTTGTAGGATGTAGGATCCTACTGATCTTCGCTCGACGATCGGTGGCCGGAGCTCTACGTCGTAACTGCGGTGTTGCAAGGTGGAGTTGACGCCCTGGAACCCTCCTCTGATATTCCCTCTTCCACGCGACACTTGCCTTTGGCCCTATCACAATCGAAGTACGACGAAGGATGACGTTGAAGATGGTGGATCAGCCAGTTGTATTATGGATTAAGGATGAGTTAGTTGCAATGGAGATCTTTGGGAAGCTTTTATAGACAAATCAAAGGAGGTTGGTTGGAGATCAATGCCTGGCATGTTATGTGGTTGTTGGAGGTAGACGATGGAGGGTTAGGATCGGAGGTAGAGGCTCTGAGGTGGTGGGTAGAAAAGGTTGAAGTTAGGCCAGTAGAACAACTTGAACGTCGTAGCTTCTTTGAAGGAGATGAACTAGGTGTTAACACGTGTCAACACCTGGTTGGTTAGACTTGATAAATAGAGTAGTAAATAGGGTATAAATAATAATTAAGGGATTTTTAAATTGGTATAAAATAAGAAATATAGATAGTTAAATTATCTAAATTATTGTGTAATTAAATTTTAATAAATAATAATTATTTTACGAAATATAAATATTATATTAATAAATAAGTATAAATAATACTTAATAATAAGGATTTAGATTTTAAATTGATAAATTAATAAATAGTATATTATTGTTATTTTTTATTAATTATTATAATAATAAATAAAGCATATACAAATTCTTTTAGATTTTAATAAATTAATTTAAGTATATTAATAAATAGGTATATAAGTATACATTTCATTTACACCTATAAATTAGGGGTTTTGATTTATTTAAAATAATCATGAAGCTCCAGAAATTATGAAATAAATTAATGTTAAAATAAAATATCAATAAAATATTATAAAATTATTAAAACAATAAAAAACATGGTCTAGATAAAATAAATAGCCCAAAAACCTAGTTGTGGTTAGGTCTCAAAACCGACCTTTTGCAAACATACTCTGATTTTAGTGAAATCACCTTCATTAAATAGAGAATATTATTTTATGCACTTCAAAGGTGAGTAGATTGAAATTGGAGTACGTATGAGAAAGTTATAGTTTTCGGAAGTTGGGATTTTGACAATTTACAAGTAGGATTTCTTGGCATATATACCAAGGTAATATTATTAGCTTATTTTTATATTTTTCTATACATTTTTTAAAATAATTAAGAAAAGAGTTTGGTGAAAAATATGTTCATATGATTTAATTAAAAATCTTTGAAGTTTTGGTATTTATTGGATAATTAATAAAGAGTGTGTGAGATGTGAAATTAATTATTTTTATTTGTTTTCGTTCTTATCTTCCACTACTTTTTTATCAGTCGACCAATCCATACTGACTTGGTCTCGGGAATTAGGTTATAAATATGCATTTCAGCCACATTTATTTTTACAAGTCATATTGTACATATATACATATCTAAAATTTGCCTTTTTTATTTTATTTATTTTTATTCTTTTATTTATTCACATCATTTTAATGCATAAAAGTGCATTTTTATTCATGTATGGGATTTTATTAAAAAGTGAAAATTAATGGATATTTACATGTATTTGTAAAGTGTTTTACGATAAAATGCAGACATAATGTTAATGAATCATGGATTCATCAGTTACGCGAAGGTGAGAGATGAGCGAGCGACATAATGGCGATGTTGATTTGTGAGGAGGTGGTTGGATGTGGGTGCCAAAATAGGAAGTGAGTGGCGGTTTCGAGTGTAACATCTGGGGAGAGGAGGAGGAAGAAGACAGTAATTGGGTCATTGGATCTTATGATCCAACAGTACCTGTGTAGGTGCTTGAGGATGGTGTGGATTTGATCTATCAGATTAGATCAGTTGGCTGAGGGAGGCGTCGGAGTGTGCGGTGGTGATGAAGCATAGGTTTCATCCACGGGTTGCAAGAGGACATGCATCATGGAATAAGCGGAACCATTATGAGGGTTCATCTAACGGTTAAAATGAGGGTGAAACTAGAATATGGAGATCTGGTCAGATGGAGTAGGTCAGGCGGTTGAGGGGCAAGCAAGAGTGAATGGCTAGGAAGATCTGGGGGCAAGATTGGACATGCGAGGACAGAGGCGGGTGAAGCAAGTAAGAGGCGGCCACATGGGTGGTCCAGAGAGCACCACGTGGCCACACAAGTAAATTAAAAATAGAAAAATCCAAGAAAAAATCAATAAGAAACAAATGGGGGTCAAATCAATAAAAAGTAAAAACATGAAAATTGTAGATCTCGATGAGATCTACAAGTTTCATGTTGGACAAAAAGTCAGAGGAGGTTAATTATGCAAGACACAAATTTTTGTAATATTTTTCATAAGTAAAAATATCGTGTTTTAAAGGTTTTGTTATTTTTTTGTATTTTTTATTTCTTTTTAAGCGAATATAAATATATACAACATTTAATCTACTTTTTAGGGATTTTAAATAGATAAGAAAAAAGGAAAAAATGTTAGTAATTAGATACAAAAATTAGGGTTAATGTTAATTACAAGGAGGAAGATTATTGCTAAAGATGCATAATTAATGAAAATTTCAAATAAAGTTCTTATTCTTCGAGGATAAAAAGAGAGAAAAGTGATGATTCTTTTGAGACTCATCACACACTTATATTTAAGTTGTGATCTTCCTTGAGCATCTAAAGAGTGAAGGAGGTGGATTAATTCTTGATAGTGCATGTGAATTTTCAATGCTCAATTCATCAAAAACCCTTAATTTGAGTGATCCTAAATTTCTGGTCCCAACCATGCTTTAGTCCAAAGGAATACAGCTTCTCTATTTATCAGACTCTCTATTTATACATATAATATAAGGATATGACTTTTAGTGTACTGCATTCATGAGAGTCGAGTCGAGATGTCACCCAAGGTTCCTGTCCAGGAGGCTCTCCTCTAGACCTAATCCTCAACACTGGGGAATAAGTCAGTTCTTGCATTCAATCCACTGTCTCATTAGTTTATCAGACTTGAATATGTAGATGGATGGCCAGTTGATGGAGGGCATAGGATTGTGCACTTTCTTCTCTCCCTTACATCGTAACAAGGGTCCTCTTGAGTGCCTTACTACTCAGCACATGTATATTTTTGGTTTGTTGATAAATTTTTTTGTCAAGAGAGTTCAGAATCGTCTGCAATTGTTTCCTGGGAGTACACCAGGGTGTGTTTCTTTTGAGTATCTAAGATATATTCGACAGCCAGACTTATATCACTATACGATGTAGAGACCTTTTTTGGTGCTAGCCCGACTCCTAGGTCCAAATAGCATTTGGTCCAATTGGACACTTTGAAATAGTTGGTAACACTTGCTTTTGGTGGAAGCTCTTTGAATTTGTACTTGTAGTGATAGAGGTTTTCTTTGTATGTGACAGCTTCTCTTGAATTTTATTTTATTGATGTTTGGCTAGCTCCACTGCTTTTACCAAGAGTTGGTGCACACTAATCAACAGTTATTTAAGTTTCATCACACCCTGGCACATCAGTAAATATCAAACAATAGCATGCGAACATTTTCACATACTGGCTAAGGTTTTGCTAACACACAGGTTTCTTGAAGCCTTCATTGACTTTATCGCATCCTCGAGCATCATTAAATCGGGTCTAAACTCAAATCTCCAGTCCCAGTTCCTCAAGTGATAATTCAACTCATCTCATCAATCACGCAGTTGTGGAAGTGATGTGCTGATCGTATTCTTCAGAAGGTAGAGATGAAGAGTGCAATATAGCGCTCAAATCTTTCAAACTAGGGAAGTGTGGATTACTAACTTTCAAACCCCTAATGACTAAGGTTGGTTAATCAGACTCTCAAGATCTCAGAAACCAAGTGTCCTCAAGTCCTCAAGCCTTGATCTATAGTGAATGTGTCAGGAATACTCCAACTCCAGCGTTTGTGAATTTTTGAGATTTTTTAGTTTTGCACTTTTTATGAAATTTTTTTAATCTTTAAAGAAATAATGTTTGGCCCAAGCTCATATGAATAGTTGCATCCATTTCCAACCAGTATGGGTGTAAGTACGAGCCATTAGATGGCTACCTGTTTATTTAAAGACGGTGCCATTCACATTGTCTTTTAATCACCCACTCTGCTAAGGGAGACCGTAGTTCCATTACTGAGAAATGGCTACCCATTTCTAAGCGTAGTAGTCAGAATCACTGCTCGAGAAAAGATTTTATTTTTTTCAGATTTTTATGGACTTTTTAATAGGGTTAGTAGAAACAATTAGTGTTAGTCCCTCAATTTTTGAAAATGTTTTTACAATAATCTTACAAAAATCAGTTCTCAAGAATATTTAAACCATAGCCCAAAAAAGTTTCAAAATTTTCAAAATACGAGCTATGGCTAAAGTATATATAAAATATATATGGTATACCCTCATATACTTAACTTCTACTTTGTCCTCATAGCACGAAATGATATGAAGCCAAAGCTCGGGTCAAATATAAGGTGATGTAGCAGAACTGACTCAAATAGCCCCACCACACCCCGATACTTAGGTCAAAATGACCTGATTATAAGAAGACGAGAAGAGGGAAGAATGAATGACTTGGATTCTCCCTTTGGATATGCAATGAGGTTGGGGAGACCCTAGGTGAATAAACACAATTATGTACAAGGTTCCCCCAATACATAGGCTGAAAAGTAGCCTATGTATTTGGATGCAGATTTCAGGTTGGGGAACCGGAGATCTGTTAGGGTTAGAGGGTGGAGTGGATTTACACAGATGGTTGGATGGAGATGGAGGGAGGGGGTATATAATCTAGGGTTATGGGAGGGTTGGGGGAAGACACATTCAGTCTCCACCTAATAGATAAAACCCCTTGATTCACCAACACATGCATGAAGACCAACAGGTGCTGGTCATTTATCTTGTCTGTTGTATTGGTGATCATACAAATTTGAAGTTCATTATGTAGGGTTTAAGGCTAGGTTTTGGGTACTATCCTAGGGTTACGTTCTTACCTCTAAACATTCAAAACAGATTGCATAAAATGGAGGAGGTTTCTCTCTCATAAACCAAGAGTGAATTTTATTCCAATTTATTTATTTCATCAACTTGCATTATCAATCCATGTTTTACTTTAGGTTATCACTGAAATTATTTTGGATACAAGTCAAACACGCATCATTTATCGGCCAGTCCCAATTTCCTTTAATATCCTTAAGTGACAAATCAGGGGAATATACAGAAAATCCAGTGCTTTCATGAAAATCATGATGCATGCATGAGAGAGATACTTACAGTGCCTCCAACCTTCTTCTTGCATATGCATGACTGAATTTAATTTATCGCTAAGTGCATGCAAGTCAATGAAAACTGCATCCTAAAACATGATACCATTAGTGACAAAGAATGTAGTCGAGCTTGGCTAAGTAGAACAATGTCTAGTGCATCTCATTGAATCAAGGAGATAAGGTGGATGTCCCTGGTTCTTAATGTGTGTCCTACCTACGATCAAGCATAAAAAATATAAAGAATAGAGTCAGCTCAGAGAACCATGTGCTAGTCCTAAGTGGACACTCAAGTGAAGCCTCTCTCGGAATGGGTTGAGACTTTACACACCACATGCAAAGGTTTATGTCCATAATTACTTGCATGGGCCCCTAAACACGGACCACTATAAATGCAAATGATACACAATTTTTTTCTTTTCTTTTTTCTTTTTTTACAACAGTTGCATGAACAAAATGCTGACTAAACTCCTTGAATCCTTCTGCAGCTCCTCACATTGAGAGCTCCTGACTCAACACCTCTATGGTTCTCAAGTGTCCTCGATCTCCATGGGCCCTACCACAAAGAAAAATGTTAGACCATAAAGAAAAATGTCAGATAAATATCAAGAAAAATAATCAGCAAATGATGCAACAACAAATACAATGTGAAGACCTTAATTTCTGAAAATAATCGCATCAAAAATAATGCAATTAAATACAGTAAATAAATAGGATGAGTTGTTTCCCCGGTAACGATGTCATTTGATGAACCACAAAAATGCCTCTTTAATAAGGTCGTATTATTGTAGTATTGGCAAGTATACCAATGTCGAACATAGGGACACAAGCTTCCTAGTCTATTCATCAAAAATTATTGATGAAATAATTAGTGATTATTTCCTAAATCTTGATCTTCATATGCAGACCATTATGCACATAAAATAATATGCAGATATATCATGCAAAAATCATGCAAAGACAAATCAATATGATGCATGCAATTACTATTGTCTTTTTATGAAATTAAAAGTGAGATGGAATGTGTAGAATATGCAATAGATGATCATGGAGAATATAATGTACAAAGATGCCCTAAAATAATCACATCAATGAATAATAGAATATGGATCGGTTTCAGAGTCAATTTGTGTAATAAGGATAACTAATGGCATTTAAATTAAGGAATAGGAGACACTATAGAATTTAAAAAATATCACTTTTAATTAAGTGTAAAATCAGAAAATTAAATATACCATTATAGAGCATAAAACAAGCTTCAAAACGACACTAAAATCAATAAAAATATTCTTTGTATGCTCAAGTTATGAACTCAAAAGTACAAGGGGTATAATTGTAATAAAATAATCAAAAATAAAATGATAAATAATTACAAAAATGCCCATGGAGGGGCATTTTTGTCATACACAAAACTCAAGGGGGTGCTTTTTAATTTCTCTTGAAACGCGGTGGCATATATACAATTTCTGAAAATAGGTTGGATAGTTTTGTAATTTTGTCCAAGCGCGCACGTGATGCACGTGTATTTGGACCTCGATGTGATTATGAAAAACCCAGCCTGTGTTGTAGTTTACCCATCGCTAACGTGTGGAGCATGTGGGGCTAGTATCGGGGCGGGAGGAGGCTTGAGCCATGTGGCGTGGCCTCTGTGCTTCGTTCCTAACTCTAGCTCGATGAACCTCTAGGTGTGGGACCGAGGCATGCACGAAATAAGGATCGTTCGATCATACTAATTGGGCGACACTTGTAGGTTTTGGGCTCTGCCGCATTTTCTTTGGGTGCGACAGAGAAGGTGGGGATCCGGTGATCTCCTAGGAGCTCCCTCGACCTTAGGTATATACGTGAAGGATTGAAGAAGCTCACTGAGAGTCAGGTGAAGCTCCATGGGTGCTAATGAAGGTGAGGAGGTGATCAAATCTATGTGACGAGGGGACTTTTCGGAGAGCCTACTTTATAACGGAGCAACAGATGATTCTCTAATCATTGACACAACGATCTGCAGAAGAGGGTTAGCGATAGTCGAAGCGGTGTGTGTGTGGATTTGTGAGGTGATTGGGGGTCCAACGGAGGCGGAGCAGCACGAGACCGAGGCTCCTCTCTAACAAACCAGAGAAGAGATGGGGTGGTGGTGGTCGGGGTTCTGGCGAAGGGATATGGCGAGTGGAGTAGTTGGCGATGGTCGGGGTTGTGTAGCGAATGTGCAGGTGGGGTTTGATCGGTGTGAGGTGTCGGATGATGTGCGGATTAAATCGGAGAAGAACAACGAATAATTACCTAAAAATCAGAGAAGAGTATCGGCGGACGAGGGTGGCTTGTGATGAGGTTCTAATGAACCTCGGGGTCGTCACTAATACCTGGGCACCCATCCAAGGAGCTCAACGGTGCTTGGGGTGGTCGTGACATGGCTGGAGAGGTCATGGGCCGACACCAGCTTTTAGGGCCCCTAATCGCCAATCAATACCCTCCTCCTCTATCATAGGAGGAGGGGGTAGCTAGAGGTCAGGTAAGAAACCGAGAATGTCCTGAGGGTCATACGACTTGATAAACTGAGAATGTCCTCATCAATCATGTGTTCCACACAAGGCGGGAGGACAGTCGTTGAAGTGACCGACGAGAACCTCAGTTTAATCAAAAATTAACCCACAATACGAATAAAGCAATAAATATAAAAAATGTGTAGTTAAAACTTATTATAATTCTACAACAAGTGTGTATATGTGTAAGCATGTGTAGAGGTCGAACTCAGGGAGCAAATGGTAGATGGGGACAAAAATAATGCGCAAAAACTTGTCTTTCCACTCTTGTCCATTTTTATTATTTTTGTGGGTTTTAAATTTTTATATTTTTAAATTTTATTTTTGTTTAATATTTTTGTATTTTGTTTTTAATTTTATAATTTTAAATTTTCTTCTTATATTTTAAGATTTTTATATCTTCTTTTTCTTTAAATACAATATATAGGGTATATGATGCTATATATACAATAGAGAAAAATATACTTATAAATACTAGTAAATAGAAATAAAATACAAAATAAAATGTGTTTTATGATTATATATATCTTAAATGTTTTTGTAATTTTTCTGGAATTCTTACTAATTTTTATGGATTTTTAAAGTCAAAAATATCCTAAATTCAATAAATATCAAAAATTTATTGGAATTTTAAAAATAGTAAAGAAGGTCCAAAATTATCCCAATCAATTTTAATGTATAAATATTTGTAAAAAGAAAATTATAAAATAGAAAAACATATCTTTTAATTTTTTAATGATTTTCTAGATTTTTATGAAAATTTTTTGGGGGTTTATGAAGAAATTTTTTAGATTATCTGGAATTAAAATATAATAAAATAAATAATATATAAATTTTCTGGATTTTTTCAAGATGTATTTATATTTTTCGGGTATTTTCTAAGCAAGACAATCCAAAAATAAGTTTTTTTATTTTTAATATTTGGTTAAAAAACCCCAAAATTACAAAATTAATTTATGGTGTCATAGTTCATGCTACGAGGCTTCTAACCCTATTTTTGCATAATTTTAGAAGCTTAGGTGCTATTTTTAATAAATGAAATCCATGCACCAAAAGTGATGTACAAGGAGGGGCATAATTGCAATTAAAATAAACAATAGGGTCTCAAGTGTAATTTACCTAGAAATATACAACATAAATAAAATTTTATTGGATTCAAAATAAATACAAAAACTACTAGGGGTATACATGCAATTTTCCCAGCTTACATGGGATAACACATGAGTTGAGCTGGAAAGGACCAAAATGTAATTAACATAAATACGGGGGCCTGTGTACAAAATTTCCAATTTATTTAATATATTACAATTTATTTACATAATTCATTAATAAATATACAAATATGTGGGGCTAAAGTGCAAATTACCCTTGAAGAGGCGCGACATCCGACGGTTGAGCACAACCCACTTGCTACGCGTTGCTCTCTCTTGGCTTGATGATGCTTAGTCTTTGACACTCCAGATTAAATCATCAATGGGGGATCAACGATAGAGTCTGGAGCGAGCCTTCCATCCAACGACGAGGAGATGACGATGGAGAACAAGGAGGAATAACCACCGCAACGAGCTTCCTCCCCGTGATAGCTCCCTCCTCCGTCATCCTTTACGGCTCAAAATTGGACCAGATGCTCCTGAGAGGGATCTCTAGATATTGACCGCCTTGAAAAGCACCAGCGTTCATCGGAGCTTCACAACGAGGTCGAGGAAGGTAAGGGCGCACAAGTACCTGCAGGTTCGATGAAATCAACTCCAGAGGAGTCCTATGGCTACTAGGTCCTGCAGGGGTTAGTGCATACAAAAATGTGAACGAGCCAAACATATTTGGGAGGTGGAATGGTGTGTAGGGAGTCGAAGCGTATGCCCCCCACGAGGTGGCGGAGGAGGGGACCTGGTTTCGAGATCTGTTAGGGATTTGGGTTGTATAGAAGGGCTGGAATGAAGGAGAAGCGTTGGGGGAGGTTGTGAGGGTGGAACGGTGGTTGGAGATAGTTGAAAAGATGGTGAAAACATGGCCGGAGCTCCATATCCTCGGTGAGGGTAACCTTGAATCCTAAGGTAATTAGCTAGCTAAAACACGAAATAAACGATGGAAAGTTAAACCTAACACTAATTCTAACTTAATTAATGTAAATAGTGCAGCTCTTATACCTAGGGGTTGACCAGGGAGCAAGGCCATCAGCGAGATGGTTGTGGATGCACATCCCTCCTCCATGAGCCGATCCAATCGTCCAAGGATGCATCTGCTGTCATCTGGAGACCTTCTTGGTCGGTGGCTAGGGCTCTAGAACTCAGATGATGACCAAAGAAGGAAGGGGAGGAGGAGGTTTTTATTTAAATACATTATAGGGCACCCTTATTGACCGACCTTTTGGAACGAATCGGATGTACGTACAAGCAAATCAATGTGTCAGCGTGGATCCTGGAAATAGAATGATGAAATCCCATGAAGAGGTCGGGGATGTTAGAGTGATGTATCATACGGAAAAAAGGCATAAAAACACGGGAGAAGATAGGTCTGATGAGTCTGCATGTCTGGAGGACGAGTTGACTAGAGGTCAACAGGCGAACTGACGTGATTGGTCCACGCCAGGTCGCTACAGGACAAAATTGTCTAAAAATCGAAAATAATTAATTTAAAATAGTATTTGATTTTATTTATTTTTGAGTATAAAATAAAATATGTTTACTATTTTATTTAATTATTTTTTATTTTTTTGATGTCATTTAATAGTAGTTAATTTTTAGGGTTATATTTATAGGTATATTTATCTATATTTTGCCTATTTTATTTTTATTATGTATATTTTATTTTATTATTTTATTCAATTATTTTATATATTTACAACTTATTTTGAAGTACTTAAATATATTTTTTTATATTTTTGTGATGTTATTTGTACACTTAAATAAATAAGGGTATATATTATATAGGTATACTTATAAGTATTTCATCTATGATCTATATATATTATTTTATTTTAATGTATTTATTGTATTTTAATTTCTCTTTATATTTTTATATTTTATAAATATTATTTACAAGAGAATAAACCTATAAATAATAAATAATAAAACAATGATTTCTCCTTTTATTTATATACATGTATCAATATAGGTATTTTACCTATATATTTATATAGACTTATTTTATTTTGTGTTTTCTTTGTGATTTTATTTTGGTTTCAATATGTACATGTGTTATAAACATTATTTACAGAATTATAAAAAATATGAAATTATAGAGATAATGAAGAACAGATAAATTGAATATTTTATTCGAGTCTATTGTACAATGAGGGTCCAAAACCTAACTTTCACATCTTAACTCCAAAAATTATGAAACAACCTCCATTAAATAGCTTATGAAAAGTTATATACAATTAGAGTGATTTTCAAACATTTTGAGTTTTTATTTGGAAGATATTGGTCTGTGAAGTTGGGATTTTATCTTTTTATTTTATGTATAAAATGTACACTATGTTATTTTTGTACAAACTCAATTTTGTATTTTTATTACATTATTATCTACAACTTTTTTGTTCAAAGTTTCTTTATTTTATGTAGAAAAAATAATGAATAAAAAGGTGTAAAAAATGCTTTATTGAATGAATAAATAAATATGATTTTTGTTGTATTTTTTGCTCTTATCTCCCCCTACTTTATTCCTTGTCAACCAACTCAATTCTTGACTTAATCTCAGGGTTTTGGGTAATAAAATATCTTTGATATTTTATTCGTTTTCTTTTATTCTCTTTATTCTATAATTTTGGCATTAAAAACAATAATATGTACACAACAAGTGCAATAAATGATGAATGCTAATACGTACAAAATAATGCTATATACATGCATTAGCTAGGTTTTTAATGCCAAAATGATAGAATAAAGGTGATAAAATGGAGATTCATCACCCCCCTATACTTGCATTTGCTAGTCCCTAGAAAACACTTAAGTAATAGGTATAAAAGAAGAAAGAAGAAAATAAAAAGAAAGAACAAATAGAATTTATTTCAATTATTAAACTTGTCTTTACAAAATCAAAGTTTGGAGCTCATGTTAGACCTCGATGTGAAAATGTGTGCGAAACCTGGTCAGGAACAAAAATTAAAACACAACAGCCTTCGAGAGTCTCATATCTCGGTTCAAATCACCTCAATAGCTAGGTCAGAACTAGCCTACATCATATGCAAACCCTTATGACTATGAAGCTGACTTGTACAATGTAAGTGACAGTGGCTCTCCCAAACTGAAATGACAAAAGAGCTGACTTCTCCAGAATGACAACCCAATGATTCCCCAATCCAGCTACTCTTTCCTCGAGGAGCAGGGTATTCCCTTCTAAGTTCAAGTGGCATCCAACTCAAGAGGAGGGGGTGAAGAGAAGAATGGACGGTAGACAATGTAGCTACCTATCTTGGGATGCATGACCAGTGTAGTCAAGTCATCTAGCTGCAAGCTCACATGGTATAACTTTGATGCTCAAGCTTGCTTATTGACTATACAACATATATACATACATACTCCGACAAGCATTTTATTTTCAATCAGGCATGCCTACTTTTTTGGAGTTTTTATTTGAAATACTGTTTACAGCAGCATTTACATAAGGAGTTTTCCTCTTGAGCCAGAAGATTATCCCTCTTTTTAAGCATTATTGCAACCCACACTCTCCAGTCTTTAGACCTCATGGCTACTGGATCGGAATGGGGTGCACTTTCCTCCCTAGACGAGGATAAATATTTCCACTCATGTGTGTCTCAATCTAGAAAATCCATTCCCCTCACCACTCCAACTGAGTTGAGTCAAGTGAAAGGTGCAAGTGTCCAAGTTAGGTCATGGCTGACAAGAGTCATGCGTGTGTCTCGAAAATTCTAGTTAGTCAGTTGAGGTAACTTGAACCCAACCATGAGTCTCAAAGAATTAAGTCCCTATAGACTTGAAGTACCTTCAATCTAGTTCCCATAAGGTTCTAGTGAGGTTAGGTCCAGCAAGGTTCAACCAAGCTCCAATCTTCGACTTTATTTGGACTAGTTCAATCATCAAGCTCAATCAGAAAAGAATGTGAATGCTATGCAAATGTTATGTACAATGTAGAAAATATGTTCGTGATGCGTTTTTTCAAGGTTTTGAACTTATAGATTTTTGAAAAGATGATGCATATGCAATTTTTGTATTATTGTTCTTTATATTTATTTTTTTCAAGAAGGTTTTGCAAATTTTTTTGTGATTTTTAAAAATAGAAGATTTTGGCTAAGAAAATAGGTACAAATATTTACACAGGGATGAATCTTATATTTACAAGAGTTTGGTTTTTAATAGATTTACAAGGGGTAAGTGATCAATTTTTATGGACATATGTATAATGAATTTTAATATGGTGTGTATACTCCTCAAACTTATTTGATAATCATTTTACAACAGTTTTGAATACTATAGTCCAAAATAATTTTTACCAAAAAAATTTTACAAACATTTATACACATTTGAAAATCATTTTGGAAAGGCTTTTCAAACAATATATATATATATATATATTCTCAAATATTTTTACAATCACTTTTCAAACATTTTATTTCACGCAAAGAAAATAATTTTTTGTAAATAAAATCTTTTTACAAAAGTTGAACACATTTTACAAGATATTTTCCAAACAGTTTTCAAATGATTTTTCAAAAATATTTTCAAACTATTTTTCAAACATTTTGCAAAAGTATTTTCACCTGATTTATTAATCAATATGTACAAAAAGAGTTTGAGAAACATATTTTTATTAAGTGATTTTAATGAATTTAATGATACATTATATTTTTAGCCATATTTATTTGAAATATAAAAGTATGAGTTTTGGCTAAAGTATATACGCAGTATATACGACCCCTCTATACTTAGCTTGAGCTATGTCCTCTTAGATCGAAGAGAAAAAGAGAAGACATAACTCGTACTGAGTATAGAAAAGCTAAGAAATATTGAATGAAGGAATGAATGAATGAGAAGTCGATCATCCCCCCTATACTTAGGATCAAATAATCCTAAGTATAACAGACTGTACACAAAGCAGGGAGGGTCAAGGGTGTGAATGAACATATCGTACTCAGATTGTCTCCTCTATACTTAAGGTAAGGTATCCCTAAGTATAGAGAGGAAGAGGAGGCAGGGAAAAGGATCAAAGAATGAGATAAATCAGGGTGCACACCCCCTATACATAGGACAAAGTACATCCTAAGTATAGAAGACTGACAAAATGGGGTGATACAAACATGCACCTTTTTTTAATCGAAAACGAAAGCTGTAAATAAAAAAAAGAAGAAAAGAAGAAAAGGTAAAAGCTCAAAGGAAAAGTTTGTGAGTTGCATTATCTGAATCTTTTGATGCGACTACTGTTGTGGATGTATTGTCGGATCACAATACATGGATAGATCAACAACAACCAAGAAAGTGTCATGCTCGAGCTAGTGCTTCAGTAGTTGATCGTTGACGACAAACAGTTGTGCGTCACGAGACAATTCTGATATTGCAATGTTGCCATTGTCACGCACTTATCACATTTGAAATGACCCTGTCCATTTGCTTTTAATTTTCCCAAGAAGATCTTCAACTTTACATCGAATAACCACACTTTCTGTCAGTCTCGAAGGTCTTTCGTTTGATTTGCCGGTCATGCTAGTGTTTCACCTTCTCCTTGTACATCAATGTGTTATTATATGCATAGTCTCAAAATTCTAGGAGACTGTTCAGATCTTCTTTCCTCTTCTGACCACCTTTTGTGAGTCCAAATTAAAGATATTTACTACCAATTATGATTTATGAATTAGCTCCACTGGAAGATGGCATGCATTTCCATATACAAGGTGATAGGGCGCCATGCCCAACGGAGACTTGTAAGCAGTTCGATAAGCCCAAAGGACTGAGTCCAAAAGCTGGGATCAATTTTTCTTATCTGCCTTGACAAGTTACTGATGTTTCGTCTTGATTTCTCTGTTAGATAATTTACCATACCATTGGTCTGAGGATGGTAAGGAGATGCAACTCGGTGCTTGATGTCATACTCCTTCATTAGCTTCTTGACTTCTCTCTTAATGAAGTGACTACCCTCATCTGATACAAGTATCTTTGGAATCTCGAACCACGAAATGATGTTTTCTTTCAGAAAATGACATACTGTTTGGTTGTCCTCGGCTCGAGTGCGAATAGCTTCAACCCAGCGACTCACATAATCAATGGCAAGAAGGATGTGTTCGAATCCCTGAATGTTGGAGAAAGGCCCCATAAAATCGATGATCAAGCATCAAAAACATCTGCTATCTGGATGATCTTCAGGGGCATGGAATATTTAGATGTAAGGTTTTGTTTCAGTCGCTGATAATAAGTACATTTCTTGATAAATGTTGCTTCATACTTAAATAGTGTAGGCCACCAGAGGCCACACTGCAATACTTTTGTTGTCGTTCTGTCTCCAGAATGTTGTCCACATGATTTGAGCGAGTGACAATGCTCGAGGACACTATGATGCTCCTCCTGAGGAATACACATGGGCCAAATGCAATCTGCTCTTTCCCTAAATAGAAGAGGGTCTTCCCATTGGTAGAAATGAATAGTAGACAAGAACTTGTCCTTCTTGATTTTCATCCAATCTTGTGGAACCTCATCAGATACAAGGTAGTTCACAATATCGACATACCAAGGGAGCGAATCCACGATCAAAATTGACTCATCCGGAAAGGTATATGTGATGGTTGCACTGCTCAATGGAGGCTCTTGCTGTTCAATTCGGGAGAGGTGATCTGCTACCACATTCTGAACTCCAGGTTTGTCTTTTATCTTCATATTGAACTCTTGAAGGAGAAGGATCCATCTGATCATGTTGGTTTAGCATCCTTCTTCTGTTGTAAATATCAGATAGTAGAGTGGTCAATGAAGATGATGACTTTTGATCCAAGCAAATAGGATATGAACTTCTCCAGGGTGAATACCACAACCAGTATTTCTTTCTCTGTCATAGTGTAATTTCTCTGAACTTCATCTAATGTTTTGATGGCATAATGAATGGCATAGGGTGCCTTGTCTTTCCTCTGTCCAAGAACAACCCCGACTGCAAAATCTGATGCATCCGTCATGATCTCAAAAGGAAGATACCAATCTAGCAGATGTAGGATTGAAGCTTGAGTGATTAACTCCTTCATCTGATCGAATGAAAGGAGAATCTGCTTATCAAAATTGAACTCATTCTCCTTACATAGTAACTATGTAAGAGGTCGGGCAATGCAGCTAAAATCACGGATGAATCTTCTGTAGAATCCCACATGCCCTAGGAATGACCTCACATTCTTAACTATCTAAGGTGGCTCAAGATTGGCAATTACATCCACCTTTTTCTTGTCGGCTTCCATGCCACGGTCAAAAATGACGTGACCTAGCACAATTTCTTTTGTAACCATGAAGTGGCTCTTTTCTCATCACAATACCATATTGACTTCATAGCATTTTTGAAGTTCTATGTCCAGGTGCTCAAGACAAGAATCGAAGCTATCACCATAGAAGGAGAAGTCGTCCATAAACACCTCGTGAAAACTCCCTACCATCACGGCGAAAACTACAAGCATGCATCTTTGGAATGTTGCTAGTGAGTTGCACAATCTAAAGGGCATTCTCCTGAAAGCATATGTGCCGAACGAGCAAGTGAAGGTTGTTTTCTCTTGATGTTCAAGGGCGATTGCCACTTGGTTGTACCCAGAGTACCCATCCAGAAAGCAGAAGAACTCTTTGCCAGTCAGTCTTTCTAAAACTTGATCAATGAATGGCAAGGGGAAGTGGTCCTTCTTAGTTGTTGCATTCAAACAGCGGTAGTCAACACATACACACCAGGATGTCGGTACTTGAGTAAATATCTCCTCTCCACTATCATTTGTAGCCACGGTGAGCCCGAATTTCTTTGGAACCACGTGCAAGGGGCTCACCCATTTTGAATCAGAGATGGGCTAAATGAAGCCTGCGTCACACCATTTCGTGATTACTTTCATGATGACGTCCCTCAGATTTGGATTCAATCTTCTTTGAAAACTCACAGGACAACTTGGCATCTTCTTCTAGGTAAATGTGGTGTGAGCATAATGATGAATTTATTCCGTGGAGATCTGAGACATGCCAACTAAGTCCCTGCGGTTTTTCTCTAGAACCTCGAGGAGTCGAGATTCTTGTTTCGGGGTCAGCCTACTGCTAATGATGATCGGATACATGTTGTCTGCACCCACAAGGAAAGCATACTTCAGGCCTACTAGAAGTGGCTTTAGTTCCGATTCTGATCCGTCCAGCTTCTTGGTCACTTCTAAAATGGTGTTGGTTGGAGGATGTTCTGCCTGAACTTTTGTAGGGTTGTTGACCTCAGTGTTGAGATTCTAACAATGTGCCGAATGGATCTGTAATTGAATCATTGTGTTCGGGCTGGAATGAATCATTCGAATCAAAAAGATGTAACTGCAAATTGGATTATGTCTCCTAAATGTCATTGAAGCTTGCGTCAGCTGTGCTTTCCAGGTCCCCCTCTAGATAAAGGATTTCCTACATCCGTGGATCGTTCAAAGAGAGTGGTGTATCTCTGATCTATTCAATGAATTCACAGTATGCGTTAGACGGTGCTACATGGCCCTTATCAGTTACGACTTTAGGCTCACGGATCATGTCTATGGTAATTCTGTTGTTGCCCGAGCTGAAGGTGATCTTGCCACCCCATAGTTAACCACGGCTTCTGAAGTGTGCAGGGATGGACATCCTAGGATGATACGTGTTTGGAGTAAGGGTGTGGGTGAGTCCATATCAAGGACTACAAAATCAACCAGAAACTACAAGTCTCGCACCTTTATTACAACATCTTCCCAAAGACCTCGAGGTCTCTTGATGGATCGTTCAGCAAACTAAAGGATCATTCGTGTCTACTTGAGAGGACCTATCCTAAATTCTTGTAATAATAACGACAACAGGAGGTTGATGGAAGAACCGCTGTCAAGTAGGGTTCGCTAGAAGACTTGGTCGAAGATCTCACAATTGATTAAAGGTGCTCCTTTGTCTTTCTTTTTTCAACGGGAGATTGTTCATGGCTGCAATCATGGCCATGGTGAGAACGTTCTTCTAAACCTGTCGGTGTTTGTTGTTCGTGTTGGTCAACACTTATTTGTACATGCCTCTTTCAAACCTTTCTTTACAGCATGTATGTAGTCCATGGCCTTCATCAGTGGAATCTCAACTGTTAAATTATTAATAATGTCCACAATTCCGGGATCAGATAATGCACTTTTTCATTTTGCATTTTTTTTGGAATTTTCTATTGCTTCAGGAAAAGGTCTATTTACAATACTGAAATTAGAAACAGAGCTCTTATTTACAACAAAATCCTTATCCAAGATATGATGTATATCCGGGTCACAAAAAGGAGTACAAGTTGGAGACTGAGATGCTGGTGTTGGTGGATAGACAAAAAGTTGGGCCTCCGCTCGGTCAGCTGGCGTAGGATCGGTTGCAGCTGGCGGCTCCCCCATGACTGGCACAACTTCACTTTGGCGACGATCATCTTTTTGGTCTTTTTGTTTTTTCTAATTTTTTTTGTTCTTTTTGAGTAGAGATTGTGGTGAGTGGTAGTCAGAATGACTCCTCCTTCTTCTTCTTCCTCATCTGCCCATGTGGCTGGCACGGTTGATGTAGAAGATCACGATTCACTTGTCGAAGCTTTATTCTACCCATGGCTTGTGGCAGATGGAGGTAAGGTCCTACCGCTTCTGAAAGTGACAGTATTAGACAAAGCAATAATACAATCATCTGACTCTGCAGGCATAGACTGGACATCACATTCTACCCGCTCTTTTCTTTTGAAGATATTGGAACTAGCTTTGACCTGCGTCAAAATGGTGGTTTTGGTGGCGGTTTGGTCGTCTAGCTTCTTCGTCATGTCTGCTAGTCTTTGACGAGTTGGGCTAAGTGATGAATCTCGAATTCATCACTCTAAATCTCATATTTTAATCTCAAATCCCTTAAAATCAACAGCATTCCTGCATCTATTCTGCATAATTAGCATTCATGCATGTTTTCATAAGAATGACATTTTAGCACTAATTTCTGCACAAAATAAGAAGCCAAAAATCCAAGCCAAAAGTGACATGTAAATAGCCTAACTTCCCAGATTTTTAACTCATTCATGCTAACTCTGAATGACCCAAAACCACTTCCATTGTGTACATATCACTAACAAGAATAAATGAAAAATACAAAAAATAACTAACCCAGATAAGTGGACCAAAAACCCAAACCCTAATTTCAGGATTTATGGACTAAAAGCCTCATATTTTCCCATCTAGTGTTCGTTTTAATCCTACTCACTTTTGAACTATTGTACATTCAATTACCTTCAAAACAAGACCAAGTTCAAGTGAATCGGAGCTCATATGTGAAAGTTGGGTTTTGGGCCTCTTTTGTATACTATATATTTTAGCGGTTTTTGACCTAATATTTTATGAACATATTTTATAGATTAATAAAAATCCAAAAAATAGATTAATGTGTAGTTATTTATCTCTAATTTATCATATTTTTTTCGGATTTTTATCTGATCTAAAAATGACATAAAAATTATAAAAAAATATCATGGTGTTCTATATACATGGGATACCCCAAAAAAAATTTACTTTGTGCAATTGATCGATTTTGGTTTTAATGTCTTCATGAAAGTTGTAGATCTCCTCGAGAAGAGCAATTTTTGTGAAGAAACTTTTTCGATCCGAGGTCGTTTACTCATTATTTTGGATTTTACAAGATATTTACCTTTCGAATTTTCTGGTGCTGACACATGGAAGCACCTGGTGCCACCACGTGTCAGCCATTTTTGTCTATATTATTAATTCGTTTTATTTAAATAATATATATATATATATATAACCCTACTCATGTGCAGCGCACGTGCTACCCTCGCACGCGTACTGCACATGCGCTCCACTTGCCCCAACCGCCACGTGTACCCAACTGGGTCGTCCGATCTCGGCCGATCGGACGGCCCCCGCTCATCTTACACCTCCTGTCTCCAGACGCCTTTCCCAAAATAACGTCGCCGCCCCAATCAACCGCCCCACTCTGCAATCTCCGTCAGACATCTCTCGCGCCGCCACACCACATCTCCGATCCCCTCAATCTCGGCCATCTCCGATCACGATTCCCCCTCAAATCCTCCGTCACGCCGCCATAAATACCCATCAAATCAATCTCCGACCTCCGGCCTATTTAAAAGCCTCATCGTACCCCTGACTCCCCCATCTGCCGATTGCACCCGAGATAGCCTCGTGGCGGTGACAGCACCACGAAGCTCATTCTCCGACACGATCCGACCTCTCTGGTCGTCACCGCGCCTCCGTACGCGCTCCAGCTCAGGCCATTATCTCCGTCAAGCCACCGCCTATCTCCTCCTTAGATCATCTCCGCTGTCCCTCACGCCTGCCATGATGACCTTCAGCTTCTCCCTCCACCGCCTATCGCCTCCCAGAAGCTCTGCTCCTCCACCATCGTCGATCTCCTACTTCGACAACAACTACGCCGCCATCCACTGGTCTTCTCCGCCACACCCCTACGTCTCCTCCGACTTCATTCGCCGGCCTTCAATGACGTTCTACATTGGACATCTTCCGCCGTCCTTCATCGACACCCGCCAGGAGCTACGCGACCATCAGCCACCAAGCGACTTGGCCCTCCTCCGCCTTCCAGGAGCCCGAGCCGCAGCTTCGACCTCGCCTCCACCATCAGCAGGACGGGCCCAAAGCCCCTCCTCCGCCTCTCTACACCGCCATCGGCCGGGCGACTGGCCTGAGGCCCTTCCACATGCAACGCACGTGATGGGAGGGAACAACATCCCAGCCCCCGGGTCACGTGCTCCGCACGTGACCACGGGGTTATTTGCAGCTAGCCCCCCTGAAACGCCTTGATTTTGCACAAAAATTTGCCAACCAAGGGTCACGTGCGTTGCACGTGACGCCTTGGAAATTTTACAATATTGCCCTCTAAGGTACTGGTAATTGCATCTAGGTCCCCCTGTTTAATTAATTTATTTTATTTTTATTGCTTCTGTACCCCTGTCTTCCCCTTTAGTTTTGAACCTCTTTATTGCATTATTTTATTAATCAAAAAATAGCATTTTGTTTGTCAGTTAATACTCTACATTTTGACATATTGTGGACAATTTTGTGATCATTGTTAATTAATAATTAATTGTGTGGTGCAAATTTACATATTTTGCCCACTTTGTGCTCTTAAATTTGCCATTAATTAACCGTGGCTCTAAAAATTGCTGAAAAATCGCATATTGTAGAGTTAATTATGATTGACATTGTGCCCGAAAAGATATGCATTTTCATGCATAGTTTTCCCTTTAAAAATCATTTTGCATATTTCAGTGTTTAATTTTTAATAGGTATTAGATCTCACATTTTTGAGGTTTAGGATTTTTCTGAGATAAATAAGCTAGTGATAGACCTTAGATAATTTTATTCATTGAAAATAATTGGGTTTAATATTTATTATAATTAAATATTGAAATTCATTTTGTTTGCATTTAAAAATCCATTTAAAAAATTCATATTGCATCCAAAAATTCCAAAAGAATTACAATGCATTTATTGCATTATAATTTTCATATCGACCAAGTTTCATATTTTTCGGACATCATTTGAATGAAATTTACTTTAGTCCCTAAAATAGGCAAAACTTGCATATTGCACCCTTTATTGCATTGAAAATTCCAAACAAAAATCGCCTCGAAAACCGCACACGAACATTGACAGACATCACTCTTGGTTGTGCCTTTGCCTCCTTGTTATCAACCTTGGGACTTGCCCAAGTAAAATAAACATAAAACCGCATTCACTAAAATTGACGAATATTTCGTGCGGTTATTTTCTGGACCGATTCCGATTGCCGCCTACAACGCACGACTAATCATTTTGACACAAACAATAAATAAACACATTTTTAAAGCCGCGACTTTCGGATTCGTCACTAAGCAGTCAAGGTTGGGGTTCACAGGATTTGCCTCAGGAGTTTTAGCATGCATACCACGGTGTTGATGAGTTTTGGGGGGCTGAGGGTGTGATTGCTGGCGGTGTTGAGGAGGTGGAGGAAGCTGGTACTGATGGTAAGAGGGAGGAGAATAATGTTGATATTACGGTGGTGACATCGACGAGGCATCTTCCTCAAGTGACGACCTCCTTCAGGCGAGATCCGTGGAGCTCCGTTCTGCGTCACGAGTTCCCCATCGAGCTCGCGTAGCTTCTCCGATTTTTATTTCGCCAATCGGATCGAACCGACGATAGGAGTTCAGCGTAGCTGCTCCGCAAATCTGGCGAACACCAGGTAAGTTGTCTCTCCACTTTTCCTTTCTATTTATTTTATCTCACATTTTGTTTACTTAGTTCACCACAATCGTATTTTTTTCTACCACTTCATCACCATCACCACCATCTTCATCTTCTTCATCAATCCCCTCTTCCATTTTTTCCTCCTTTTTTGTATATATTCATACTTTCATTTAAAAAAACAATTAAACAAAAAAATAAAAAAGTTTCTCATTACAACATTAAAAAAATTAAAAAAAATTAAAAAAAAAGAGAAAGAAACGTAGCAGCGGTGGGGAGTTCCCACCACCGCCGCCCGCCCACCATCTCCTCTGGCCGGTCGCCACCCACACGCGCCGTCGCGCGCGGGCCCATCTCTGCCAAGCCGCCTGCCTCCAGCCGGCGGCCACTCCTTCGCGTGTCGCTCCTCGGCGCTCCGCCGCGGGCTCGTAGCGCGGGCCCCGCCCCTCGGCCCCCTTTCATCCTCCACCCACCGTGAGCTGCTTCACCGCCACCTCCTCTGACCACCGCGCCTCCGCCCTTCGTCGACGTAGCCGCCGATTGCCTCCTCCATTCAGCCGCGCGGCACCGTGCGCGGCACCGCCGCAGCCGCCCTCCCCTTTTTGGGTGCCTCTGCCGCCTATCCGGAGAAAGAAGAAGGTCTAGTTTTTAATAAAAATTATTTCGTGAAAATTGCATCCTTTTATTTTGATGTTCTTTTAATTACAAGTCAGTCCCTATACATATTTTGTTGTAAATAGTGTTTTCTGTATTTGCAAAGACACCCCTGTGTTCGTATCTTAATTTGGACATATGTATAGCATCTTTTTATTCAATGAAAAATGTTTTGATGTTGAGCAACTAGTTCTCTAACTCTTGGATATCTATTTATATTTTTCTGATATTTGGGTAATTAATTAAAATTATTTAACTGAAATTCTGCATATTTTACCCATTCTGTGCTACTAAATCCATATCTGACACATAGTTGCTCTAAAAATTCCACAAAAATTAGATTTGATGCCTTCATATATGATGGAATTACTGTCCAAATTTCATCCAAAGTAGAATTGTCTTGTGCATGCAATAAATTATGGAGTATTTTTAGTAAATGATTTTTAATTAAATCTACATACATCCTTTTCACAAGATTTCAAGTCTCCTGAATGCCATAATTCGCTCTTTGCCTAATTTGCTATTATGGATTTATTAAGAATTAATTACTTACAGTCACTCTCTTATAACTAAAAAATCCATAAAAAAATACATATTTTGTCAAAAAATTCCAAAAATATTAATGTAGATTCCTTGCATCATGCTTATGTTCTAGTAATTTTTTCATGATATTTCTTACTGTTTGTGGGAAAAATTATGAAAATGCCCTTAAAAAGTGTGCATTTCTAATTGTTGCATTTTAAGCCATAAAATTCCAAAAAAGAGTCTTGCATTCATCACTGGATTAACATTCTAGAAAAAATATAACTTGGATAAATTGGACTTATTTTCTATTCAAATTAATTTGGCTAAATTGTATGCTTTCTTAGTGTATTAATTCAGCCGCATTTGCATTAACCTTTGTTTTTGCATTAAAAAATTAAAAACAACCGCACTGAAAATCTACATCTAAAGATTTGAATTGACCCCAAAGTTGTTCCTTTGCCTCCCTGTGTTCAACCCCGGACTTGCCCGGGATATAAACTAAAGCCGAGACACTCCTCACAAAGATCTTATCTCGGTTTTGATTGATTCGCTAAGTACATGTGCTACAATGAACACGAATTAAAATACGTATTTAGCGACTCGTCAGATGAAGCTACACGAGCTCGATAGGGAACTCGTGATGCGGAACGGAGCTCCGTGGATCTCGCCTGAACGAGGTCGTCGCTTGAGGAAGATGCCTCGCCATTGTCACCAACAAAACACTCCAAGCTCTCTCCTTTTTCTATTAGAATGGTGGATAGGCAAAAAATGAGGATGGAGAGGTGTATAAAAGAGATGGAAGGAATGGAGGTTAGAATGGAAGTGGAGTAGAATGTGAGGTTAAATTAGTGGTGGAGTTGAATGGGAAGTTAGATGGATAATGGTGTTGAATGGAGGTTGATGAAAGAAGAAAAGTTAGTGTAGAGAATATGATTAGATAGAAGAAAATAAAAGTAGGCTACTAAAAAGAGAAAATAAAATAGAGAGAAGAAAAAGAGTGGGGAATTTACAAAATAAGACAAGCACTATCTACATATTTTTCGCTTTTCTAATTTTATTTTTTTGTATTTTGAATAAAAGATATTTATAACGAAAAAAATACAATAAAATATTAAAATACAACACAATAATGATTTTTTTGGATTTTGAAGTAATTAACAAAGATGAAATAAAAAATGAGGAAAGAATGAATATATACAAAATATACAATGTACATCTAGGTCCCAAAACCCAACTTTTACAAATGAGCTCTGATTTTAATGAAACCACTTTCGTTTGATAGATAATTTTCTAAATTGAACTTTAAAAGTGAGTTTGATGAATTTGAAGTTCATACGGAGTGAGAATTTGGCCTGGAAGTTGGACTTTACGGTTTTCTATCTTTGGGATCTAGGAGCATTTATTTGAGGTGAAATTTGTTTTGTATTTTTGTATTTTTATATATATTTTTATGAACAAGTTAAAGAAAGAATTAGCCAAAAAGAGTTGAAATGAAATTATTAAAAATAGATGAAGTTTTGAGCTATTTACAGGTATAAAACTCCTTTATTTTTTGCGCCTTTTTATGGGTTATTTATTTTGTACAATCTAATATACAATAATTAGTGTTTTATTTACAAGAGTCATTTTCTTATTTTATTGATTTATATACATTTATTTGAGATTTTACTCAGGGATTTTGTTAAGGTCAAGATATTGAGATGATGATCGCGGATTCATCAGTGGTACAACCGCATACTAGTGGTATGGCTGGCACTGGCGGTACTACGGCTGCTGGTACTGCTATTATTGCCTCCATTGGTTGTTGTACTGCGAAGGCTGGTGATACTGAGGCAGGGGTTGTGAGGACTACCCAAAACGATCACCCTGTGGTTGGCGGTAGGCCTTGTTGGCCTGTTGTTGGCCCTGTGGATGTTCGGTAGGATGGGTTAGTTGTGCATCATTGCTCCAAACATCGTTGACTTCTTAAATCAAGGGTGGTGGTGGGAAGGCTGGATGGGATGATGGAAGGAAGTCTGGCTGGTAGAAAACCATATGCTGCTACGGTGGCCCCTGATCGGGCATCTGCATGTAGTAGACGTGTTGGAATGCCGGTGGTTGCTGGCTTGGCTGAGGTTGTTGTGGCGGTGATAGTTCATCCTTCTTCTCAGATTGAGCCTCTGTGGATGGTGTCGTTGACTGGACTGAACTGATGGTACCCATCAGCAACTCCAAGTACTTGGTGATCTGGTCCAACTTATCTAAGTGTTACATCCTCTTTTCGATCATAGTAAGTTTCTCGAGGTCCTGTGATCGCTTCTCAATAATATCAACCTTGAGAGATGGCCCCCGATGATGCTGAGGTTGGAGCTCTTATTTCCCTCCACCTCATGAGACACTGCCATATGAACTTGTTTCTGAGGATATGGGTTTGCTTATGATAGGCTTTGGATGAAGAGAGAACAACCTCTCCTTCGGCCATTTCCTCAAAAATCTGATAGACTGCATCTTCATCCTTATTGAAATGTGATCCTCCATAGGATACATCAACAAGCCTTTGACTTTCTACATTTAGCCCCCCGAAGAAATGTTGGACCAAGCTGGTCCTTGGAATTTCATGGTGGGGGAACTTCTCCTGCAGATTGATGAATCTCTCCCAGGCTTCATGAATGGTCTCTTGGGCATCATGGGAGAAGTTGTTGATTCTGACTCGCATCTGATTGAGCCGACCAAGAGGATAAAATTTGTGTATGAGTGCCTACTTTAGTTCCTCCCATGTCGTCACAACCTTTCCTAGATGATTGACCTAGTATAGGGCCTTGTCCTGCAGACTGAAGGGGAACGCCATCAACTTCACTACATATAATGAAACATTGGGGTAGTGGATAGTTTGGAAGATGCATGAAAACTGCTGCAGGTGAATGCAAGACTCCTCGCTGGTGCTCCCGTGGAAAGATGGGAGGAGAGCAAGGAGCTAAGGCTTCAGCTCAAATTGAGCATGAACTAGCGGAATGAGGATCCACTCGGTCATCTGGCTGTCTCCAGTGTTATATATCTCTTTCAGCATGGGTTTTGACCTCCCTTGTTTTGGCTCTTCTACATCGGGGTCCTCACGGGTCTACCTCCTCCTCCTGCTGGTCTATCTCGTATTCCTCCTCCTGCTTCCTTATTTATAACATCATTCAGTATGTCCTGAAATGTAGTCTCTGCTTGGGCCTGCTCTATCAGCTGTTGTTGAATGGCCTAGATAGATGCCAACAACTGAGCATTCACCTGATTCTGATCAGGAATCTATCCTTGCTCTGGCTGGGAAGGTGTCTACTGACCCTTGTCCTTTCCTTGAGGAGTCATTTCAAGGTCTGAGTCCGAAGAGATGAATTATGTGTTCGGATCTAAGATTGGTACTGTCTTCTATCTGAAATGTGAAAAAAAATCAATCAGACCACATGCAATTGAATCCCAGCTACCAAGATGGATCTGGAATTAGGGTCAATCCCATAGTGTTGTGAATGAGAAAGACATAGACTGTAATCGACTCTCATTCGCAACGACGAAGGTGAGACAAAGATGATCCCAGTTTATTGGGTGTTCAAAAATATGGATAGAAGATGAGGAGTCTAGAGATCAACCCGCAAGGTTCAGATCGGGTTCTCAGGGATCGCCTCTATTTATTGACAAAGTCGAGTTTATGGAATAGATGTAAGTGTCGGCGGAGTCCCAACAAATCCATCCATGGATCGACATCATGAAGCAAGAGGGAGATCGATGCATGAGGAAGGATATGGAGGTCAATAAGGAATAAAAGGAGTGTAAAATAGTAGAAAGGCTCGAACTAAGAGGGGGTCAAGAGGAAGACATATACGACAAAATCTGCGCAATTGTGCGGGACTTTATTCTTTGAACCTTAATCTAGATCCATACAAACACAATACAATATTGGGTTCACCAACTCACGCCATGTGAAGCCATGAAGGTTCGACTATGTATTACTTTTCAGTTTTAGAGTTGTTATTTCAGGCATATCTTGTAACAAGTCCTTAGCACGCTAAACCTATAGGAGAGAGAGTACTGCCAAAAAAGTATGTTGTACTTGTCCTCCTCTTTTGTAAACTGTAGTCTGCACTTTTTGAGGTCCATGTAACCCTTCCTGGATCCCTTCTCAACTGAAGAAATAGAGAGAGGAAATTGATCGGTGAAACCGCTACTTCGATCCTTGCTCGCAATGGAATCACCCGTGAGCGCGCAAGAACCTAGTCGGATGCAAACCAATGAGATAGGCACCCACATGAAGGTGTAGCCTATGCTCAGTATTTCAGACCATGTCGATGCTTCACACAAAGCAGGAACACTACGTTGACAAGTCCCTACTCGGTCACGTACTTAGAAGCATCATTACTTTGGAAATCCAGGCGATACACAAGGCAGTTACAGATTGGGTTTTGGGCTCTAATTCTTAGCGGGTCGTGCCTCGCTCATGGGAGGGGTTTTGGTCCACTCTTAAGGTACCTGAAATCAATGAGGGCTTTATGAACCTAAAATAATGAAAGTCCATTACGGATTATAATTAAGTTCAAAGTTTATTTAGCAGTCCCCTTGTTTTAGTTTTTTGGGTTTTCACTTTTTTTTTGGATCTGTTTTCATACAAGCATCTATCATTTTTTGGATATTCATTTAAGTCCTAGGTGCTCAAAATCAGAGGGAGATAGCCAAAAAGTCGTGGAAGTCAATTCTATGGTGGAAATCTGACCATTGAATCTAATGATGCATGCTGAGTTAGAGGACTTACAGTGCTTTCCAGCTCTATTCATGCGGTATGCAAAACAAAATTTTCAAACCTATTCTACATGGCGGTGTGCAATCGACAAAAAAGCCCTAAACCGTAGCTGCTATTAATCGTGAAGAACCAACTGTTAGTTATTTATAAATGATACCAAGGGCATGTCTTAAATGTTGATCGGTGCCTGCCATAAGGGTTTCTGTAAGCATTGTATACGACCTCTCTCGGCATGCGGTCTCTAGTCCAAATTACTAACATTTATTAATTTTGCTAGATGCAAACATAAAAGACTATAATAACATGCATTCTTATTCGGGTTTGGACCTAATTACCGAGTCAAGCAACCGATGTCTAGTGAAAAACAAAATAAAATAAGGCAGAAAACTCAAAACAACGGAAAACAAAATAAAAGAAGGTGAGAAAACATGAAAAACTACGACGAGGCCCCTAGGTGAACAGACTCCCGGGCACTAGACCTCATTGTGGAGAGTAGAGTCTGAGTCTTTAAATATTATATATTTAAATAATCTCTCACACAATTGAATGCATAAATAAAGCTACTCTAATTCTATGTTAATTTCCTCTCCTTGCTTTCTGTATAGCCTCTTCACCTGGTCACACAGTGAAGACCAGCCTCCACCAAGCTTGGTTGCATCGGCCTACTAAAAAACCATCCTCGTGTAGCGGGTCCTCGCAATAAAGTCACAAAGAGAGTTGTATTAGCACAAATAATCAAATTACATCGAGTTGAGCTATACCTAAAGAATAATTGAATGTCTATGTGTAAAATAATTTCCATTATTTAATTATAGCAATGTACTAATGAATAAGCAATAATGACTATACAATATAAATGACAAAACTAGGCTACATTCATTGCTCCCCGGCAACGGTGCCATCTAATAAATCGAGAATGTCCTCAATGATTGTGTGTTCTACACAAGGCGGGAGCACGATCGTCGAAGTGTCCGACGAGAACCTCGAATTAATCAACAATTAACCCACAATATGAATAAAGCAATAAATAACAAAATTGTGGATTTAAAATTTATTATAACTCTACAACATGTGTGTATAGGTGTAAGCATGTGTAGAGGTCGAACTCATGTAGCAATTGGTAGATGGGAGCAAAAATAATGCGCACAAAACTTATCTTTCATCTCTTGTCCAATTTTTTGTTTTTGTGGGTTTTTAATTTTTATATTTTTTATTTTGTTTTTGTTTAATATTTTTTAATATTGTTTTTAATTTTATAATTTTATTTTCTTTTTCTATTTTCAGATTTTTTTATTTTCTTTTTCTATAATTACATATATATAGGATATATAAAGCTATATATACAGTAGAGAATAATATACTTATAACTACTAGTAAATATAAATAAAATACAAAATAAAATGTGTTTTTGGATAAATATATTTTTAATATTTTTTGTAATTTTTATGTAATTTTTAATATTTTTTATGGATTTATAAAGTAAAAAATATATCAAATTAGTGATTAAATAAATACCTGAAATTGATTTCAATTTTAAAAAAAGTAAATATGGTCCAAAATTATCAAAATCAATTTAATATATAAAAATTTATATAAAGAAATTATTAAAAAGGAGAACATATTTTTGGATTTTATAATGATTTTTTAGATTTTTAAGACAAAATTTGGGGTTTTTCATTTTTTATCTTTTTATTTTTTTCATTTTTAGTGTTTTTTGTAGGATTATAATTTTTTCGAATTTTTCAAGATGTTTTTATATTTTTTGGTATTTTCTTATCTAGACAGTAAAAAATAAGCTCCTTTTGATTTTTAATAATTGGTTAAAAATCCCAAAAATGCAAAATAAATGAATGACTTGACAATACATGCTACCAGGCTTCTAACCCTATTTTTGCATAATTTTAGGAGCTAAGGTGTTATTTTTAATAAATGAAATCCAAGCACTAAAATTCTTGTACTAGCAGATGCATAATTGCAATTAAAATAAACAACATGGGCTCAAGTACAATTTACCCAGAAATATACAACGTAAAAAAATTTTATTGGATTAAAAACAAATACAAAAACTGTTAGGGGTATACAAGTAATTTGCCCAACTCACGTGGGACGACATGAGCTGAGCTAGACAGGACCAAAACGCAATTAAAATAAATTCAGAGGCATGTATATAAAATTTCCAATTCATTTAATACATTATACTTTATTTATAGAATTAATTAATAAATATACAAAAATGCGGGGCTAAAGTACAAACTACCCTTTAAGAGGCACGGCATCTGACGGTTGAGTGCTTCCCACTTGCCACGCGTCACTCTCTCCTGGCTTAAGGACGCTTCACCTTCAACGCACCAGATTAAATAATACGTAGGGGATCAACGGTGGAGGTGTGCGGTGATCTGACTGCAGCTATAGAGTCTAGAGATGGCCTTCCATCCGATGGTGGGGATATGACTATGAAGAATAGGGAGGAACAACCGCCACAACGAGCTTCCTCCAGTGATATCTCCCTCCTCCATAATCCTTTGGATCTCAAAATTGGACCAGATGCTCCTGGGAGGGATCTCTAGCGATTGACAGCCTCGAAATACGCTGGCATTCATTAGAGCTTTGCCACGAGGTCGATGAAGCTAATGGCGCCCAAGCACATTCATATTCGATGAAATCGAGACTAGAGGAGTCCTATGGCTACCCGGTCCTATACGGGTTAGTCCATGCAAAAATATGAAGGTCCCAAACGTATTTAGGAGGTGGAATGGCACGTAGGGAGTCGAGGCAGAGGTCCCCGACGAGGTGGCGGAGGAGGGGACCTGGTTTTCAGATCCACTAGGGATCTGGGTGGAATGGAAGGGCTGGAATGAAGGAGAAGCATTGGGGTAGGTTGTGAGGGTGGAACGGTGGTTGGAGACACTGGAAAACACAGTGAAAACACAGCCGGAGCTCTATAGATCCGGCGAGGGTAACCTTGATTCCTAAGGCAATTAGCTAGCTAAAACACGAAATAAACAGCATAAAATTAAACCCAACACTAATTCTAACCTAATTAAAGTAGATAGTGAAACTCTTTTACTAGGGGGTTGACCAGAGAGCAAGGTCGTCGATGAGGTGGCCGTGGGTGCACCTCCCTCCTCCGCGAGCCGATCGAATACTCCAGGGATGCACCAGTTGTCACCTGGAGACCTTCTTGGCCGGAGGCTGGGGCTCTAGGATTCGGATGATGAACCAAGAAGAAATGTGAGGCGGAGGTTTTTATTTAAATACATTACATGGCACCCTTATTGACCAACCTTTTCGAACGAATCGGATGTATGTAGTGGATCCTGGAAATAGAATGATGAAATCCCAAGAAGGGATAGGGGAAGTTTGAGCAAAGGATCACGTGGAAAAAAGGCATGAAATAGTGGTTGAAGCCTGGTATGACGAGTCCTCACATTTGGAGGACGAGTGGACCATAGGTCAATAGGCGACCTGACGTAATTGGTCCACGTCAGGCCGCTACAGGATAAAACTGTCAAAAAATCGAAAATAAATATTTTATAGTAGAATTTGATTTTATTAATTTTTGAGTATAAAAGAAAAAAATGTTTATGATATTATTTAGTATTTTATTATGATTTTTATTTATTTGTTTGATGCTATTTATTAGTAGTTAATTTTTAGGGTTATATTTATAGGTATATTTATCTATATTTTGGCTATTTTATTTTTATTTTGTATATTTTATTTTATAATTTTGTTCTATCATTTTATATATTTACAACTTATTTTTAGGTAAATATATATATATTATATTTTTGTGATGTTATTTGTACACTTAAATAAATAAGGGTATATATTATATAGGTATACTTATAAGTATTTCATCTATGATTTATAAACATTATTTTATTTTAATGTATTTTATCGGGTTTTAATTTCTCTTTATATTTTTATATTTTATAAATATTATTTACAATACTATAAAAATATAAAAGAATAAATAATAAAAGAATGATTTCTTCTTTTATTTATATATATGTATCAATATAGGTATTTTGCCTATATATTTATATAGACTTATTTTATTTTGTAGTTTATTTGTGATTTTATTTTGGTTTCAATGAGTACATATGTTATAAATATTATTTACAGATTTATAAAAATATGAAATTATAGAAATAATGAAGAATGAATGTATTGAATATTTTATTCAGGTCTATTATACAATGAGGATCCAAAACCTAAATTTCACATCTTAACTCCAAAAATTAAGAAACTACCTCCATTAAATAGCTTATGAAAAGTTATATAAAATTAGAGGTGATTTGATACATTTTGAGTTTTATTTGAAAGACATGGGTCTATGAAGTTGGGATTTTGACTTTTTATTTTGTGTATAGAATGTACATTGTGTGTTATTTTTGTACAAACTCAATTTTGTATTTTTATTAACATTATTATCTACAACTTTTAAGTTCAAAGTTTTTTTATTTGATGTATAAATAATAAAGAATAAAATAGTTGTCAAAAATATTTTATCTAATGAATAAATATATGTGGTTTTTATTGTATGTTTGCCCCTTATCTCCCCTTACTTTATTCCTTGTTGACCAACTCAATTTTTGACTTGGTATCAAGGTTTAGGGTCATAAAATATCTTTAATACTTTTTTATTTTTCTCTTTATTCTATAATTTTGATATTAAAAACAATAATATGTACACAATAAATGCAATAAATGATGAATGCTAATATGTATAAATAATGCTATTTACATGCATTAGATAGGGTTTTTAAGGCCAAAATGATAGAATAAAGGTGATGAATTGGAGATTCATCATCAGGCCTTGAATTGTAGACAAGGGAGAAGTGCGACAGAGCAGGGGTATTTGAAGGTGGAGCTCCGATCGTTTTGTGAAATAATGGCATGATTTGCAACAGTTGTGTAGTGGTTTTGCGAGGTCAGGATTGATGGATGGGGGTTATATAAAGGTGAGAGATGAACGGGTAGCGTTATGGTGATGTTGATTTGTGAGGAGGTATTCGGATGTGGGCAAAGGGGGTGGCAGTTTCGAGTGTAACGTATAGGGAGAGAAGGAGGAAGAAGACAATGTTTGGGCCGTTGGATCTTACAATCCAACAGTCCCTATGAAGGCACTTGGGGATTGTGTGGATTTGATCTATCATATGGATCGGTTGGCTGAGGTAGGTGCGGGAGTGTGCGGTGGTGATGAAGCGTGGGATTCATCCAAGGGTCGCGAGAGGACATGCGTCGTGGAAGAAGCAGAATCGTTAGATGAAGGCTCATCTAATGGTTAAGATGAGGGCGAAACTGGAAGGTGGACATCTGATCAGATGGAGTAGATCAAATGGTTGAGGGGCGAGCAGTTGTTAGCGGTGAGGATCATCTGGGGGCAATATCGGATGGGTGAGGAGAGAGGCGGGTGGAGCAAGTAAGAGGCGGCCACGTAGGCGACCCAGAGAGCACCGCGTAGCCACACCAGAAAATTCATAATAGAAAGATCCGAAAAAATCAAAAATAAATCAATGGGGGTCGAATCAATAAATAGTCAAAACACAAAAATTGTAGATCTCGGTGAGATCTACAAGTTTCATGTTGGACAAAAAGTCAAAGGAGTCAACTATGCAAGGCATATTTTTTTGAAGTATTTTTGATAGGTAAAAATACGGTGCTATAAAGGTTTTCTTGTTTTTATATTTTTTATTTCTTTTTAAATCAAGATAAATATAAACGATATTTAATCTAATTTATAGGGTTCTTTAGTAGATAAGAAAATAAATAAAAAATTTAGTAATTAGATAAAAAATTAGGGTTAATGTTAATTACAAGGAGGAAGATTATTGCTAAAGATGCGAAATCAATGAAGATTTTCCAATAAAGTTCTTATTCTTTGAGGATAAAAAGAGAGAAAAGTGATGATTCTTCGGAGAGTTGTCAGTATGTTAACTTGAATATTTGAAATACCCATTTCTGAATAACGTCTAAATTCCCTTGTAGATTACCTATAGATTGACGATGTTAGATGTGATAATTGAGCTATTGTTGGTTTATGCCATAAAGTTTAAAATCTGTTAGCCATGCAAACACTAATTATTACTACAACCTATTTCCTTGAAAGAATGAATAACATCTATTATTGTGGGATAAAACAACAACAGTGATATATCTATGGCTGCTAATAGGAATAAAATTGAGAGGATATAAGTATATATCCCATTATGATTAGTCAGACTACTTTGCGCATGGGGGTAACATATGTAATAGACTTATTTTGAAGTAACTTTCGATTTACCTGGCATGAATTGCAAATGCATTTTTTATCAAGAATTAATAGAGTAGGATTTGCATGATAACCTTATTAAATCATGAGTACAAAGTCGTTGACAGTATTAAATGATTGAACAACAAATGTATGATATTTTTTCAGATAATTTTTATATCAATGTACATTATATATATATTTTTATGATTATATATATAGAAAACTTCCATCAACATTTTCTCTAGTATGTTATCGTTAAAACTTAAAATTTTTTACTGGTATGGTGAATACCATATACTTAAAATTTTATATTTTTTTGTTGAATGCTACAACAATTAATGGAGGTATTTAAACACATGTACTTGTATTCGGATCATTTTAATCCATGAAAGTATAAATTAAATATGCAGAGGATTTGGATTTATCATAGTATTACTTGTTTGGATTAAAAAATGATGTACTAAAACATGCTACCCATAAAATTTCAACTTGGTCTTTTATGCTTATGTGGCTAACAATCCTTAAATTGATGTTGGGAATCTGAGTCATACATGGATATATGACCTTAATATAAACACCATATTGGAATTTAAATATTATTCCTATCTTCATGTAGCGGTGACTTTCGGAGGTACTTCATTGAAATACACAAAGTTCAAAAGTATTCAAGTGTACTCTAGAGACATCTGAGTAATCTCTTTGAAAATGTAGTATTATGTCAATGATTTGAACTCCCAATAGATCAGTAGCATAATTAGTTAATAGTGTTTATCATTATATGAGTATAAACTTAACGATGATCAGGTAGATGGAGCTGCAAGGGATTGAGTATGCACCCTTGATGTCATGAGGGTCGCGTCCCCAATGGACGAGTTGGATGGCATGTTGCACCTACAACCCGATTGCATCCGGAGTCACTCGATGGAATAGGTAGGTGGCACAGTTAGTGATGACACGCCAAGCAACTATGGTTAAGTAATATCAAGGGTTGTTGCGACCCGAATAACTAAGCGTCATCCGTAAGAAGAAATAACCGCTCAAAACAGATCAAACACAATCAAGAATATGTAAGCAGTTCGCTATTTATTTTACCTGGTATACCAATCCAGGGTCGAACATAAGAAGCAGGAGAAAACCTACGAAGTATTCAAATCTTAGAAAATGAAATAAAACATTTTTAGTGGTTTTTAATTTTTGCAATTTTTTAATGGTTTTTAATAAGGAAGCCAAATTAACAAATAAGAAAACAAAGCAATACAACAATATTTTCGTAATTTTCATTAAGGCTAAAAATACTCATAAAACTAAGATGAAAATATTTTTGGATCTTTAATGTTTTAAAATACATTTGTTAATTTTCTGGAGATTTTATGATGTTTTTGTAATTTTATAAAAATCAAACAGTGACTAAAAATGTAAATAATGCACACTTCCAGAATTAAATTGCAAGTAAAATATAACTAAGATGCCCTAAAATCCTGAGTAGTAATTTTATGAAAAAATACAAGTAAAAAGCTATAAACAGGAACTGAAATGAGAATTTTTTGTTTTTTTCTTGAATTTACTATATTTTTTATAAGATTTTAGATGTTTTGCAATTTTTAGGGCTTTTCTAGTGACTTTTCAAACAAAATCAAAAGTATGGCTAAAGCACACAAAAAGGCACTAAGAGGAATCTTTTTGTATTTTTTAGACAATTTCCAAACTTTTATGGATTTTTAAAAATAGACAGGGTACTTTTATAGGTTTTTTATTTTTCAAAAATAATAAATGCAAACAAAATAATCCAATAAAATTACACTAAATACTACACAACAACAGGAGTTGGTGGTAATTTTTAGATAATTTTTCGGATTAATTTGATAATTACTAAGTCCAAAATACAACATGTAATTAGGTACAGTTTACAGGGAACCTACGTGCAATTAAAATAAAGATCTGGTCCTAACAATAACACAGGTGAAGTATATGGCTGAAGTTGCAAAAAGTCCAAGCAATCAGAGGCATAACACGTGATCCAGACTTATAGGGGTATAAGTGTAAATTTTACAAACTCATCATTCAATTCATAACAATATAGAAGTTCATACAAAATACTGTAAATAACCCAAATAGCACCTTGAGATGCACGTGAGTTCAAATAGACATGACAGAAGTGCAAATATCATAAACTACGAGGTCCAAACTTTAAAAGTTCGCAACTACAACAATTATTTATTGGATGAAAGCTAAATGTAGAAAAAAAACGAGGGCAAAAGGGAAATATACCCTTTACAGGTGCGTGTAAGGCACGTGGAGGACACGTGGCAGAGGTGGCAACTAACGGCTCGGATCTGCTCCAGTCAAGATCCGACAGTGCAGGCACGTGGTGCAGATGTACAGATCTAGATCAGACGGGCGCGGGGAATGTTGGCATGGATGGTCGTTAATCATGCATATGATGCTTCTGACAAAAGGGAGATGGAATCTGGACGAAAGGGTCTCTATCGAACGTCGGCTGAGGGTGTTGGAAGAACTCCTTCCCAGTGATCTTCGTCTGAGCATGGACCACGATCCATAGCCCTGATGGAGCTGCGGGAAGGCTCAACACGGTTGTGGAAGTATTCCACGTCTGGTGGAGGACTCCGACGAGGTCGATGATGGTCGGATGGTCATGGATGGTGGCGCGACCGGGAGCTGCTATGCTTGAGCAACTAGTGACTCAAATGGTCTCCTCCACGCGTTCTGGCACCTGCAAAAGGAAGGAAGACTCGGTGGCGTAGCTCCGATCGAGTTTATTGCATAAGTATATAGGATAAATGACGGGGAATGGTGTTCGATCTCTAGTGACAGTGAGAGAGGGAGGTCTCAACCTTAATCCTACCTGAATGGGAAGGTCCAACGATGAACAAGTTGTGGAATAAGATGTGAGGTGAGTCTGTGTGCTAATCGGAATGGGTGCGTGGGTGAAATGAAGCTCCGACCAACTGGTTAGAGAAAGGGAGAGTGCAACGGTGCAAATGGGAAAGATTGGATAAATAGGCAAATGCAAAAGATAACTACAATAGCTAAAGATTCAAAGAGGCTTCTAGGCTTCAGGCGATGACGGACATCGGGGTGATGGCCTCGACCACACTGCGACGGATGTGGAGGCTATATGCGACTGAGGACTCCGGCCACGTTAGAGAGCTACAGCTTTAAGCCACCAAACTCCGCTATAAAGGCTCCTCCAAGCTGTTGTCACTCGGCTAGAGGTGTCTAGGGGTGAAGGAAGTGATGAGGCATGAGCTACCGCTCAGTGGAGATGGAAGAAGATGTTAAATAGGGTTCCCAGGGGTCTGGAGTGATCGAGCGAGAGCGCACAGCCCTAGGAAGATCCACGCTTTCCTAGGGATCCGCGAAGGTTACGGATCCTAGGAGGAGGCTCGAGCAAAGAATCGGAGCCAAAGGTGGTCGGATCAAAGGCGGAAGAATGGGGAGAAAAGAGTCTGACGAGAAGGTGGGTGACCTGTCCTGGAAGGAAGCGTTGACTGGAGTCAACAAAGTACCCGGACCAATCAGAAAATTACAATATACAAAATAATTAAAAATTCAATAAAAAATAACAAATGAATTTAAAATAAAAGGTGTATAAAACAAAAATTGTTTGTTATTTTTCAAGCTATTTTTCTGTGATTTTTAATTATTTTTATGAAAAATAAATTAATGTATATGCAATATGTAGTATTATATTCAGGTATAATATACCCAGGTAGTATGTACATGTATTTTAATTTTATTATTTCTACACAAATACCATTTTTTATATTTTATTTATTTATAACATAATTTTAGGAGTGTAAAATAATTTTTTTTTTTAAAAAAAATCATTTAAAGGTATTTAATAAATAATGGATGTAATATATACATGTGTGTTTTGTACAAGGGAGGAAGGATTTTAGTTTTATTTTTTTTATTTTTCTGATTTTTGTTTTATTTTTATATTGCTTCTAGGATTATATACAAGGGTGTAAAAAAAATAATTTAATTTTATTTTGTCAAAATAATGGTATAATTAATATGTAAAGATATAGGTAATGTATACAATACATAGTGATCCCTATCTCTTTCTACTTATTTTATTTTTCAATCAGGTCAAGGCTTGACCTTCTCTTAGGGATTGGGTCACTCTGTATTTATTCTAAATACCTCATTCCTTTTTCTTTTCCTTTATTCTTTTATTTAGCCAAAAACATGCTTAATTATGCAATATTAACAAAAGCATGCAGATTGATAAGTTATTATATTTACATATATTTACATGTTGTTTGCCAAGAAAAGAGCTAAAATAAAAGAATAAAGAGTGAGAATCAGGGATTCATCTCCCCCTATACTTTACCTTTGTTGGTCCCTTAGAAAACACTCATTTGAAAAGAAGTGAATAGAGAAAGCAATGAAAAGAAAAGGAATTAAGGTTGATTCTTAAACTTATCTTCATTAAATTTAAGTATGGAGCTCAGTAAGACCTTTGGATTATTAGTTTGTTGTAACCTTATTGGGAAATAGGTTTAAGACTCACCTCTAAGTTCCACCATTCTATGGTCAAGACTCCTCAATAAACCATGTCAGAACAAGTCTACATATACGAACTCTAATGACTACGCATCTTTCCTTGTATTGTGTAAGTGATATGTAGCTCCCCACCTCGGAAATGGCAAAGCAACAGCCTCCCTCGACAACGTAACTCTAATTCCCTAGTCTAGCATGTCTTTCCTCGAGGAGTGGGGTATTCCCTTCTAAGATTAAGTTCAACCAACTCAAGAAGAGGGGAAAGAAGAGAATGGACCGTGACCAGTGTAGCCACATATCCTTGGAGCCTAACCAATGTAGCTAAATCTCCCCTGCAAGATTCCATGAGAAGAGAAGGTCGAATACATAAGCTTTGCTTATTCACTATATACCCTCTGCAAGCATTTTATTTTCAATCAGGCCTAACCACTTTTTTGAGTTTTTCATATTTTTGCACACTTTTTTTGATGTGAAAATGTACAACATATTAACATGGTGCAGCATGTACATAAGGAGTTTTTCTTCTTGAGCCACTAGGCTATCCCTCTTTTGAAGCATTATTGCAACCCACAACTCCTGTCTTAAGACCTCAATGTTAGTAGACCAGGTTGAGGTGCACATCCCTCCCTAAAGGAAGACGAGAGGTTCCTCCTAGAATTACTACCCTTGTATGCTACCCCAAGTCAAGGAATTCTGCCTCCTCGCCACCTCATCCGTGTGGAGCATTGTGTAAGGTGTTGGTCCAAGTAAAGCCATTGTCTCTAAGAGTCTTGCGTGCATTGTTAAGTGTTATACTTAGGCCCATCAAGATGACATGTGACCATAGCCTAGTGGACTCAAAGAATTAAGTCACTACGGACCTGAAAAGTCTTAACCCCAAATCCTATAAGGCTCCTCTGAAGTTAGGTTGATTAAGGTCTTAACCGAGCTCCATTTTCCAATTTAATTCTAGATTAGTTTAAATATCAACCATGATTCAGAAGAATATACAAACAAATATGTACAAATTTCTTTTTGTGCAATTTTTCAAAATATGCAAAATTTTATGAAAAATGTTTGAATGCAAGGAAGACGAAGCATTGCAAAACATTTACAAACAATTTCAAAAAAAAATTGCAAACTTGTTATTTTTCAAACATTTTTCAAAAAAATTTGCACTATATACGTAATTTTCCAAAAATATTTACAAACTTTACAACCAAACTGTTTTTACAAACATTTGTATAAAAATAGTTTTTACAAAAAGTTATTTACAAATGTACGTACAAGAAAAATTTCAATTTTTTTGTAATTTTTAGATTTAAGGTTTTTTAGCCATTTTATTTTATTAACACACTCACATAATATACAATATATACGACACCCCTTATACTTAGCTTGAACGATGTCCTCAGAGTGATCAAAGAGAGACAAAAGGAAGATATAACTTGTGCTGAGTATTGGGAAGTGAAAAGAATACTATACTACAATAACGCATGGTAGAATGTAATGGATAGAAGTCAGTGATCCCCCTATACTTAGGATCGAGAAATCCTAAGTATAGAAGTCTATACACAAGGGGAAAACCAAAGGTTAGGATGTACATGGTTTACCTCCCCTATACTTAGGGTAAAGTATCCCTAAGTATAGGCAGCAAAACAGAGGTAAAAAGAATCAAATAGGTAAGCACAAGTCTGTCACTCCCCCTATACTTAGGGTAAAGTGTACCCTATGTATAGCATAATCAGAAGATGAAGATGAGGTGTTTAGACAAAAGATTGTGTGATATGGACAACTAGATCTATACAGCTGGGGGGGATAGGTGATAATCAGGCATGAGAAGCAAATGATGTGACTCAAAGACCACATCTCATGCAAAATGAATAGGGTCAATGTCAACGATCAACGGATCATGATCTATATATGGCTTCAAATGTTGATTGTTAACTTGAAAGGTGGATTCAGATGACAACTCAAATATATCAATGTTTCCATTGCCGTGCACCTTGCGGACCAAGTATGGTCCCTTCCGTTTTCTCTGCAACTTTCCTTGAAATAATCTTAACCTAGCATCAAATAGCCGTACTCTCTGGTTCGGCTCAAACTGCTTATAGCCGATATGAGAATAATGCCATATCTTCACTTTCTCCTTGTATTGTAGTCTACTCGAAAAGGCTATGTCTCTAAGCTCCTCTAGGGCTGCCAACTCTGCTTTCCTTTGATCTCCTATGCTCTTGGGATCCAACAATAACTCAGTGACTTCCCATAGTGACTTGTGTTTGATCTCTATAGGTAAATGGCATGGCTTGCCATAAATGAGACGAAAGGGAGATGTACCCAAAGGTGTCTTGAAGGAAGTCTGATAAGACCGCAGGACCGAGTCCAAAAGTTATGACAAATCCTTTCGGTCTGGGCGGATGATCTTCTGCAATATAGTCTTGATCTCCCTATTTGATACTTCATCAAGACCATTGTTCTGAGGGTGATATAGAGTGGAAACTTGATGGCCAATGCTGAACTCGTTAGTAAGGGCCCTTACCTTATCGTTGATAAAGTGAGTCCCCCCGTGTGATATCAATACTCAAGGAACCTCGAACCGTGAAATGATATTCTTCCTCAAAAATTTGCAAATAGTTTTAGCATCTGCAGTTCGGGCAGGGATGGCCTCAACCCAATGACTCATATAATCTACAACAAGAAGAATGTACTCGAATACCTGACTCTTAGGGAATGGACCCATGAAATCGATGCACCATGCGTCAAAAACCTCACATAAGTGAATGGGCTGCATAGGTATCATATCACGCTGTCCAAAGGTGCCCATCCTCTGACAGTCAGTACACATCTTCAAGAATTCATCATAATCCTTAAAGAGGGTAGGCCACCATAGGTCGGATTAGAACACATCTGTGCTATCCTCCTCCCAGAATGATGTCCTCTTGCCTCAAGCTTGTGGCAGTATGTGAGGACGTTGTGGTGCACCTCCTGAGGAATGCACTGACGCTAGACACTATCCCTCTTTCATAATAAAGGTGAAGGATAGTGTAATCCTCAAGTGCATCACGGAAGCGTGATCGTCGTATCGAATACGACAAAGAACGACTAGTCGTACTAGTTGTTTGGTGCAGCGGAATTTAAAATTTTTCATGCGATGAAACCACATGATCCAAGAACGATTCTCTAATCGTTTCATCTATAACCACAACAAGTATAATGCAATACCTCTTGAAGCATGGTTGATCAAGTACCTACGAAAAGAAACCTCCTGTCTCAAGTCTGATTGTCGGAGAAGTAGCTTGCGAGCGCGGGGATGAGTCGCGTGATCCTCGCAATCCAACAAGTTGATCCAAGCACGGTGAACTCCTGATCTCGTCGTACAAGATCAAACGTCTCCTTCGCGAGAGTAGTACTCCAAGATAATGGAGAACCGTAGAACGTCGAAGCGTCAGCGCGGTGGCGAAGGTGACAACGATGATCTCCCTTAGGGTTTGGTGGACGACCACCAAGGAGAGAGAGAGAGTTGGCGTGTGGGAGAGAAAGAGAGAAAGAGAGAGGTGCTTCTAAAAGCTTAGCCCTAGAGAGCATGGTATGCCTCTCTATTTATAGGGTTTTGGGATCCATGGATCTCAATCCATTGGACTCATAAAATCAATGGTTGAGATTGATTTATGATCAATCCAATGGTCAAGATTGTTGTTGGTAAAAGCCAAAAATTAATAGTTTAATTTAGAGTAAATATATTTTACAAATCAAATATACATCAATCCTAAAATTAAACCAATCAAATAAGGAGATAAATTCCATGGAGATCTCATCTCCCATTGGAATATAGTGGACGGTCACCAATCCCATGTAGGGCTTGGTAGCCGTCCACTTATTTCCAAGTGGGGCAATCTCACGAAATCACATGAGATTGCATATCTCCATGAAATTCTGCATTATTTAATTCAACAACTTTTGTTGTGATTTATTCTCCAAAAATAATTCATAATTAATTTTGAGAATATTGCAATCTTGCCATTGGAAAATTGTGAATCACATTCACAACCCAAAACAAAATATAATTTACATTGTCAAATAATTACACAATGTGTATCCAATACACATTAATAATTAATCAACAAATATAAATTAAAATTAGCTCTCTCTAATACATTATAAATCACATTTATAAAATATAATGAATAATTGGATATTACTATCCACATTATTCTTATCCATAATAATTAAATCAGATTTAATTATATTGGATAATTTCCACATACATCAAGATAATTAAATCACATTTAATTATCAATTTCTTAATGCTTAGATCTTATGGAATTATTCTTGAACCCTTCAAGAATAATGTGATTTCTCCTCAGATACTTGGAGATTAGGACATGGCGATTGTACTGTTCCACATATAATGACTTGGATATTGAGATCTAATCTCAAATCCAGATCCCGTGGACCTCTCATAGATGCTTTATTAAATCATGGCCGTAAACCTAATTTTCTCATTGCATCTGAATCTCATTCAGATCAATGTCCAATACATGGACTAAGATTAGGTTACTTCTCTACTGAGAGGAGTCACTAAAATCCAGACATGTTTCATCACTCCCTCGGAATGGAAGCGTCATGGTTATACAATCGTTTATGATCAAATCACCCTTAGGTATTCCCAATACTTGTATATCCTGCATACTGGAAGACCTATGATCATCCAGAAGATATAGATCATTTTTACACTGTAATCTTCAGGGTTTGATCACTAAGTTTCTCAATCTTGGTCCTTGGTATTTGGTACAGATCATATGCTTTCGCAAAGCATATATCTTACCTTCAAATTCATGTCATGCTTCCAAAGCATGATGACCATGCATGGAATTTGGTCAGTCATAATACCTCATGAGTGAGCTCATGTCTCCCGGTTCACAAGTGAACCTGTATGATCCCTTTGAGAGATCGTATTACTCATATGCCCTTACATGCACACCAGCTCGCCGGTGTATAGACCTTGGTTAGGTCATCAACCTATTGGTCAACCAAATGTACATACTCAGACATAGCAACACATCTGTCTCTGGTCGGAGGATGTGTGCCTACGTTGTGACAGCATTCAACATAGGTCTTTGGTTATCTCGATCTCGTTAAGTCAACCCATTGACTCAACTAATTTGATACCTCCGAATAACTATTCCCATGCAGAGGACCTGCATCAAGAGGTCGATCAGATATCAGCCTAATGAGAAAGGATTGCCATCTCCTACTCAGGCTGGAGATCATCACTTGACAATCATTTGATGATGCTTGATGAGTACTCTATCTAACTCCTTAGATATTCATCCAATTATCAGCCTCTACGATTAATCAATGAATCAACAACTGTATGATTATCAAGTTGGCCATGGTACATTACCCTTATTGTACAGAGGGACCTTATATTGCATTCATTCAATCAATCTCAGAAAGGGAGTGAAACATAATCAATAACTTTTATTGATAAATCATTTTTTACAATAACATTTATTGCAGGAATGGTTCGCCTTGGCTCACAATGCTAACAATTTCTCACTATCCCTCAGAACCATTCAGGAACAATCCTTAAACCCATACTCATTACATGCTGGTTGAAAACCTTCTGTGTCAGAGGTTTGGTAAGAGGATCAGCAACGTTGTCGGCAGAGGCCACCTTGGTGATGATGATGTCACCACGCTTTTGAATCTCCCGAATGATGTGGTATTTCCTTTCTACGTGCTTGCTCTTATGATGCCATCTGGGTTCCTTTGCCTTGGCAATGGCTCCCGTGTTATCACATAGTAGCGGGATGGGAGTATCAAAGGAAACTACGTCAAGCTCCAGGACGAACTTGCGCAACCACACCGCCTCCTTTGTAGCATCCGATGTGGCAATGTACTCGGCTTCTGTTATTGAATCTGCTGTAGTGTCCTGCTTGTTGCTTCTCCAGCTCACAGCACCACCATTCAATAGGAATACAAACCCTGATGTCGACTTTCAATCATCAATATCCGATTGGAAGTCAGAATCTGTATATCCCAAGACGTGGAGAACACCGTCTCCATAGACCAAGATGTAATCTTGTGTCCTTCTTAGATATTTGAATATGTTCTTTACTGCATTCCAGTGTTGTTGTCCATTGCAGGATTGGTAACGAGTTACCACTCCCACTGCATGGCAGATATCTGGCCTTACACATCGTGGCATACATTAAGCTTCCTACAGCTGATGCATAAGGGTATCCAGCCATGGCTTTCTTTTTCTCAATAGTTTGAGGAGCCATTCCTTTAGACAGGTGGATACCATGTCTTAAGGATTCCTGGAACTATCCATACGGAATCGTTCAAGAATCTTCTTAATGTATCTATGTTGCGATAATCCCAAAATCCTCTTCTCCGTTTCTGAACAACTCCAGGCCTAAGATTTAAGAGGCTTCTCCAAGATCTTTCATCTCAAAGGTATGGCATAGCCAAATCTTCACACTGGTCATCATCCATGTATCATTCCCAATGATAAGGATGTCATCTATGTAAAGCACGATGAACACAATGGCGCTCCCACTAAGCTTCTTGTACAGACAAGGTTCATCAGGATTCTACACAAAATCATAACTCTTTATGGTTTTGTCAAATCTGATGTTCCAGCTACGAGATGCTTGCTTGAGCCCATAGATGGATTTCTTCAGCTTGCAAACTTTGCCATCCTCAGTTGTGAAGCCCTGGGGCTGCTCCATATAGATGTCCTCCTTGAGGTATCCATTGAGGAAAGCCGTTTTGACATCCATATGCCATATGTCGTAGTCAAGATATGCAGGTATAGCTAGCAGTGTCCTGATGGATTTAAGCATAGCCACAGGAGAGAATGTCTCATCGTAGTCGATGCCTTCTCTCTGTGGGTAGCCCTTGGCTACGAGTTGTGCCTTGAAAGTCTCTACTTTTCCATTAGGTCCCCTCTTTCTCTTGAAGATCCATTTACACCCAATGGGTGTTACCCCTTTAGGTGGATCCTCTAGGGTCCATGCACCATTCTTATGCATAGAGTCAATTTCTGACTTCATTGCTAGCATCCATCTATCCATGTCATGATCTGCTAGTGCTTCATCAAATGAAGTAGGGTCATTGTCAGTTTCACATGACACATGGAATCCATACCTTTCAGGTGGTGCAACCATCCTCGAACTCCTTCGAAGAGGTATGTGTGTTTCATCTTTATTTATCTCTTCAGTTTCTGGTCTAGGAAGCTCAGAATCCTCAGGGGATTCAATGAGTTCCTCTACTTCATTTTTGTCTTGACCTTTAAGGAAATCATCCTCCAGAATATCACATCTCTAGAGACAAAAACCTTTTGGGTCTCAGGGTCATAGAGCTGGTATCCAATACCATCTTTAACATAACCAATGAAGTAACACTCACGAATGCGAGATTCTAGCTTACTTGCGTCCACGTTCTTCGCATGAACCAAGCAACCCCAAACCTTCAAGTGATTAATACTAGGTTTGGTTCCATACCAAAGCTCATGAGGAGTCATAGGTACATATTTGCTAGGAATCTTATTCAGGATATATATTGCAGTCTCTACTGCATATCCCCAGAAATTAAGTGGTAAATGTGCATTGCTTATCATTGAACGGACCATATCCATGATGGTCCTGTTGCGTCTTTCAGCAACACCATTAAGTTGGGGAGTTCCAGGAGTAGTGAGATTAGAGACAATTCCATTCTCTTTTAGGTATTCCTTGAATTCATCTGAGAGGTACTCGCCATCTCGATCAGATCGAATCCGTTTAATCTTCCTATCGGTTTGGTTCTCAACCAAAGCCGTGAATTCTTTGAGCTTTTCAATAGTTTCTGATTTATGACGTAATAGGAAGACAACGCGTATCGCGAATGGTCATCAATGAACGTCAAATAATATCGATATCCATTTCGAGTCGCGGTACTGAAGGGACCACATACATCGATATGTATTAGGTCAATTATACCTTCGCATCTTGTAACCTTGTTACGGAAAGGCATCCTAGTCATTTTACCTCGAATACATTGTTCATAGGTAGGTAAAGATTGAACCTGTAGAAAATTCAAAGGTCCATACTTTATCAATCTATTGATCCTATCAACAGATAAATGACCAAGCCTTTGATGCCAAATTATATTTGAATGATTTTTATTCTCCCTGGATCATTTAGAATTTTTATTAGTGGTTGTAGCATTCATGACATGCTCATTAATGCACAATTCATAGAGTCCACCAGAAGTTAAAATACCATCTACAATATATTTATCATAATGATTTATGACTAATTTATTACAGAATAGGAATGAGTATCCACTTCTAACTAGCTTAGATACAGATATCAAATTCCTCCTGACTTCAGGTACATAAAGACACTCTTTAAGTACTAGGACTCTACCACTAGATAATGATAGTCGACAAGTCCTAACGGTGACTGTTGCAACACTTGCATCAGATCCCATCTTGATGACTATCTCCCCTTCTTCAAGTTTGTAGTTTCCTGAAACAAATGCACCAAATTGCATACGTTAACAGAAGCACCAGACTCAACAACCCAACTTCCTTCTCGTCCAACAAGAAAACTGGTTTCAATGATGAAAAGCGATAAGACGAGAGCCGCTAAATAGTGGTCTGACAAATCAGACTCACTGTCGCTGATGCGACTACCCAAGCCTCCCCGTTCGTCAACAATTAACCCACACAATCAATCAGGCAATCAATAGCAAGGATTAAAATTTATTATACCCTACTAAAAATGTACAGTGGCAAGCAAGTAGGGGTCGAACACAGGAAACAAAGGTGTAGAGTAAAGACAGAAGTCAAAGCCCTAGGTCTAATAGATTACTTAGCCAATCTAAATTTTTTGTGGGTTTTTAATATATTTATTTTTATATTTTTATAATTTTTTATTTAATTTTTAATTTTTTATTTTGGTTTTTGATTTTCTGATATTTTATATTTTATATTTTATATTTTTTCAATGTTGGAATATAAAGACAATGTAATAAAAGGTGTGATAAAAGATTTATAAAAATATGCAAAAATAGTCAAAAATTCAGAAATAAAATCTTCTTGGTCTTTTTATAATTTTTTACTGTTTTTGTGATTTTTGGGTATTTTTCAGAATGTTTTTGGTAATTTTAAATAACAAAATAAAGCAACACAGTGAATAAGCTACTGGCTGGGGATAAAATGGAAATTAAAAATATCAAGACAGTAGCCAAAAAGCATGTTTTTGATTTTTAATAAATATGAAAAAGCAGTAAAATCAAAATCTAAAAATATGTTGTTAAAGTACAAGCACACAGGAGCTTAAGTTTAAATTTTGAGGATTTTTCGAATTAAAATGATGTGTGAAATAAATAGATCAAGCACACAAAAATCCTAAGCCTGGCAGGGGTATAAATGCAATTAGAGAAACATACAAGGGCTTAGGTCCAAATTTCACCAAAAGACACGCGTGAAACACGTGTTCTGTCGTTCACAGGGGCATTTTTGCAAATATTGAAAACCGGTGGGGCAAACATGCAATTATCCCAAAAACATATTTAATTAACTACGAACAGGGGTATAACTGCAAATACATAAAAACCTAGGATCAAAAGTGCAAATTACCCAAAAGTCACGCGCCCCAGTCACGTGAGGTGACGTGGCGAGGACTAAAGTGCAAATAAAATAAGTGCAGGGGCCTAAGTGCAATTATTACAAAAACTTTTGAATAGGAAATAAAAGTTTTAGGTCTAAAACGTAAATACAAAAAGATGTGGGTTAAAGATGCAAAATACCCATGGGGCGGATCGTGCGGCCGATGGAGCTTCACTAATCCCCGTGGCAAGCATCAGACGTTCCGTACCCTTTCATCCTGGGTGGTTGAGATTAAATCGTGGACGGCTGATTGGACGGCGGTGAGCGGCCAAGATCCAACGGTGGCTGTGACGTCTGTAGGAGCTCCTGATCCAACGGCGGGGAGAGGGTCACGAAGAACACCTCCCTCGGCGAACTTTGGCTGGCGATTGCGGCCGACACACGGCCGCTCTGGCCCTAGGATCAAGAGCAAAACGATCCTGGGGCCACTCCGCATCTGATGGTGGTCTCCGGCGAGGCAGAGACGACGTGGGGAGCTCGGACGGCAAAGGAGACCTGGGCAGCTGCTCCTGCGGTCTTCGAGGGTCGATGGAGCCTTCTCCTTGGCTCCGACCTGCAAGGTTAGTCGCGCAAAATCAAGGCGAAGCTACTGGTGGGTTCTAATGGGTTGATGGAGGCGGAAAGTGGCTCGGGCGACGAGCTCTGGCGAGCGGCGGAGAGGGGAACTCGGGTGCTCGATCTGCGCGAGATAGAGGTGGATGGTGGGGTGGAGCAGAGCGACGGAGTGAAGGGGAAGAAGATGGAGGTAACAGGTGATCGGATGGATGCGTGGAGTGGCCGGGAACGATGGGCGGAGCTCAACTCCGCCGTGGGCTTCGTTCGATGATTCACGACGATTAAAACAAAGGCGATCCCAATTACTCCTAGGCTAGGCTATACTACGCTAAAGCTACAAGAAAAAGGAAAAAGAAGAGGGAGAAGCTCACCGGAGACGGAAGTGGATAGCTTCTGGCAGAGCTCCGGCGAGGGTTGGATCTCTTCGATTCGATGCCAAACGACTCAAACCCAGGCTCGATTCGATGCCTGTTGTCACCAGGAACACGAAGGGCTAGGGATTTTAGGGTGGAAATGGCGGAAGAAGGATCAAATCCGAATCGAAGTTGGGGGTGCCTTTTGAAGGGTTGACGGCCGACGTGGAAGACGAGGGTCAAACGCCTCGATCAGTGGTCCTCCACCCCAGAAATCACTTGGGCGTGAATCCCCCCTGATCGAGGAGCAAAAACACAGAAGCCATCAACACGATTCGATGCACGGTCAATCCTAGAAAAATGCGAGAAGAAGAGACAAAATGGTCTTCTGACAGGTCTGGAGGAGGAGGTCAGACAGTTGACCGAGGTCAACTGTCAGACCAACCTGGTTGGTCCACGTGGACCAACAAGGAAAAATCCTCTAAAAAATATTTCAAAAATCGTTTAAAAATAGAAAATGGATGAATTACATTTTGGTTAAAAAAATAAAAAAAATGTTTATTAAATTATGAAATATTTTATTATGATTTTTAATTATTTTTTCTGAAATATATTTTTACTAGTTTACTTTTGTACCCCTTATAGGTATATTACCTATATATTTTAGTCTTTAATTTTTATTTTGTGTATTTTAATTTTATTATTTTTATTTAGTATTTTATAAAATTATAAAAGGCTTTTATACACATAAAAATATTTTTGTTTTATTTTTCTGATATATTTTGTATATTTAATAAAATATAAGTAGGTGTTGTAAAGGTATGTACATAGGTATAATACCTGTGTATTCTATATAAATTTATTTTTATTTTGAGTTTTATTTGGGTTTTTATTCTTGTTTTAATGTACATAATTATTATAAATAATATCCACAAAATTATAAAAATATAAAAATACAAAAATAATGATTAAAGAATAAATTGAATATTTTAAGCTGTACAGGTATACAATGTGGGTCCAAAACTCAACTTTCAAACCGTAGCTCTGCCAAATGCGAAACCACACCATTAAATAGATTATTTTATTCTATATACAATTAAAGGTGAGTTTGCTGCATTTGGAGTTTTCTTTTGTGAGATACAGGTCTGGGAAGTTGGGATTCTGGATTTTTATTCAGACCATAACTTTTTATCTGTACATTATTTTTCTGTGAAATCAATTTTGTATTTTTCTTTATTTTATTATCTACAATTTCATGTACAAAATTTATTTATTTGATGCACAAAAAGTGGAACCAAAAATAGGTCCCAAAATGAATAAAGAATGAATTAATAAATATAGGTATTTGGCCCTTATCTCCTCCTACTTTATTCCTTGTCGACCTATTCATCAAGATGCCTAGGTCTCGGGGTTTCGGGTCATAAAATATTTACAATATTTTATTCTTTTTCTTTTCTTTTCTTTATTCTATAATTTTGGCATTAAAAACAGTATTTTATACACTTTTTACACACATATGCATGAATGCTAAATTACTCTATTTAATGCTATTTTTGGGCATTTGCTAGGGTTTTTGAGGCCAAAATGATAGAATAAAGATGATGAAATGCGAATTCATCAAATGATAAAAGTAGATTTCATACCTATTGGGGCTCTACCTTTGTTGACCGACTTTACGTAATCCGGGCAGTTACGCCTCCAGTGCCCTGGCTTCTTGCAGTGGTGACAGACGTTGGTTTTCTTCGATTCCATTAGAGTGGATGCATTAGAAGATGAGCCAACACCTTGTCCCTTCTTCTTTCTCTTCTGGGTCGGGCCCTTCCGAGAACCTTGCTTCCGACCACGCTTCCCTCTAACCTGTGCAACCAGTGTACTGCCAGCGGGACCATCTTTCTTCATCACGTCTTCTGCAGAATTTAATGCAGCAAGAAGCCTAGCGTTTGTCAATTCCAACTTGTTCATGTGGAATGAAACCACAAAGTTATTGAAAGACTTGGGTAACGACAACAGAATGAAATCAGATTGCATGTCTGCATCTATGGTTGACCCAAGAGTCTCTAGCTTCGATAAGTACCCAAACATTTTGAGTACATGTCCACGGACCGAAGTTCTTTCCTTCATCTTGCAGAGAACGAGTTCTTTCATAACGTTGTATCTCTGGATGCGGTTAATGTCACCAAACATATCTTTCAGATTCTGCATTATCTCCTGGCAAGTACTCATCTCCACATGTTGCTTCTGAAGAACATTGGAGAGAGAACCCAAGATGTAGCATTTAGCCAAGACATGATCTTCATCATACTTATCATTGTATGCTTTTTCTTCCTTTGATTTAGGGCTTTCATGCTTGTCTTCTGAGAGCACATAACTTATTCGCCCAGCCGAGAGTACAAGCTCCAAATTACAGATCCAATCCGAGTAATTTGGTCCGATCAACTGGTTGACCTCTAGAAGCCTGCTTAGTGGGTTCATGGACTTCATTTTTTGAAATTAAGAATGCACTATATTATAACATATAATCATACATTCAATTTATGATATTCGATTAAGGCATTTTAAATCAAATTAGTCTTGTTCTGACAACTATGAAAGTTTATTCCCTTAATCACATTCAAGGTAAGAGATATATTTATTGCTATATCTCAAGCAAGAACTGGGATCTCCTCTTTATCTTTGTCATATCCCAATAATATGAGAACCTATGACTCCAATAAAGAGAAGAGGGAACACATTCTACCTTACAAGTCCAACTTGCATTTCCCAATTCGGTCTTTAATACCCGGGCCCACCACCCCTAAGGTGATGTTGACCCGTCATTAATTGAACCAGCCGTCAATAGGAATACAACTCGCTATGCGCAATCCAATATCGCCCCAATAATATGAGGACCCGATATTGGGGTCAATACGTATACGTCCTTATTCTTTCGAGAAGCGACGAGCCCGATCCAAATGGATCATATGTAGGAGATGTTACTTCGGACAGGCATCTCCTACATATAATACCTGGCGACGAAACCATTCGCCTTGACGGGAGACCATGGATGTCATGTTGGACATGCGAGCCCACGGCGAGCCATTATGCAATAAATGTTATTGCGAATATCATTCCCTAATCTGCAATGAAGAATAAATAATTTGCATAATAGGTCCCTTAGTACAATTAGGGTTATGTACCATGGCCACCTTAATGATCATACAGATGTTGATTCAATTATTGAATCATAGAGGCTGGTGCTTGGATGAATATCTAATGAGTTAGATTGAGGACTCATCAACCGCCGTCAAATGATTATTAAGAGATGATCTCCAGCCTGAGTAGGAGATGGAAATCCTATCTCAGTTAGGCTGATACCTGACTGACCTCTTGATGCAGGTCCTCTGCATAGAAATAGAGATTCAGAGGTGTCAGATGAGTTGTCAAAGAGTTGACTTAACGAGATCGAGATAACCAAAGTCCTATATCGTATGTTGTCATGATATAGGCACGCATCCTCTGACCGGAGACATATGTGTTACTATATGTCTGAGTATGTACATTTGGCAGACCAATAGGTTGATGACCTAATCAAGGTCTATACACAGGCGCGCTGGTGTGCATATAAGGGCATATGAGTAATACGATCTATCAAAGGGATCATACAGGTTCACTACTGAACCAGAAGACATGAGCTCACTCATGAGATATTGGGAAGAATCTAATTCCGTGCGTACGGTCGTCTCGCTTTGGAAGCTTGACTGAATTTGTAGGTTTGATATATACTTTTGGAAAGTATATGATCAAGACCTAGGTATGATATTTGCTTTTGGAAAGTATATGATCGACACCAACTCTCAATGATCAAAATGAGAAACTTACTGATAAAACCATGCAGTAGATAGTATAAAGTTGATCTAATACTTCGTGTTTATTCTGAGTCTTCCAGTATGCAGGATGTACAGGTATTGGGAATACCTGATGGTGATGTGATCACAAACGATTGTATAACCATGACGCTTCCATTCCTAGGAAGTGATGAAACGGGTCTGGATTTTAGTGACTCCTCTCAGTAGAGAAGTAATCCGATCTTGATCGAAATGTTGGACATTGATCTGAATGTGATTCAGATGCAATGAGAAGATTAGATTTGCTGTCTTGATTTAATCAAGCATCTATGGGAGGCCCGAGATCTGGATTTGAGATGTAATCTCAATATACAAGTCACTATACGTGGAACAATACAATCGCCATGTCTTTATCTCCAGGTATTCGCGAAGAAAGCGCATTATCCTTGAAAGGGTTCAGGATAATTTCGTTGTTGATGATATGTATCCGAGCATTGAGAAAATGGATAATTTAATGTGATTTAATTATCATGAGTAATATGAGTTTGATTCATATTATAAAGAGAGTTATCTAAGATAATTGAATGTGATTTAATTATCAAAGATGTGAATAATGTGAATATGATTCATATTATTTGGGCACTTGAGAATAAGTTATCCAATATAATTAAATGTGATTTAATTATTATGGATAAGAATAATGTGGATAGTAATATCCAATTATTCATAATATATTATAAATGTGATTTATAATGTATTGGAGAGAGCTAATTATAATTTATATTTGTTGATTAATTATTAATGTGTATTGGATACACATTGTCTAATTAATTGAAAATGTAAATTACATATTGTTTTGGGTTGTGAATATTATTCACATTTTTCCAATGTCAAGATTGCAATATTCCCAAAATTAATTGTGAATTATTTTTTGGTTAATAAATCCCAACAAAAGTTGTTGGAAATAAATAATGGAGAAAATCAAGAAGGCATGCAATCTCATGGAAATCCATGAGATTGCCTCCATAGGGAAGGAGGTGGGCGGCACCCAATTCCTATATGGAATGGGTGGTCGTCCCCCCTTGGATGTAAATGGAGATGTAATCTCCATGTATATTCTCTCCTTATTTATTTATGTGATTTGGGATTGATTTATATTTGATTTTGTCAAATATATTCTAATCTAAATTAAATCACAAGTTGTTGGCTTTTACCAACAACAATCTTGACCATTGGATTGACATAAATCAATCTCATCCATTGATTTTATAAGTCCCATGGATTGAGATCCATGGATCCCAAAACCCTATAAATAGAGAGGCATACCATGCTCTCTCTTTACACACATGCTTTGGAAGCACATCTCTCTCTCTCTTTCTCTCTACATGCCTACTCTCTTTCCCTCTCATGGCCGTCCACCATGGATGCCATATAGAGAGTCTCCATCGCCGTAGCGTCGTCGTTATGCTGCCCGGTCATTTGCTCGTGGATCTCCGTCTCCTTCGATGCGCCTCGTTCGTGAAGAAGACATCGGATCTCGTGTGTCGAGATCAGGAGATCCGCCGCTTGGGTCATCAACATGGATTGCGTGAAGCACAAGATTCATCCCCGCGCTCGCAAGCGTCTCCTCCTTCGGATCGGACTTGAGACAGGAGGTCTCTTCGTTTAGAGACTCGATCACAACCACGCTTCAAGAGGTAATCCTATTACTTGTTTGTGGTTTAGGCGAAACGAACCGAGAAGTGTTCTTGGATCATGTGGTTTCGTCCCATGAAAATTTTTTTAAATTCCGCTGCATCGAGCAACTAGTGAGACTAGTCTCTCCTCTTCTTATTCGATATGACGCTCACACTTCCGTGATGCGCTTGAGGATCTACCCATATCCTTCATGTCACTTGTGTGATCCTCCATCTCATATTCAAATTTTAATTAATTATTATGAATCATAGCCGTGTAATTAATTCTTCAAGGGAATTAACAACTCTATTCATAATAGAGTAATTTAATTGGACATAATTAATTCAATCATATTAAATTAATTATCAATCTAATTCAATCAATCAAACTTGATTATTTTACTTGAATATATATGCTATTATTCTCAAAGTACATATTAATTTGAATTTTAATAATTAGAAAATACATCTTGATTTCTTCGGCATTATCAAGTCCCTACCCGATGTCATGGCCAGTACCGACGAGAGTGAGACGGACCACATACGTTGCAACCCGCTACCCTAGCGATCTCCGACTAGACACCATATCCGTCTCGTGAAAGGATAATGCCAAATAGATCAATTTGTACTTGAGACGATCATCGGTTCTTCAACTGAAATTATATCATATAATAATCAAAACATTTTTTATTATAAGGAAATTTGCTAGACAAATTCCCAATCCTATTCAAGCAAGGAGTTTAATGATTGTGTTACCAATTATGATCTAGATCAAATCTAATCAAATTATTGGTTGAGGCCAAGTAATTAAGTAAATAATCATCTTTCAATATTTCTCAAATATTTTCCATAATTATTTTTTGAAATTAACAATTAATTTCATTAATTGACAATCACATGGTTCTTGATTAGGAATGTAATTTCAGCAGTGACCCCTACTTACAAAAATTAACTTATCTCATCTTTTTAAATCTTAATTAGATGAAATAAATTTTCAAAGATTGATAATTTGATTTAGGACAGAACCTAAGTGATATTTCATGTATTTCGAGGCAGATCATAACAGTAATTAACTCATTAATTATGTTAAGATTTGCAGTTCCCGCAACAGTGAATACATGTTCATTAAAACAATCATATCTCGAGCAAACGGAATCCAAATTACGTAAACTCAGATCCTATGGTTTTCTTATTTAATGGAAAACAAAATCCAAGTGATTAATTCGTGTTTAAACAATTAAACACGGCCGAATTCATTCACTAAACAGAAGTGCGAAAATCAAATGCGATAAAAACTTTCGCGACCTCTACGAACCCAAGTCGTCCTAGGTTTGCGGATCGTATCCAAACCTTCGACCTAAGGCTCTAATACCACTTGAAGGATATGGAATAATCCTCAAGCGCATCACGAAAGCGTGATCGTCGTATCGAATACGACGAAGAACGACTAGTCATACTAGTTGTTCGGTGCATCGGAATTTAAAATTTTTCATACGATGAAACCACATGATCCAAGAACGAATCTCGGATCGTTTCATCTATAACCACAACAAGTATAATGAAATACCTCTTGGAGCATGATTGATCAAGTCCCTACAAAAACAGACCTCCTGTCTCAATTCCGATCGTCGGAGAAGTAGCTTGCGATCGTGGGGATGAGTCGCGTGATCCTCGCAATCCAAAAAGTTGATCCAAGCACGGTGAACTCCTGATCTCGTCATACGAGATCAAACGTCTCCTTCGCGAGAGTAGTACTCCAAGAAGACGGAGAACTGTAGAACGTCGGAGCGACAGCGCGGTGGCGAAGGGACGACGATGATCTCCCTTAGGGTTTGGTGGAAGGCCACCAAGGAGAGAGAGAGAGAGAGAGTTGGCATGTGGGCGAGAAAGAGATGAGAGAGAGAGAGAGATGTGCTTCCAAAAGCTTAGCCCTAGAGAGCATGGTATGCCTCTCTATTTATAGGATTTTGGGATCCATGGATCTCAATCCATGGGACTCATAAAATCAATGGTTGAGATTGATTTATGATCAATCCAATGGTCAAGATTATTGTTTGTAATAGCCAACAATTAATAGTTTAATTTAGATTAAATATATTTGACAATGCAAATATACATCAATCCTAAAATTAAACCAATCAAATAAGGAGATAACTTCCATGGAGATCTCATCTCCCATTGGAAAATAGTGGACGGCTAGCAATCCCAAGTAGGACTTGGTAGCCGTCCACTTATTTCCAAGTGGGGCAATCTCATGAAATATCATGAGATTGCATATCTCCATGAAATTCTCCATTATTTAATTCAACAAATTTTGTTGTGATTTATTCTCAAAAAATAGTTCATAATTAATTTTGACAATATTGCAATATTGCCATTGGAAAATTGTGAATCACATTCACAACCCAAAACAAAATATAATTTACATTTTCAGTTAATTGCACAATGTGTATCCAATACACATTAATAATTTATCAACAAAGATAAATTATAATTAGCTCTCTCTAATACATTATAAATCACATTTATAATATATTATGAATAACTGGATATTACTATCCACATTATTCTTATCGATAATAATTAAATCACATTTAATTATATTGGATGATTTCCACATACATCAAGATAATTAAATCACGTTTAATTATCAATTTCTTATTGTGTAGATCTTATGGAATTATTCTTGAACCCTTCAAGAATAATGTGATTTCTCCTCAGATACTTAGAGATAAGGACAGGACGATTGTACTGTTCCACGTATAGTGACTTGGATATTGAGATCACATCTCCAATCCAGATCCCATGGACCTCTCATAGATGCTTGATTAAATCAAGGCCGTAAACCTAATCTTCTCAGTGCATCTGAATCTCATTCAGATCAATGTCTAATACATGGACTAAGATTAGGTTACTTCTCTACTGAGAGGAGTCACTAAAATCCAGATATTTTCATCACTCCCTCGGAATGGAAGCGTCATGATTATACAATCATTTCTGATCAAATCACCCTCAGGTATTCCCAATACCTATACATCCTGCATGCTGGAAGACCTACGATCATCCTGAAGATATAGATCAATTTTACACTGTCATCTTCAGGGTTTGATCACTAAGTTTCTCAATCTTGGTCCTTGGGATTTGGTACAGATCATATCCTTTCATAAAGCATATATCTTACCTTCAAATTCATGTCATGCTTCCAAAGCATGACGACCATGCATGGAATTTGATCAGTCCCAATACCTCATGAGTGAGCTCATGTCTCCCGGTTCACAAGTGAACCTGTATGATCCCTTTGAGAGATCGTATTACTCATATGCCCTTACATGCACACCAGCTCGCCAGTGTATAGACCTTGGTTAGGTCATCAACCTATTGGTCTACCAAATGTACATACTCAGACATATAGCAACGCATCTGTCTCTGGTCAGAGAATGTGTGCCTATGTTGTGACAGCATTCAACATAAGTATTCGATTATCTCGATCTTGTTAAGTCAACCCATTGACTCAACTAATCTGATACCTCCGAATCACTATTCCCATGCAGAGGACATGCATCAAGAGGTCGATCAGATATGAGCCTAATGAGAAAGGATTGCCATCTCCTACTCAGGATGGAGATCATCACTTGACAATCTTTTGATGATGTTTAATGAGTCCTCTATCTAACTCCTTAGATATTCATCCAAGCATCAGCATCTACGATTAATCGATGAATCAACAGTTGTGTGATTATCCAGTTGGCCATGGTACATAACCCTTATTGTACAGAGGGACCTTATAGTGCATTTATTCAATAAATATCAGAAAGGGAGGGAAACAAAATCATTAACTTTTATTGATAAATCATTTGATACAATAACATTTATTGCAGGAATGGTTCGCCTCGGGCTCACATTGCTAACAAAAGGATGGGATCTTGCCAATGTTACGACTTGACCTTTGCTAGGAAAGTCTCAATTCATTGTCTGGGCCAACCTTGCGGAACTTTCTTTGCGACGAGATAGTTCACAATGTCAGTGTACCATGGGAGCGAGGCGATAGCAAGGATCGCCTTGTCTTGGAAGGTCTCTGTAATAGGTGACATCTGCTTTGAATCCTCAAGGTTCTCTAAACGGGAGATGTGATCAGCTACCACAGTCTTGACTCAAGGTTTATCCTTAATCTCAATGTCAAACTCTTAGAGTAGAAGGATCCATCTTCCCAATCTGGCTTTGGCATCCTTCTTTGCCATTAGTTACCGGATGGCGGTGTGATCTGTAAAAATTATCACTCGGGAGTCAAGAACATAAGATCTGAATTTGTCCAAAGCAAAGACTACTGCTAGCATCTCCTTCTCTATAACAGTGTAATTCCGTTGAGCGGCATCCAAAGTTCGGCTAGCGTATGAATGGCATGCATCAATCCATCCCTCCTCTGTCCTAGCATAACCTCTATGGCAAAATCTGATTCATCTGTCATGATCTCGAATGGGAGAGACCAATCAGGTGGCTGAAGGAAAGGAGCCTCGACAACTAATCCTTTGAGAGTCTTGAATGACACTAGACACTTATCATGCACAATGAACTCAACATATTTCGTCAGTAGATCAGTGAGCGGTCGGGCAATACAGCTGAAATCATGAATAAATCGTCGATAGAAACTGACATGCCCCATAAAGACCGTAATTGCCAGAAGTTGGATGGTGGATTGAGTTTCCTAATGATATCCACCTTGGCCAGATCAACCTCCATGCCCCTGTTGGAGATGATATGGCCAAGCACCGTCCCCTATGTCACCATGAAGTGACTCTTCTCCCAAGATAATACAAGATGGATCTTGATACAGCGTTGAAGTACACGATCTAGGCAGTCAAGACAAGCATCGAACCCATCGCCGTAGACCGAGAAATCATCCATGAAGACATATAAACAATCACCCACCATGTTTGAGAAGATGAACAACATGCACATTTAGAATGTAGCTGGGGCATTACATAAACCAAAGGGCATCCATCTGAAAGCATATGTTTCAAACAGAGAGGTGAATGCCATTTTCTCCTGGTCTTCAGCGCTATGGACACCTGTTATAACCGGAGTACCCATCAAGAAAGTAGTAATGACTCTTCCCAGCTAGCCTCTCGATGATCTGATCAATAATTGGTAGTGGAAAATGATCCTTCTTGGTGGCATGATTCAATCGTCTATAGTCCACATAAACTCTCCAAGAAGTGGGTACCCGGGTAGCTATCTCCTCTCCAGACTCACTCATAACTGTAGTGATGACCATCTTCTTGGGCACCACATATAATGACTAACCCACTTGGAGTCGGAGATGGGGTAGATAAATATGGTGGGAGACCATCTTCTTTGGGCACTCCACCATTTCGATATCTCTTTCATGACCACATCTCGAAGATTCAGGGTCAGCCGTCACTAGAACTCACGCGATGTCTTAGCATCCTCTTTGAGATAAATATGGTGGGAGCATATGGCTGTACTTATCCCCTGGAGATCATCTACACTCCATCCAATCGCCTTTCCGTTTCTTTCAAGAACCTCCATCTAACGAGATTCTTGATCTCCAATCAAATCTGTTGAGATAATGACTGGGAACATCTCTGGCTCACTAAAAGGAATCTGTACTTCATCGACTGTGGCAAAGGATTCAGTTCTAGACAACTGGGAGCTGGCAAATCTGGCTTCTGAAATGACTGAGTGAAGGCGACCAGATCTGCGTGGGAGTACTCTCTTTGTATGTGAAGATCTATCAAAGACTGCCCTACTGGTGTCTCTATACTCGGTGCTGGCTCACCCTCCACCCTAGTTGTCGGCTCTAAAGGAATCAAGCAAGGCAAATAGTCATCAAAATCATCCTAATCAATGTCTGAGTACGAGGGGTCTGAATCAGAAGAACAAGAAATAAAATATGCTTCGCCATCCGTCCTACAACTGTCAGCCTCTAATGTGTCTGATGCCAAGAGTGTACTCTCCGAACTCTCATCTGCCATGATCTTTAAATCCTATGTATCTGAAGGTGTGATAAGGGCACGTGCTGTTGGGTCTGACCATACGACTTCATCACCAGTGATCACAAAGTCGCACTCCTGGTGGACATCTCACTCAACATCTGTCAACTGCTCTGTATCGCTGGACTGCTCGGAGTAGTCTAAATCTCTCACTCTGGTCTCCTCGATCGTCTCTATTTGTACATTTTCTCCCTCGACGTGAAAGTATACCTTCCCACTATCATGGTCGGATACCACCTTGGTTGTGGCCAAGAATGAACACCCTAATATGATGGGAGTATATGTCACAGACTCAGGGATCTCCATGACCATTACAACAAATTCCATGGGGATTTTTAGGCCCGGAATTGTTGCGACCACATCCTTCAATAACCCCTTCAGCCTCTTGACAGACCTATCAGCAAAATGAAGGATTGTCCCGCTCTGTCGAAGAGGGCCAAACTTGAATCGGTGGAGTAAGGCTGCCAGAAAAAGGTTACTTGAAGAGTCGATGTCTAATAGAGTGAGATCGAACCGTTGCTCATGGATGTGGCATCTGACATATGGAGCTCCAGAATTGGGTTTCTTGGATGGCAATCGGTTCTGAATGGCGAAGCAAGTGGGGGTCAGCACATGGATTTCTGCGTTGTGGTTCCTCTTCTTCCTACGGATGGTGGTCTTCTCTCTCCAATTCTTCTAGAAGAGAGGGATGTGCTCAAGTGCCTCATGTAGAGTCAGTTGAATATGGAATAATCTATCTATCATCTGCTAGCTGAACTCTAGTTGGTGTGTATTTTTTTTGGTTTTCATGTTTATTCCCCTTCGCTAAGCAGAGTGCTTAAGGGAAGGGGATAGCTGGACCCTCTCCAGAGAGATGAAGGTTAGGAATAGGCTCCTCTGTATGTGAAGGGATAGAATCCATACAATCATAAGCATGCAACACATATGGGCTCGAAGAAGATGCAGAAACCTTTCCTTTATTCATATTTTTGTTCTTTTCTATTTTTCCATTTTTTGGGTTTTCTAGAACTGTCCTGAAATACAAAATAAGGTAACACATCTGAAGTATAAATAGTGGCATCAACATCACCCACGACATCTATCTTCTCGGCAACAGTACCACACTCTAGCTCAGTAACTGGAAGAATGGTGGCATCAGTGCCACCGTCTGCATCTGGAATCGTGACGGCCTCGATACCGTCGACTGAATCTACAACCTTAGTGGCTTCAGCGCCACCATCATCATCGTCACAAGCGGCCTCAACACCGCTATCCTCCTTGTCTGGAGCTCCATAATCTCCATGTTGTCGTATCTCAGATGAGGCGCTACTGGCTGGATCCTACCACTCCCAAGTGTCAAAAAATAAGCATCAAATACATAGGAATCACTAGGAGTAGTAGTCTCTATGAACTGTATCTACTTAGACTTCCTCTTGAGGTTGTTCGGGTTTGGTTTGATCTGAGCTGGTATGGCGGCCTTGCCCTTGATGATATCTCTCATCTCCTGCCAGAACTCATCGATATCTCACCGGATGTATACCTGCTGATCTGAAAGTAGGATGGTGAGATCGTCAAGGGTTGGGTTCTCATAGATGGGTCAATGAGAACCAGACGACTTGCCTCACTGGAAATGAGGCTGAGTCTGCTGGGAGTGAGGGGGAGGCTGAGAGAACTGCTGAGCTCCGCCTTCACTGCTATCCTTGATGGTAGGGATGAGGAACATGTTGGTACTGTTGGGATGGTTAGGAGTGATGAGGTTGCTGATACTGTTGGCTGCTATGTCCGCCCTGAGCTGGAGGCTGCTATTGGGACAAGGTACCTCCAGTAGACCATCTGAATTTGGGATGATCACGCCAGATCCTGGGATGTTGTTGGTACTGATCGTACCAAATCTCGTTGACTTCCATCAATGGCTCCTGCTCGTAAGGTGAAGGGGGAAGAACATCCAAGGGCTGATCCGACTGATACACCACCTTCTGAATGTCCTAAGAGGGTGGTGGCTGGGAGTAGTGCTGCGACGGCTGGATTGGCTTTGCCTAAATGTGATGCACGTGGCGGTAGGTGGCAGAAGGCTGGGTAGAGCTGTTGCTGTTGGGATCAGCCCGTGACCTGAGACAGGGATGTGGAGCCGTATGTGCCTCCTGGAGACACATGATCTGATTCTTGAGGTCACTCAGTGTCTATGCCAACTGTTCAATCTGCATGAGGATCTGGCACTGCTTCTTCTCGATGATCTCGATATGGTCCAGCTTCTCGCTGATGATCGCCATGTCAGCGTCTTATGACTCAGCATGTCCTACTGACGAAGTAGAGGGACCTGTATCAACCCGTGCTATCCTCTTATAGGACACGGCCTGTAGGAGGGGCTTCCCTTTAGTGTAGACCCTAGTATGGGATATCATCGCGTAGTTTTTTGTCGTCTCCTCATAGATGGCCAGACTTGGTCCTCATCGTTTACGAAATAGGACCATCCACATGAGACGTTAACAAGCCCCTACAGCTCCAGTGTCAGCGCACAAAAGAAGCTCTAGACTAAGTTGGGCTTGGATATCTCATGATGTGGAAACCGATCGATGAGCTCTCTAAATCGATCCCAAGACACATGAAACTACTCGTTTGGAATCATGATGAAGTTGTTGATCATAGCTCTCACTACATTGGTCTGGCCGAGTGGGTAGTACTTTTTCAAGTACTCGGTCTGGAGTTGCTCCCAAGTGGTGACATACCTCCCCAAATGCTTCAGCCAATAGGTTGCTCTGTCAACTAATGAGAATGGGAAGGCGATCATTTTGATTGTGTCCTCATCTACAAATCTGTTACGGATAGTACTGTAAATCATCTCAAACTCCTAAAGATGTAGGTGCGACTCCTCGGTGGCTAGCCCATGGAACTTGGTCAGAAGCTGAATAGTTTGGGGCAAAACTCAAAATCACCCAGGATCTCTGGGAGTTGAGTACAATGGTGGGTGAGAGTTGCACCAGGGTTGTGCAACTGCCTCATCGTGCATGGTGGCCTCAGCTCTGACTGATCATCTAGACGTCCATCTCCTCCTCCAGCTACGGGTATCACTCCACTGGTTGGTCTCTGCGGCTCTCTAATGAATCTGTGATTCATCACTCTAAAAGTTGAAAATAGAGCTTTGTTTCTGAGGAAATAGCAGCATATTTCCACTTATATTGCATAAATAGCATTAATGCACGCAAGCATAATATCTGCATTTTAGCATTCATATTTGCATTAAATAAGAAGCCAAATTCACTTGTAAATATTCACCTGTATATTAGTTAAAATACCTTATTTGTATATATTTTATACTAACTCCAAAGCCAATAAAACAACTCTATAGTGTATATATTACTAACATAAATTAAAAAAAATATCAAAAAAAATACTAACCTATAAAATTGACCAATAAAACCCGAATACAAGTTTGAGATATTAGACCTTAAAATGCACATATCTCTCTCATACAGCCTCCGAATTAGGTCTACTCACTTTTAAAGTAATATACATTCAGAGACCTTTGAAACAAGACCAATTTCAATAAAATCGGAGCTCATATGCAAAACTTGGGTTTTGGGCCCCTTTTTTACATTGTACATAATGACCGTTTTACCCCTGTATTTTATCTTTTTATTTTCTTAATTATTAAAAAACGAAAAAATTAGATTAAGTTGTAAATATTCTCCTCATATTTTCCCTATTTTTACTTTGATTTTTCTCTTATTGAAAAATGACAAAAAATTACAAAAGATAAAATGCGGTATTTTATATCTATAAGGTACCACCCAAAAATACATTTTTGTACAGATGATCTCCTTTGATTTTCGGCCCATCACAAAAGTTGTAGATCTCGTCGAGACGAGCAACTTTCGTGTTGACCACTTTTTGATTTAATCCCTTTTTTTATTTCTTTTTTATTTTTGTTTACATTTAATTTTTTTGATTTTTCTAGGAGCGACATGTGGCAGCTCCTGAAGCCGCCACATGTCACTCCATATTTTCTTTATTTTCGATTTTATTTTATTATTTTCGGATTTATTATTATTATTATTTTATTATTACTATTTTAATTATTTTAAGTAGCCTATTATTTTATTTTATTATTTTGTTTATTTAATCTCTCTTTTACCTCTTCCCTTACTTGCCTTCCACTCCAAGCCACCACTATCACCACTTCCTCCATCTTCTCCATCCCTTCTCCAACTTCCCTCTCCTCTCTCTTTATATTCCTATCTTCTCCTCCATTGTTTTTCATCCGCCATTCTACGAGTTAGAGAGGTTCGAGCCCCGTTTAATCTGTGAGGTGACAGCTCCCCCTTAGACGTTGAGCGACGACAACCTGCAGGCGAGATCCGCGGTTAGTCTCCGCGTAGTGAACTTCCCGTCAAGATCGCAAAGCTTCTCCGATTTTTCGTCGAACCGGATCGAGGCCACAACCGGAAGCCGCACGACGCGACTCCACAAGCCGACGAACACAGGTGAATTCTCTATCTCTGCTTTGTCATATTTTTTATCTAACATTGTTTGCTCATCTTATTTATCAAACAAAAACCACACCATTATTTTATTCATCTATCACCGCCATTCTCATCATCATCATAAAACACTCACACCACCATTGCATTTTCTTTCTCCACATTTTTCCCTCCTTACAAAAGAAATCGCATAAAAAATTACACCACCACCATCAACATCATCACCAAATCATCTTTCCACCTTTTCATTTTCAATATCATTTCCTGTAAAAAAATATAAAAAAATTGCAAAAGAAAAAAAATAAAAAAAATAAAAAAAGGCACAGGTCCAGCATCCTTTGGACGGTCGTGCTCCACGTGGCCAACCGCACCTCCTGGCCGGCACCTCCATGCCGCGGCAGCGCCCTCCACCGCCACGTGCAGCCCCCAGGACTCCCCACAGCCAGCTGCTCCGCGCGGCAACCCGCTGGCCTCCTCTGCGGCGCGCGCGCTCAGCCCGCGCCCCAGCTCCAATCGGCCACTGCGCGCGCGGCACCCCCGCGCCTGTCTCCTCCGCGAGGCCGCGAGCAGCCGCCGCTGCCCCTCCGCGATGCTGCGCACCGGCCTGCTCGACGCCGCCCACGAGACCTCCAGGCGCGCCGCCTCCAGCCGGTGTGGCGACCGCCCTCCCCTGACGTGCGGCACCCCCGCGCCATCTCCGCCACACGTCCGCCCGCGCGTCACCGAGCGCCGCCCGCAGCGGCCGTCGCCTCACCGCCGCCCGTCCTCCTCCCGCGACCCCGCCTCGCCGCGCTTGAGCGGCGCCGCCCACCATCAACTCCTCTAAGGCCGCCGCCTTCCAAATGCCCTAGTCGCCCCCCGTGTGTGCCCTGCGTGGGAAGAAAGCAAAAGGAAGTGCCCTTTTTTTACTTTATTTCATTTGTGTAAATTGCATACTAGATCCGTCATCTTTCATTATTTCCAGACGTGCCCTTAGGCACAGTTTGAGGTTATTGTTTTCAATTCTATATTGCGAAGATACCCCTGTAGTTGTATGATTATTTGGACTGCCATTTGTCATCCATTTCTAATTCCAAAAATTGCATTGTATAGCATAACTCATATTCTACCATTCTATAATTTCTTTGTATTTTTCTGATTTCCAGAACATTTATTGAATTTAAAATGGTAAAAATTGCAATATTTTGCGTATTTTGATTTATTAATTTATTGTGCACTGCCTGCTTATCGAAAAATCTCTGAAAAATCAGTATTGGTAGATCTAAGTCTATGCTACAACATATCCAAAAATCATCTCATTTGCATGTATAATTTGTCTTAGAAAAATCATTTAGTGAAAACCTTAATCGATTTTTAATTAATCAATCGTGAAGTGCTTTAAAGAAATTAAAGTTGATTTAGATAGCTCTTAATTAGATCTATTTTTTTAATTTTGTTTCTGAGAAATATCATCGTTTGGTAATTATTAAAATTGGTTTAGTCATTTTCACTAAAGTCATTTTCATAAATTTTGTACTTCATTTGTTATCTTAAATTGATTTAACTTTAAATTGGCTTGATATTGCATGTGTCCTGCAAAAAAAATACCAAAAAAAATCCCGCTTGGCAAACCGTAATCTAATACATCTAACTTGATCTCGAGTTGTTCCTTTGCCTCCTTGAGTCGACCCTGGGGCTTGCCCAGGCTAAAAAAACATCAAACCGCATATAATTTCATTCGGCGATTTAATCGAGTTGTGCGGTTATTTTTGATCGACGCGGATCTATCCGACTGCAACGCACAAGTCAATCCGACAACATAGAAAGGGTAGATATCTGCGACTCGTCAAATGGCGCCGTTGCCGGGGAGGCAAACGACTTAGGATCACTTTAGAAAATTAGATTTAGGTTTTCCAATCACTCGGGTAGTCTGATCCCCGAACCACCTTGTAATTATTTCATTTTTTCAATTATTTTTTTATTATTTTTTATTTTTCTCTCTCTGACATTTTTTTATATATCTTTTTATGCGAGGGCCCTTTGGACTTGGAGCGGCTTTCTTGAAGTCAACGCATCTCGAAGTGCATCGGAGGCCGACTATTCGTGGATCAAGTCGGCTGTTGAGACGCCAGAAGGATTTTTCATTTTTTTAACTTGTAAAAATTGTCTGCATTTACAGCGATTCCCATTTGAGTTCTCGCGTGTGTAAACATAGTGGAACCGTGTCTCTGTCTGCTGTGTAGTTTGAATTTTAGACTAAGCTTGCACTAGCGTCTCCTTGAGCCACTCTAGGATTTGCTTGTGCTCGTAATTATTTAGGACCACACATTGCACGTAAAAGATGCACTTAGACCGCAGATCTAGTCAAATCAAATTCGTTCTTCACTCGCTAATAGAACTGCCTATCTAGGAGCGGCTTTTCTCGTTTGCATTTGCATATAGTGTAAAAGATCTCAATTCTATTCTGCATCCTGCATAAAAGCGAAGGGATCACTGTAAGTATTCTCTACTCAGCATACGCATCATTGTTTTTAACTTGCATCAGTTTTTCTCGATTTCCCCCTCTGATTTTCACATTTAAATTAAAAAGGAAATTGGGACTGGACGATAGACGTGTTGTGTGGTTGGACTTAATCAGTGAGAACCTAACTTAAAATCGGGACTGTTAAACATTATTGACCAAAAAATCAATAAAATTGGAAAATTATTTGCGGGAGATTAATCCCCGACCTTGTTTTCAGGCTGAGTGAGGGTACTTGAGTGTGTGTGAACACCTTAAGGCAAAGCCCAAATCCCCGCCTTCCATATCACATTCCAACTGATCCTAGCAAATATCACAAGTCGAATAATTTCAGATTCACTGACTAGTACCAAGTAGCTTCCGCCTGTCTCATGTAGATAGGGGCGAAATTGCGGTACTTTGCGACAAGCTGCCAGTAACCCCCCGGGGTAACGTTCCAGCCTTGTCAGCCTCCGCCTGCTTGCAGGTAGATAGGGGTGTGGTCTTTGAATCCATCGATTTGGGATAGGAGCGAAGAAAGGAAGGACCGGCGGTATCTTAGGCGACAGGTTAAATAGGGAAGACGCATCCGGCTCTGAACCGACTTCCCTATAGGCCGCGTAATCCTTGCTATCTTGCTTGAAAATCACACTTAAAATCTACAAGATTAATTGGGCTCGGTTTCGGGTCCTTCACCGTGTTGAGTGTGAACTCGGGGTTTGCTCTTGTGTTTGTCTTTGTGTCTGTCCATGTGCGTTATCCTGTGTAATTACATGTTTTCTACATCAATCTTCTTCCTTTCCTCTCCAATATGTCAAGATATTGGTCCCCATACCTTGTGACCTCTAGTCACTCCTCCTCGACCATATACTGTTCATCTTCGTTTTCTCCTCCGCCATCCACGGGAAACCCTTACCCGTGGTCAGCTCCCCCTCAACCCGATCATGAAGTCAGAACTCCGACTGACTTCTCCACTTCTTCGCATCTCTCACCTACTCCATATTCTGACATTCCGGATCTACTTCCATCTTGGGCTGACTGTACTTATTCTCGCGAGCTTGCAGGAATTAAAGAATCGAATGCAGAGCAAGTCACTGCTGAGACAGATGATTGGCAGAATTATATGCCCCCACATTATTCATTCTCACCTCAAGTAGGGACCATACCACCATTCACATATATACATCCTGACTTGACCTTAGGGCATAACATGGTCGATCGAACTACCCGAATGGAGAGGCACGCACATCATGATTTTCCAGACTTGATTGACTTTAGTGATCAAGCCTCCATTAACCAACCTTCATTCGAAGAGCCTATACATTCACAAGATTGGACTCATGAGCTAGACTTATCAATCCCTGTTTCTTCGTATGAGGCTCCGACCAATATTTGCCATCTAGATGGTCCATACTCGACCCAACATTACATGCCAGAGTCTAGGTATGTTGAGTATGAGACCCCAATATCTCAGCAGTATCCTCTAATTGAGCAGAACTCTCTCATGATTTGTCATGAGAATTTTGTGGAGGATTACATCTCTAGACTTATTAAGAAAAATGAATCATTTGGTAACGAGTTAATAGATGTCATGGAAATATTGAACTCAATATCTGCCAACCTAGGTATGAAAGTGGAGAAGGAAGTAAGTAGATCTGATGTTGAAAACCGAGCAAGCATCAGGGAACCCACAGCGTCTGTACAGCTGGAGTCCATTCTATCTCCCTCTTCTACTAACCCCCTGCCTTACAATCCAGAGTCTGATCATTCATCTATCCAAAACACCAAAAAAACTGAAAAACCAAAAAACCACATAAAAATTGAAAATGAAAAAGACTTAATAAAATTGGATCCTACCCTAAGGGAAGCACTCGATGAAGAACTGATTTTCAAACTTCCCTTAATAAAGGCCATAGATCACTTTCCTGACCTCAAACGATTTGTGAGAAGTAAATTGATGCCCAAGAGGTCGGGTAATAAGAGGACAAGGACTGAAAGACATATAGTGTCTATGGCCACCTCCTTGATTAAGGGGAGAAAGACCAAGAGCCGCAGAGTGAAGCGGTTACCCCGAGTTGAGTGTGAAATCAAAGACACCATCTTCACTCATGCGAGAATCGATGATGACTCACAGATAAATATCCTCCCGACCTCTGTGTTTGACAAGCTCAAACTCAGGCCAATCAGAAAATTGAGAGAGATCGTTCAGCTGGCTGATCGATCCATCAAACGGTCGAGAGGAAACATTTCAGTCATCATTACTTTCCAAGGTGCTCTACTACAGGTGGACTTCACGATCATTGACATCGAGCACCGAGGAGAGTTTTCCCAGTCTCCGATTATTCTCAGGAAGCCGTTCTTAGCCTTGGCTAAGGCGACTATAGATTGCGAGACTCGGGAAATCGATTTTACAGCATTGGGAGCGCTTCGACCTCATCCATTCTTTGATAAACTTTACTCTAAGGTGACCCGCACATCCGCTGACAGTCATGACCATCGAGAGGTAGATGAGTCCCACCTCTCTGCTACACCTGAGAGATCGATTGTTCGGACGATCGTTGGATCAGAGACTCCCCACACTTTCACTTCAACAACTGCTTGCACCACCACTGTGACAGCTTCTAAGGAGGACTCACGACCAGAAGCTGACATTGAGTCGGACACGACCTTTATGGACTGCCTTGATCATTTTGATGATCCGACACAAGAGCCCAATAATGCCAAGCCGACTGAGACCACTAGAACCTTCCCGAGACATGTGCTGACCCTCCAGGAATATTACAATCTTTATGGTGACTCGTCTGATGAGGAACCCATAGTCAGCACCACACCACGACCCAAGCCTTCTAAGGAAACAACCAAGACAAAATTAACTCCACTTAAAAACACGGTTGCTCCCTCTTCTAGTCGGCTATCTAATGAGAGGAAGTCGAGAATTGATTCCTCGAGGAGTTCCCCCGAACCTCTCAAGGCGCGTCGCTCTCCACTCCCTCTCAATGATTCAGGTTCTAGAAAACCGACTAAGAAAATTTCCTTCAACATTTCGGAGAAGGAGTTATCAGAGGAATCCTCATCGGCTCCAGATAAGGTAATTTATATGAGTGAGCTCAGTTCGGCTGTTCTTAAGCCTTATCTAAGCAAGCAGCCATGTGTCGACCCACGTTGGACGATCCCTACACCTCATTATTATTCATCTGAGGACGATTCTGACAGCGACACATATGTATATTATCCACCTCCTCGCGTCTGCAAGAAGGTTCGTCACAAACCTTCTTAATCTTTATATATTCTAACTCTTTCTTGTACATACATTCTCTCCCTCCCTCCCCAGTGATTCGAATCACTCGCCCCGGTTCCATATTATCTCATGACTATACTTAGGATAACCAGATCCTAGGTATAGGGGGAGAGTGACCCGCATCTATTCATTGTACATCCACCAGATCACATCGGTTCTCATACTCACTCCTGTCCTATACTTAGGCTGAGCAGAGCCTAAGTATAGGGGGGACTGATGCCCGCCATGTATATACTCATTCATTTCCCCTCTTTTTCTCGTCCGCCCCATTTCTGATCTTCTTCTACACTTAGGCTGCCAGAGCCTAAGTATAGGGGGGCGAGACGACTTCTATACTTTTTGTTATTTTAGCTCTCCTACGCTTAGCCCGAGCTATGTCTTTTTAGTCACTTTCGTGCTCTGAGGACATGGCACACATTAAGTATAGGGGGCGTGTATATATTACATATATACTTTACCCATAGCTCGTACTTTCGCATATTTTCACGATTTTTTGTATATATTTTGCAATAATTATGGGTGGGTAAAAATCGAAAAAAAAATTGTATACTTGTATAATACTTGTAAATCTTTTGTAAAAATTAAAAAATTAAAATTTTGTATACTTGTATAGTATGTACTATATATATAATACTTGTATAAAAAGTTGTAAAATTCTTGTAAAACATACTTTTGTAAAAATTGTTGTATATCAAAAAAAAATCGTTTATTCTATGTACAAATTGTATCAACTAAAAATTGTTGTAAATAATAAAAAATTGTTGTAAACCAGAAAAATAAAACAAAAAGGCTTCTTATTTACTCTTGCATATCATATTATCTTGCATTTTATAAAAGAAAAAGAGTCTTGTATTTTCATTTATCTTCAAAGCATGACATCTGCATCTCATCTGCATATCTTGCATATGCAAAGTGAAAAGCTAGTGGGTTCTGAACCAAGTTATTAGCAGATATGGAGGATGGACTTGATTTGACTTAATCCACCTAATTTCAGAGGAACCTTATAGGAACTGGAGTTAAGATTTCTCAGGTCAAGTGACTTAATTCTTTAAAGTCCGCAAGTCTATGTTCACATGTCATCTTGATTAGTCTAAGTAGAATATCTCGTGCATACGCAGGATTCTTTTAGATAATGACCTAACTTGGACAAGCACTATGCACGTAGCTCTTCATTGATGAGGTGGTGAGGAGGTAGAATCCTTTAGCTTGGAGTAGCACACGGGTGGAAACATCCGTCCTCCTCTAGGGAGGGTAGTGCATCTCAACCTAGTCTGGTGGTGTTGACATCTAAGGACGGGATGCTGTGGGTTGCAATAATGCTTCAAAAGAGGGATAGTCTACTGGCTCAAGAGGAAAAACTCCTGATGTACATGCTGCACCTTCTATATAGTTCCAAAAAAAAGAGAAAAAAAAGAAAAAATGCAAGAACTCCAAAAAAATCAGACAGGTCCAAAAAAAAGAAAAAAAAACCTGTCGGAGTATGTATATTAGCAAAGAAAATGCAGCTGGATGACTTGGCTACACTGGTCAGGCATCCCGGGATAGGTAGCTACACTGGCTACCGTCCATTCTTTTCTCCACCCCCTCCTCTTGATCTGGTCGCACTTGAACTTAGAAGGGAATACCCCACTCCTCGAGGAAAGAGTCAGTGGACCGGGTTATTGAGTTACCTTGTTAGACGAGGTTGTTTCTGAGCCATTTCTGATGTGGAGAGTTACATTTCACTTACACAGTACAAGTAAGAATCATAGTCATCAGAAATTTGCGTTTGAGGATTTGTTCTGACCTGACTATTGAGGCGTCTTGAATAGAAGACTTGTGGAACTTGAAGTCTATTAGGTCATAAGTTCAGGTCCCAATAAGGTTCCGCCACACAATTAATCCAAAGGTTGAGTCAAGCTCCATTTTCAACTTTTGTTCATGACCTTGGTATGGAATCCAATCTCATTTCACTCTTGCATTTCATTTTAGTTGCTCGGGGACGAGCAAGGTTTAAGTATAGGGGGTTGATGAATCTGTGATTCATCACTCTAAAAGTTGAAAATAGAGCTTTGTTTCCGAGTAAATAGCAGCATATTTCCACTTATATTGCATAAATAGCATTAATGCACGCAAGCATAATATCTGCATTTTAGCATTCATATTTGCATTAAATAAGAAGCCAAATTCACTTTTAAATATTCACATGTATATTAGTTAAAATACCATATTTGTATATATTTTATACTAACTCCAAAGCCAATAAAACAACTCTATAGTGTATATATTACTAACATAAATTAAAGAAAAATATCAAAAAAAATACTAACCTATAAAATTGACCAATAAAACCCGAATACAAGTTTGAGATCTTAGACTTTAAAATGCACATATCTCTCTTATATAGCTTCCAAATTAGGTCTACTCACTTTTAAAGTAATATACATTCAGAGACCTTTGAAACAAGACCAATTTCATTAAAATCGGAGCTCGTATGCAAAACTTGGGTTTTGGGCCCCTTTTGTACATTGTACAAAATGACCATTTTACCCCTGTATTTTATCTTTCTATTTTCTTAATTATTAAAAATCCAAAAAATTAGATTAAGTTGTAAATATTCTCCTCATATTTTCCCTATTTTTACTTTGATTTTTCTCTTATTGAAAAATGACAAAAAATTACAAAAGATAAAATGCGGTATTTTATATCTATAAGGTACCACCCAAAAATACATTTTTGTACAGATGATCTCCTTTGATTTTCGGCCCTTCACGAAAGTTGTAGATCTCGTCGAGACGAGCAACTTTCGTGTTGACCACTTTTTGATTTAATCCCTTTTATTATTTCTTTTTTATTTTTGTTTACATTTAATTTTTTTCATTTTTCTAGGAGCGACATGTGGCAGCTCCTGAAGCCGCCACATGTCACTCCATATTTTCTTTATTTTCGATTTTATTTTATTATTTTCGGATTTATTATTATTATTATTTTATTATTACTATTTTAATTATTTTAAGTATGGCCACCACTATCACCACTTCCTCCATCTTCTCCATCCCTTCTCCAACTTCCCTCTCCTCTCTCTTTATATTCCTATCTTCTCCTCCATTGTTTTTCATCCTCCATTCTACGAGTTAGAGAGGTTCGAGCCCCGTTTAATCTGTGAGGTGACAGCTCCCCCTTAGACGTTGAGCGACGACGACCTGCAGGCGAGATCCGCGGTTAGTTTCCGCGTAGCAAACTTCCCGTCAAGATCGCAAAGCTTCTCCGATTTTTCGTCGAACCGGATCGAGGCCACAACCGGAAGCCGCACGACACGGCTCCACAAGCCGACGAACACAGGTGAATTATGTATCTCTGCTTTGTCATATTTTTTTATCTAACATTGTTTGCTCATCTTATTTATCAAACAAAAACCACACCATTATTTTATTCATCTATCACCACCATTCTCATCATCATCATAAAACACTCACACCACCATTGCATTTTCTTTCTCCACATTTTTCCCTCCTTACAGAAGAAATCGCATAAAAAATTACACCACCACCATCAACGTCATCACCAAATCATCTTTCCACCTTTTCATTTTCAATATCATTTCCTGTAAAAAAAATATAAAAAAATTGCAAAAGAAAAAAAAAATAAAAAAAGGCACAGGTCCAGCATCCTTTGGACGTCCGTGCTCCACGCGGCCAACCGCACCTCCTGGCCGGCACCTCCACGCCGCGACAGCGCCCTCCACCGCCACGTGCAGCCCCCAGGACTCCCCACAGCCAGCTGCTCCGCGGGGCAACCTGCCGGCCTCCTCCGCGGCGCGCGCGCTCGGCCCGCGCCCCAGCTCCAATCGGCCCCTGCGCGCGTGACAGCCCCGCGCCTGTCTCCTCCGCGAGGCCACGAGCGGCCGCCGCTGCCCCTCCGTGCGACTGCGCGCCTGCCTGCTCGACACCGCCCACGAGACCTCCAGGCGCGCCGCCTCCAGCCGGTGTGGCGAACGCCCTCCCCTGACGCGTGGCACCCCCGCGCCATCTACGCCACGCGCCAGCCCGCGCGTCAGCGAGGGCCGCCCGCAGCGGCCGTCGCCTCACTGCCGCCCGTCCTCCTCCCGCGACCCCGCCTCGCCGCGCTTGAGCGGCGCCGCCCGCCATCAACTCCTCCAAGGCCGCCGCCTTCCAAATGCCCTAGCCGCCCCCTGTGTGTGCCCTGCATGGGAAGAAAGCAAAAGGATGGTCCATTTTTTTACTTTATTTCATTTGTGTAAATTGCATACTAGATCTGTCATCTTTCATTATTTCCAAAAGTGCCCTTAGGCACAGTTTGAGGTTATTGTTTTCAATTCTGTATTGCGAGGATACCCCTGTAGTTGCATGATTATTTGGACTGCCATTTTCATCCATTTCTAATTCCAAAAATTGCATTGTATAGCATAACTCTAGTTCTACCATTCTATCATTTCTTTGTATTTTTCTGATTTCCAGAACATTTATTGAATTTAATTTGGTAAAAATTGCAATATTTTGCCCATTTTGATTGATTAATTTATTGCGCACTGTCTGCTTATCGAAAAATCTCTGAAAAATCAGTATTGGTAGATATAAGTCTATGCTACAACATATCCAAAAATCATCTCATTTGCACGTATAATTTGTCTTAGAAAAATCATTTAGTGAAAACCTTAATTGATTTTTAATTAATCAATCGTGAAGTGCTTTAAGGAAATTAAAGTTCATTTAGATAGCTCTTAATTAGATCTATTTTTATTAATTTTGTTTCTGAGAAATATGATCGTTTGGTAATTATTAAAATTGGTTTAGTCATTTTCACTAAAGTCTGCATTTTTTATTATCCGTCCATTTAAAAATTCCAAAAAAAATAGTATAGCTTAATTTCATCATAATTCATCATCTAGCCAATTTTCATAAATTTTGTACTTCATTTGTTATCTTAAATTGATTTAACTTTAAATTGGCTTGATATTGCATGTGTCCTTCAAAAAAAAATACCAAAAAAAATCCCGCTTGGAAAACCGTAATCTAATACATCTAACTTGATCTCGAGTTGTTCCTTTGCCTCCTCGAGTCGACCCTGGGGCTTGCCCAGGCTAAAAAAACATCAAACCGCATATAATTTCATTCGGCGATTTAATCGAGTTGTGCGGTTATTTTTTATCGACGCGGATCTATCCGACTGCAACGCACAAGTCAATCCGACAACATAGAAAGGATAGATATCCACGACTCGTCAAATGACAATGCAGGATGCAGTAAAGAATATGATCAGCACATCACATACACGACTGCGGTTTTTGATGAGATGAGTTGATTTTTCACCTGAGGGATTGGGATGAGGAAGTCGAGTCTGGACTTGATCTAATGATGCTCGAGGATGGGATAAAGTCTTTGGAGGCTTCATGAAACCTGAGTGTCAGCAATATTAGCCAGTATGAGAACTTGGTTCTTATACTATTCTCTTGACATTGACCTAAGTGCCTGGGTGTGAAAAATAAATTAGGACCAGGAGTCAGGCTTGCACCAAAAAAGGGCTTTGCATCGTAAATGCTACAAGTCTGGGTGTCGAAGGTACGATAGGTACTCAAAAGAGACACACCCCGATGTACTCCCAGGAAAACATGTGCAGACGGCTCCAACTTCTCTTGACGGACGCACTGATCAACACCAAAAAAAAATGTGTTGCGTAAAAGGCACTAGAGAGAATCCTTGTTCCAATGAGGGGGAGAGAAGAATTGACACAATCCCATGCCCTCCATTTCTGGCATGCCATCTACATTTTCTAAGTCTGACAACTAAAGAGACGGTGGACTGAATGCAAGATTTGATTTATTCCCTAGTGTTGAGGATTGGGTCCTTAGGAGATTTTCTCGGACTAAAACTTTGGGTGAAGACTTGACTCTACTCTCGAAGTTGCAGTCCACACTAAACTTCATATCCTTTAGCTTATATGTACATCAGAGAGAGTCTAGAGAAGTAGAAGAATTGGAAGCCTCTTGATTAAGGCTGGGTTGAACTCTAGAATTTTGGATCTCTAAAGTCGAGTCGACTTGATCAGATTAGATCCTGTATTCACATGCACAAGGGGGTTAATCCAACTTAGTCATTCTTTTTGATGCTCGAGGACGAGCATAGTTTAAGTATAGGGGGGTGATGAACCTCAGTTTCATCATCTTTATTTCCTATAATTAACCCCCTTGCTTAAAGTTTTGTCTATAAAACCCAGTTAAAGTGTTGTAATTAACAGAGTCCTAAATAATTAAAAAATCACAAAAAAATGACAAAATAAAAATCGTGGTATTTTTAGACTTAAAAATACCCTCAAAAATATTTCGTATCTTCATTTGATCTCTTTTCCAGTGTCGGTCAACATGAAACTTGTAGATCTCGTCAAGATCTACAACTTTCATGTTTTGAGTTTTCTCAAATTCGGCCAAATTAACCTCCAAAAATCAAAAATACTTTTGCAATAATCCGATTGGGCCACGTGGCCCATTCTGGGGGCGCCACGTGGCCCGGCTCTTCTTGTCTTATCCGCCTGTGTTCTGGACCGTCAGATCTCCTCCTGAGATCCAACGGTCCAAAACGTTCCACGCGCGCTTCAATTCCCAACCGCCCGATCATCTCCCGCCCTTAATCTGCACCACACATCCGCGCTTAATCTCCAAAACGGCACGTGTCGTCTTCCGCCGCCCTTCGATCGCGCTTCAGATCTTCCATCGTGGCCGCTTCTTCCGCCTCTTTCCTCTGCCGCTCGATCAACCCTAACATCTAATCCAGGCCATCCGTTAGCACCGTGACCGCAGCTCGCCACGTGGCTCAACCGCTGCACCTCGATCGTATCGGCCTGGATGTTATCTACGCCGCTCTTTCACGCTTAGATCTCCACCGTTGGATCTCCAGATCCAACGGTCAGAGGTCATCGTCAACCTCCGTCTCTTCCTTGTGCCCACATTTTCCACTCCGCGCACACCTCGCCCCCTTCCTATTCTCTTGACCACCTCCGACCACCTCACACCTTTCCAACCACCTCTCGGTCCTCCCCACTCTTCCCTCTCCCTCGCGCACTCCTCCAAGACCCACGACTCCCTTCCAGTCATCCCACAGCTGCCCACAAACCCACGTCGACCACCATCACTTCCGCCATCTCCGCCCTTCAAATACCTCGCCCTCCCACCGTTCACCAGTGTCCGCCTTTACGAGGGAAATCGCCCAGCCCTCCTCCGTCTCCATATGACAGGGGGAGGCGGAGGATAGAGCGATGACGACGAAACCTCACCGGTGAGACCCTCCGCCTTGAACGGCGGAGCTGCGGCGCCCTAACGCCGCCCGAGCTCGCTGGGATGGCCGCCCAGCATGTTGCGAAGACCCGAGTTCCTTTTGGAGCTCAAGCACAGGCCCTTCGATCCGCCCCATCGCCGGTAAGTCCTCTTCTTCTTCCTCTGTAATTTTCCCTTAATTTCATTTGATTTTTTAGGTCGCTAAATCCCCTTTCCCGCTCCGATGACCACTCCCGTAGCTTTGACTTCGTTACCCCTTTTTCGCGCAGCCTTCCGATCATCCTCCCCCTCTTCCGCAACCTTAGTTCACTCCCAACCCACCTCCTCCGCCCTCGCGGCGGAGGAGCTCCGAGCTCTCCACTTTCTTCGCCCTCGACGAGCTCCCGCTTCACCTCCACTACGCACACACCACAATCGCACGCTTCGGCTATGTGTCATTAACCTGCAGGTGAATTTTCTTCAATGAACGGAGCTCTCGCCGGAGCTTTCTTCATCAACTCCACTCTCGACGACCGAGCTTTGATGAGCCAATCCAAGATGCTTGATGTCCTCCCCGAGCTTCGAGCGACATCGACCTAATTCTAAGAAGCTTCGGGGAGGTCCATAGCAGCCGAGAACGGGAGGCGGAGCTCGCGCGACTTCGCCGGAGCCCTTAACGCGCCACCAGCCTGCGGATGAGGGAGAAGAGCAGCCACCGTTGGATGGTCCACCCCCGGTGACCATCCAACGGTCCAGAAGAAACAACGTCGCCCCGAAGCACCGTTACCAGCAGCACTTGGATCATCACAATCCAAGGGCCGACATTCGGCCACGTGGCAGAGCCAGAGCTTCACCGAGCCTCATCCCCCGAGCCTCCAGGCTTGGGATGTCCGAACCTCTACGAGCCTGCACCGAGCCGAAGCCTCCGCCCGAGCCAGCCGAAGCTTCCTCCGAGCCTCTGCCGAACCCAAGCCTACGTCCGAGCCTGGATCGCACGTGCTGCGCACGTGCTACCTGGGAAATTTGCAGAGGAGCCCACTAACTTCTCCACATTTGCAAGCAGGTCCAGATCATGTGCAGTCCACGTGCATATTGGGCATTTTGCACTTTTGCCCTCGCGACTTTCAGCATTTGCAAAAATGCCCCTGTGCTTGTGGACAATTTACAGGGAAGGACTCGTCTTTATTTTTATTGCATTTTAGTCCCTCCCAGGGACCTGTTTGTAGGTAACTTTTTATGTTTTCTTTCATTTATGCCCTTATCTTTGATCTTGCATATCTTGAGCATAGAGTATCCGATTCAGTTGATTTCAGTTCCGTTTCGAAGCTTGTTTGATGCACTTTTTAATGGCATGTTTAATTCGCAGTTCTGGGTACATGAATTCTGATGTGTTATTGTATTTACCATGTATCCCTTATTATTAACTTATGCCTTGTTCACTTCATCAATCAAGCTTAATATTTTAGGTAAATCTGGAATTGATTCATATTTTATTTGCTCATCATATTTGCTCTGACTTAGGGTATATTTGAGTGCATTTCATGGCATCTATTTGCATGATAAAAATGTTTAAAAAATGCATGTTTAATTTTAATGCATTGTTGTGTCTCTGCATGATTTGACCTATATGCCTCTAACTCAACATTTAATTAAATAAACTTAAATCTGATTAATACGAGAGAGGCTCGTGTCCCTGAGTTCGACCTTCGTTTCTTGCCAAGTAAAATAAAAATTACGATCATCTCATTTTGATCTATTATTGCATATATTTAAATGAGTTGATCTTTTGATGACCAAAATCGGCCCGACTGCTACGACATGTTGAAGTACTAATCTAGCACTCTTAAAGGGCCGATTTTGCGGATCGTCACTCTCCTCTGTCGGATCTCATCTCCGTTAACTCTCGACGCACATCTGCCATGAATGCTCCATGGTCTCTAATCTGTCACTACATCATCTCCAAGGAGGCTAAGAGTGTGTTGTTGATGGCGGTCTGGTCAAGAACGTACGATGATCCCTGCAGCTGCTTATCGGTGTGTCCCTCACTGTTGGCCATCTCTCGGGTCTCTACAAAGGCAAAAGACCTCAACTCAGGTGATGTCAAATGAACGTATAATTGTGATGGCCTCTGCTCTAGCACCTCAGAGCTGGAAGAAGGGTGGTTGATGGGAAATAGGTTGGTAGAGAACTCAGGTTGGGAGAGCTGTTCAGGGCTCTTTGAAACTGCCCTAGATGAATGAAAAGGAGTGCTCGAGAGCGATGCTATCAAAGGCATCCTAAGGGACCTCCTTCCCATCATCGTGATGCAGGGAATTATGATGATGAGATTTGCAATGCAAACAAGATCAGAAATCAAACTCCCAATTCACCTACTCAACACTAAAGATGATGATTGTGAGAGATTGATCGTTAATCTTGTAAATTTTATTTAGGTGATCAATCAATCTATCATAGCGATTAAGCGAGTTGTTGGGGATCCGATGCTCTCAGGAGACTGGCCCAATCCCATAGTTAGTTTTTCCCAGCCAGTACGAGTACGGACCGTTTACTGGCAACCTGATCTGCCCAATATTCTAAGGAAGTCTCGGACCGATTACCGGCTACCCAGTGAAGTCCTCACTGGAAAGCAACCAACCGCAAGACCAGTAGTCTGAAAGGAGTTCAGTTATGGCTCTACCTAGTGTGCAGGTCACTCTCTCACTGTAGATAAATCAACCAAAGAGGGGGTGACACTCCCCAAAATAGAGATTTTTAGATGTGGTGTATTTTAGGGTCCAATTTGCATTAGTAGTCCTAATTTTATTTGTTTTCACTTTTTATGTATTTTTTTGAAAGAAAACAATGCCTAACAATTTTTTTTATTTCCTAGGTTGTTTTGAGTCCAATAAAACAGGGGGAGGAAGCTGAAAAAGCCGATGCACGATCAAACACTATGATGCATGCAGAGATAGAAATGTTTACCTAACTCCAGCACTCTGCATGCAAGGTGATCCGTGCATAAAAGTAAAGACGGAAAGTAAACTAATCTAAATGATGCAAAGAAGAAATCGACCTTAGACGAGCAACTTCAATTGATCGTGAAGAATAGATAGCTAACTAATCAGAGAGAGAGGCATGAGTCTGGTCTCAGATGTCGATCGATGTCCGTCAAGATGGATCCTGCCAGTGTTGTATATGACTTCTAGCGACACGTGGCCTCTCAATCGATTAGGTTAGCTTTTTCTTATTGATCATTAGCTAGGTCCAATTACGTTCTATAGGAATAGAATGAGCAATTAGGTGTGGGGCCTTAGATAAGTACGTCACAATCAACAAAAGTCCTAAGTATAAGTGCTAAAACTTCAAGAATCAAAAGAAAATAAAAGACGATAAAAACAAAACACGAAAAATGTGGTGAGGTCCTCCGAGTACATCGGTACTCGGCAAAACAGACCCCGATGACTATAAATGCAAATAGAGTCCAAGTCCACTAATATAATAATAAACAAAGTTTCGTAGAAAAATAAATCTCATCTATAGGCTATAACTACTCTCTCCTAACTCCTGCTCCTCCTGTTGTGTGGTCTCCTCCAACAAAAAGTTGAAGCATCCTCAAGAGGTTCCTCATACAAATAGTAAAACATAAATGTTTCAGACAACAGTTATATCAAATAGAGGCAAGGAATTAATAAAAGAAAAATAAAAAGAAAAATGACTACTAAGTCGTGCTCCCCGGCAATGGCGCCATTCTGATGACATGCCAGGCAAATCGGGTTAAGTAATATCAAGGGTCATTGCGACCTAAACACTAGGTGTAATCTGCAAGAAGAAATAACCACTCAGAACATATCAAAGACAATCAAGCATATGTAAGCGAATCACTTTTTATTTACCCGGTATATCAATCAAGAGTCGAACACAAGGAGCTCGAGAAAACCTACGAAGCAGTCAAATCTTTGAAAATGAAATAAAACATTTTTTAGTGGTTTTAAATTTTTGCAATTTTTTTATGATTTTTAATAAGGAAACAAAAACAACAAGAAAAGAAAAACAAACACAACAATCTTTTTGTAATTTGCTTTAAGGCGAAAAATGCTCAGAACATTAGGATGAAAATATTTTTGGTTTTTAAGGTTTTGAAATACTTTTGAAAATTTTTTTGTGATTTTTTGCTGTTTTTGTAATTTTATAAACATCAAACAGTGACTAAAAATGTAAACAATGCACAGTTAGGATTAAATTGCAAGTTAAATATAATTAAAATACCCTAAAATCTAGGGTAGTAATTTTATGAGAAAATACAAGTAAAAACCTACAAACAGGAACAAAAATGAGAATTTTTTAATTTCTCTTGAATTTCATATAATTTTTATAAGATATTAGGTGTTTTGTAATTTTTAGGGTTTTTTAGTGATTTTCCAAACAAAATTAAAACGGTAGCTAAAGCACACAAAAATGCACTAATAGAATTTTTTTTGGAATTTTTAAGATAATTTCGACTTTTTATGGATTTTTAAAAATAAACAAGGTACTTTTTATAGGTTTTTGATTTTTCAAAAATAATAAACGCAAACAAATTAATCCAATAAAATTACACAAAATACTAAAGGCAGCAGGAGTTGGTGGTAATTTTTAGATAATTTTTCGTATTAATTTTATAATTATTAAGTCCAAAATACAATATGTAACTAGGTACAGTTTATAGGGACCTATGTGCAATGAAAATAAAGTTTTGGGCCTAACAATAACACAAGAGAAATATACAGGGTCGAAGTTGCAAAAAGTCCAAGCTAACACATGCACAACACGTGATCTAGACTTACAGGGTATAAGTGCAAATTCTACAAACTCATCATTCAGTTCATAACAACATAGAAGTTCATACAAAATACTGCATATAACCCAAATAGCATGTGGAGATGCACGCGAGTTATATTAGGCAGGACTAAAGTGCAAATATCAGAAACTGCGAGGTCCTGACTGTAAAAAGTTCACAACTACAACAATTATTTATTAGATGAAATCTAAATGCAGAAAAAAATGAGGGAAATAGGGAAATATACCCTTTGCAGGCGCATGCAAGGCACGTGGGGTACGTGGCGGAGGTGGCAGCTGACGGCTCGGATCTGCTTCACTCAAGATTTGACGGTGCATGCATGTGGTGCAGATGTACAGATCTGATCAAGTCTGACGAGATCAGACGATGCAGGGAATGTCGGCCTGGATGGACGTTAATCGTGCATCTGACGCTTTTGATAAAAGGGGGCGAATGGATGGTCAGGATGGAATCTGGATGAGAGGGTCTCCATCGAACGACGATTGAGGATGCTAGAAGAACTCTTCCCCACCGAGCATCACCAGAGCATGGACCATGATCCACGGCCCTGATGTAGCTGCGGGAAGTCTTAACACGGTCGTGGAAGTATTCCGCGTTTGGTAGAGGACTCTTATGAGGTCGATTGTGGTCAGATGGTCGTGTATGGTGGCGCAACCTAGAGATGCTCTGCCTGAGCTATTGGTGACTCAAATGGGCTCCTCTACACATTCTGGCACCTACAAAAGGAATGGCAACTCGGAGGCATAGCTCCGGTCGAGGTTATTGCATAAGTATATAGAAGAAATGATGGGGAATGGTGTTAGACCTTCGGTGACAGTGAGAGAGGAAGGTCTCGACCTTAATCATACCTGAACGGGAAGTTCTAAGGATGATCAGGTTGTGGAACGAGATGCGGGGTGAGTCAGAGTGCTAATCGGAATGAGTGCATGGGTGAAACAAAGCTCCATCCAGCTGGTCGGAGTAAGGGAGAGTACGGCGATGCAAAATGGAAAGATTGGATCAAATAGGCAAATGCAATGGATAACTACGATACCTGAAAAGAGGCTCCTAGGCTTCAGGCGATGATGGATGTCGAGGTGACGACCTCGACCACGCTACGACGGGTGGGGAGGATATTCACGGCGGAGGACTCCGGCTACGTTGGGAAGATCCGGCTTTAAGCCACAAAACTCCGCTCCAAAGGCTCCTACAAGTTGTTGTCACTCGGTTAGACGTGTCTAGGGGTGAAGGAAGAGGCAAGGCACGAGCTACTGCTCAGTGGAGGCGGAAGAAGATGTTAAATATGGTTCCCAAGGGTCTGAAGGATATGGGATAATCCTCAAGCGCATCATGGAAACGTGAGCATCGTATCGAATACGACGAAGAACGACTAGTCGTACTAGTTGTTCTATGCAGCAGAATTTAAAAATATTTCATGTGATGAAACCACATGATCCAAGAACGATTCTCGGATCGTTTCATCTAAAACCACATCAAGTATAAAGGAATACCTCTTGTAGCGTGGTTGATCGAGTCTCTACGAAAAGAGACCTCCAGTCTCAAGTCCGATCGTCGGAGAAGATACTTGCGAGCACGGGGATGAGTCGTGTGATCCTCGCAATCCAAGAAGTTGATCCAAGCACGGTGAACTCCTGATCTAGTCGTACGAGATCAAACACCTTCTTTGTGAGAGAAGCACTCCAAAGAAGATGGATAACCGAGGAACTTAAAGGCGGCGTTGCGGTGGCAATGCGACGACGAAGCCTCTCCTCTAGGGTTTAGTGGACGGCCACCAATGGGGGAGAGAAGAGGGTTGACGTGTGGTAGGAGAGAGAGACAGAGAGAGAGTTGTATATCAAATTGCATACCCCTAGAGAGCAAGGCATGCCTCTCTATTTATAGAGTTTTTGGAGTCCATGGATCACAATCCTTGAGACACACCAAATCAATCGATGAGATTGATTTGTGCCTAATCCAATGGTCAAGATTGTTGTTGGTAAAAAATCAACAACTAAGAATTTAATTTAGATTAAATATATTTGATAAATCAAATACAATTTAATACTAAATTAAATCAATCAAATATGGAGAAATTAGCATGGATATTACATCTCTACATGGAATAGGTAGGACGACTACCAATTTCCTTGTGGGACTTGGTAGCCGTCCACCATGATTCCATGGTGGAGGCAATCTCATGCATGCTCATGAGATTGCATATCTCCATGAAAATCTCCCATCTTTTACAACAAATTTTGTTGTGATTTATTCTAAAAAAATAATTCACAATTAATTTTGAGAATATTTCAATCTTACCATTGAAAATTTGTTAATCATATTCACAACCCAAAACAAAAAATAATTTACATTTTCAATTAATTATACAATGTGAATCCAATTCACACCAATAATTAATCAACAAATATAAATCATAATTAGATCTCTCTAATACTTTATAAATCACATTTATAATATATTATAAATAATTGGATATTGGTATCAACATTATTCTTATCCACGATAATTAAATCACATTTAATTATATTGGATAATTATCCAAATGCATCAAGATAATCAAATCACATTTAATTATCAATATTTCTATGCTTATATATAATTCAACTATGGAATCATTCTTGAACCCTTTCAAGAATAATGCACTTTCTCTGTAGATACTTGGAGATAAGGACAGGGTGATTGTATTGTTCCACGTATAATTACTTGGATATTGAGATCACATCTCAAATCCAGATCTCATGTACCTCCCACAGATGCTTGATTGAATCAAGGTTGTAGACCTAATCTTCTCATTGCATATGAATCTCATTCAGATCAATGTTTAATACATGGACTGAGATTAGGTCACTTCTCTACTGAGAGGAGTCACTAAAATCCAAACCTGTTTCATCACTCCCTTAGAATGGAAGCGTCATGGTTATACAATCGTTTATGATCATATCACCCTCAGGTATTCCTAAAACATGTACATCCTACATACTGGAGGTCTTATGATCATCCTGAAGATATAGATCAATTTTATACTATCATCTTCTGGATTTGATCACCAAGTTTCTCAATCTTGGTCATTGGGAATTGGTATCGATCATTTGCTTTCCCAAAGTATATATCATACCTGCAAATTTTTGTCATGCTTCTAAAGCATGATGATCATGCATGGAATTTGATCAGTCCCAATACCTCGTGAGTGAGCTCATGTCTTCCGGTTCACAAGTGAACCTGTATGATCCCTTTGAGAGATCTTATTACTTATATGACCTTACATGCACACCAGCTCATCGGTGTATAGACCTTGGTTAGATCATCAACCTATTGGTCTACCAAATGTACATAATTAGACATATAGTAATACATCTGTCTCTAGTCAGAGGATGCATGCCTATGGTGTGACAGTATTCAACATAGGACTTTTGTTATCTCGATCTCGTTATGTCAATCCTTTGACTCAACTAATCTGACACCTTAGAATCTCTATTCCTATGAAGAGGACTTGCATCAAGAGGTTGGTCAGTTATCAGCCTAAATAAGAAAGGATTGCCATCTCCTACTCAGGATAGAGATTATCTCTCAATAATCATTTGACGGTTCTTGATGAGTCCTCAATCTAACTCTTTAGATATTCATCCAAGCACCAGCCTCTATGGTTCAATAACTGAATCAACAGCTGTATGATCATCGAGATTGCCAAAGTAAATAACCCTAATTGTACTAAGGGACCTATTATGCAAATTGGTTATTCGTCATTTCAGATCAAGGAATGATAATCGCAACAACATTTATTGCATAATGGCTCGTCGTGGGAACGCATGTCCAACAGGCTCTGGAATGATCGCGCGAGAGTGCGTAACCCTAGGAAGATCCGTGCCTTCCTAGGGATCCGAGAAGGTTATGGATCCAAGGAAGAGGCTCGGCCGAAGAATCGGAACCAGAGGTAGTCGGAGCCAGGCGAAAGAATTGGGAGAAAATAGTCTGGCAAGAAGATGGGCGACCCGACCTGGAAGGAAGCATTGGATGGAGTCAACAAAATCCATGGACCAATCATAAAATCGGAATATATAAAACAATTAAAAATTCAATAAAAATAATAAAAGAATTCAAAATAAAAAATGTATAAAACAAAAATTGTTTATTATTTTTCAAACTATTTTTCTGTGATTTCTTATTATTTTTATGAAAAATAAATTAATGTATATACAATATATAGTATTATATATAGGTATAATATACCTATGTAGTATGTACAAGTATTTTTATTTTATTATTTTTACACAAATACCCTTGTTTTATAATTTATTTGTTTATAACATAATTTTAGAAGTGTAAAATAATTTTTATTTTATTTTTAAAAAATCATTTAAAGGTACGTAATAAATAATGGATGTAATATATACAAGTGTGTTTTGTACAAGGAATGAAGGGTTTTATTTTTTTATTTTTCTGATTTTTGTTTTATTTTTATATTGTTTCTTGGATTATATAAGTGGGTGTAAAAATAATTATTTTATTTTATTTTATAAAAAAAATTATATAAAGAATATGTAAAAATATAGGTAATGTATACAAACATAGTGATCCCTATCTCTCTCTACTTATTTTATTTTGTGTTCAGGTCAAGACTTAACCTTCTCTTGGGGTTTGGGTCACTATGTATTTATTCTAAATACTCGTTCCTTTTTCTTTTCCTTTCTTCTTTTATTTTGCCAAAAACATGCTTAATTATGCAATATTAATACAAGCATGCAGATTGCTAAGTTATTATATTTACAGATATTTACATGATGTTTTGGCAAGAAAAAGAGATAAAATAAAATAATAAAGAGTGAGAATCAGGGATTTATCAGTTGGCTTTCTTGGTTTCACGCTTATACACGATATTAGGACTCGGAGTAGAACTAGGTGTGGACGCATCAAATTCTATTTCGAGCAATAGTATTGTGAGAGGTGTTCCATGATGTGGTTTGAAGTTGGAGAAATTGGGTTATTATTTTTTCTTATTTCTGATTGAACAAATGCCCTTGAGAGTCACTTAAGATAACTACCAAGCTTCAGTGTAGCAGAGATCTGCGAGTCACATACTTGCGTGTGCAAAATTAATATGAGAAATGATTCATTATCAGGTATCAATAATGGAAATTGTATACCATTGTAAATTCTAACCAACTATTGGAAATATTAAAATCAATGTGTTATTTGTCAAATGATTAATAAATTAATAAATAAAAATCAGTTATCATGTGATCTAATGTAAATTAGAATAACTTGGTATTTTTCCATTTATATAATATATGCATATATATATATATAGATAGAGTTGAGTAGGCATACCTTGCTTACCCCTAGAGTAGTTTTTATAGTATTTATATCATTACTAGACAATTTCTCATAACGTTACCCTTGTGTATATCAAGCAAGTGCACGTGAGCAGTAGCCGTAACAGTAGCGGTTTTTGATGAGATCGAACTTTCTATGTCATACTTGCACCAAATGTCGTGCATTACTTAGTGTAGTTTATTTGCTTCCGTATTATTTTTTATTTCTTTTAGAGAATATTTAATGAGATATTTGGAGAGTTTTTCTGCTATACAATTTTATGGCTTTATGTTGTATCTCATTTTGTGGACATTGACTTGTTGGACATTATTAATGTGAATGAATTGATGTTGTATTTACATTTCATTTTATATAGTCTCAAATTGTTATAAATATATTTCAAATATTAATATAATATGCATAAGCCGGTTTTTTGAATATCATATATCATAAGCATATTTGGACCTTAGGTCCGACGCTCCCGTACCCTCGGTTTCGGTAGCCGGAAGGGCGGGCTGTTGCAAAGGACAATTTTTTAAAAGCTCCTTAAAAATCCTAAGCCAAAAAGTATTGAGAAATAAAGTCAAAACTAAAAAATACAAAGCGAGAGAATAAATTTCAATATAAATAAAAGATTTTTAATCTTTGACAAGATTTGGAAGGACCAATTTACAAGTACAAAAAACTACGCTCCATATTTCAAAAGCAGTCCCCCATTGTGGGTGCTCTTTAGATACAATAGGGTTTTTGCATGGGTACATGATCAATTTTTCATTATTTCATGGCCAATTAACTAGATTAGTACATCTGTCACCTGGAGGCATCATCCTCTCCCATGAGTGTATGCGATTGGGTTGGAACAGAGCTTCAACCAGTCTCACCTTCCCTAGTACTCTGTTTGTGATGGTAAAAGGCAACAAGATCTTAGATGACCTCACTGTAGACTTGAGAACAAAGGAAATTTTTGTATAGTGAAAGTTTTAAGCTTAATGAGGCCACCTCGAGGTCTTCTCTTCTACCTTATATCGGTAGATTGGAATCCACGTGAATGAGGCTCATCTAGCAATAATAGGGCCCCTAAATTGATGGCCAAACACGTTGTGATTCTTCCTGATGCATTGTGAGTGCAAATTGAAGCGTGGAGCTCCAAGGAAAAGGATCTCACCGAAGGCGAAATAGATCCTCAATGAGGTGGAAGATGAAAAGGATGATTGCAGATAGAAATGCTCGAAACCATGTGAGAGAGGTAGAGGAACAAATCCTCTACCCAATAAGGGGTAGAGGAGGATAGGTTGCGAGAAAGTGAAAAGAATTTATCGTGAATGACAATGGCTGTGGACTATACAAGATCACATAGAACTAAAATTAAACCTTACGAATTGTGAAGTTAACTAAGGCAAAATAATGAAGATGAGACGCACTACAAATTCGAAAAAAATGATGGAGTAATAGAAATGTGGATTTCCATGCAATATCACCATTTATAACATCAACATTAGTCAGAAATGAAGGCCACTTTGACATATTGGGGGCTCAAACAAGGTTAAGAGCGCCTTGGATATATGCTTAGGAATTCTAGTTTCCTCTATATGGCCCTAGAATGTGTCTTCGATGCTTGAATCACTAAAAGAAGCTCTCAGTGAGATGAGGATTATTGCCCCTGACTTGAGGGTAATATAAAGGGCCATGAGTTTTAGGGTTTCTAAGAAATAAAACTATATGCCACCTTTCGAATGGTGCTAGCAATACGATTTTGGAATGGAAAGATCATACAAATGTGGATCACATGGTGTGCCATGAGCCATCACGAGGACAATTGGAGGGTGAGGTAGTAGAGGTGGTGTTGGGGCACGAATGACCTGATAGGGATGCAGATGTGTATGTGTATGCGCAATCGACCACCACCACGAAAGCACGTGAAGAAAAGAACAACCATATATAACGGTGGTCAGTCACCTCTCGTGACCACATGAGAAGAAAGATCACTATAAATTAGAACGAGTACAACTCTCTCAGTTCCCTCGCTCTCTCGTCCCGTCCCCTCCTAGGGGTTACATTGCTCTTGTGGTGGTATTGAGGCAATGATTCCACCCCTTCAATATATACCCCAGTTACAACCCTATAGTCTTGTTCCCAATAGGACTATAAATAGAATACAACTCAATTATTGTTAGGATTAAGAGTCCAATCCCATTAGGAATCCCAATCCTAATATAATCATAATCCTAACACGTGGAGGACAACTTGTCATGGCACCACGTGGCGCTAGTACGAAAATTCAAAAAGATGATATCTTTGTAAATGCCATTAACATAGTAAGTGGCCTTAAAATGAAAAATATTACACATGAAAAATGTGTACATTTTAAAACTCTACAATTTTGTTTTAGGGGCAAGTGCTAATTCGTCCATATATAGAAGTCAGTATTTTGGGATAATATATATGTAAATAATGGTATTTATTTATTTTACTTTAATTTCTTGCTAATATCACATATAAAATTTTATTATAATATTAAATTATTTTGATATGCTTTCCTATTTTAATTTACACTTTTGGCTTGATAAGAAGCATGTTATAATGTTTATACCAATATGAATGCAACCATTTTTGACATATGTACAATCTTATTATTTGTGTATATTTTCTATTTGACATGGTTGTTTTCTTAGTAAATTTTCAATAAAAATAGAGATTCATGAAATATATACAAAATTAAAAGCAATAAAAAGACTTTAAAATGCACTATGCTAAAATTGTTACAGTTCAAAATATAATTGTATTAGTGTATAATAGGGTCCGAACCTAATTTTTCAAAAAAACCAACTCTATATACATGTTGAGACATGTTCTAGTGCAGAGGAGGGAGTCGTATGCTCCACACAAGGAGGGAGAGATGTTGCAAAACTTGACCCCTCACAATACCCTAGGTGGTCGGAACAACAATCAACCCACACGGTATAAATCAATTAATGAAGGAGAAGGTGTGAATCAAAATTTATTATAAACCCTACAAAAATGATTGTATAGTGACAAACTAAGTAGGATATCGAACACAGAGAACACACGATGTAGCACTGAATAATATTTATAAATAAATAATGAATAAAAAATATCAAGATGTATATATAGACATGCATAATATTAACCAAGAATGTGGGTTTTTAGTTATATATATACATATTATATTTTTATATTTCCTTTTTATATTTTTAAATTTTTATGTTTTCTCTTTTTTTGTTTAAAATTATAATAAGGTATGTATTAAGATTTTTAATAATATAATAAGTATATGGGTATATCTACACTATATAAAGTGTTATATATATAGAAATAAGTAAAAATGACCAAAATATAGGAAATTAATATTTTTAAATTGGAAATTTTATAATATTTTTGGGATTTTTCAGTAAATTTTGATAATATTTAGGGATTTTAAAGTTCTAAATACACCAAATCAGTGAAATTTTAATTAGATCACATAGTTTGAGATTTAAAAATATTTAATAAATCCAAAAATTCTCAAAACTATTTTTAATATGTACTAATATATATAAGTAAAAATATAGAACATGTATGAGTATTTTTTTATTTTTAGAATAGTTTTATAGTTTTTATAGGATTTTGGGGCTTTTTATAAGTTTTCTTTTATATTTTTTAGGGATTTTTGGTCTGAAGGTATAAGATACTATACTAAGCACGTAATATTTTTTAGAAATTTTTAGACTCCATTTTATAAATGTTTTTGGGTTTTTTAAGACAAACAAATACTGGCCGTGGACTTTTTGATTTTTAGAAAATAGAAAATGGACATAAAATGCAAATGTAAATATATAGCGTGAACAAGCATGCATATAAGCACATACTCCTATTTTTGGTGATTTTTAGGGCACGGTAATTATTTTTAATAAAAAGGAAATAACACAAAAAATATTTAACCAAGAAGGGATATAATTGCAAATAAAATGAAAGGAGAGGAGCAGAGTGCAATTTAACCCAAGGTTTAACACGTATATTCAAACTTAATATAATAACTGATAATTAAAACAACCTACGATGGGTTCCATGCAATATTCACAAGATAAAACGTGTGCACGCACGTGACTCTTGCATGGACTAAATTGTATTATATGATAAGTTCCAGTGGCTACTTACAATTTGTCCACAACTTTTTAAACTACATATAATATTTATAGGATGTTTTAGCAAATACAAAAAGGTAGAGGGAGGACTATGAAAATTACCCACTTAACGCTTGGGATCCAACCATCCACAGGATACCGTGTGTCTGATCGTGTTGCCTTCTTCGTGTACCCCTTCACGGATATTCAACGGTCTAAAATAGATATGGACCAATGTTCCTAATCGAACGACGTTGAGGGGCGTTGCAAGAACAACAAAGAACACACTATTGGAGAACGTCGATCCTTCATGCCTCTGTGCTCCGGTGGTCAATCAATCCTCCAATAGGCCCAACAGGTAGCCGGGCTTCCTCCACGTGCAACGGCAACCTCCAAGGATGGTGAGGGAGCTCGCGGTGCTCCGGCGAAGTCGAGGCACCTGGAGCTTCTCTAATTGGTCATCAAAGTCCCAAATGAATCTGCGGGCCTGCAATTTAGCACCAAAACATTCCTGCATGAGAGGACTATCTCCTCGACCCAGGGATTGATCAAAATGAAGGGGGAAATGGAATCGAGGGATAGCTCCAGCATTAGGCGGTGGAGGGAGCTCCGAAGACCTTCAATTCAGGCAGAATCGAGAGGGATTTTGTGGGAAAATTGCGGAGAAAGCATGGGGAATCAAAATGGGGTGATGGATGGGACGATTACGATTGGATCACGGTGAAATCTACTTCGAGCTCGAGCTCCAGGTCAAAGATAGGTTTATCGATTTGACCTACTCCAAGCGATTAATTATGAAAGTAAATGCTTAAACGAAACCTACAGATGAAAGAGTACCTAAGATGTGAAGAAGCCAGGATCCTTATTTACAAAAGGACAACCAGAATCGATCTATTGAGACTCAGTTGTTGCTACACTAGGCCTCTCGATTGTTGGTGAAGGAGATGATGTGGAATATGATGCTCTCTCAGTGGTTTGATCTCCCAACCCCAACTGGTGCGTAGGTGGTTGCAATCTCCTACTGCTCCTGAGATTAATGGCATCAGATAATCATGTAAAATCAAGGGTCATACCTGTCTCGGGTGGGGGTGGGCTATTGGCAACCTGCTCCTTGCATCTGAAGTTGTTGGGTTGGCTTCGACCTGAGCTAGGATCAGTGTCTTGGTAGTGGTCAGGTCGTCGATCCGTTGAATCAGTTCGTTCGTGTTCTTCATGAGTAGTGCAAGTTGGTCCAATGTGGGTTTCACCAAAGGGGCATCAGGGTGCTCAATGATTGGTTGTCGTTGAGACTGATAGTGTAGAGGCTATTGGGAACCATACAGAATCTGATAATCAGGACGAGGAGGAGGATATGGATATTGTCAATAATATGCAGTCTGTTGTTGGCTAGGATGAGAACAATATACATACTATTGTTGTGGCGGGCCTTTTCTCCAGTTTTGAAACTATGGTGGAGACTGATAGTGAGGATAGAACTATTGGTGCTGGTTGTGATGTTGTCTGCCTCTTTGAAACTTGTGGGCGGGTCTCTAACCCTGTTGTAAACTCAATTGGCCTTTCCCCGACGGACGGGACTGGTTTTGCTCATGGTCGAACTAGATGTCGTTCATCTCTTGAATGACAGGTGGAGGTGGACACTGATGCTCAGGAATGTAGGATACTTCCTATTGGTACGTAACTATATGTTGTGATGCTGTTGGATCTGATCAGGGGTCTGCACGTAGTAGACGTGATGAACTGTAGATGGTCCTCCGCTACTCTATTGGGTGGGAGAATTCTGCTCCCTAGTAGAGGTATCGGTTGCTACACTTGCACTGTCGATTGCAATGATCATATTCACAAGAAGCTCCAGGTGCCTTGTTATCTCATCCAGCTTGTCCAGGCTCTTAATCCTCTGTTCGATCACTTTAAGCTTCTCAACATCCTTGGATTGTCTCTCAATTATCTCCACTTTGGATAGGTGGTTTCAAATGATGATCAGGTCAGAGTTATCCACCGTATCCATTTCATGAGATGCCGTCATATTGACAGCCTTATGGGGAATTGAAGGGGAAGTGACAGGGTGCTTCTGAAAACCACGTGAAGAAGAAAGAGTTGTTGAGCTCTTCGCAATCTCCTCAAAATTGTGATAAAGGACATCCTCATCCTTGTTGAAGTGACTCCCTCCACAAGAAGCATCTACCAGCTTCTGATTCTCTATGCTTAAACCCCCAAAGATGTTTTGCACAAGTCTTGTCTTTGGAATATCGTGATGGGGGCACTTCTCCCTCAAATCTTTAAATCTTTTCCAAGCCTCGTGAATAAGCTCATGGGACATCTAGGAGAAGTTAGCAATCAAAGATCACATTTGGTTGAGTCATCCGAGCATATTATAATTGTTCAGAAATGCAAACCTCAACTCTTCCCAAGTGGTGACAACCTTTCCCAAGTGGTTTAACCAGTACAAAGCTTTGTCCATCAGACTAAACTGGAAGGTTGTCATCTTCACTACCTCTAATGGCACATTTGGGTAGTGTTTTGTTCCACAAATACAATCGAAATGTTGGAGGTTTACATATGGTTCTCCATTAATATTGCCATGGAATATTGAGAAAAGAGGCAAAATAGTGGGCTTAAGCTCAAAATACCCATGAATCGCAGGGATATGTATCAAAAAATTTGTCTGTCTTGCCCCTGGATTATAAGCATCCTTTAATGTAAGCTTAGCCACAGGTTTTATCACAGGATCTTCTCCCCATTCCCACCTCCTCCATTGTTTCTATCCTCCCCTTTCCTTTCTTATTTGTCCAGACTCAGCTCGAGAATCTTATCTCTCAACACGGTCTGAAAGTCAGCCTATTTAATAATTGGGCTTGCATCGACAAAATAGAGGCTAACATAGTGTTGTTGATCTCATTCTGCTCCGACATGGTTCACTTTCCCTTTGTTGGCATCAAGTATCTGGTGTCTGACTCCGAAAATGTACATGACACTCAATTAGTTCTAAAAAATGATGGAGTCTCATATACTAGTTCGAGATTAGAGCCAATCTCGAACAGTGGTTTGATGTATGACGTAAAGGGTGAAGTGGAGAAAGAGGAATATTTGGGAAGGGAGTCTTCCCCGAATAGAAGTTAAACGGATCGAAGTGTATAATGAGTTCGTAAAGTCCGAATGAGAAATACTCTGATCCGACATCTTCAAAATCAGTAGGCAGGATGCGAGAGCACAAAAATCAACGCAAGAGAGAAAATGAGTGGACGGCGCAAATTGCGAGGAAGTATATCTAACACTAGAAATCAAAACACAATACAAACCCCAATTCACCAACTCAACTCAATTTGAATACCAAGAAGGTTCGATCAATTGTCTTGTCAATTTTTAGAATTTGATGAGAATATAATATTGGAAAGAGTAAACGAGATGTTAGGTGCCTGTCTTTCCCTACAGACTGGACCGATTCATAAAACTAGTTGCACCCACTTTCAGCCAATATAGGAGTAAGTACGGACCATAAAAATACGGCTACCCGTTACTTTAGGACGGAGCCTTTCACCTTGTCCTCTAAATCTCTCACTTTGCTAAAGAAATTTGGACCATTTACCGGCTACCTGCATTTCCTCACTGAGAAGTAGCCAATCGTGTTTAGAGAACCAGTAGTCCATCTGAAAATCCGGACATGGATTTATCCTAGTATCATCCCTCTCTCACTTTGCTAATAAATCAATCAATGAGGGGGTTACACTCCCCAAATCAAGAATTTTTCCTTTACGTTTATTTTAGGGTCGAGTTTTCTTTAGCAGTTCCGATTTTAAACAATTGTCACTTGGTTTGAATATTTTAAATAAATCGCCTACCGAGAGTCCAATTTCCTTTTTAAATTATGTGAGTATAAACAAGGGAGGAAATCAAAAAGCTAATGGGGGATTAACTACAATGATGAATGCAAGGGTTAGAGACACATACCTTATTGCCAGCACTCTACATGCACGGTGATTTGTGTAGAGTTTAAATACAGAAAAAATAAACTAACCTATATGATGCAAGTGAGTTGTCCTAACAATAGCTTCTATTAATGGGCAAGAACCCGATAAATTCTATAGGTACAGAAATTATTGCATAGGATTTTTGGACCTAATTAAATACTCGGCTTAAGCAAATTAGTTCAAGCAATCATTAAGGGCTTAGCATGAAAACTTTGTGAAACAAATAAAAATAAAGAGATGAAAACAAAACCGGTGAGATTCCCCAAGTGCACCAGCACTTGGCGAAATAGACCCCACAAACAAGGTATATAGTGTCATTTCTGCAAGAATTTCAAATGAATAAAATTCTAAAATAAATAAAAAACTATCTACGCTCCAATTATTGGTCTCTCTCAATTTTTCTCCTCCTCTTGCGCTCTCTTGCAGCTTCGAGAAGTATCAAGTCGCCTCCTACTTTGCTTTGGTGCTTCGACTTTCCTAGGATCACCTCCTTAGCTCCGTAGGCCCTCGCAAGAAAGAGGAAATGGAAAATATGTAAGAGACACAAATATAAAAAATGTGAACAAGAAAAAATGAATTAGATTCAGTGAATATGAACAATGAAAGAAAGTCGAAAAAATTCGATAGAAATTTACAACCAAGAATAGTAGATCAAACGAGAAACCTAACTACCCTTGTCGTGCCTACCAAGCAACGACGACATTTTGTTGGTTGATATTTTCGGCTTTTGAATTTATTAAATAAAAGTGTAATGTCATCGCAACCCAAATAATCCCTCAACAAAAAAATATTTTGACTTCTCAAACTAAATTAATTACAAAAGAAAATAGCAAGAGAATTTTGTTATTTAATTTACTTGTATAGCAACAAGATCGAACGTAGGGAGGCTACAAATATTGAGGGTGATTCTAGTAATCGAAAAATCAATTTATAGAAAGAGGGAATTACAATGCTAACTATCTCGATTTTTTAGAGTTTTATCTTTTTAATTTTTTATGTTTTTTTATTATTTTTATAATTTTATATTTATTTTATTTTCTGATTTTAAATTTTATTGGTTTTTAGTTTTTTTAAATTATTAATGGTTTTTAGTTCTGGAAATTTTTATTTTCAAAATAATTAATTTTTCAAAGCAAATTTATACACAAAAGAAATGCAACTTTTTTGAATTTTTCAAATAAGATAAAAATGATAAAAAATACTTAAAGAAAATATTTTTTGTTTTAATATATCTTTACTATTTTTAATGATTTTTTTGAAAAAATTGCGAATTTTTAAGATTTTAAAAATGAATAAAAAAAGGAGAAAAATCAAACAATGAACACACATGATTATTTTGTAATATAAAAATATAAAATGAACTCAAAAATTGTGAATTTATTTTTCCTAAAACTATAATGAATTATCTACAAATAAGAAGCAGAATCATTATTTTTGGCATTTTCAACATTTTTCTATGATTTTATAAGCTTTTTAGTATTTTATATTTTTTGGGGTTTTCAAAATGTTTAATACGTGAAAATTGTAGAGAAAATAAAATATTCAAAAATAAAACTTTTCTACTTTTTTTAGAATTTTTGACGTAATATTTAAAATTTTATGAATTTTCTAATTCCAAATAGTGAAAATGTGATATTTTTGAATTTTTATAATGGCAAATAAAAATAAAATTCAGAAACTTACATTATAAACATGCACACAATAGGAGTCTAACTTAATTTTTTAGAATTTAGTAAACACAAATAACATTTATTTTAATGATAAAATAATGAAGTTTAAGGTCTGGAATACAAGGACTGAAATGTCATTTTTTAATTAGTCAGAGGAATTTCTTGAATGCCCTCTTGATTTTGAGCAGAGGTGCTGTTACATTGATGGAAGCAAGGGTAGATTACTGGAATTACAATTTTAACAGAGATGAAAGCATATCTCCCATTACATATCAGTTTTTTGAGCTCATGAGCAGAACTATCTCGTTGTTGATCGATCAAGCTAAGTCTGCTTGTGGCTTATATCTAAATGTTGGTAGTGCATACCTGGACTTATTGGAGTATTGGTATGAACTATATAATGCGGGTGTAGGTCTCATGACCTCTATTTTCATCTATCAGTTTTATTGGGAGCTTTTGGCTGAATTTGATATTAGGAGCAATAACAACTATATTTAGTATCTTTTAGCTCCTGATTTATTTGTTTTGTTAAAATGCTCTCTTTTGAGGGAAACAATTTATGCTCCGGTGAAGGAAGGGGATATTTCGCCAGATTCAGATAAATTGAAGATTCATGAGAATTTCTACTTTTCTATTAAGGGTATTCCCTGTCAGAAGAATATTGAAACTTTTCTGTGTAATACTACTGAGAGGAACCTGCTGGATTGGAGATTAGAAGATGCAAGAAGAATCTTGGAAGAATTACTTGATGCAGTGTTATCCCTTCAAAATAATTTCTTGGATGCAAAAGGAAAAATTATCATCAGGAACTACACTTTAGTTTGGACTCTACAAATTAATTGGATCCAATGCATGAAGAGTCAGTGTTGGTTATATGAATGGCTGGAAATTATGGGATTCCTGAAAAAGGGTCTTAAAAGGAAGAGAACCTTATGAGCTGCCTTATTAGGGTGCTTAAAGCCTGGATTCATTCCTTGGCGAAGATTTAAGGAAGTGCACGCATCCATTAGATGAGTGCACAGAAGCTAAGTACCCAATTTACATTTTTGTCATATTTAGTTTCTGATAGAATGCAGAGAAGATCTTAATCCTTTTGGTTGTTTTCTTTTTGGCATAAGAAAAGGCTATGAAGAAATTCTTTCCTTCATCTCCTTTTCCTTACATGGAGACTGGGGGTGGAGCCCTCATCTGTGGATTTGGAGCATAAACTGGCGCATTACTGTTATCTAAGGCATGAAAGATTAGGGGATACATGTCTTTTCATGAAGAAGCTCTTCTGGAATTGGGTGCTTTAAGCCTGGAAGATTCCTTGGCGAGGATTTAAGGAAGTGCACACATCCATTTGGATGTGTGCACAGAAGCTAAGTACCCATTTTACATTTTTGTTATATCTAATTTCCGTTAGAGTATTGAAAAGAGCTTAATCTTTGTGGTTGCTTTGGCATTTTAAAAAGGTCATGAAGATGCTTCTTTTTTGCAACTCCTTTTGGATTGGAGGTGGAGCTGCTCTCTTATCGAGGTGTATGATTTAGAGCATCTCTTTTATCTACGATTGGAAGAATGGGTGTATGCATTTCTTGTTTCTTTTCTTGAAGAAGCTCGTATGGAAGGGCGCATGCAAAAGTCCCATAAAAAAGGTCAAAAAGTTGCTGAAGATATGGTGGTTGATCAAAATTAAAAAAGTTCAAGCGTTGCTGAGTGGATGACTGAAGAAGGAACAGAATACATTTTTTCTTACATCATGTACTTTTTTTTCTGTTTTTGACGGCCTTTATTTTGTAATTCCCCAAGAAGGGCCCCTTTTGTTCTATCACGTTTTGGTGAAATATATGCAGCTACCTGGGCTGCAAAAACCAGGTTTAAAAAAAAGGAAATGTCATTTTTTATCGTTTATAAATAAAAATAACAAGAAATAAAAGCAAGGTAAAAATGCAAATTACCCAGTAAATGCATGCAAAACACATGCTCGTGCTCTAGATGGAGATTCTTTGAGATTTTGAGGATCTCCAGGTGGCTGATTGATATTTACCCAAAAAACTTTTAGCACACGTTGGTTCTTGTTCTTTTAAAAGGGAAAAGAATCATTGCCCCTTCCCTTCTTCTCGCCCAAGCCATGGGGGCAGTGGTGCTAGATGGAGTCGAGACGGAGGTCATGAGGCACGTGGCTCTGATGGTGTTATGGTCTTCTTCGACAGAGAGTGAAGATGGAAGTTCCTCCAGACGCGAGCTAGGCTAATCATGTAGAGTAGGGCTTGAAGGCGTGGGCTTCAGGTGTGCTGCGAAATCCAGGCAATTTATAGTGGAAGGTAACTCGCGGCGAGGTGCTGCGATGGTTTGTGGTAGACGAGCAAAGGAGACGCATGCCCTCGCGAGGCAGGTCTTGCGTAGGGTGTGGTCGAGCAACGACGATGCGTTAGTGATGGAGGAAATCATCGGAGGAGCCGAGCACCTACTGCTAGCGGCGACACACGCCACCGGTGGAGGGCTCGCTGGCTGCGGTGGACGGGCGTTGGCGGTCGTGTAGGATGGCAGGGGTGGAAGGGCGGTGCAGCCAGCAGAAGAGGAGGTTGTAGCTCCAAGCAGCGGCGACAGTGCTGCCCAATTTTTTTGTAAAACGAAGGATTTTTTTTATTTTTTGTAATAAGTTTTTTGGACGAACAAAAATGCATTTTTTTGTTTTTTTAAATTTCTACACTTGCAATAGAAAAATGATAAATGACTCGAGCATGACGATTCGATACAAGAAAAATCAAACATGAATCAGTGGGTGAGGAGGCTCTGGTGGTTGTGATAGAAGGGAATCGTGGCTTCGATCACCATTCATGGTCGGAGGTGAGAGATCGTAGGAGATAAGACGTGAAGAAATGTGGAATCGGAGAATGGATGTGATGATCGAAAATTAGGGGCGGATCGAATCGTGATGATTGATTAAGAATGGGAAGCTAAGATCTAATAATGAAATCAATACGAAAATTAAACTTAAAATTACCTAGATGAAAGACTAAATTGAGAAATAAAATGGATCTCACCGTGGATTGGATGAATGTCGTGATGGCTTCGATGAAGGCTGACTCGCTGTCACCGGACGGCTCAAAGGTTGGGCGCCTTTCTACCACCCAAAGGATTGATCTAGTGGAAATAAGGGAAGATGAACGAAATAAAAAAATTGAATTTCAAAAACTGAATTAATGGAGAGTGAAAAAGGAAAGATGTTAATGGTGAAATTAAATTAATTAAATTAATAAATAAAAAAATTTTCAAAATTATAATAATTAAAATAATAATAAATACCAATAACTTAATGAGCCACCTTAATGGTGGGTTAAGAATTAATTAAATTATATAGATATGGTATATTATTTATATAATTAAATAAATAAATAAATTTTTTCTGTCATTTTAATAATTTAAAAAATAAATGTTAATTATTTAATTTTTTAGTGGTGGTTGTTTAAAGAAGTTAATTATATACATATAATATATACATATGGTACATTATATACATAGTTAAATAAGGAAATTATGTTATTTTTATTTTTTTAAACTTTTTATTTTTATTCTTATTTTAAATATTTATTAAAGAAATATTTACAATTATTTACATATACAATATATAAAAGTACTTATGATAAATATATACAATAAATAAATGGTAAAATTACAAAAAAACCCAGAAAATCATCTTGCAATCTGTAATTCCAAAAATTTTGAAACCACTGCTATTTTAAAGATAATTTAATTTAGAATACGATGGAAGTGATTTGATTCAATTCAAGTTCATATGGGCCAAAATTTGTCTTTCAATTATCACTTACTGCTTTTCTGAATGTGGTTATTTTTATTGTGTACAAGATTTATTTTTACAACTATTTTTATTATTTAGGAAACATATTTTATTTACAATTTTTGTTAAGAAAATTATTTAATTTGAGGTCAATTTATGGACAAATAAAATAGTGTAAGTTTTATAAAAATATACACAAAATAAATAAAGAATGAAAAAGATTTACAAAATATTTTTTTTGAATTTTCTGATTAAATGCCCTATCTCCTACTACTTTATTCTTGGTCGATCGGTTCAAGCCTTGACCTTCTCTCAGGGTTTGGGTCATCCTTTATCTATTACGTATATACAATAGTTTATTTTATTTATTTCTCCTTTATTTATTTATTTATTTTAAGTTAAAATAGTAATAAATGTACACTATTTACATACAGATGCAGATTAGTAAGAATATGGATTTATCAGTATGTACAAGTGTTTTATAAGGGATTTTAAGCTAAAATAAATGAATAAAGATGATTAAATGCAGATTCATCAAATATCGGTGTCGGCAATCCCTAAGAATGGTTCCTGAGCTACCCTTGATGAAGCGTCTGTGCATCATCCCTGCTTAGAACCCCATGATTTTCCAACATTCGATCTAAGTCGAGCTAGGTGCTAGGTGCGAGTTTTCCATTCAAGTCACTCTCTCAAGAGTCGTGTGGATGCTATGAAGGGTTCTATTTAGGCACATTGAATTGACTCATGAACACAGTCTTATGGAATCTAGAGAATTGAGTCAAGGTGACCTGAAGTATCTGCAATTCAAGTCCTCAATGGGTTCCTCTGAAATTAAGTGTATCAAGGTCTATTTTAAGCTCCAATCTTCATACTTTATTTGTACTTGTTCAATTGTCTAGACTACTCCGAAAAATGCACATGCTATTTAAAATACAGGAAAATATTTCTGTGATGCAATTTACAAACTTTGGAACTTTTTATGGTTTTTTGGAAAATATTTTGCAAATTTTTATGCAATTTTTCAAAAAGATTTTTCCAAATGTTTTTGGTATTTGTGGTTTTGCAATTTTTTTGGCTTGTGAAAACAAAAGCTTTTGGCTAACAAAATAGAGACAAATTATTTACACGGGGATGCAACTTATTATTTACAAGAGTTTGAGTTTTTTTAAAAATTACAAGGAATATGTTAATTACTTTTATTGGTATGTTTAAACAATAAAGAATTTTGGTGTGATGTATATATTCCCAAACTTATTTGGAAAATGATTTTACAAACCATTTTGAAAATTATTGTCCAAAATTAGTTTTAGAAACATTTACAATCATTTGAAAATCATTTTGCAAATGTTTTTCTAACAGTATATACAGATTTTACAAATTATTTTTACAACCATTTCAAAACCATTTGAAAATAGGTTTTCAAAATATTTTATTTCACATAAAGAAAAGAAATTTTTACAATCAAAATATTTTACAAAGGTTGAAATATTTTACAAAATATTTTTCAAACTGTTTTCAAAAGATTTTGCAAATCGAATTTCAAACTATTTTCCAAACATTTTGTAGAACATTTTTATCTAATTTAATAATAAGTATATACAAAAAGAATTCGAGGAAATATAAACATTTTTTATTAAATAATTTAATGAATTTGTATATATATTTATAATGTTTTAGCCATGTTTATTGAAAATACGAAAGTACAAGTTATGCCTACAATATATACAAAGTATATATTGAACCCCCCTATACTTAGTGTGAGCTATGTCCTCATAGGTCGAAGAGAAAGGAAGGCATAACTCGTACGAAGTATAGAAAAGTATATACTACAACGATTATAGAATAGGAAATCGGTTTCCCCCCATACTTAGGATTAATTAATCCCAGTATAGCAATCTGTATATAAATGCAGGGAGGGTCAAGGGTGGGAAACGAATAAATGAATAATTTAGTGGCTCGGCCTGTCTCCCCTTATACTTAGGGTAAAATATCCCTAAGTATAGAAAGAAAGTCAAAAGTTGAGGAGACAGGCGAGGGATCAAATAATGAGCACCCGAATGAACTCATCCCCCTATACTTAGGATGAAGCATATCCTAAGTATAGAAATGACGTATGTGATGAATGCAACTTTACAGAAGAATAAAAGAATAATGAATGAAAAGAAGAAAATGATTAACTATTCAAAATTGTTTTTGTTGGCCGCAATTGATTGAGTAAAAGTTGCGGTTATGGGTTCTTCATCTGGACTACCTAAATTGAATCGACCACATGCAAAAATGTGTCATGTTTGAGATAGGGCTTCAGAAGTTCTCCATTGATCATGAATGGTTGTGCGTCAGCTGACAAATCGGATATGACAATACTTCCATTGTCTCACACATGTTTCACAATGAAAGGCCCTATCCACTTGCTTGTAAACTTCCCTCGAAATAGTTTGATCATTGTATCAAACAGCCAAATTTTCTACCATGGTTCGAAGGTCTTGCGGCAGATGTGTTTGTCATGTCACTTCTTGACCTTTTCTTTGTAAATCCAGATGTTGTCATATGCATACTTGGGGAATTCAAGGAGCCGATTCAAATCCAACTTTATGTCATGTCCTGCCTTCTTTGAATCCAAGTTACAGACATAAATTACCCATAATAATTTGTGAATAAGTTCCATGGGCAGATAGCATGGCTTGCCGTATACAAGGCAGTAGGGAGACATTCCTAATGGTGACTTGTACACCGTTTGATAAGCCCAAAGTATTGAATCAAGAAATTGTGACGAATTTTTCCTATCGGGGCATATGAGCTTCTGCAAAATTATCTTTATCTCCCTATTTGAACATTCGACAAGGCCATTGGATTTTCGGTGGTACAGAGAGGTGACACGATGTCCAATGCAGAATACCTATGTCAGCTTCTTCACCTCTCTATTGATGAAGTGTCTATCCCCATTAGATATCAGAATTTTTGGGATCCCGAACCTTACAATGATGTAATCTCTTAGAAACCGAAAGACGGTATGACTGGTTTGAGTTGGGATGGCCTCCACCCATCAACTTAAATAATCGACAGTGAGCAAAATATACTCAAATCCCTGACTGTTAGGGAATGGGCCCATGTAGTCAATGCCGCATGCATCAAACACGTCTGAAGTTTGAATGTACTTCAAGGGCATTGTATATCTCATTCCAACAGTACTGCCCAGTCTCTGATAGTCAGTGCAATGCTTGACAAAGTCTTCTGCATCCTTAAATAAAGTTGGCGCCACCAATGGCCGCATTGTAAAACTTTCGTTGCCTTTCTCATGCTAGAGTGATGTCCTCTTGCTTCTTTGGAGTGGAAATGCTCGAGGACACCATGGACTTCCTCTTGACGAATGCATCTTCTCCATATGCAATCTACCCCCCCACAAAAGAGATAGGGATCCTCCCACTGGTAGAAATGGATTTACGACGTGTCCCTCTTCATCTTAGGCCAATCTTGTGGAGTTTTCTAAGATACAAGATAGTTCAAAATATCGGCGAACCTGGGAAGTAAGGTGACTGATAGTATGGCTTTGTCTGGAAAAGTTTCTGTGATCGGAAATAGGCTCTGCTCAGGAGTGTCTGGCTCTGGCAATCTTGACAAGTAATCAGCCACCACATTTTTTACTCTAGTTTTATCGCGAATTTCAAAGTCAAATTCTTGGAGCAATAGGATCCATCTGATTAACCGTGGTTTGGCATTATTCTTTGCTTGTAGTACTTGATGACCGAATGGTCTGTAAACAGTATAACCTTGTATCTAAGCAAATGGGATCTGAATTTCTCCAGGGCAAATACCACTATCAACAGCTCTTTTTCAGTGATACTATAGTTTCTTTGAGCTCCATCTAGAGTTCTCCTAACATAGTGGATGGCAAATGGAATATTATCTCTCTTCTATCCTAAAACTGCCCCAATAACATAATCAGAAGCATCTATCATGATCTCAAATGGTAGAGACCAATCTGGCGGTTGAAGGACAAGGGCCAAAGTGATTATTCCTTTCAACTGAAAAAAGACCTAGAGGACTCTGCCATCTACAATAAAGTCTGCGTCCTTGCCTAGAAGCTCAGTCAGTGGTCGGACGATTTTGCTAAAATCCTTAATGAATCGTCGATAGAAACCGACGTGCCCTAAGAATGATCTGAACTACTTCAAATTTGTAGGTGGCTCTGTCTTCGAAATCGCCTCTACCTTTGCAGGATTAACCTCCATACCACTCTTTGAGATGACATGGTCGAGCGTAATACCTTCAGCCATCATAAATGGCTCTTCTCCCACAAGAGCACAAGATTCACTTCACAGCATCTTTTTAGGACTCGGTCTAAATAAGATAAGCATTGATCAAAGCTGTCTTCGTAGACCGAGAAATTATCCATAAAGACCTCGAGAAAACTTCCAATTATATATGTGATTACTACCAACATACATCGCTGGAATGTCGGTGGAACGTTGCATAAACCGAGCAACATTCTACGGAAGGCATATGTCCCAAATGGACAGGTGAAGGTTGTCTTCTCTTGATCTTCAAGAGCAATTGCGACTTGATTATAACCAATGTATCCATCCAAAAAATAGAAATATTCCTTCATGACCAGTCTTTTGACTATCTGGTCGATGAAGGGAAGCAGGAAATTGTCTTTCTTGGTTGCTAAATTCAGTCATCAGTAATCCACAAAGATGCGTCAAGATGTTTGAACTCTGATTGCAATCTCCTCTCCTTTTATCATTCTTGATGTTGGACATGCGAGCCCACGGCGAGCCATTATGCAATAAATGTTATTGCGAATATCATTCCCTGATCTGAAATGAAGAATAAATAATTTGCATAATAGGTCGCAAATTCATCCCCGCGCTCATCCCCGCGCTAGCAAGCATCTCCTCCGTCGGATCGGACTTGAGACAGGAGGTCTCTTCGTTTAGAGACTCGATCGCAACCACGCTTCAAGAGGTAATCATATTACTTGTTTGTGGTTTAGATGAAATGATCCGAGAAGTTTTCTTGGATCATATGGTTTCGTCGCATGAAAAAAAAATAAATTCCGCTGCATAGAACAACTAGTGCGACTAGTCGTTCCTCATTGTATTCGATACGACGCTCACGCTTCCGTGATACGCATGAGGATTATCCCATATCCTTAAAGTGGTATCAGAGACAGGTTGAAGGTTTTGGATATGATCCATAAAACCGAAGGTGACTTGGGTTCGTTAGGGTTGCGAAAGTTTTATCGCATTTCATTTTTGCATCTCTGTTTAGTGATTATTTTCGGCCCTGTATAATTGTTTAAACACGAAAATAAGTTAGATTTTGTTTCCCATTAAATAAGGAAATCATAGGATCTGATTTTACGTAATTAGGATTCCATTTGCTCGAGATATGGTCGTTTTAATAAACATGTATTCACTGTTGCGGGAACTGCGAATCTTAACATGAGTAATGAGTTAATTACTGTTTTGATCTGCCTCAAAATGCGTGAAATATCATTTAGGTTCTGTCCTAAATCAAATTATCAATCTTTGAAAATTGATTTTGTCTAATTTGGATTTAAATTGATTGAGATATGTTAATTTTAGTAAGTAGGGGTCACTGCTGAAATTACAGTCCTAATCAAGAACCATGTGATTGTCAATTAGTGAAATTAATTGTTAATTTCATGAAATAATTATGGAAAATATTTGAGAAATATTGGATGATGATTATTTCCTTAATTGACTTGGCCTCAACCAATAAATTGATTAGATTTGATCTAGATCATAATTGGAAACACAATCATCAAACTCCTTGCTTGAATAGGATTGGGAATTTGTCTAGCAAATTTCCTTATAATAAAAAATGTTTTGATTATTACTATATGGTATAATTTCAATAGAAGAACCGATGATCATCTCAAGTAAAAAGTGATTGATTCGGCATTATTTTTTCCCGAGGCAGATATGGTGTCTAATCGGTGATCGCTGGGGTAGCGGGTTGCACCGGATGCGGTCCGTCCCACTCCCGCCGGAACTGGCCATGACAACGGGTAGGGAACGAATGATGCCTGAGAGATCATGATGTATTTTTCTAATTATTAAAATTTGAATTAATACGTATTTTGAGATAATACCATATATTCAAGTAAAATCAAGTTTGTTGATTGAATTGGATTGATAATTAATTTAATATGATTAAGTTAATTATATCCAATTAAAAACACTCTATTATAATAGATGTGTTATTTCCCTTGGAATAATTAATTATGTGAATATGATTCATGATAATTAAGTAGAATTTGAATATGAGGTGGAGGATCACATAAGTGACATCCACGGTCTCCTGTCAAGGTGAAGGGTTCCGTCGGCATATTTTGTATATAGGAGACACATGTCCGAAGTGACAGCTCCTGCATACGATCCATTTGATCGGGCTCATTGCTTCTCGAAAGAGTAAGGATGTATACGTAGTGACCCCAATATCGGGTCCTCACATTATTGGGGTAATATTGGATTGCGCATAGTGAGTTGTATTCTTGTTGACGGTTGGTTCAATTAATGACGGGTCAACATCACCTTAGGGGTGGTGGGCCCGAGTGTTAAAGATCGAATTGGGAGATACAAGTTGGACTTGCAAGGCTGAATGTGTTCCCGCTTCTTTTTATCTAAGTTATAGGTTCTCATATTATTGGGATGTAACAAAGATAAGGAAGGAGATCCCAGATCTTGCTTGCGATATAATGGTAAGTATATCTCTTACATTGAAAGTGATTATGGGAATGAACTTTCATTGTTGACATGGCAAGACAACTATATAAAAATTCCTAAATCAAAGTAAATATATATATTTATATATGTTTATGCGAATTTCTTATTTCAGATAATCCTTCTTTAAATCCCACTCAATGTTATACTCAATCCATGATATTTATATCATGGATTGGACCCATGATCCAGATATTGTACTTGCAATTGGACACATAATGTATGTGGTTGCAATGTGCAAGTTTCCTCGTAATAATGAGGAATGATAATTAAATAGACAATAGGACTAAAACCCTAGGGTTTGTATGTCTCTATAAATCTTGATCTCATCGAATGTACTTTTGAAGTGACATGTCGATAATGATCATAATTATCAAATAATCCTTATAAAAACCTAAGAAGATGTTCTGGCATACATATGTGCTCTCGACATATAATCATGAATGGCATGGTTCTCTACATTATGCAGAATGGTGGCTGTATAGGAGATGATGTTTTCAAATTGTTTGAGTACCTACCTGAACCTAAGTTTTAAGAGTTTAAATGGATGTAGATACGATGAGTGTCATCATTCTACTATCTATACTATAGACATTCATGAAGCTTCATAATATTCATATTGTATGAACTGAATGAAGCATGTATAAATGTTGAAATACTCTTATATTGAAATTTTTGATTTTAACATAAGAGATCCTTTGTCTTCAGCAATGGTTGCTTATAGATAAAGGGAGCGCAGTGGAAGCATGGGTTGGACCCAAGTAAGAAGTACAGTCAAAGAGTTGACTGTACTTTTGTGACTTCCACATGACATCCAAAGAGTTGGATGAATGCCAATACTGCAATAAGTTGATGTGTTGATAGTATGACTATCAAATCTATCTAGAATCCTTAGAGAAGGAATCAGATAGTACATCAGAATAATCTATATATAAACATTGAAATTGACTTACTTATTTGATAAGATAAAGTCTAATAATTGTATCTCAATCTTCTAATGACACTTGCAATTGGTTGCATCTGTATTAGAATATTAGAAATTTGATCTTAAAAGTTTGATAGTCATCCACATGGATATTGATGCAATTATTGCAACAATCTCTATTGGATTGATAGGCTTCATGATTTCAGTGGGAGAGCCCTTAGTCTTAGAGAATGTCTCTATGACCTAGATATTAGAGTACAATCATTGTTTTTTTCTAAATGTTGGAAATAAACATGAATTCTGTAATACACCTATCATAAAGAGTTATGATGGAGATATTTCATATAGTAATCTAAAATCTTGTGGACTCTACTAAATTACAAAATTAATGAATGGCTCATTAACATTTCTAATACTGAAATTAAACCTTAAAAGATCAATAGGATGATGAAGATCATTTGACAATTATCTGGCATCATGTTTTGGGCATATGTCTGTTGATGAGATCAATAGACAAGTAATAGATGAAACTTTATGATGACAATTTTCAAATCTTGCATACTTATGACTATTGTATTCAAAGTAAAATGTCCAATATACCCTTCTTTGGAAAAGGTGTAAGATGTCAAGGTATTCAGGATCTCATACATATTGATGTATGTGAATCATATATATCATAATAAACATTATGGATATGTGATATCTATTCATGATTATGTATGATATGAAATTTCTTCTCTTCACCTAATAAACCTTTGAAATGTTTAAAGATTTCACAATTTTTGTTTAGAACCAAAGTTTGAAGGAAGATGAAATGAATTTGATCTAATCAAGGTAGCTTGTACCTATTAGATGAATTCAAGGAATACCTTATGGAGATAAGAATATCATTCCTATCTCAATCCTCCTAATGAACCTTAACTCAATAGAGTTGTAGGGTGATACAATTGATCATGTGTGACATGATTTGATCAATGATTAATCTTAGCATAATTATCTCTTAGTTTCCAGGTATATATATATGTGGTAGAGACTACATTATATATATCCTTAATAAGGTTCCATGTGATTAAGCTGGAATCTGGCATAGGAGAGTGCTACTTCATTAGGAAAATAAAGGATGGTATTGGATACCTGCTTTACGACCTTGAGATTCTTAAAGGATCTCATCTCTAAGAATGTGATTCTTAGAGGATGACTCTCTTGAGAATTAAGATGAAAATGAAGTAAAGGAACTCATTTAATCTTGAGAAGATAATGAGGCTCTTGAAATCGGAAACTAAATAGACAATTAAATATGGAACATTGACAACTGTTCAAATAAGTTTGAAGATGTATTCCATGTATCAGTTGAATCTAACAATGATCTGACTTCATGTGATAAAGCTTCTGAAGATCATAGCATGGAAGGATAGATGTTAGCAATAAAAGTCTAATGTAGACTTCATATACAAGTGTTGTATATGGACCCTTGAGGATCCACCAATATGGGTAAGACCCATTAAGGTGTAAATAGATCTTCAAGAGAAAGAGGGAACCTGATGAGAAGGTAGAGACCTTCAAAGCACGATTCGTAGCCATGAGCTACAAATCGAAGAGAAGACATCTCTTGCAATGAGACTTGCTCTCCAGTGACCTTGCTTTAACCCATCAGAATATTGCTAACTATAGATACACAACGTGACTATGACATCTTCATGATGTGAGTCAAGATTGCTTTCCTCTATGAATACCACTTTGAGGATATTCATATGAAGTAGTCCCAGGGCTTCATGGCTGAGGAAAGCAAGGTGTGCAAGCTAAAGAACTCCATCTTTGAACTCAAATAAGCTTCTTGTAGTTGGAACATAAGATTTGATGAAATTATAAATGTTATGATTTCAGATAGAATCTTGATGAACCGTGTGAAGCTTAGTGGGAGTGTCATTGTGTTCATCCTGCTAAATGTAGATAATATCCTAATCATTTAGAATGATATAAGGACGATAATGAGTGTTTTATAATCTAGTCGTTCCATACCTCGAGATATGATCTCAAGGATACCTCTTAGATCTTAATTTTAAAGTTGTTCAGAAGTAAAGAGAAGAGGGTATTGGGACCGTCACTTTAGTAGTACACCTTGGACTTATTCCATTTTCTGGAAAATTCCAAGAAAGGCTTCCTTCCCTTAAGATATGGTACTGACCTATCTAAAGGGGTAGCACCTCAAAGTGTTGAGGAAGTGAATGCTAGAACTGCTTGCACTTGTGCATCAGTTACGAGAATCTGAGTGTATGCTAGATGTTTACAAGAGCCAGATGTCTACCATGCAGTGGGAGTAGTAAAATGTTGCTAATCCTACTATGGAGATAAAACACTTGATTACAGTATCTTTAAAGATGTTGAAACTTAGAGATAGTGATCTCAAAGTCTTATCTACAAAGACTTAAGACTTTGGAGATAGAGATTTAAAAAGTCTTAACTGTGGATACCTTAAGAGATAGTGATCTCCAGGAATAAGGGTATTCTGATAAGGATTATGGAAATACTGGTTATAATAATTATCGAGCTATAGTGTCAAGGATACTATAACAAAATTGAGTAATGGCTGCATAAGATGCAACATGCGCATTGGATGCGAGCACTATTACTAGGGGATATGCAAGTGCTGTAAAAGGACTTGGCGTAGTCTCTTGGGAACAGAGTGACTGATCAGCTTATCTGGCTATTTTCTAAATAGCCTATGATTGTCACATGAGTGTGCGTTTAAATGATTAGCCCATTAATGGCTCTATGGGCTAGTGGGAGATTGTTGGACATGCGAGCCCACGATGAGCCATTATAAAATAAATGTTGTTGCGAATATCATTCCCTGATCTGAAATGAAGAATAAATAATTTGCATAATAGGTCTCTTAGTACAATTAGGGTTATGTACCATGGCCATCTTGATGATTATACAGATGTTGATTCAATTATTGAATCATAAAGGCTGGTGCTTGGATGAATATCTAAAGAGTTAGATTCAGGACTCATCAAGCACCGTCAAATGACTGTTAAGAGATGATCTCCAGCCTGAGTAGGAGATGGCAATCCTTTCTCATTTAAGCTGATATCTAACCGACCTCTTTATGCAGGTCCTCTACATAGGAATAGAGATTCGGAGATGTTAGATAAGTTACGTCAAAGAGTTGACTTAACGAGATCGAGATAACAAAAGTCATATATCGTATGCTGTCATGATATAGGCACGCATCCTCTGACTAGAGACAGATGTGTTACTATATGTCTGAGTATGTACATTTCGCAGACCAATAGGTTGATGACCTAATCAAGGTCTATACAACGGCGCGCTGGTGTGCATATAAGGGCATAAGAGTAATACGATCTCTCAAAGGGATCATACAGGTTCATTACTGAACCGGAAGACATGAGCTCACTCATGAGATATTGTGAAGAATCAAATTCCATGCACGGTCGTCTCGCTTTGGAAGCTTGACTGAATTTGTAGGTTTGATATATACTTTTGGAAAGTATATGATCAAGACCTAGGTATGATATATGCTTTTGGAAAGTATATGATCGATACCAACTCCCAATGATCGAATGAGAAACTTAATGATAAATCCCTAAAGTAGACAGTGTAAAATTGATCTTATACTTCGGGATTATTCTAGGTCTTCCAGTATGCAGGATGTACAGGTATTGGGAATACCTGAGGGTGATGTGATCATAAACGGTTGTAAAACCATGACTTTTCCATTCCTAAGGAGTGATGAAACGGGTCTGGATTTTAGTGACTCCTCTCAGTAGAGAAGTAATCTGATCTTAGTCAAAATGTTGGACATTGATCTGAGTGTGATTTAGATTCAATGAGAAGATTAGATTTGCGGTCTTGATTTAATCAAGCATCTATGGGAGGCCCGAGATCTGGATTTGAGATGTGATCTCAATATCCAAGTCACTATACGTGGAATAATACAATCGTCATGTACTTATCTCCAAGTATTCGCGGAGAAAGCGCATTATCCTTGAAAGAGTTCATGGATAATTTGATTGTTGATATATGTATCCGAGCATTGAGAAAATGGATAATTAGATGTGATTTAATTATCGTGAATAATAATATGAATTTGATTCATATTATAAGGAGAGTTATTTGATAAAATTAAATGTGATTTGATTATCAAAGATGTGAATAATGTGGATGTTATTCATATTATTTGAGCACATGAGAATAGAGATCCAAGATGATTAAATTATCATGGATATGAATAATGTGGATAGCACCATCCATATTATTTGTATATATTATAAATGTGATTTATAATATATAAGAGAGAGCAATTTGTAATTTACATTTGTTAATTAAATGTTAATGTGAATTAGATTCACATTGAACATTAAATTTAAAATGTAATTTACATTTTATTTTGGGTTGTGAATGTGATTCACTAATTTCCAATGGCATGATTGCAATGTTCACAAAATAATTATGAATTGTTTGTGTGAATAATTTACAACAATAGTTGTTGTAGATAATGGAGATTTTCATAAGATATGAGATCTCATGATATGAAGAGGAGTGCCTCCTTCCTATTAAAGAGGATGGACGGTCTCCTTGAATTGGATTCAAGGTGTGCCACCACCCCCTTTATGGAAGGGAGGCATGCCTCCTTCCTAAATCTCCTATATTGATTTGATTTAAATTAATTTATATATTTATTCAATATATATTTAATTTAATTGAATTAATTGTTGTTGGTTTTTACCAACATAAATCTTGACCATTGAAAGAAATAGAATCAATGAGAGCCATTGAATTTGTGTTGTCCATGGATTGAGATCCATGGATCCCAAAATATTATAAAAGGAGAGGCATCCCTTTGCTCTTCTGCAAACCAAGAGAACATAAGTCTCTCTCTCTCTTTCTCTCTAGACGCCTACTCTCTCTCCCTCTCATGGCCGTCCATCATGGATGCCCTAGAGAGGTTTTCCATCGCCGGAGCGTCGTCGTTATGCTACCCGATCATCTGCTCATGGATCTCCATATCCTTCGATGCGCCTCGCTCGTGAAGAAGACGTCAGATCTCGTGTGTCGAGATCAGGAGATCCACCGCTTGGATCATCAACATGGATTGCGAGAAGCACGCGATTCATCCCCGCGCTCGCAAGCGTCTCCTCCGTCGGATCAGACTTGAGCCAGGAGGTCTCTTCGTTTAGAGACTCGATCGCAACCACGCTTCAAGAGGTAATCCTATTACTTGTTTGTGGTTTAGACGAAACGATCCGAGAAGTGTTCTTGGATCATATGGTTTCGTCGCATAAAAAATTTTTAAAGTTCCTCTGCATAGAACAACTAGTGCGACTAGTCGTTCCTCATCGTATTTGATACGATGCTCACGCTTCCGTGATGCGTTTGAGGATTATCCCATATCCTTCACTTGATCATGGTGATCCCTGGCTTCTTTGGAACAACATGCAGGGGGCTCACCCACTTTGAGTCGAGGATGGGATATATGAATCTCGCATCACACCTTTTTGTGATCTCATTCATCACATCCTCCCGAAGGTTGGGCTTGTTGTCTTCTTCAAGCTATATGTTATGCGAGCATAGTGAGGGGTTTATTCCATGGAGATATGAAATCTTCTAGCCTATGGCCTTGCGGTTTCTCTCTAGAACCTCGAGCAGACTAGATTCTTATTCCTAGATTAGTTGTGAATTGATGATCACGGGGAACATATTTGATGCACCCGCAAGGGAGGCATACTTCATATTTGCCAGAAGTGGCTTGAGCTCGGGTGGGGTTGGTTTGGCACAGTGGTAACTCCAGCTACTGTGTAGGGTGATGGTGTTGGATCTTTCATCTGTATTGTGTCCACCATGGGCATAGTAGGCTCTGAGTGTAGTGTTGCACATAATTCTTCGATGATCGAATCTTGTTCACAAAAATCTACGATGATGTCCTCTTACTCTGCGATGGGCAGGTGGCCATAAATACATTCATCAGGTAACTAAGCAAAAATTCCATCATTAAGGACCTATGGGAATTCGACTGTGCTATCCAAGACCTCCTCTGTGGAGAGGAAAGCTTCGGTTTCAAGGTCATCCATAAATAGGTTTGTATATCAGATTTCGGCCAAAAAGTCATAGTCTTCTGTCCACTGCTCTGTCAGCTCACTCTTGTCTGATGTAGATGATGATGGTTTATGCACTTGGATCATCTCTTCGGTAGTTTATCGCTGTTTGAGCGGAATGTTATCTGCCCGATCCCATAGTTCACTATTGCCTTAGCTATTCGAAGGAACGGTCGTCAAGGATTATCGGGTATGCAGAAGAGTAACTTAACTGTCCATATCTAGAATTATGAAGTTCGCAGGGAATTGCATTCCCTGAATGGTGATGACGAAATCTTCCAGAATTCCTCGAGGTCGCTTAATGGATGTGTCTATGAACTGCGGAATTACATTCTAGTGGACTTGAGCGGTCTCAACCCAAATTCTTTGAGTAGTGAAGTGGGTATTAGGTTGATTGAGGATCCGTTGTTAAGTAGAATTCAGTCGAACTCTTGATCAAACATCTGACATCTGACTAGAGGAGTTCCCATATCCTTCTTTCTCATCGGAAGATGCGTTTACTGTAGCCGCAGTGAGGATATGCTTCACATTTCTTTCATAAGTTTAGCATGGTTGTCTCTTTGAGGTACATGCCTCCTTTAGACCTTTCTTAATATTAGGCATGTACTTGATGGATTTGAGAAGAGGCATTTCAAGAACAAGATTCTTAATTATTTCCATCACATTAAGGTCAGACAAGGCAAATTTCAAATTTTTTATTTTTTTTGGATTTTCTCATTGCATCAGGAAATGGAATATGTACAGAATCAAAAGCAGTAGTAGAAATAGTATTATTATTTACAACAAAATCTGTTTCCACATCCGATTGTATATGTGAATGACTAAATAAGTAGGGTTGTCCAGGAAAGGCGTGCATCCAAAATCTCCAAGTGAGGCTCCATCGGCTGATGTCGGATCAACTGCATGTGTGGTTTCCTCCAAAGCTGGGAAGCCGGTGCTTCTGTTGCTACAGTTGGTGTTGTCTTTTAGGCATTTTTTATTTTCTTGTTTTTTTAGATTTTTGTTGGTGGTGCTTCTCCTTCTTCTTCTCCATCGACCTGGGTGTTGGTCCGGTTGATGTAGAAGAATATGACGACTCACATGTGGTTGCTTTATTCTTCCCATTGCAAGTGGTTGATGGTTTCAAGATCCTACTGCTCCTAAGAGTGACAACATTAGATAAAAATAAATCATTCATATCCGACTCTTAAGACTGGAGGGTAACTTTACAGACTACCTGCTCTTTCTTCTTAAAATTATGGGGATTTTCATTCACTTGTGCGGGAATGGAGGTCTTTGTTGCGGTGAAAGCATCCAACTTTTGGTTGAGATCTACACGACCCTTGACAATCTAGGCCAGGCAGTCCAAGGCGCGGTTCACAGGATATGCAGCCTCAGATACATCGACGTGATGGCCACACTGATATTGCTGATGGTGTTGAGACTGCGGGTTAGGGTACTGAGAATGATACTGAGGAGAAGGATGATGTTGTTGGTGCTGCTAATGGTGTTGGTGCTTATACGGTACAACCATGTACTGTTGGTTTTGCTAGTATTGTCGGTACTGCGATTGCTGGTATTGTTTCTGTCTCCAATTACCATGGAATTGTTTAGACTGTTGGCGTTGTTGGGGTTGAGGTTGGTTGTTCTAGACAAACCTCCCTCCTTATTTTTGAGGGAACTGGTGGGAGTTAGCATCCTGACCCTGCTGAGGTCCTCCTAGATGGTTCAGATGCGCATCATTCGACCATACGTCATTCATCTCCTAAATGAGTAGGCGATGGAGGGGAGAATTTCTATGGAATGTACAGAGGCTCCAGCTGGTAGACAACCAGCACTGTTGTGACTGCTGTGGAGTAGATGGCTCTAGGGTTTGCACATGTTAGATGTTCTGAACTGTTGGCTGAGGATGACTCTGCTAAGGAGGTTGTGATGGTATCTTACTCCTTCATCTCAACTGGAGTGGGAGCCGATGCAGACACGGAGTTGCAGGAGTTGATTGTGCTCACCAGCAACTCCAGCTGCTTGGTCTCAGGGTTTGTGTCTCTATTCGATCACATCAAGTTTTTCCAGGTCCTGTGATCACTTCTCTATTATGACTACTATGGAGAGGTAGCTCCCAATAATGCTTATATTGTAGCTCTCGTCCTTGTCTGCCTTGTGGGATGCCGCCATATGCACAAGCTTCTGAATACTCTAGGTTGGCGTTGATAGGCACAGGACGATGATATAGCGATCTCTCCTTCGGCCATCTCCTCAAAGATATGCTAGACGACATCCTCATCTTCATTGAAATGTGAGCCACCATATGTGGCATCCACAAGCTTCTGACTTTCTATTGTGAGTCCCTTAAAGAAGTGTGGACCAAGCTGGTCTGTGGAATGTCATGATGGGGAAATTTTTATTGTAACTCGGTGAATCTTTCCCAAGCCTCATGAATGGACTCGGGCATGGCTTGGGTGAAGTTCGCTATTTGGGCGTGCATCTGATTGGGTCGCCCCAAAGGATAATACTTATGCAGAAAGGATGACTTCAATTCTTCTCACGTCGTGATGACCTTTCCCAAGTGGTTGATCCATTGAAGGGCCTTATCCTGAAGGCTGAAGGGAAATGTCATCATCTTGACTACGCCTAGTGGTATACCAGTGTAGTGAGTTGTACCACAAAAGCGCCCGAACTATTGTAGATGAATATAATGTTCTTCGTTGGCATTCTCATGAAAGGTGGGTAAGAGAACCAGTAGTTGCGGCTTTAATTCAAAATGTGTGTGGATAGCTGGAATCTAGACCCATTCAGTGATTTGTCCCACCCCATGATTGTATGTCTCTTTGAGAGTCAGCTTAGGTCACTCAGCTCTAGGCTCGTATGTTGGGCCTCTGCCGCCTCCACCTTCAGTTCTAGGGCCTGGTCAGTGAGCTACTGCTGGGTTTCCTGAATAGAGGCAAGGATCTGGGCATTCACTACATTTTAATCCAACTGCGGACCCTGATTTGGTTGAAGTGGTGGTTGCGGTCCCTTCCCTTTTCCTCCAGGAGCCATCTCTCTCTCTCTCTCTCTCTCTCTCTCTAATCCTACGTCTAATTCTATCATAATTTCTGGCTCCAGATTGGGCTCTTGATCTACAAATGGAATAATGCCCTGATCAGTCTGTATGGAGGCACCAGATGTAAAAATTAGGTCTGTGTTAAGGTCAACACAGAACTTTATCGAGGATGACGATGTGTAAGGAATGAAATTAATAGCCATCCAAAATGGGCAGAGTTTGGGATGAGAGTGATCCTGAATTATTGGAGAAGACGGGGAGTTTGGAGAGTGGTTCACGGAGTCTGAACTGGGTTCTCAGGAATTGCCCCGAATTATTGGAGAAGTTGAGTCCATGGAATCGATGTGGGTATCGAAGGGGTCTCGACCATGCCATCCACGTGTCGCCATCTCAAGGTCAAGAGGAAGATCGATTTGGAGGAATGATACGTGGGGTTCAAACAAGGAATAAAGGGAGTGTAAAACAATAGAAGGTTAAAATGACCAAGGGTTAAGTAAGGAATCAAAATAAAATGCAAAAGGCACAAACTGTGTAGGATTGATCTTCAAACCTTAATCTAATTCAAACAAACAAAAAAAGGATAGGTTCGCCCAATAAACACATGTGAAACTGTAAGAGTTGGACTGTTTTTATCTTCTCAATTTTATTGTTATTTTCAAGCAATCTTGTAACAAATCCTTAAGTACACTAACCTTATAGGAGCGTGTGCACTGCCAGGCCAACGCCCCGTACTTCTTCCACCTCCTTTGTAACATGTGATTTGCGTGCTTAAAGGTCCTTGATCTCATGCCTGGGCGACTACTCAACCAAAGAAATAGATAGGGGAATCCAATAGGCGAAACTAATACTTAGGACCTCGCTCGCAACGGAATCACCCGTGAGCGTGTAAGGACCTACTCGGATGCAAACTAATGAGACAGACACACTCGTGAGGGTGTGGCCTAAGCTCAGTACTTCAGACCAAGTCGGATGCTCCACACAAGGTTTGAACACCATGCTCTATAAGGCCCTACTCGGTCACGTACGATAGAAGCGCCAATACTTCGCCTACCTAGGTGATAACCAAGGCACCACAGATCAAGATTTGGTCTCTTATCCTTAGTGGGCCGCGCCTCACTCTATCTGGAATGTACCTGAAAATAATATGGGCATTATGAATCCCAAACAATGAATGTAACGAATTTTAATTAAGGTCAAGTTTATTTAGCCGTGCCTTTTTAAATTTTTGGGTTTTCAATTTTTTTGAGTATTTTTCAGGGCAAGTCGCCTAACGATTTTTTTGTGTTTTTCCTAATAAGTGATATAAACATAAGGAGGGGAGAAGATGGAAAAGCCGTGCAAGTCATCACTAAGATGGAAATCTCGCCCTAGTTACTAATGATGCATGTAGAGATAGAATTACTTACAGTGCTTCCCAGCTCTCTCCATGTGGGATGCAAGGAAAATTTTAAATAATTACACTATATGGTGATATGCATAAGTAAGAAAGCATCCTAAAAATAGATGCTAATATCAGGAATAACCAAATGCTAATTACTCAGAAATGAGATCCAAAAGTCTGGTCTCTGAAGTGCATCGTTGTCTGCCACAATGGATCCTACAAGTGTTGTATAGCAATTCTCTTGGTGCTCAATCTCAAGTCCAAGTAACCAACAATTTATTTTGACTAAGTCCAAACATGTATCATTATAGGTGCATGCAATGTTGGTAGGGCTTTGGACCTATCTACCGAGTCAAGCAACCTATTATCTAAGGGCTCACTCATAGAAATCAAAAATAAACAAAGGTGGAAAGCTCAAATCATGGGAAACAAATAAAATAAAGGCGATAAAACACGAAGAAATCCGGTACGAGGCCCTCAGGTGAACAAACACCCAGGCACTGGACCCCGTGCAGTATAGAGAGTAGTGTCCAAGTTAATTACAAATTATTGTGTAAAATTATATCTCTCTCACACAAAAATAGAAAATGCTAGTCTAAGTCTGCTCCGTTCCTCCTTCTTTGTTCTTCTCTCCTGCTCTCTCCTTGTTAGCACACAAAGAGAAGCATAGACTCCACTTGCCTCGAGTGCGCCAACCTCTTAAGAGATAGCCCTCATCAAGCGGTCCCTCACAAGAAAGGATAACAAGAAATATGGATTAGAACACTCAATCAATTATCAAAGAATAAATATCATAAAAATGTGGGTAAATAATGAACAGTTATATATGCAAAGATGTGCTACAATCTGTTGCTCCCCAGCAACGACAAAATTTGTTGAGACATGTTCTAACGTAGAGGAGGGATTCATTTTCTCCACACAAGGCGGGAGCGATATCGCTGAACTTGACCCCTCACAATGCCCTAGGTGGTTGGAACAATAATAAACCCACATAGTATAAATCAATTAATGAAGAAGCAGGTGTGAATCAAAATTTATTATAAACCCTACAAAAATGATTGTATAGTGACAAGCAGAGTAGGGTGTCGAACACAGGGAACACACGACATAGCACTCAATATTATTTATTAATAAATAATGAATAAATAATATCATGATGTATATATAGACATGCATGATGTGCCCTCGTCTACCCTAGTTAATTCAACCGTGTTAACAATCGAATTAAGTTTTGTCATTCGTTGCAGTCGGGTAATCGAGACTTCATCAAAAACTACTCAGATTTAATGTTCGATTAAATGCGAGCAGTGAATTTATTTTACTTGTTAAAGCCCAAGGTCGAACTCAAGGAGACAGTTGTCTCCTTAGGTAAATTTTCAGTTAATTTCGAGATCAGATTTTTAGAAGAATATTTTTGGCCTTTTTTATGCAATTAAAGAAAACACAATGCAAATTCAAGCCAAATTTTTAGTTAAATTACAAAAGATGGCCAAATTAAGTCCAAAATTAATGAAACTTGGCCAGAATATGGAATTCTATGAAACTAAGTTACTGCATTTTTTTAGAATTTTTAGACACTAATTGAATTAAAGACGAATTTAATAAGGATGTAGGGTAGTTTTTGCAAAATCAATTGTAATAAATACCAAAGCCCGTTATTTTTAGATATAAAAATTACCTAGATAGGTCTATGTGAGATGAATCGAGGAAAATTGATAAATCTAAAAATTGATGTAAATTGGACCTATTAAAAATCAATTAAGCAAAATACTATTTAATTTATTCAGACCTCGTGATGCGCACAAATGCAATGATTTTTGGGCACAGCGTAGAGCAACTTAAACTAAGTCTAATGTGATTTTATGGTGATTTTTAGAACAACAATAATTTAATTATGAATTTAAAGCACACAGTGAGCAAAATATATCAAATTCCACAAGAATAAATATATTAAATATTCTATTAAGCTCGCAAAATTATGGCACATGTTCACACAGATCAAGGACAAGTTAAACTACAACATGCAATTTTTGGAATTTAAAAATGATGATATGTGCAAACACGGGGACCAAATTACAAAACAGAAATTAAAATTGCTCAAAATAAAGCATGCATACTGGGACTAAAGTGCAAATACATATAATGTTGGGGGTATGGATGCAAAATTCCCATTAGAACACGTGATTCTCATGTGACGCGACTAGCAGGGATTGATTTGCAATTTTTAAAAGCTTTAGGGGCCTCAGTGAATTTTACCCAGCCCACACGTACGGGACACGTGATGAGCTAGGCTCGGAAGGCGTAGGAGGCTCGGATGGAGGCTTGGGTGGCTCTAGAGGCTTGGACTTTGCTTCGGTTGCTCCGAGCATAGGGTCGGAGAAGAGGCTCGGAGGGCGTACGTGGCGCGAGCTGGACCATCGGATCAGGATAGATCCAACGGCTGCTGGTGATGGAGATGTGGTGCGCTACTTGTCGTTGGATCAAGATGAATCCAACGGTATCTGGAGCTCGAAGCAGATGGCAACGTGGACTTCTTTTGGCCGTTGGATCGAGATTGATCCAACAGAGCCTGGAGCTGCTGATGAGGGGCTACGTGGCGACTGTCTGGACGTTAGATCCTCCTGATCCAACAGGGGCAGACAGTAGGCGACGTGGCTCGATCGGGGCAGTTAGATCAAAGTGATCCAATGACAAATGTGTGTCATCTTCTCCGATCCGTCACCTCCTACGACGGACTTGCGGGGCTCCAGCGAGATGGTCCTGGCTCTGCCGCCCTTCCCTGTGCTCAATGAAACTTGCCAGAGACTCCTGGAGGGCTCGAAACGATCGTGTAGACATGGCGGAGTGTTCGGAGGTCTTGGATGACGCAGAGGCGGTCTGGAAGCTGGAGTCGATGGAGCTCGAAGCAGCTCCGGTAAAGACTCTGATCAATGAAGAAGGGGCTCCTGCAGGGGAAAATGGAAGAAAATCGAGATGAAAATAGAAAGAAGATTAGAGAAGAATGGATAAAGCTACCTGGGGTTGGAGGCTCGCTGATACGGCTCCGGTCGTCGCTTGAAGGTCAGTAGCAGGCCTGAGCTCAAGTAGCTCACTGGAGGAGCTGCAGCACGGTGGGGGTAGATCATGGATCTCACCAAAGGTAGAGACCTGCCATCGCTCGCTTACACACTCAATTGATGTCACCAATGAGAAGCTCGGAGCTCTAGGACACCTCTCGTTATGGCAGATGGGGTGGAAGTTGGCCGGAGATAAGGTATTTATAGGAAGGAGAAGGATGTCCAGACGATGGAGGCGTAGGGTTCGTGGTGTGTGTGGAGCGAAGAGGAAGGGAATCATGGTGGTTGTGGGTTCTGGCGAGGATGGTGGAGGTCGGGGCTATGTCGTGGAGGTGTCAGTGGACGGAGAGGGTGGCTGGAGTAGCGCCAAAAATAGGAAGGGGGTGGAGGTGTCACGAGAAGGGGCGACGTGGGCGAGGCTCTTTCAGAGGTAGACGATGACTTCTAGACCGTTGGATCTCGTGATCCAACGTCCATAAGATAGGCGTGAGAGAAGGGCCAGGATTAGATCATGGTGATGTGATCGAAGGGCACTGAGCGTGACACGTGGCGGGCGGAGCGTCGAGTGCCAACGAGCGGTAGAGATTCAATTTTGCTGCTGATCCAAGGGACGTTGATTGAGCGGGAATAAGCGGCTTGGATCTGAAGTGCATGGAGGTGATCGGATGGCTGTGGAGTGCGAACATGGCGCAATGAGATGAGGGCACTGGTGAGCTGCCCAGATAAGATCTTGGCCTAGATCAGACAGCTGAAATGAGATGTGGCGTGAACGACCGAGATCTGGAGAGAAGAGGCACCATCGGGGGGTGGAGGAAGAGGGGTTCATGGCACGTGATGAATAGGGTCGTGTGGCGCAACCAGAGGGTGCCACGTGGCCCAATCTGGTCAGTCGACGAAGAATGTGGAATAAGAGGAAGAAGATGACAGAATTTGGAAAAACTCAAAACATGTAGTTGTAGATCTCGATGAGATCTACAAGTTTCATGTTGACCAAAAATGGAAACGAGGTCGAATAAAGTGATAAAATATGAGGGTACAAATATACATACATATAGTATATATTGGGGGCCCAAAACCCAAGTTTTGCATACAAGCTCCGATTTAAATGAAATTAGTCTCATTTTGAAGGACTCTGAATGTATATTATTTTAAAAGTGAGTAGACCTATTTTGGAGGCTGTATGAGAGAGATATGTGCATTCTAAGGTCCATGGTCTCCAACTGGGTTTGATGTTTTATTTATCAATTTTACATGTTAGTATATTCCTGTTCTTTTTCATGTATTATTATTAGTAATATATACAATATAGAGTAAAATTATGGGTTGTAGGGTTAGTGTAAAATATATACAAATAAGTGGTTTTTACAGATGAATTTGGCTTCTTATTTCATACAGATGTAAATGCTAAAATGCAAATGTTATCAATACAGGCATGAATGCTAATTATGCAATATTGGTGGAAATATGCTCCTAATTATTCGGGAACAAGGCTCTATTTTCAACTTTAAGAGTGGTGAATAACATATTCATCAATCCCCTATACTTAAACCTTGCTCGTCCCCGAGCAACTCAAATGAAATGCAAGAGTGAAATGATTTTGGGTTCCATACCAAGGTCGTGAAAAAAAGTTGAAAATGGAGCTTGACTCGACCTTTGGGTTATTGGTGTAGCGGAACCTTATTAGGATCTGAACTTAAGACCTAACAGACTTCAAGTTCCACAAGTCTTCTATTCAAGACTCCTTAATAGTCAGGTCAGAACAAATCCGCATACGCAAATTTCTGATGACTATGATTCTTACTTGTACTATATAAGTGTAAATTAGCTCTCCACCTCAGAAATGGCTATGAAGTAGTCTCCTCTAACAAGGTAACTCTAATTCCCCGATCCAGTAACTCTTTCCTCGAGGAGCTGAGTATTCCCTTCTAAGTTCAAGTGCGACCAGCTGAAGAGGAGGGGGTGGAGAAAAGAATGGACGGTAGCCAGTGTAGCTACCTATCCCAAGACGCCTGATCAGTATAGCCAAGTCATCCAGCTGCAGACTTCTTACTAATATACATACTCCGATAGGTATTTTATTTTCACTCAGGCATGTCTTATTTTTTTGGATTTCTTGCATTTTTCCTTCTTTTTTTCTTTTTTTTTTTGAACTATATACAAGGTGCAGCATGTACATCGGGAGTTTTTCCTCTTGAGCTAGTAGACTATCCCTCTTTTGAAGCATTATTGCAATACACGACGTCCTAGACGTCAACACCACCATACTAGGTTGAGATGCGCTACCCTCCCTAGAGGAGGACAGATGTTTCCACCCGTGTGCTACTCCAAGCCAAAGGATTCTACCTCCTCACCACCTCATCAATGAAGAGCTATGTGCATTGTGCTGGTCCATGTTAGGTCACTGTCTATAAGAATCATGTGTGTGCACGAGATATTAGACTAATCAAGATGACATGTGAACATAAACTTACGGACTTAAGGAATTAAGTCACTTGACCTGAGAAATCTTAACTCCAGTTCCTATAAGGTTCCTCTGAAATTAGGTGGATTAAGGTCAAATTAAGTCCCTCTTCAACATCTACTCATAACTTGGTTCAGAACCCACTAGCTTTTTACATTGCATATGCAAAATATGCAGATGAGATGTACATGACATGCTACGTAGATGAATGCAATGCAAGACTCTTTTTTTCTTTCTTTAGATGCAAGGATGATGTGCAAGAGTAAATAAGAAGCCTTTGATTTCGAATTTTTCCCAATTTTTACCCACTCCGCAATTATTGTATAATATATACAAAAATACGTGAAAGTACGGGCTATGGGTAAAGTATATATGTAATATATACACGCCCCCTATACTTAGCATGTTTTATGTCCTCAGAGCACGAAAAGCAAGGAAGAAGACATAGCTCATGATAAGCGTAGGAGAGCTAAAAGAACAAAAAAATGTATAGAAGTCATCCTGCCCCCCTATACTTAGGCTCCGGCAGCCTAAGTGTAGAAGAAGATCAAAACGGGGCGGATGAGGTCAAGGGGGGAAGTGGATGAGTATATACATGATGGGCATCGGTCCCCCCCTATACTTAGGCTCTGGTCAGCCTAAGTATAGGACAGGAGCGAGTATGAGGACCGATGAGATCTGGGGGATGTATAGTGAATAGTGATTGGACTCAGGTGATCTCCCCCCTATACTTAGGATCTTGTCATCCTAAGTATAGAGCTGGGGCGAGTGATTAGATTCGCGAGAGGGAGGGAAAGAATATAGAGGAATGGTGAGTATATACAAGGATCGCGGTCTAAATCTTTTTAGATGATGCTAATGGCGAGAGCTCACTGCTGCAAGGTCTCATGCGGCTTTATGTGTATCAACAGAGTCTGTCTCACGCATGAATACAATCTTCTCATCATGGGCTGACTTTTCATTGGGTTCGACGAAGTGCTTCAACAATTGTCCATTGACTAGGGATGTATGTGCTCCATCTGTGAGATCCGAGATCTCTACGCATCCACTTCCATGCACAGCATGGACTATGAATGGACCCGTCCACTTGTATTTCAGCTTGCCTTGGAAAACCATCAGCCTTGCATTAAACAACCATACCTTCTGTCCAGGAACAAAGATCTTTCGTCTGATATATCTATCATGCCAATGCTTTACCTTGTCCTTTTACACCAAACTGTTGTTGTATGCTCGGTTTCTGAATTCCACAAGCTCATTCAGATCCATCTCTTTGCTTATGCCCTAGGTGTGTGTTCCAGATGACCTTCTTGATTGCTCATTCTGATTTGTGCACTAATTCAGCGGACAAATGGCAAGACTTCATGAATACCATCCTGAATGGGAAGGTTCCTAATGGTGTCTTGTAAGTTGTCTTATAAGCCCACAGGACTTGATCCAAGATCTGAGACCAGTCCTTCCTGTCTGGGCGGACAAGCTTTTGCAATATGGTTTTCACCTCCCTATTCGACACCTCAGTTATGCCATTGGTTTGTGGGTGGTAAGGACTAGCGACACGGTGTTCGATGTCGTAATCTTTCAAGAGCTTCTTCACTTCTATGTTCACGAAGTGGCTACCCCCATCTGATATGAACACTTTGGGGATCTCGAACCTATAGATGATATGATCTCTAATGAATTTACAGAAAATCCTGCTGTCTGCGGCTCGGGTTGGGATAGCCACCACCCACCTTGACAGATAGTCTACCGCAAGGAGGATGTATTCGAATCCATGGATAACCGGGAATGGGCCCATGAAGTCAATGCCCCAGGCATCAAAGACATCACAAATGATGACAGGCTGCATCGACATCTCATCCTTTGAACCAACGGTTCCTCCCATTCGCTGTCATACTGGGCACGACTTCGCAAAGATGAGCGCATCACGAAACAGAGTTAGACAGTATAAGCCACACTGAAGTACCTTCCATGTGGTCCTCTTCCCGGAGTGGTGTCCTCCTGCCTCCAGACCATGGCATAGAGTAAGGACACTCTGATATTCCTCCTGAGGAATACACCATCTCAAGACACAATCTGGTCCTTTAAAGAAAAGGATCGGATCCTCCCAATGGTAATGTCTTGAATCCGACTTAAGTTGGTCTATGTGGCTCTTGGGCCAATCTTCGGGAACTTTCTTGGAGATAAGATAATTCACGATATTGGTGTACCATGGGAGTGAGTCGACAACAAAAATCGACTCGCTAGGGAAGGAATCTCGAATCGGCGTATCCTCAGAAGCATCAAGATCCTCGAGATGGGAGAGGTAAACATCTACTACATTCTTCTTTCCAGGTTTATTACGAATGTCCCAATCAAATTTCTGGATAAGTAAAATCCACCTAAGAAGATGTGCCTTCGCGTCCTTCTTTTCCATTAAATACCTTAGCACTGCATGGTCAGTGAACACAATTACCTTTGATCCAATTAAGTGAGATCTGAACTTATCCAAGGCGAACATGACCGCAGGCATCTCCTTTTCCATAACTGCATAGTTACGTTGAGCGGTATCAAGCACTTTGCTTGCGTAGTGTATGGAAAACGGGACGCCATCCCTCCTCTATCCTAACAAAGCCCCAACGGCAAAAGTTGTTGCATCTGTCATGATCTCAAAAGGAAGAGACCAATCTGAGGCTTGTAGGATCGGGGCATCCATAATCATCCCTTGTAATTGCTTAAAGGCCTCAAGACACTTATGATCGTCAATGAACTCCATGACTTTGCCTAAAAGCTCAGTTAGCGGTCGGGTAATCTTTGAGAAATCCTTTATAAATCTTCGACAAAATCCAGCATGCCCGAGGAATGACCGCAATTGCTTTACGTTGGTTGGGTGCTGGTGTCGTCTGATCACGTCCACCTTGGCAGGGTCAACCTCCATTCCTCTCTTGGAGATAACGTGCTCCAACACAATGCCCTCCGTCACCATGAAGTGACTTTTCTCCCAGGAGAGCACCGGATTAACCTCGCAACACCGCTTGAGGACTAGGTCCAGATTCCTAAGACAGTAATCGAAGGAATCGTCGTGGACTGAGAAGTCATCCATGAATACTTCTAGTAATTCACCGACTATTTCGGTGAATACAACAATCATGCATCTTTGAAATGTTCCCCGAGCATTGCATAACCCCAAGGGCATGCGCGTGAAAGCATAGGTACCAAAGGGGCATGTGAACGTGGTTTTCTCATGGTCCTCAAGAGCAATGGCTACTTAATTGTAGCCCGAGAACCCATCTAAGAAGCAGAAGAATTATTTCCCCGCTAATCTCTCTATGATCTGATTAATGAATGGCAGGGAGAAATGATCCTTCTTCATCGCGGCATTCAAGCGTCTGTAATCCACACAGACGCGCCACGACGTGGGTACTCGTGTCACGATCTCCTCTTCATCCTCATTGGTGGTCGTCTAAATACCCAACTTTTTCGGGACAACATGAATATGTGCCACCCACTTGGAATCGGAGATGGGGTAAATGAAACCTGCGTCGCACCATTTCTCTATCTCCTTTTTCACGATCTCTAGTAAATTTGGATTCAACCTATGTTGGAATTCACGAGAGGGTTTAGCCTCATTCTCTAAGTAGATATGGTGCGAACATAGAGCGAGATTTATGTCGTGGAGATCGTAGATGCTCCAACCAATTGCCGTGCGGTTTTTCTCCAGGATCTCTAGCAAGAGAGATTCCTGCTCCTCGGTCAATCGCGAGCTGATGATGACCAGATACTTCTTCTCTTGTCCCGCAAGGAAGGTGTATTCTAGTGTTGTGGGTAAAGGTTTGATCTCAGGGAAGGTGTGATCATCAAGGAAGTCTGGCTCAATCGAATCTGATCCTGTGCTAGTAGTGGTTGGATCTGTCTTTGAAATTGTTGCCACCAACTCATTCAGATCTGGAGTCGGATCGTCAAAGGTTTTCAAGCATTCAGCAAAAGCCACGTCCGACTCGTCATCCACATCTTCTAATTGTCCTAAAGAGGGAAGGACTGACAGGCCCAACTGGGCCTCTACATCATCGAAGATGTAGGGGGATGCATATTCTGTGTTGTACTCGTTTCTAAGGACCTCGCAAACTGACTCATGCACAAGATCTTCTCCGGAGGAGATGGACTCATCGGAGCTAGCTGGGTTCTATCTCCATGGCCCAACGGTGTCTACATGAATGCAATCTACTTCAGACGAAGAGTACTCGGTGCTAGATTCTGAATCTGGCCTCTGCCACCTTGTCTGCTTCATCTTGAGTTCCTCATCTCCACCTAGAGTTTGGAACTGGATCTTCCCGATCTTGTAATCAAATAGGGCCCCCGTTGTTCTGAGGAAGGGCCTTCCTAAAATGATCTGGGAATCTCTCCAATTTTTAGGGGTCTCCATATTAAGGACTATGAAGTCCACCATGTACTCCTGACCCTCGACTTTGATGACAATGTTCCTCAATTCTCCCTGGGACATCTTGGTTGATTTATCTGCAGACTGAAGTAGTGCCCTGGATTTCCTAAGAGGTCCGAGATTAAGCTGCTCATAGAGGGTTGTAGGCATCAAGTTAATTGAGGATCCGTTGTCAAGCAGAGTGCGTGCAAACGCAGTGTCATCGACATAACTCACCACATAATGGGCACACATGTCCCTTCGTTTCCTTGGAAACACATTCTTTATTGCGCAAGTAGTGGCTAGTGACAGAACGTGCTTCTCAACATGGCTTTTTGTCTTCCTGCTAACCCTAGTACGTGTGCATCTCACCTTAAGGTACTTCTGGAATGCAAGTGTCATGTCCACATACTTATCGAAAGGGATTGTGATCTTGATGTATTTATTGCAGAACTCTGCCATCTCAGGGTCATCTTTTTGTATTTTTTTAGTTTTCTTCTTTCCACCATTAAGAGCTCGGGGGAAAGGGATTATTGATGTTAACTCAGATTCTGAAACTGAAAGATTTTCATTGAAATAAGGAACTGAGTTCTTTATAGGACTCTGACACTAATACTGACTCTGACTCAGACTAAAAGGAAATTGCGGTTCCGAAATCGATGATGCATCTTCCGCGACTGTTGGGACATCCTCCTCAGATGGAGGTACGAGATCCTCAACGATCTCGCCGGACTCATTGCTGGTGTTCTTCTCCTTCATCTTCGAGGACTTGGAAGTCCTCTTCTTCTGCAGGTGGTGGTGGTGGTGATGCTCCTCTGCCTCCAAGTTCTCCTCAAGTAGAGTCTTGGCGGCGTCTTCCTCCGGTGCTCATGCCCGATCAGGTACACTTACGGTCCTTCCGCTCCTGAGGGACATATGATTAACATTATCGTACAAAAGTATCTCATGTTCAGATAAAGGGTTATCTGAATAGTAAACATGATCTCTTGGTCGGTTCTGACCCTGATTCAGGCTTTTGGTTGGCCTGAACCTAGGCGAGAATTGGGGTCCTTAGTGCCATATGCTGATCCTGGTTGCATGAAACGCGGTTGAGGTTAGTTAGGATATCCATATAGTCATTTTGCATCTGCTGGACCCTATCAGTCAGTGTCTGGAGCGCCAAGGTGAAGGACTCCAATTCGCTTGTGGGTGGGGCTTGTTGCTGCTGACTAGAGGATGAGTGTCTAAATTGGCCATGCTGGCCATGCTGGTACTGTTGCTGATGGGAAGGTGGTGGAGGGCCCTGCTGACCCGAGTCGAACGTGCGCTACCGCTGGTGCTGCTGAGGACAGTACCCTTGTCTAGACCGGGACTATATGAAGCGTGGTTCGGGGACGGTGCTGGTTTCCTGGTAAGCTAGGGAAGGTCGGTGTGGCTTACCGTTCCCTATCCCCGACTATTTGCCGATGTTGTCATGGTTGTACCACATATTGTTGATCTCAAACACCTACGGAGACTCCTCGTAGACTATCTCCACTTGTGGGGGTGCGTGCTGCTCCTGCTGAATGTACTTCTGCTCTTCTACCCAGCTACTCTGAGGCCCCCATGCATGTTCCTTTATAAGATGGACTCTGTGTACAGGTACAGGTGGTGTAGAAGAGGCAGGTAGTCGTATCTTGGCTACCTTCTCAGTCAGTTCCTCCACTTGTTTCGGCAATCGTGAAAGTACCTCAAGGTCAGTGACCCTCTTGTGAATCTGCTCGACCATGGTTAACTTGTATGCTATTATCCCCATGCTGGGGATGAGGTCGTCCGCCAGATCTGCTACAGTCTTCCGAGTCATCTCATTGGATAAGCTTGAGGGAGACAACTGATAGGCCCTGGTGACCTGAGATCTGCCTGTTTTCCCCATCTGCTTCAGGATCTTCCATACGGCATCTTCATTCTTATTCAGATAGCTTCTTCCACAGGCAGTAGTCGCTAACCCCTACATCTCCAGGGTCATGCCACAGAACAAGGTGTGGACTAAGATCGCTTTTGTAATGTCGTGGCAAGGATATTTCTGTGTTAAGTCATTGAATCTATCCCATGCTTCATGGAATGGTTCATTGGGTCCCTGGGGAAAACTCGCGATCTTGGTTCTCATCTGGTTAGTTCTACTGAGCAGGTAGAACTTCTTCAAGAATAGGTCCTTGAAGTGCATCCAGGTCGTACTTCTTACCCTGAGATTTTTCAACCAATGAGTAGCCTTATCACCTAAGGTAAACGGGGTAACCTTTAGCCTGATGTAGTCTTGCCCAACCCTAGGGTGACTAAGGTTGTTGCAAACCAGTTCGAAGTCTCTAAGGAAGGCATATAGTTCTTTGTTGGCATTTCTATTGAACTTCGATAGCAGACTAAGAAAGTGGGGCTTCAGCTTGAATGCTTCAGGGGGAACCATAGGTACTAGCCAGCTATGCATCTCATTTTCTGCTGGGTTATAGGCATCTACCATGGGTCGGTCAATTCCCTCTGCCTTGATCACTTGTCCCATCCTAGCCATAAGTTCTGCATTAAGTTGTTCGTCTCTAGCCAATCGGGTGGATACTTGGTGCATAGGATCATCCTCTTCTTTCGGGGGTTTCTTCGGAGGCATCTTGTCCTCTTCTCCTGGGTAAAGAAGATGGTCTAGGTTAAAGGACATACCAATGAAGAGATTCTCACCGAGGCGATGGTCTTCCTCGGTGAGATCAGAGGAGAGAAAAGGGTTGGTTTGAGGGTAAACACCCTGGGGTTGATGGATCCCGAACTCAAGAGGGTCATGAGCTCGGGTTGGCCCAAGTTGCGCTTGGGCTGGTGAAGACGAACTTCGTGAGGGGCTCAAAGAAAGATTTGCGAAGCAGGAATAGATATCCCCCCAGTCAGTCATCTTGGATGGCGAGAAGAAGAATCGGGAGTATAAGTGTAAGATAGGATTTTACTCCTACCTGAAGCAAGTAAGTGAATCCAAACCCTATTTTTCACACTCAACACGGTGAAGGACCTGAAACCGAGTCCTATTAGTCTGGTTTATTTTAAGTGTGAATTTTCAGACAAGTAGCAAAGGTTACGCAGCCTATAGAGAAGTCGGCTCAAAGCGGGATGCGTCTCCCCCATTTAACCCGTCGCCTAAAATACCAACACCCTTCCTTTCTCCGCTTCTATCACCAGCCGAAAGTTCAAGGACCTGCCCCTATCTACCTAAAGAGTAGGCGGATGCTGACAAGGCTGTAACTTCGCTCCTATCTACCTACCGGAGCAGGCGGAGACTACTAGCAGTTTCGTCCCTATCTGCCTACCGGAGTAGGCGGAGGCTACTTGGCGCTGGTCAGTTGAACCCGTAGTTCAGGTGGTGATATTTGCTCGAATCGGGGTACGCCATATGGAAGGCGGGGATTTATAGTTCTTCCTTATGGTGTGCATACATACTCTAGTACCCTCACTCAGCCTGAAAACAAGGTCGGGGTTAATCTCCCACAAACAGCATTTTCGATTTTATTGATTTTTTTGTCAAATTTGTTTAGCAGTCCCGATTTTAAGTTATGTGACCACTTGTTTAGTCCAACCACAAAGCACTCCTATCGTCTAGTCCCAATTTCCTTTAATCCTACGTTCAGAAAACCAAGGGGGAAGGAGTCGAGAAAAGCGTATGCACGATAAAACTATGATGAATGCTAAGTAAAGAAGACTTATAGTGATCCTTTCGCTTTTATGCGGATGCAAAATAGAATTGAAATTTTTAAACTACATGAAATGCAAGCGATAAAAGCCGCTCCTAGACAGGAAGTTCTATTAGCGAGTAAAGAACTGATTAAATTTGGCTAAGATCTGCGGTCTAAGTGTGTCTTTTAAGTATGAAGTATGGTCCTAAAATTTTACGAGCACAAACACGTCCTAAAGTAGCTCTAAGAGCCGCAAGTGCAAGCCTATTCTACGCAAAGCAATCCACACAACACACGGGGATACGTTTTCACTATACTTACACGTGCGAGAACCCAAACGGGAACTGCTGGAAAAATGCAAAAATAAAATAAAAGAAAATTACAAGTCCTCACAATCACTCAAATTATTTAAATGCAAGTTCCTCGGTTCGCCTAGCGAAGCGCCTTCGACTCCTCAATTTCCTCGCATGAAAATAAATGGAGGTCAGATAAAGGATGACACAAAAATAAACAAAAATAAATAATAGAAAAATATTCACAAGAAAAGCTGGGAATCAAATTACCTGAGGATGGAAAATCTAAAATCAAAATTTCCTAAAAATTAACTCAGCCATGCCTCCCCGGCAACGACACCATTCTGACATGCCCTTGTCTACCTTAGTTAATACAATCGAGTTAACAATTGAATTAAGTTTTGTCGTTCGTTGCAGTCGGGTAATCGAGACTTCGTCAAAAACCACTCAAATTTAATTTTCGATTAAATGCGAGTAGTGAATTTATTTTCCTTAGGCAAATCCAAGGTCAAACTCAGGGAGGCAGTTGTCTCCTTAGGTAAATTTTCAGTTAATTTCGAGATCAGTTTTTCAGAAGAATATTTTTGGCCTTTTTATGCAATTAAAGAAAACACAATGCAAGTTCAAGCCAAATTTTAAGTTAAATAACAAAATATGGTCAAATTAACTCCAAAATTAATGAAACTTGCCCAGAATATGGAATGCTATGAAACTAAGTTACTGTAATTGTTTTTTGGAATTTTTAGACTCTAATTGAATTAAAGATGAATTTAATATGGATGCAGGGTAGTTTTTGCAAAATCAATTTTAATAAATACCAAAGCCCATTATTTGCAGATATAAAAATTATCCTAGATAGGTCTATGTGAGATGAATCTAGGAAAATTGATAAACTTAAAAATTGATGTAAATTGGACCTATTAAAAATCAATTAAGCAAAATACTATTTGACTAATTCAGCCCTCGTGATGTGTGCAAATGCAATGATTTTTGGGCATAGTGTAGGGCACTTAAATTAAATCTAATGTGATTTTATGGTGATTTTTAGAGCAACCAATTATTTAAAATGAATTTAAAGCACACAATGAGCAAAATATCAAATTCCATAAGAATAAATAAATTAAATTCTATGAAGCTCGAAAAATTATGACACGTGTTCACACAGATCAAGGATAATTAAAACTACAATATACAATTTTTGGAATTTAAAAATGATGATAAAAGGACACTTAAATATGTGTGCAAACACAAGGACCAAATTGCAAAACAAAACATTAAAATTGCTCAAAATAAAATGTGCATACATGGACTAAAGTGCAAATACCTATAATGGTGGGGGTATGGATGCAAAATTCCCACTAGAACACATGCTCCTCATGTGACACACCTGGCAGGGACTGATTTGCAATTTCTAAAAGTTGCAGGGGCCTCAGTGAATTTTACCCAGCCCTCACTTGCGAGACACGTGATGAGCTAGGCTTAGAAGGCGTAGGAGGCTCGGACGGAGGCTCGAGAGGCTCTGGAGGCTTGGACTTTGCTTTGGTTGCTCCGAGCCTAGGGTCAGGGAAGAGGCTCGGAGGGCGTACGTGGCGCGAGTTGGACTGTCGGACCAGGAGAGATCCAACGGCTGCTGGTGATGGAGACATGGCGCCCTACTGGCCATTGGATCAAGATGAATCCAACGATATCTGGAGCTCAAAGCAGATGGCAACGTGGACTTCTTCTGGCCGTTGGATCAAGATTGATCCAACGGAGGCAGGATCTACTGACGAGGAGCTACATGGCGATTGTCTGGACGTTGGATCCTCCTGATCCAACGGAGGCAGAGAGTGGGCGACATGGCTCAATCGGGGTTGTTAGATCAAAGTGATCCAACGGCAACTGTACGTCATCTTCTCCAGTCTGTCGCCTCCTACGGCGGACTTGGCGGGGCTCCAGCGAGATGGTCCTGGCTCCGCTGCCCTTCCCCGTGCTCGATGAAACTCATCGGAGACTCTTGGAGGGCTCGAAACGATTGTAGAGATGTGGCAGAGCATCTAGAGGTCTTGGATGATGCGGAGGCTGGCTAGAAGCCGGAGTCGATGGAGCTCAAAGCAGCTTTGGTGAAGACTCCGATCAATGAAGACGGGGCTCTTGCAGGGTTAGTTGATGCCAAAACGAATGGTGCCCGTGTTCGTGGAGTGCAAGGGATATGAGGTGAGGCCTGTGGTGGAGCGAAAGGTGGTTGGTGATCTTCCTCCACCATGAAAGCGGAGCTTTGGTCGGAGTAGGTGCGATGGGTCATCGGAGCGAAGGAAGGGATGCGCGAAGACCAGAGCTTCAAGGCGAAGCTCGGTGGATGGTCAACGGAGGGTGGAGTCTATCGGAGAAGGAGGAAAAATGGAAAAAGATCGAGATGAAAATAGAAATAAGATAAGATAAGAATGGATGAAGCTACCTGGGGTTGGAGGCTCGCTGAAGCAGCTCCGGTCGTCGCTCGAAGGTAAGTAGTGGGCCTGATCTCAAGCAACTCGCTGGATGAGCTGCGGCACAGCGGGGCTACGTCGTGGATATCGCAGGAGGTGGAGACCTATCGTCGCTCGCTTACACACTCAATTGTTGTCACCAATGAGAAGCTCGGAGCTCTAGGACACCTCTCGTTATGGCGGATGGTATGGAAGTTGGCTGGAGATGAGGTATTTATAGGAAGGAGTTGGATGTCCAGGTGATGGAGGTGTGGGGTTCGTGGTGTGTGTAGAGCGAAGAGGAAGGGAATCATGGTGGTTGTGGGTTCTGGCGAGGATGGTGGAGGTCGGGGCTATGTCGTGGAGGTGTCAGTGGATGGAGAGGGTGGCTGGAGTGGCGCTAAAATAGGAAGGGCGGAGGTGTCGCGAGAAGGTGCGATGTGGGCGAGGCTCTTTCGGAGGCAGACGACGACTTCTAGATCGTTGGATCTCATGATCCAACGGCCAGAAGATAGGCAGGAGAGAAGGGCCAGGATTAGATCCTGGTGATGCGATCGAAGGGCGCTGAGCGTGACACGTGGCGGGGGGAGCGTCGAGCACCAACGGGCAGTGGAGATTTAATTTGGTTGTTGATCTAGTGGTCGTTGATTGAGAGGGAATGAGCGGCTTGGATCTGAAGTGCGTGGAGGTGATTGGATGGTCGTGGAGTGCGTTACGTGGTGCAATGAGATGAAGGCGCTGGTGAGCGGCCCAGATGAGATCTTGGCCGAGATCAGATGGCTGAAATGAGATGTAGCGTGAACGGCCGAGATCTGGAGAGAAGAGGCACCATAGGACGGTGGAGGAAGAGGGGTGCGTTGCGCGTGATGAATAGGGTCGCGTGGCGCAACCAGAGGGTGTCACATGGCCCAATCTGGTTGGTCAAGGAAGAATGTGGAATAAGAGGAAGAAGATGCTCGAATTTAGAAAAGCTCAAAACATGAAAGTTGTAGTCTCGATGAGATCTACAAGTTTCATGTTGACCAAAAATGGAAACGAGGTCGAATAAAGTGATAAAATACGAGGGTACAAATATACATACATATAGTTTACAATGGGGGCCCAAAACCCAAGTTTTGCATACAAGCTCTGATTTAAATGAAATTGATCTCATTTATAAGGTCTCTGAATGTAGATTATTTTAAAAGTAAGTAGGCCTATTTCGGAGGCTTTATGAGAGAGATATGTGCATTCTAAGGTCCATGGTCTCCAACTGGGTTTGGGGTTTTATTTATCAATTTTACAAGTTAGCATTTTTCTGTTATTTTTCTTGTATTATTATTATTAGTAATATATACACTATAGAGTAAAATTATGGGTTTTAGGGTTAGTGTAAAATATATATAGATAAGTGGATTTTTCAGATGAATTTGGCTTCTTATTTCATGCAGATGTAAATGCTAAAATGCAAATGTCATCAATGTAGGCATGAATGCTAATTATGCAATATTGGTGGAAATATGCTCCTAATTATTCAGGAACAAGGCTCTATTTTCAACTTTAAGAGTGATGAATCACAGATTCATCAATGCACAATATTAACTAAGAATGTGGATTTTTAGTTTTATATATTATATTTTTAGATTTTCTTCTTATATTTTAGATTTTTATGTTTTCTCTTTTTTGTTTTCAAATTATAATAAGGTATGTATTAAGATTTATAATATTATAATAAGTATATGGGTATATCTACACTATATAAAGTGTTATGTATATAGAAATAAGTAAAACTGACCAAAATATAAGAAATAAAGTGTTTTTAAATTATTAATATTTTTATAATGTTTTTGGGATTTTCAGTAAATTTTGCTAATTTTTAGGGATTTTTAAAGTTCCAAATACACCAAATCCGGGAACTTTTTAATTAGGTCGAATAGTTTTAAGATTTAAAAATATTTAGTATTAAGTCCAAAAAATCTCAAAACTATTTTTAAATTATACTAATATATACAAGTAAAAATATAGAACAGGAACGAGTATTTTTCGATTTTTAGAACAGTTTTTGTAATTTTTATAGGATTTCGAGGATTTTTACTTTTTACGAATTTTCTTTTATATTTCTTTTAGGATTTTTAGTCAGAATGTATTAGATACTATAATAATCAAGTAATATTTTTTGGAAATTTTTTAGACTCTATTTTATATTTTTTTAGGTTTTTCAAGACAAATAGGGACTGGCCGTGGACTTTTTGATTTTTAGAAAAGAGAAAAGGGCATAAATGCAAATGTAAGTATAAAACATGAATGCAAATGTAAATATAAAACATGAACAAGCATGCATCCATGTACCTAATCCTATTTTTTGCTGATTTTTAGGGCACAATAATTATTTTTAATAAATAGGAAATAACACACAAAAATATTTAACCAGGCAGGGCTATAATTGCAAATAAATGAAAGGCGAGAAGCAGAGTGAAATTTAACCCAAAGTTTAACATGTATATTCAAACTTATTAGTCGCAACTAAAACAACCCGCGAGGTGTTACATGCAATATTCACAAGATAAAAAAAATGTGCACGCACGTGACTCTAGCATGGACTAAATTGCAATATACGACAAGTTCCAAGGGCTACATGCAATTTATCCACTATTTTTTAAACTACATATAATATTTACAGGATGTTTTAGTAAATACAAAAAGGTGGAGGGAGGATTATGAAAATTACCCACTTAACGCTAGGGATCCAACTGTCCACGGGGTGTCATGTGTCTGATCGTGCAGTCTCCTTCGAGTACCCCTTCATGGATATTCAACGGACCAGATTAGATCTGGATCGTTGTTCTTGATCGTACGGCATTGAGGGGCATTGCAAGAACAACCAAGAACACGCTGTTGGCTAACTTCGATCCTTCGTGCCTCTGTGCTCCGGCGGTTAATCAATCCTCCAACAGGCCTCGCAGGTAGCTGGGCTTCCTCCATGTGCAACAACGGCCTCCAAGCACAACGAGGGAGCTCGTGGTGCTCCAGCAAAGTCGAGGCACCTGGAGCTGCTCCAAGTGGCCATCAAGGTCCCAGACGTGTCCTCAGGCCTACAATTTAGTACCAAAACATTCATGGGTGCGAGGACTATCTCCTCGACCCAGGGATTGATCAAAATGAAGGGGGAAACGGAATGGAGAGCGAGCTCTTGCGTTAGGTGGCGGAGGGAGCTCTGAAGTCCTTCAATTCGGGCAGAATTGAGAAAGCTTTTGTGGGTGGATTGCGGAGAAAGCGTGGGGAATCCAAATAGGGTGAGTGGATGGGTCCATTACAGTTGGATCATGGTGAACCTGGCCTGGAACTCGAGCTCCATGTAAAAGATGGATTTATTGATTATACATACTCCAAGTGATTAATTATGAAACTAAATGGTTAAACAAAACCTACAGATGATAGAGTACCTATGATGCGAAGAAAATAGGGCTCAATAGAGCCTGGGGGCTCCGGAGCAGAACCGGCCGAAGGAGCTCTGGCGGTGGGGTGGATGCGTCACCACCTTGGCCTCTCCTCGCTGCAAAATACCAGCCATGCCATATTGTTACAACAGTGAAGCCTTTAGGAATGATTTGAGGGGTTAAAGGCCAAGCGAGAATGCTCAAAAATCAAAAGGAGATCAGAGGGTTTATTTAAAGACATTTTTTGAGCAAGTTTTGAGGATCGACTGCGTGCAATCGATCGAAGGTTAGTGGGGATTCTAGAAAGGGTGTGAATGAGGGACATGATGGCTACAAGAAGGCGGTGTCTCGAGGGTAATGGACGAAGAACGAGGGCGTGATAATTCGGCAAAGTAGGTGCCTCATGACTTCTAACAGAAGCCGGAGGGGATGAGGTACAATTGACGAAGGTCGACAAATGGAAATGCCTGGTTGGTCCACGTGGACCAACCAGGAAATTCCAAGGCAAAAATGCCTTGGAAAAGAAATAATAAATAGTAATTGATTTTATTATTTTTAGGCTATAAAATTAAAAATGTTTCTAATTTTTTGTAGTATTTTATTCATTTTTTTATTTATTTTTTAGAGTTTATTAATTACAAATTTGTCTCTAGGGTTTTAATTATAGGTATATTTCCCTATGTTTTGAGTATTTTTATTTTTTTTAATTCTTATTTTATTATTTTATTTTGTTATATTATATATTTACAATAATTTTTATATACTTAAATATATTTTATTATATTTTTATGATATATTATATACACTTTAATAAATATACTGCATATTATATAGGTATAGTTATTGTATTTTCATCTATGTATTTAGTGACCATATTTTATTTTAATATTTTCTTTATGGTTTTTATTTTAGTTTTAATATGTAAATATGATATGAATAATATTTACAACTTTATAAAAATACAAAATTATTAAATTAAAAAAGAATAAATAAAATGAATATTTTATTCGGGTATATTATATAATAGGGGTCCAAAATCTAACTTTCACATACTAACTCCAAAAAAATGAAACCATCTTCATTATATAGCTTATTAAAAGTTATATACAATTAGAGTAATTTTGATAAATTTTGAGTTTTTATTTAGGATATATGGGTTTGTGAAATTTGTGTTTTAGGATTTTATTCTGTGTATAAAATGTACACTCTATTTTTGTATGAAATAGATTTTGTTTTTTCTATACATTTTTAGCTATGATTTGCATATAAAAATTTTCTTTATTTGAGGTGTAAATAGTAAATAAAAAAATAGGTCCAAAAAGTAATTATTGGCCTATTTTGTAGAGTGATCCAACTGTGATTTCTGTACAATTAGTTGCCCTATCTCCCCCTACTTCATTCCTTGTCGACTAAGTCATCATGATGACTGAGTCTCGAGGGCTAGGATCACTTCAGTGTCCTTGACACTTAGCTCTTTTTCTTTTCTTTCCTTTATTCTTTTATTTTGGCAATAAATGCAATGAATGAATTATATTTTATATTGTATTTTGTACAAAGGAATGAATGTTTATTTTGAAAAATTAATGATATATTCATGCATTCAACAAGGGTTTAAAGGCCAAAATGAAAGAGTAAAGGTGATGAAATGGATATTCATCAATACATCTAAAGTATTTTTAGAATTAGGATATTTTTAGTGAAAACTTTAAAGGTGAATAAAGTTAAATTCAAGTTCACATCCATGAGAAATGAGTATATAAATTCAAAGCATTAAGAATTAGGATTTATTTTATTGGTAGATATACAAGTTGGTTATTATGAGTCATTTTTGTATATTTCTTCTAATATTTAGTGAATAGAAATAATTAAGTCAAAATAAATAAAAATGTGTGGAAAATGTTAAAACTATATAATTATTTAGGACATTTATATATATTCTCCAAAAGATCGAAACTCACACCTTCGACGTGGATATGTTTGCAATATTTTTTAATTAGGATGTTGTGGAGCTTAGAAATTGGGGTTTTAAATATAAAGAAATATGTGCAGTGTCGTTGCAACCGTAAAAATCCCTCAACAAAAATTTATTCAATTCTCAAGTAAAAATAAATAGAGAAAATGTAGCAAGAGAACTTTGTTACTTAATTGACCTGTATAGCTAACAAGATTGAACTCAAGGAGGCTACAAAAATCCCGAGGGTTATTCTATGCATTGAAAAAATCAATGACAAGAATTAAGCAATCTCTATGCACGCTATGCTTGATTTTTTGTATTTCTGAATTTAGTATAAATTTTTACGGAATTCATATTTTTATTTAGTTTTCTAATTTTTATATTTTTTATTTTAAATTTTTGCAAAAGATTTTTTAGTTTTATTAAACAAAAGAAAATAAAGGGAATTATTTTGGATTTTTATAAAGTGGGAAAATACATAGAAAATAAAATAAATATATCTTTTATTTTTAAAATTTTTAATGTTTTTAAATTATTCCATAATTTTCCACAATTTTTAAAGTATTTAAATAAATCAGAAATGACAAATAAAGCAACCGAAAACAAATTAGATGTTTTGGATTTTAAAATATCAAATAAGGTCAAAAATAAATGAAAAATATATAGAATGAAAGAGATTTTTATGTTTTCTAGAATGCCATTTTATGATTTTTTTAATTTGAATTCTATTTTTGTGAATTTTTAAGGTTTTTAAGCATTTTATGATTTTTATGGCTTTTATGAGGAATACAAATGCTAAAATTATGTAGAACTTGAAATAAATTAAAAAGAAGCTAACTAGAAATTTTTTGGAATTTTTGGAAAAGGTTTATATTTTTTATTGATTTCAAATGCAAACGAGGACTTTTGGGACTGTTTTTAACTATTTATAAATAATGAAAATATCGAAAATGCAAAATTCAAATCTTGGATGCAAGATGGACGCAACAGGAAGCTAGATGAATTTTTGTGTAATTTTTAATGTAATTTTGATATTTTTTATATGATTTTTATTATGTAAAATAAATGCAGACTCATAGGGACCTAAATGCAATTACTTAAAGTATGTAGACTAAATAATAACATGTATGGAAAATGCCTGATAAATATTACAAAAATCCTAAAGAATGCGTGCACAAGAACGTGCACCCTACTGGAATGGACCTAAATGTAAATACGTTATTTCCAGGGACCAAATAATAACACATAAATGTAATATTTTTATTACAATTTTCATAAAACTTACGTGCCAAACACTCTTGTAGTTCAAACAAGACAAATGAAATTAAAATAAATGTAAAGGGAACCAATGCAAATGTTAAAATTATTAAATACAAGCGCGTGTCTACTGGGGACTTATTTGAAAATAAACTAAAGATAGGAGGTTGGATGCAATTATGCCCTTCATTAACGCGGATTAATTTGTATCTACGATTCGCCTTGAGGCTGATCCAATGGCTTGAAAGGAATGCTACTCGAATGGCTCGGATCTGATCTGGAAGTGGGATCCATGGTCGCCTTTTGGGGCTCAATGGACGGCCATGATCTAGACTAGAGCTTATGTTCTTGATCGTGCGGTGCTGCGAAGCCCTTGAGGAACTGGGAAGCAAGAGGTGTCCGACGAAATTCGATCAAGTGAATCTCGGTTGTCCTCCACATGAATCAACTGCTAAATGGTTGAATGGCTTCGTAAACTCCTCCTCTATCAATCGGCATGAACAACGGAGCTCGAAGATCTTCAAGCGTGGATCTAGGGATTGATTTAGGTTCAGGTGCAGGTGAACCACCATATCTTGCTCCTTTACTCTGATACACATCTTTATACATGCAAATTGAAGCCTATGCTCGTAGGTATCCTCTGACCAAGAAGTTAGGTCAAAAACGTGGAAGATGGTAGATGGATGGGTGTCTCCGACGAAGTGTGGTCGGAGAGGAGACCGGGCTTCAGACGTGGTAAGATCTGAAGATGGGCAGAAGGTGGAAGAGCTGGAGAAGGGCAAGGTGGATGTGTTGGCGAAGTCAGGGCATGATTTGGATGATTAGAGCTCCTCCAATTGTGTAGATCGGAGGTTGAAGATGAAGACCTGATCTGAGCTATTTAATGGAAATAAAGCGAAAAATTAACATAGAATCGAAACTACAAGACCTAAATTACCAAAGGAATGGAAGAAGCGAAGAGATCGCCTCAATCTGCGGTGGTGGCAGAGAGGCAGAACTACGCGGCAGAGGTCTCCTATGAAGTTGTTGGATCACGACGTTTGGCACTCCTACTCATGCTCCCGATTGGAGGACAACTCCTCTATCATAGGAGACTATCCCCTGTCACTCAATATCGGATGAAATGGAGCCAAAGTCGGATCAAATCCTCACTAGAGTTGGAAGGTAGTTATTTATAGGATGAACTCCAACGAGTTTTGAATTTCAAAATGGGTGAGCTCAGAAGCATGGTTGGTGGATATGAAGAGCTGGCGATGGAGATGAATGGTTGGGCTGAAAGCGCGGAGAAGGAATCGTGGGCAGTTATTGGAAGAGGTACGTGGGAAAATGGATGAAGAGTGGGTAGAATGTGAGGCAGTGGGAGAAGGGGCGTAGACTAAGCAGATGACCCAGATCAACAAACCCAGGTCGACCAATCAGACCATGCGGAGGAAAAAGACAAGGTAGGGAAAACGATAAAAAATCAATAAAAAGATTAAATAAATCAACCAATAATAGAAAATGAATTTATTTAATGAAATGATGTAAATAAAAAATGTTAAGAGTAAATTAAAGTTATTTTGAATGATTTTTAATTAAATAAATAATATATTTACAGGGGTTAAAATAAATACAAGGTGTTATGTGCAGATATGTATACATGTATATACAAGATTTTTTATTTTTAAATAATTATTTATATAAATATATACATAATTTAATATTTCATTTTTTACAATATTTTACAAGATATTTAATGGTACTTTTATTTGATTTTTAAGAATTAATTTATTAGGTTAATTAAATAGGTATAACTACATTATATACATGGTGATACATATACAATATATATACATATATATGATTTTATTTTTGTTGATTTTTTATTTTGTGATTTTTATTTGTATTTTATATAAATTAAATACAATAATCATAATTAATTAAAATGTAATACTCAAAAATATGCATAGAAAATAAATAATTAAATAATATACATTGTGTATGTAGGTATATTATACAATGGTAGCCTAATTGGTCACATTTCAAACCTTAACTTTGATTTTTATTAAATCACCTTTATTTTAAAGACAAATTAATTTGGAGTACAATGAAAGTGAATTTGATGAATTTGGAGTTCAGTTTGAGCAAATATTGATTTTGAAAGTTGAGCTATTTAGCTTTTTGAAGAGTGTTGTTATTTCACAATATATACAAATTTGTGTTGCAATTATTTTTACTATTTACAAAAGAATTTTATTCACAAATTTCAAGAAGAAATAATTTTTATTTACAAAAGATTTGATAATGAATAAATTAAAGAAAGAATGTGTAATATAGACAATATTGTATAGATGATGAATATATACAGGTGACAATGAATTTTCTAGATTTTAGGCATTATCTCCCCCTACTTTATTCCTTGTTGATCTGGTCAAGTATTGACCTTCTCTCGGGGTCCGATTCAGCTTGTATCTATTGCATATATATTGTCTTTTATTTTCTTTATTTTTCCTTTATTTATTTATTTATTTATAAAGTTAAAATAGTTATTAATATACAATATTTACACAAGAGTTAGAGTTAGTAAAATAATGAATTTAGTGATATTTACGGGTGTTTTCTAAGGAATTTTAAGCTAAAATAAATGAATAAAGATGATGGAATGCATATTCATCAGATATTTATCCCACACCCTATAATTTTTGTAAATTACCTCTAAGACCTTTTATACCACATAAGTACCCCCATCGCCCCTATAAATAACCCTAAGAACCCACACGAGCTTCAAACATATTAACAACATGGTTCATGGGTAAGAGTTTGCAAGTTTATGGGTTGAGGGAGAATTATATTGTTTCAAAAGTCGAGAAGGTAATTTACAAAGTTTATAGGGTTCATGGGGTAAATATCCCTTTTTAATTTAGTCTTTTTGTAAGATGATGTTTTAATGGTGACTTGGTCCATTTGGAGTTGTATGGAAGTAATTATGTCTAGAAAGTTATCATATGTGCATATTAGGGTTTGTGTTTCCTCCCTAATTATTTTGAGTATTATTTTTGGAATATTGTTGCTATTTTTACTTTTTTCTACATAATATGCAAAAACTCTCAATTTGACCTCTAGAGAGTTTTCAAAACTAAATGATGCGGATTATACTACAATTCGAGAGAGCTCGTTGAGACCTTTCCAACGAACTCAAGATCATCGAAATAGGAGCTTAGTAGCTCAAGATATGGTCATTTTAAGGATGAGTCGTGATCTATTTGTATACATTCCTACATATAGGAGGGGAGAAGGATGTTGGCCCTATACCACTCTACATCATCTCAATGAAGATCCAATGTTGTCAGTGAAATTCTTGTCGGATGGTCACTGCCACCACCAGAAAAGTTGGTTAGATCGATGATCTAAGGAAAATTTTGCAAAGAACATCTTGAAGGAATCACTTTGCATGGGCATTCAAGGGGAGATGTGCATGGAAATGTAGTTTCTACATAGGAGAAGATCTTAACGGAACATCCTCGACAATAATAAATTAAATCCCTATCTTGGTATTGGTTTCACACATTTATCAATCCTATATTATTGCAAACCCTTTAAGCTTAATAGTTGTATTTAATGTTTTGTGGCATTGATGAATACCCATTCATCACTCTTTATTCTTATATTTTAGCTACAAAAACCTATGCAAATGCATGTAGATATGTGTAAATAGGATTAATTAGCAAAAGCATGCATGTTTGTAAAAATAGATAATTAGCATGTTTTTGTGCAAAAAATAAAAGAATAAAGAGTAAAAAGAAAAAGAGGGAAATATTTAGAATAAATATTGAGCAACCTAACCCAAGGGAGGGCTCAGCATGGGCCTGACCGCATAAAAGCCAAGTAGAGGGAGATAGGGGCTCACATATGTATATATTTGTAAATAAATAAAACTATATATTTTCCTCACCCAAAAATATGTTGTAAATATTTGTATATATTTTGTATATATGTAAAAGCTATTAAAAACAAAATAAAAATTAAAAAGCAAAAATCCAAAAATATCTTTTCACCATATACCACCTTCTTTATCCATTTCACCTTGTAAATAAATTTATTTATCTCTAAAACTTTTTGTAAATATTCTAGATTATATTTTGTAAATAAAATAAATAAAAAGAAACAAAACAAGAATCAAATAAAAATTACAAAATTAAAAATACAAAAACATATTGTACATATACCTATGTATAGACCTATAATGTACATACCTTATCCTTATTTCCAAAAATTAATTAAAAATCACCAAAAAATAGAAAAAAATAAAAGAAAAATGTTTCATGTTTTAAGTTTTTCTTAATTCGGCCATATTCTAGCCTAAAATAAATAAACAAAAAATTCAAATACGTGGCAGCTCCTGATTGGTCCACGGGGGATTGTTGACCCCAGTCAACTCCCCCGCGGACTCTTTCCTTTTTGAGAAGATACGCACCGCCCCGCCTTCGCCATTTTCTCCACGCGCCTCCAGCCTGTCACCCACGCAAACCCCGCGCCCGGATCCTTCGCCGATCATCCGACATCCTCGCCAGATCCTTCGCCGTGAGATCCACGCATTCCATAGCCGTCACCTCCCAACCCTAATCGGCCCTGTCTCCATATATATCTCGACCTCCGCCGCCTCCGCGTCTTATCTTTGGCTCTTCTCCTTCTTCCCAGTGAACTCCAGAGGCACCGCGAGAGTGACAGCAAGCGATCGCCCTTGTTGCAGCGAGGCGAGGAGGTGAATCCACTGATCCGGCGTGTGTCGCCGCCGTTGCTCCGCCACAAGCGTGAGCACCGAGCCTCGGGCCGAGACGACCCTTGAGGCTACGACCAGGAGCATCCCCTGCTCTCCCCCAGTCTCTCCGACCGCCCAGGTAGCCGATTAGTCCTTCCGTTTAGCGTAATTTTCCATTTCCCCCAAATCGCATCTCCGACGTATTCCGCTGATTCCGGCCATATCGTGCAACTTCTCAATCATCGGAACGCACCGTTACCTTCGCCATCCCCTTACGCACATTCTACGCCCCTTCACTCAACCCAGATCGCACAGGATCTGGGAATTGAGCTCCTCCGCCGACCACCTTCGCCGGAGCTCTCCATTCCGACGCACCATGCACCTTCACGTCGCCTAACTGGGTCGAGGCAGTTTGCCCTCGACCCGTGAGTCTTCTGGTTCGTTTTTCAGGTCAAGATAAGGGTCATCTGAGACCCTTCGCCATCCAGCTAGGAGACCCAGCTCCGCCGCCTTCGCTCGAGCTCCTCGGAGCTCAGTGTGCTCGTCGGAGACCACCAGCAGACGCGGGAGCCTTCCGCGATTCTTCTCCGACCTTCAGAAGGCTCCCCGGAGGACCATCGCGCACTCACGAGCCCGGCGAAGTTCGCCGGAGCCCTGTTCGTCCATCATCCTCCTCCGCCGTCCGATTGACCCCCGAGCTCCAGATCCAATCACGTACGTCCATTCGAGGAGCAGCTTCAACCGTCAGATCCATCCGAGGGTCGATCTCCACCGTCGATCCAGCGAAGCTCAGCCTCATCGTCTGCCCACCGTTCGATCTGCAACGTGGCAGCACCTGGACCGTCGGATCGCAGTCGAGGACCGGAGCCTTGGGCGCCTTCGCTTCTCCACCGTCCGATCTACACGTGGCGCACGCTCCGCCCTTGGATCGCAATAAAGGGGTAAATTACCTTAGGCCCCCTCGTAGTTTGTGGTTTTTATTTGCAGTCCTGTAAATATTTTATGCATTTTATTTACGTAGGGTAAATTGCACTTGGAACCTCGCGCTTGTTTATATTTGCATTTATGCCCCTGTTTGTCTGAGACACGTGCTTCGACACGTGATATTTTTGGTGTATTTGCAACTCTACCCCTGTAGTTCTGGATGTTCTTTAATGAATGAAATATTTTCAGTAATTGCATTTATGCCCCTGTGAGTGTTTTATTTGCACATGTGCGTTTTATTTTGGGTATTTTGCAGATAAGCCCCTGGACTTTTGGTACTTGTTACCAATATGCCCTCGGAACTTATTTTTCTTACATTTGGGTCCCTGAGTGCCCCAGGCACGTGCTTGGCACGTGTTTTGCTGGGTTTTTGCACCAGACCCCCCAGAACTTTGGGTATTTGCACTTAGGTCCCTATGCACAGTGCCCCTCCTTTATTTTTGAATAAAATATCAAATCACCTCCAAATTCGATGAAAATTTGACACATGGCTCCTGCCATGGTGTAGAATTTTTATGAATTTTTGAGGACATTTTTGATTTCATTTGCTATTTTTAAAAATTCAAAAACCCCTATTTTTGCCACTGTTTAACTTGGAAAATCATAAAAAAATATAAAAACACCCCAAAAATTCTAAAAGAATTAGCGACTGTTCTTTGTTTGTTGTTTGATTTTCTAGCCAATTTTGGCTATTTTTCATCACTTAAAAACCCTAAAAATTGAAAAACTCCTAAAAACTTACAAAAATTATAATAAATAATTTAAAAATCCAAAAACAATAATTTAGGTGCCAAAATTTTCCTTATTCTTTCTAGATTACAGGAAAATTACCTCAGGGCTTATTGAGATCCTTAAGTATTTTATTTTTGGGTTTCAAGCCTTGCTGGACAGTACCTTTCCTTTTTAGCCCTGTTTTATTTTTAGAAAATAAAATATACATTAGAAAAATCCCAAAAATTCACCAAAAACACTTAAAAACTTAAAAAAAAACATAAAAACATTTTTGTCTGAATTTTTGCATTATTTTTGGTGTGTTTAATAAATTGTGCAAGTGTGTTTGTATTTACTTTCTTTTATTTTCTTAACCTTTTAAAAATCCTAAAAAAAATATAAAAATTAACAAAAACCACTAAAAATCACTTTTCTTTTATTTTATCTTATTTTTACTACTTCGTAGACCTAGGCCAATCCGTGCTCCTTGTGTTCGACCCTGGGTGCTATACCAGGTAAATCTCATAGCGAGACCGCTTTGTTTGACTTGTCATATTTTTTTCGAGTGGTTTATTTTTCTTGATTGATACGTTCTGAGTGGCTGAGGTCGCAACGACCTATTTTTTCTACACCTTTACCTTAGTCATTCGGGTTTTCGTGTCATCAGAATGGCGCCGTTGCCGGGGAGCACGGCTTAGTAGTTGTTTTTGTCTTGTTTTTCGTTTTTATTTTTCGCGGTTTTTCGCGGCTCTTGTTCATAGTTTCTTTTTGTTTGATTTTGATTTTCTTTTATTTTTGTTTTGTTTTATTTTGTGTGAATATTTTATTTTTCTCATTCTTTTGCACATATACCCTCACTTATATTTTCTTTTATTTTTCTTATTGTTTGATTATTGTTTATTGGTCTGACCACTCTTCTGTCTTTCTTGCGAGGGCCCGAGGACCGCGGAGGTGACTTTCGAGGAGCTGGTGCAGCCGCGAGACTCGGAGGCGGCTTCCTTCTCTACGAAGCCGCAGGAGAGAGCGAGAGGAGAGAGTTGAGTGGAGTGAGGCAGTAGGATAGAATTTTATTCATTCATTATTATTTGTAATAATACAGGACATTCAGAGACTCTTAGACACTTAGACCGTAGCGGGTCTGTTTCGCCGAGCACCGGTGTGCTCGGGGGACCCATTAGGACCCTCGGTTTTTACGCGGCTTTTTACGCGGTTTTCTTTTTATTTCTTACTGTCATTTTCCGGATTTTTCGCGGTTTTTGTTCGAGCCCCTAGACATAGGATTTTTGTTGATTGTGACGTAGGATCTCTAAGGCCCAACACTTAATAGAATATCTGTTCCTATAGAACGTAATTGGACCTTACTAAAATTCACTGAAAAAGTTAGTTTGATTGGATTTGAGACCACGTGCCGTTAGGAGTCACATACAGCGCTGGCAGGACCCGTTGTGGCGGGCACCGAGTGACTCCCAAGATCGGACTCCGGACTCGATTCGGTTGACTAATTATTGTTCTTCACGATCAATAGAAATTGCATGTTTAGGACTCGGCTTTTCATCGTGCATCATATAGCTTAGTTTACTTTTCTGCCTTTTATTTTATGCGCGGATCATTTTGCATGTAGAGTGTTGGCGGCAGGTACGCATCTCTTACTCAGCATGCATCATTGATTTCTTCGCGCATCGGCTTTTTCGTCTTCTCCCTCTGTTTTTGGCTTAATCATCAGGAGAATCGGAAAATTCGTTAGGCCGCTTGTATTTATTTTGAAAAAAAAATTAAAAAGAAAAACAAAAAAATTGGGACTGGATAACACTATTGACCCTAAAAGACACTCACATTAAAAATTTGTCTTGGGGAGAGCAACCCCCTCATTGTATGGTTTGGATGCGCGAGAGAGTGACCCGCACCCTAGGTAGAGCCCTCCGGTGCTATTTCTAGCTGACTACCGACTCTTCCGTGCGGGCCAGTCGGTTGGAGTAGCATCGGGTATCCTAACAGGTCACGTAAGCGCTCTGATATTTTGTTTGTTCACCTAATAAAATTGACAAGATAAATTGACCGAGCTTTCACGGTCTTCAGATTGTGTTGTGTTGGTGAACCGGGGGTTTGCTTTGCGATCATATTTTCTCCAGATCCCATCCACCTAACTCGCCAGATCAAGATGATGGGTAGACGATCTCTTAGGCAGCCTTTGGCTGCACCGCTTTCAGGCACGTCTACTTCACCATCTAGGTTGGCCCGTGAAAGTCGAGACCAGCTCTCCGGGCCCGAGTACGATTCCACCCTGTTCCCCCTCGATCCCCTTTCTTTTGCTACTGAGAGACATGAGCCCGAGGAAAGACGAATTGATTTGACAGAACCTGAATTGGGCTCATCTGATTTTGCAGACGTCACTATGGCCGGAGCCGGCAGTTCAGATGATCGCCAACCCGAACATTTTGTACTAGACCAGGGAGCGATCAACTCCACCCTGATCGCGTCATTAGAGACAGTACAGAAGCAGCTACGCGATCAGGGAGCTTTCATGATTGAGATGAGAAGGGAGCTGGAGCGACTCAGAGAAGAGAGAGATCAGAGCGAGCCTGAGGACATTCCTGATGCTGATGCACAGGCAGCAGCCGCAGCAGCAGCTGCCGCAGCGGCAGCCGCCGCCGCAGCGGGACCACCGAGACCGATGCGGGAGTTACACAACCCCGGATCTACACTGATGCACCATTGGGTGGTGGTACCTGCTATCGTGGGGGATTTCAAGTTCCCTCCGAACACCCTGCAGATGCTTCCTCATTTTCACGGACTTGCCACTGAGGAGCCCCACCTCCATCTCCAGGAGTTTTTGATGATCTGCAGCACTGTCCACGACCGTCATGTGGACCAGGATACGATTCGGATGATGGCCTTCCCTTTTTCACTGGCAGATAGAGCAGCCGCCTGGCTGAAGCATTTAGGGAAGTTTGTTTACACCTGGGAGCAGCTCCGCACCGAGTACTTGAACAAGTACTATCCACTCGGGCGGACGAATGCAGCGAGGGCCCTGATCAACAGCTTCTCCATGCTCCCTAACGAACAGTTTCACGAGGCATGGGAGAGGTTTAGAGAGCTTCTGGATAGATGCCCACACCACGACATTTCCAAGCCGAACCTAGTTCAGAGCTTCTTTAGTGGGATGACGCCAGAGCTTCAGGGTCTGGTGAATGCTTCTTGCGGCGGGTCCTACTATGCCAAGGACCACGACCAAGTCTGGGCCATTTACGAGGAGATGGCCGAAAATTACATGGTGATGTCCCAGACTCGGTTGTACACACAGAGATCTCAGCAGCCGCCAGGACCCGTGCAGTACCAGCGGATAGCACGGGTTGATGCAGGTCCATCCAGTTCGTCCACAGTTGCAGCCGCACAGGCAGAGTCGGCCGCTGCGGACATGGGGATTATCAGTGAGAAGTTGGACCGCATGGAAATAATAGAGAAGAAGCAGTGCCAGGGCATAACTCAGATGGAGCAGATGGCACAGACTCTGAGCGACGTGAAGACCCATCTCTTGTGTCTTCAGGAGGCACAGACGGCTTCTCAGCCCCGTCTTCAGTCGCGAGGCGATTCCGGTGGCAGCCGCAGCTCGTCCCAGCGCTCCAGCTCCTTGCAGCAGCCTAGACAAGTTCACCTTGTACAGGCGGAGCCGTACCAGCAGCAGCAGCCCTCTTATCAGTCACCACCATCTCCAGACTTACAGATGGTGATATATCAGCCGGATCAGCCTCTAGCAGTACTGCCGCCAGACCCCTTCGATGTAGAGCCGTTGATGGATGTCAACGGGATTTGGTATGACCGTCCTCAACCTGGAATCCGACGAGACCATCCCGGATTCAGGTGGGGGAATGGGGGTAACCAGTCCCAACAGCAGCCAACCGGTCAGGGAGGGCAGTACTCCCAGCAGAGGGATCACCAGCAGCCCCCAGCATACCAGCCACACCAGCCATCATCCTTCGTACCTCGTCCCTACCAGCAGCAGGGACAGAATTGGAGACGTGAGCAGCAGGCTCACCAGCAGCAGCATCCTTCCTCTTACCCCTCTCAGCCGCAGCAGCACCAGGTCCAGCAGCCTCATTTCCAGAGAGGCAACCCGTCGGGCTCCCATGAGAGCCCCGCCTTGGATGATCTAGCCCGCATCTTCACAGAGCAGCAGGCTACATTTAGACGGGAGATGGACGAGTTCCGCCAGGAGATGCGGGACTTGATGAGAGGGAAGGCCGCCATCCCTGCACAGATCGAGCCTAATCCGAATAGCTTGAAGAGGAAGTCTGAGCAGGTAGTTCACACTGAGCCTATCACTCCTAGTGACTCATTTGATGATATGTCGTCGGATCTATTTGATGCTGATTTTGTTACACTTAGGAGCGGTAGAAGACCAGCAGGCGGCGCCTCATCTGAGCGACAACGCGAGGATCCATCCAGAGCGCCAAATGAGGAAGAGGAGAGCGGTACTGAAGCTGCACATGATGATGACGGTGGTACTGATGCCACCCGAGATGCTGATTCCACCGGCGGTACTGAGGCCGCCGCTTCACCATATCGAGGAGGTGGTACTGACGCCACCAGCAGAGCCGAGCCAGCCCGCGGTACTGAGGCCGCAAGACGTCTAGTTGTAGAGCCAGCTAGAGGTGGTACTGAGGCCACAAATATTCATTTTGATAGAGATGTTGTCTTTCCTCGTATGAATGTATCTCAGGACTCTATTTTGAATAAAGGAAAAGGTTTAGTTTTTCTGATCCCACTGTGGTGAAAGATGTATGTGAGGATCCGGTCATCGAACCATCTAGGCCTATTCCTAGTCCTTCATCTGAGAAGGACCATGTGATCCCCTTTCCTAGAGCCCTTGAGTTGGGGAAGGGGAAGAAAAGAGAAAAAGATCCAAAAAAGAGAGAGCAGGAGGAGTTCAGCCAGAGCATGATAGACCGATTTCACATCCAGCTGACCCTCCATGAGGCTTTGCAGCACATCCCTCTTCTTCAGCGATCCTTGAGAGACAGGACCACAGTCAGGAGGAAGAAGAGGAACAACACCGCAGAGATTCATGTGTTGACAAAAGCCACGTGTTACGCGATCCAGAACCATCTGCCGACCAAGAGGCCAGATTTAGGAGCCCCGTATGTCAGATGTCAGATTAATGAGCAGAGGTTCGACCGTACTCTATTAGATAGAGGATCGTCGATCAACCTTCTTCTGGCAGCTCTTCTCGACCACTTAGAGTTGGGCACTCTTAGACAGAGCAGGACATACCTTCAGTTTGCTGATCGGTCTGTCAAGAGGCCAAAGGGGTTGTTGCGAGACGTTGTCGTCACGATTCAGGGTTTGCAATTTCCCGTGGACTTCGTAGTGCTGGACATGGAGACCCCTGACTCGTTGACCGATTCCCCCATCATCCTCGGTCGCCCGTTCTTGGCCACAGCCAAGGCGGTGACTGACCATGACAGTGGGAAGGTATTCTTTCGCGTCCAGGGCGAGAGTATACAAATAGAGACGATTAAGGATCACAGAGCCAGAGATCGATCCCGCTCAGAGGGCAGTACAGATTCAGAACAGCTGACAGATACAGAGCCAGACATACACCAGGACTGTGATTTTGTGATCACAGATGATGAGGCAGCTTGGGTAGATCCTGCAGCACAGACTATCCTCTCATATTCAGATACAGCTGATGCAGAGATGATAGCAGAGGATAGTCTGGAGAGCACAGCCCTGGTTCAGGATACTATTGAGTCAGCAGAGTCGGACCTTGATCGCGACACGATTTTCAGTGATGGTGGTGCTAAGGCCACCTTGTTTCCCGGTGGTACTGATGCCACCGCTTCTGATACAGATCCCTCGGATTCAGAATCTGATTGGGCAGATTGTGATGATCAGATACCAGACCTGGATCCACCAGAGCCTACAGATGAGGAGGAGGTAGAGGTAGAGCAGATCAGAGACAATGCAGAGGGCCCACCTTCTCCAGATCCAGTTTGTGAGAGTTCTCTATCATTTTCCCAGGCAGATTTGGCAGAATTGTCAGCATACACACATCTTCTTCAGAAGCCAGATTTGCCAGCACCCAGCTGTCCAGAGCTAAAGCCGCTCCCTACTTCGCTGAAGTATCGATTCCTTGCAGGAGAGTCTGAGATGTACCCAGTCATCATCTCTGCCGATCTGACTGGAGAACAAGAATCCCGTCTGATGGGGGTTCTTGAAAAGAACCGCAAGGCAATTGGATGGAGCGTAGCAGATCTCCATGGGATTAGTCCCTCGTTGTGCTCCCACCATATCTATCTTGAGGAAGGGGCAAAGCCGTCGCGTGAGTTCCAGCGGCGACTGAACCCCAACCTAAGAGAGGTTGTCATGAGGGAAATATCAAAATGGTGGAGTGCAGATTTTATTTATCCCATTTCCGACTCCAAGTGGGTGAGCCCCTTGCATGTGGTGCCCAAGAAGACGGGCATCACGACTGTGATCAATGAGTCGGGAGAGGAGATTGCTACACGAGTACCTACCTCTTGGCGGGTCTGCGTTGACTACAGGAGACTCAACCAGACCACCAAGAAGGACCATTTCCCCCTGCCTTTTATTGATCAGATCATAGAGAGACTGGCAGGGAAGAGCCATTATTGCTTCCTGGATGGGTACTCGGGCTACAATCAGGTGGCCATCGCTCCTGAGGATCAGGAGAAGACCACCTTTACCTGTCCCTTCGGTACATACGCCTTTCGACGCATGCCATTTGGGCTATGCAACGCCCCTGCGACTTTTCAGAGATGCATGCTGTCGATCTGTTCGGACATGGTAGGGGAATGTTTGGAGGTCTTCATGGACGACTTCTCGGTTTACGGCGACGGATTCGATTCCTGTCTTGACTGCCTAGACCGAGTGCTCCAGCGATGTATTGCTACCCGCTTGGTTCTGTCTTGGGAGAAGAGTCACTTCATGGTGACTCAAGGGACGGTGCTTGGCCACATCATCTCCAACAGGGGCATGGAGGTTGATCCAGCCAAGGTTGACGTCATTAGAAAACTCGCACCGCCGTCCAATTTGAAGCAGCTACGGTCATTTCTGGGGCACGTTGGTTTTTATAGGAGATTCATTCATGATTTCAGCAAGATTGCCCGACCGTTGACTGACCTTTTGACGAAAGACACCGAGTTCCTTGTCGATGACAAGTGTCTTTCGTCCTTTGAGACTCTCCAGCAGTGTGTTATTGAGGCTCCTGTCCTTCAGCCACCCGATTGGTCTCTTCCATTCGAGATCATGACGGACGCCTCCGATTTTGCCGTGGGGGCAGTGCTGGGACAGAGGAGGGATGGAGTGCCATTTGCCATACACTATGCTAGCCGCACATTGGATTCCGCCCAGCGGAATTATACGGTCACAGAGAAGGAGATGCTAGCAGTAGTGTTCGCCCTAGATAAGTTCAGATCGTATATCATTGGATCTAGAGTGACTTTGTTTACAGATCATACCGCCATCAGGTACCTCATGGCAAAGAAGGATGCCAAGGCCAGACTGACTAGATGGATCCTTCTACTCCAGGAGTTCGATATTGAGATCAAGGATAAGCCTGGAATCAAGAATGTGGTGGCGGATCATCTTTCCCGACTAGAGCAGCCTGAGGATTCTGAGCAGATTGATCCTATTCGAGATACCTTTCCAGATGAGGCGATCCTTGCTATCGCCTCACTCCCGTGGTATGCCGATATTGTGAACTTTCTCGTTGCTGGGAAAGTCCCACAAGATTGGCCCAGGCAGAGGCGTGAGACCTTCCTTGCGAAGGCCAAGTCCTACCACTGGGAGGATCCCATCCTTTACCACGAAGGAGGGGATAGCGTCTGGCGTCGGTGTATTCCTCAGGAGGAGCATCATAGTGTCCTCACTTACTGCCACAAGCTTGAGGCAGGAGGACATCATTCTGGGAGGAGAACGGCACAGAAAGTGCTCCAATCCGGCTTGTGGTGGCCTACCCTATTCAAGGACTCAGATGAGTTCGTGAAGAGGTGTACTGACTGTCAGAGGATGGGCACTTGTGGACAGCGTGATATGATGCCGATGCAGCCCATTCACTTCTGTGAGGTTTTTGACGCATGGGGCATCGATTTCATGGGTCCATTCCCTAAGAGTCAGGGATTTGAGTACATTCTGTTGGCCGTAGACTATGTGAGTCGTTGGGTGGAGGCTATCCCCGCCCGAGCCGCTGATGCGAGGACAGTTTGCAGATTTTTGAGGAAGCATATCATCACGCGGTTCGGGGTTCCACGAGTTCTGATTTCTGATGGGGGATCTCATTTCATCAACGACCAGGTGAAGGCACTTGCTAGCGAGTTCGGCATAGACCATCGTGTTGCTACACCATACCATCCACAGACGAATGGTCTAGCCGAAGTGTCGAATAGGGAGATCAAGACTATTCTGCAGAAAGTCGTCCGCCCTGACCGAAAGGATTGGTCACAGCTATTGGACTCGGTCTTGTGGGCATATAGAACGTCTTTCAAGACACCTTTGGGCACATCTCCCTTTCGCCTCGTATATGGCAAGCCATGCCATTTACCTGTTGAGCTGAGGCACAAGTCACTTTGGGCAGTTACAAACATACTTATGGATCCAGATGGTATAGGAGACCAGAGGAGGGCAGAGCTAGCTGCCCTGGAGGAGCTTAGAGACGCAGCTTTCTCGAGCAGCCTACATTATAAGGAGAAAGTTAAGGAGTGGCATGATTCTCATATCAGCCACAAACATTTTGAGATTGGACAGAGAGTATGGCTGTTTGATGCGAGGCTTAGATTATTTCCAGGGAAGCTACAGAGCAAATGGAAAGGACCTTATCTGGTTCGGAAGGTACACGACAACGGTAGCATCGACATATCTGAGTTGTCTTCTGAGAGTACCTTCCGAGTGAACGGCCAGCGGCTCAAGCCATTTCTAGATCATGAGCCGCGAGTCGTGGATCTTGCCCCTATTCATTTTGCGTGAGATGTGGTCTTTGACTCACATCTGATGCATCTCACGCCTGAGCTTTACTGATCCTCCGCTGTATATAGATCCAGATGTCCATATCACCACATTCCTTAGTCCCACATCCCTTTCTTCATCTTATGATTATGCTATGCTTAGGGTGCACTTTACCCTAAGTATAGGGGGGATGTGAGACCTTGCGGGTATTTCTTTTGTTTCTGTCTACCCCTGTTTTGCTGCCTATACTTAGGGATATCTTACCCTAAGTGTAGGGGGGGTAGACCCTGTACATTCTCCACTCGGTTTTCCCTTTTGTGTACAGCCTGCTATACTTAAGATTATTTGATCCTAAGTATAGGGGGAAAACCCGAGATCCTCTTGACTTTTCATCTCTTTTTGTATAGCCTTTCTTTTAGTTTCCCTATACATAGCACGAGTTATGTCTTCTTCATCGCTCTTGATCACTCAGAGGACATCGTTCAAGCTAAGTATAGGGGGGGGTACGTATATATTTCATATATACTTTAGCCATAACTCGTACTTTGTGTGAGTGTGTTAATAAATAAAAATGGCTAAAAACCACAAAAATTAAAAAATTTTTCATGTACATAATCTTCTTTTATTTGCACATACATAGCTAGTGTACAAATTATTTTTGTAAAAATGATTTCAAAAATCTTTTGTGTAAAGCTTTTGTAAATATTTCCGTATCAAAATTATGTATATAGTACAAAATTTTTCCAAAATGTTTTGAAAATCAAAAGTTTGCAAAAATCTTGTGTAAATGTGTGTAAATTTCTTTTTGCAAAACTTGCACTTCATGCATCATAACTCATGATTTCAAAACATTTTTCAAAAATTTTGCATGGTTGTAAAATATTGTGTAAATATGCATCTTTTTGTACATTTGTATATAGTTTTTTCTGGATGATAGTTGACATTTAAACTAGCCTGGAATCAAATTGAGAAATGGAGCTTGATTAAGATCTTAATCCACCTAATTCTAAGAGGAACCTTACAGGGCTTAGGCTTAAGGCTTTTCAGGTCCATGGTGACTTAATTCTTTGAGTCCATTAGGCTATGATCACATGTCATCTCAATGAGCCTAAGTAGAGCACTTAACAACAACACATGACTCATATAGATTATGGCTTTACTTGGACAACCGCACTATGCACCGAGCTCTCTACGGATGAGGTGGTGAGGAGGCAGTCTTCCTTGGTTTGGGGTAGCATATGAGGGTAGTACTTCTAGGCGGAACCTCTCTTCTTCATTTAGTGAAGGAAGTGCGTCTCAACTTGGTCTGGTTGCCATGAGGTCTAACGACGGGAGTTGTGGGTTGCAATAAAGCTTCAAAAGAGGGATAGTCTACTGGCTCAAGAGGAAAAACTCCTTGTATATATGCTGCACATGTACATGTTGTATAGATGCACTCGAAAAAAAAATGCAAAAAGAAAAGAACTCCAAAAAAATGGTGGGTCTGAGAGAAAATGATAATCCCACCGGAGTATGTATATAAGTGCAATAAGCAAAGCTTGGTTTCATGATCCACCTGTTGTAGCTTGCAGCAGGGAGACTTGGCTACACTGGTCAGGCTCCCAAGGGTACTTGGCTACACTGGCCTTGACCCATTCTCTTCTTCCCCCTCTTCTTGAGCCGGTTGTACTTGAACTTAGAAGGGAATACCCCGCTCCTCGAGGAAAGAGTGGCCAGATTGAGGTCATAGAGTTACCTTGTTGGGGAGGGTTGTCAAGTTGCCATTTCTGAGGTGGAGAGCTTAGACCTCACTTTCACAGGACAAGAAAAGATTCATGGTCTTAAGGGTTTGTGATTGATGACTTGTTCTGATCCGGAGCATTGAGGAGTCTTGGTTATAGAGTAGTGGAACTTAGAGGCTGTTAGGTTTTAAGCTTAAGTCTGAATAAGGATCCGACACATCAATAATCCAAAGATCTGATCGAGCTCCATCTTTCAATTTAATGAAGGCAAGTCTAATAATCAACCTTGATCCATGTACATTCTCTTTTTCTTTTTCTTTTTCTTTTTCTTTCTTTTTCACTTCTTTTTCAAATAAGTGTTTGCTAAGGGACTAGCAAAGTATAGAATAGGGGGGTGATGAATACCCATTCATCACTCTTTATTCTTATATTTTAGCTACAAAAACCTATGCAAATGCATGTAGATATGTGTAAATAGGATTAATTAGCAAAAGCATGCATGTTTGTAAAAATAGATAATTAGCATGTTTTTGTGCAAAAAATAAAAGAATAAAGAGTAAAAAGAAAAAGAGGGAAATATTTAGAATAAATATTGAGCAACCTAACCCAAGGGAGGGCTCAGCATGGGCCTGACCGCATAAAAGCCAAGTAGAGGGAGATAGGGGCTCACATATGTATATATTTGTAAATAAATAAAACTATATATTTTCCTCACCCAAAAATATGTTGTAAATATTTGTATATATTTTGTATATATGTAAAAGCTATTAAAAACAAAATAAAAATTAAAAAGCAAAAATCCAAAAATATCTTTTCACCATATACCACCTTCTTTATCCATTTCACCTTGTAAATAAATTTATTTATCTCTAAAACTTTTTGTAAATATTCTAGATTATATTTTATAAATAAAATAAATAAAAAGAAACAAAACAAGAATCAAATAAAAATTACAAAATTAAAAATACAAAAACATATTGTACATATACCTATGTATAGACCTATAATGTACATACCTTATCCTTATTTCCAAAAATTAATTAAAAATCACCAAAAAATAGAAAAAAATAAAAGAAAAATGTTTCATGTTTTAAGTTTTTCTTAATTCGGCCATATTCTAGCCTAAAATAAATAAACAAAAAATTCAAATACGTGGCAGCTCCTGATTGGTCCACGGGGGATTGTTGACCCCAGTCAACTCCCCCGCGGACTCTTTCCTTTTTGAGAAGATACGCACCGCCCCGCCTTCGCCATTTTCTCCACGCGCCTCCAGCCTGTCACCCACGCAAACCCCGCGCCCGGATCCTTCGCCGATCATCCGACATCCTCGCCAGATCCTTCGCCGTGAGATCCACGCATTCCATAGCCGTCACCTCCCAACCCTAATCGGCCCTGTCTCCATATATATCTCGACCTCCGCCGCCTCCGCGTCTTATCTTTGGCTCTTCTCCTTCTTCCCAGTGAACTCCAGAGGCACCGCGAGAGTGACAGCAAGCGATCGCCCTTGTTGCAGCGAGGCGAGGAGGTGAATCCACTGATCCGGCGTGTGTCGCCGCCGTTGCTCCGCCACAAGCGTGAGCACCGAGCCTCGGGCCGAGACGACCCTTGAGGCTACGACCAGGAGCATCCCCTGCTCTCCCCCAGTCTCTCCGACCGCCCAGGTAGCCGATTAGTCCTTCCGTTTAGCGTAATTTTCCATTTCCCCCAAATCGCATCTCCGACGTATTCCCTGATTCCGGCCATATCGTGCAACTTCTCAATCATCGGAACGCACCGTTACCTTCGCCATCCCCTTACGCACATTCTACGCCCCTTCACTCAACCCAGATCGCACAGGATCTGGGAATCGAGCTCCTCCGCCGACCACCTTCGCCGGAGCTCTCCATTCCGACGCACCATGCACCTTCACGTCGCCTAACTGGGTCGAGGCAGTTTGCCCTCGACCCGTGAGTCTTCTGGTTCGTTTTTCAGGTCAAGATAAGGGTCATCTGAGACCCTTCGCCATCCAGCTAGGAGACCCAGCTCCGCCGCCTTCGCTCGAGCTCCTCGGAGCTCGGTGTGCTCGTCGGAGACCACCAGCAGACGCGGGAGCCTTCCGCGATTCTTCTCCGACCTTCAGAAGGCTCCCCGGAGGACCATCGCACACTCACGAGCCCGGCGAAGTTCGCCGGAGCCCTGTTCGTCCATCATCCTCCTTCGCCGTCCGATTGACCCCCGAGCTCCAGATCCAATCACGTACGTCCATTCGAGGAGCAGCTTCAACCGTCAGATCCATCCGAGGGTCGATCTCCACCGTCGATCCAGCGAAGCTCAGCCTCGTCGTCCGCCCACCATTCGATCTGCAACGTGGCAGCACCTGGACCGTCGGATCGCAGTCGAGGACCGGAGCCTTGGGCGCCTTCGCTTCTCCACCGTCGGATCTACACGTGGCGCACGCTCCGCCCTTGGATCGCAATAAAGGGGTAAATTACCTTAGGCCCCCTCGTAGTTTGTGGTTTTTATTTGCAGTCCTGTAAATATTTTATGCATTTTATTTACGTAGGGTAAATTGCACTTGGAACCTCGCGCTTGTTTATATTTGCATTTATGCCCCTGTTTGTCTGAGACACGTGCTTCGACACGTGATATTTTTGGTGTATTTGCAACTCTACCCCTGTAGTTCTGGATGTTCTTTAATGAATGAAATATTTTCAGTAATTGCATTTATGCCCCTGTGAGTGTTTTATTTGCACATGTGCGTTTTATTTTGGGTATTTTGCCGATAAGCCCCTGGACTTTTGGTACTTGTTACCAATAAGCCCTCGGAACTTATTTTTCTTACATTTGGGTCCCTGAGTGCCCCAGGCACGTGCTTGGCACGTGTTTTGCTGGGTATTTTGCACCAGACCCCCCAGAACTTTGGGTATTTGCACTTAGGTCCCTATGCACAGTGCCCCTCCTTTATTTTTGAATAAAATATCAAATCACCTCCAAATTCGATGAAAATTTGACACATGGCTCCTGCCATGGTGTAGAATTTTTATGAATTTTTGAGGACATTTTTGATTTCATTTGCTATTTTTAAAAATTCAAAAACCCCTATTTTTGCCACTGTTTAACTTGTAAAATCATAAAAAAATATAAAAACACCCCCAAAAATTCTAAAAAAATTAGCGACTGTTCTTTGTTTGTTGTTTGATTTTCTAGCCAATTTTGGCTATTTTTCATCACTTAAAAACCCTAAAAATTGAAAAACTCCTAAAAACTTACAAAAATTATAATAAATAATTTAAAAATCCAAAAACAATAATTTAGGTGCCAAAATTTTCCTTATTCTTTCTAGATTACAGGAAAATTACCTCAGGGCTTATTGAGATCCTTAAGTATTTTATTTTTGGGTTTCAAGCCTTGCTGGACAGTACCTTTCCTTTTTAGCCCTGTTTTATTTTTAGAAAATAAAATATACATTAGAAAAATCCCAAAAATTCACCAAAAACACTTAAAAACTTAAAAAAAACATAAAAACATTTTTGTCTGAATTTTTGCATTATTTTTGGTGTGTTTAATAAATTGTGCAAGTGTGTTTGTATTTACTTTCTTTTATTTTCTTAACCTTTTAAAAATCCTAAAAAAATATAAAAATTAACAAAAACCACTAAAAATCACTTTTCTTTTATTTTATCTTATTTTTACTACTTCGTAGGCCTAGGCCAATCCGTGCTCCTTGTGTTCGACCCTGGGTGCTATACCAGGTAAATCTCATAGCGAGACCGCTTTGTTTGACTTGTCATATTTTTTTCGAGTGGTTTATTTTTCTTGATTGATACGTTCTGAGTGGTTGAGGTCGCAACGACCTATTTTTTCTACACCTTTACCTTAGTCATTCGGGTTTTCGTGTCATCAGGCATGATTAAGATTTTCATTAAGTGGTTGATCTACATTTTCTTCTATTCCGAGACATATACCATGGACGAAGTCAGAAACTTTTTATCAAGGGGGCACAAAGTGAAACACTTATTTATATGTTGATTGTAATACTATTAAGTAAAATGTTGAGTAATTATAATGCGAGATAGAAATAACAATTCGATTAAATTTCTTAATTTTTTGTGGATGTGACACGTGTTCGGAATTTTTGCTTCCATTTTTTTAAAAATGTCTCCATTTTATTACAAATATATAAAATCACAAGATTGAACATCAGATACATGCATATCCAATAAAATTTTGAACAAATCATATATTACAATAAGATTTTGAAACTTTTCCATATAAAAAATCTAAAAGGGTTATGGAAAAATTCCACACAAATATATAAGTTTAAACATGGAGCATAGGGTCAAAATAGAGACAATATAAAAAAATAAAATCATAAAATAAATTACATTCCGTATTAAAACTCTTTTTTCTCAACTTGAAAGAGAGAAAAATATGAGTTAGAGAGGAAGAAAGAGAGATGTATGGAGAAATGGTGAGAACAAAGTTTTCAAAATCCGGACCGGACGATGAAGCATTCAGTCACTGGTTTGATATGTAACTGAGTTCGATTATTGGGTCAATCCGGTTGGAGAATTAATGACTTCATCATTTGTATCAATCTCAAAAAATTGATCGAACTTAATTTACCATTCATACTGGTGGAACTGATATTCTAAACCGTGAAAATCGTGTGTGTGTGTGTGTGTAATATCCAAGCACTGAGAACATTTCTGTTATTGTTATAAAGTAGTTAAAATACAATTCAATTTTTCTTATCCTAATTCCAATATCCAATTTGAGTATCTTCCATGATTTCGTGGGAAGACTGTCTTAGACCCGCAACATTTCGACTGTCCCAAATTTGATCTTAGATCTGCTCGAGGCGACGATGAAGGTCATTTTTTCTTTCCCATACTATAAAGTAAACAACCAAAATAAGATGAGCGAGGGAAGAAATTTGTCATTTTTTATCTTTAATTTTATTTCTTTTTTCCATGTCAATAACTAGAATGACAAGGGGTCTGGGAAGAAACGATTAATTTCTATTAATAGACCCGTTAAAGACCCAAACTTATAGTATTTAACATGGATGCATGTTGAAATATTATCGATAATTAATAATATCCAATTTTTTGTACCAGTTCGATTCGAGTCAAATTGGTCCATTTTGATCGGACATGATTAATATTCAAACTTATTTTTAAATTTCTAATTATATTTCAAGGAACCAGTCGAACTAATGATCAGATCGAGGGTAGTACCCAATCCAACTAGTCTGACCAATCACTGCAGTTTGTTTTTTTAAATCACGACTAACAATGTGAAAGATATTCTACAATGAAAGAGAGAAGAAGAAGATATGCATGGCACGAGATGAGGTATAGAAGAGAATTGTGGAGAAATAAAGAGATGATAAAGCAAATCCAAATTTGAAGAGGGAGTCACACTTTTTAAAGTTTATAAGTGCATTTAGTATAAGAAAACCAAAATAACATTATAATTAAAATATTATATCAATAATACAAAATGTGGTATCCTAAAATCTAGGGGAAGCATGTGCCCCTCCATACCCCCTCTAGATCCGTCCATGACATAAACATTTGCAACGCACAACATACCAATGTGAGGATGACGAGAGGAGCAAACGCTCATTCTTAAAAACAAAATATATTACTTTTGGTGTCTGGTCAAACACTGATCGATCAAATTTCTTAACTGGTCTAGCGACCAAGGAGATTGGTGGATCAGTTCAGGTCGATGTCTAGGGACTGAGCGATTAGTTTAGACAAACTGATCGGTCAATTTGTGCTACTTGATAAGAAGTAATATATTAGTCAAGAAAACTAATCAATCAGTGGCTGAAACTGGTAGATGACTTGATCCGTTGCACAACAAATGGATAAAATTATTATTTTCTAATGAAAGGATAATGGAAACTTGTATAGATATTAGAATGACATGAACAAATACTTTTACTCGGTGTCCCAAAATATTAAGAATTGAAATATAAATGAGTAAATATAAAAAAGGGGGTCCATCTCCCAATGGTAAGAATTAATACTACAACATCAGTCTCGTGAGCGGATGCATTCTAACGAGGTACAAATTTCAAATGCATATCAAATGTCAAACAGGTCATAGCAATAGCAGATGTTCATGTACTGTTGATGACTTTTCCCGCTGTGGACTTTTGCCTTACATACAAATGTATTTCTCATGTTGCATAGGTAAACGGAGACAGGTGTTGCAAGAGATGAACATGTACTAGTGGCCTTTCGATTAGAAACTTAGATGACCGCAACCTCAGCAAGTCAGCATATGAGTGATGGATATCACTTGGTACCAGATAATGTATTTCGATATCTACTTGACAGAGTTTGATTCCATGTGGTGCAATTCGTAGCCTTAGGTTCACTTTTGTTCGTAGACTTGTTCGAATAACATTTAGTGGTACACCTTATGGTCTTCCGAGTGATAGATTCATGAGGGGATTTGCAGGAAGTGGCATTAAAGGAGAAGCGTGATGAACCGTGCGCGTGTGTGTATATATATACATATAGAGAAAATGGGATTGCTCTCTCGGTGGAGCTAACTTGGCTCCCTCATTCTTTTTTTTCCTATTTTTTTTATTTTTTTTAAAAAAAATAAAACCATGGAAATTCATCACTATATCCCTATATTATGTCGTTCAAGTTTCGTGCAAAACAGAGAGTCTTGTAGCCTCCATCTAGACGGTGTCGATTCCAACAATTTTATGACCGCTAAAAATGACTGTCTAGATGGAGGCTGTAGGAGTCTCTATTTCGTAGGAAACATAAATAACATAATATAGTGATATAGTGATAAATTTTCATGATTTCATTTTTCAAACAAATGGGAAAAATGTATTTTCATATCTAAATCCATATATATAATGTCACTCAAGTTTCATGCGAAACAGAAACCTCTATGGCCTCCATCCAGACAGGTTTGATTTCAATAATTTTGCGTCCATTAAAAAATGATTGTCTAGATGGAGGTCGTATGAGTCTCTGTTTCGCACGAAACTTGAATGATATAATATAGGGATATAATGAAATGGATTTTTTAAAAAATAAAAAGAGAGAGAAAATGGGGTCGGGGAGCCAAGTTAGCTCCCCCATGGGGCAGCCCATTTTACCCTATATAAATATAGAAATTTAGAAAATTGGATGCATGGAAAGCCACATCCAATTTAGAGAGAGAGAGAGAGAGAGAGTGTGTGTGTGTGTGTATAGGATGGGGAGCTTGCACCAAGGTGTATGTAACTTTACATGCACCAGCGCTTATATCTTCCACATTTTTTATTTTTTTGAAAAATACCACCATGTATATTCATCTATATATCCCTCCAATATATCATTCGAAATTCGTCAGAAACAGATACTCCTATGACCTCCATCCAGAACAAGTCGATTACAACAATTCTAAGACCGTTAAAATTACCTGTTCTGGATGGAGGTCATAGAGGTCTCTGTTTCTGACGAAATTCGAATGACATATTGGAGGGATATATGGTGAATATACATGGTGGTATTTTTCAAAAAAGTAAAAAAATGTGGAAAATACACTACAACAAATTATAACTATAACGACGATTAAATAACAACAATTATTTATATTTGTCGCGATTTTTGTAAACTTGTTAATATAGCGACGCTTGTAACTATTTGTCGCTAACTAAATTCTATATAGCAACGTTTTTGCTTATTCGTCGCTAACTAAACTAGATATGATGACATTTTTTACATTCGTTGTTAATTAATTTGATATAGCAACGAATAAATTGTCAGCAAATTTTCAATTAACTAGGAATCCGTTCATTACTAACCCATAAATTAGAAACATTTTAGATGTGAGATTTATAAATAGACATTTTTTATTAGTGTATACCTCGTCTATTTGCTCTAATTCACAAGTTTACTAAATCTCAACATTTCAAAAATTTTAAATTAATTCATTGTTATTTAATAATATATCTTAAAATTTGAAAACATCTCATTACCATAAACCCTCCATTTGCTTCTCCTTATAATACGCCCACCCCGTCTTCGTTATTGGCTCTGCCGACTCCATCAAGGGCCTCTACTTGTAATACTCTCGATCAACGACTTGTACATAAAGCTCCTACCCATGTATTCACTCCATTTCTTTTGTTTCTTTACCGATCTCAGAAGAATTTGCCCTAAATCTCTTCTCTCATTTTGAACACAAGTAGATGCGAAGGGCAGAGGACGAGGATGGAGAGCGGCGATCGGTGGTTTGATGCCGATGATAGTCGGCGGTGGACTACGGGCAAGGGCATTGGGCGGTGGCGGAGGGTGGTGATTGATGGTGCTAGACTGACGTAGGTGGGCGGTGGGCTGATCGAGGTATTCGTCACCTCTTGGATGGTCATCGATGATGTGTCGGAGGACACCATTTTCTGCCTATGTAGGTCACTGCATCCATAACACACAGGTAAATTGACACCATCCTGATTAATGCCTTCTCTCAGCTTTGATTTCTCAAAATCACGAGATTTTTTTGGAAATTTTTTGATAATCAAAATTAGGGGTTTGTGGATTTATATCAAACACCTCAAAGTTAGGGGCCCTCATTGGCTGATTCGAGTCGATTCGTTGGCATTCCTCATGAAGGCATCCAAGCACCAATCAACAATCCATATGTTCGATGCACCATTGGTTGTAATGCGTATTCAGGATTTGTGTATGCGAAAGAGAGAGAGATGATGGGGTTTGATGACAGAGTATGCATGCCCCTGCTCTAAGGATTTTGAGGTATTCATACTTGGTTTCCATACCAACAACGAGAACCAATTGGAGGTAAAGAATGAGGTAATCCTACATGTTATTTTTTGGATGTTTGGGTGTTTAGGGTGATACATATTGAATTTTAGGGATCATTAGATTGTAATGCATTACAAATGTCATTTGTGTATAAATTTATCTTGACATCGATTATTGGAGAATCACACACATTTGTCTTGCCAACCATCTCCATAATACTGGTAGGGCGATATAATGACGTTGTCAATCCCTATTAGGTGATGTTGCAGCTCTTTACATTGTCTTGGATGTATGTTGTTTGTTTATTTGTGATTATTCATGAAGTGAGTTCGTTTTACACAGAAATTCTTGCGCACCATGCATGAAACTCAAAGTGCCTTGATTGCCGCATCTACACTTCAGATTATCCTAGATTTAGTGGAATTTGGTGCAATGTAGCAAGGTCATGTGCTTGTTTTCTAGTAGTAATTAACTGTTGCATGTGCAAACTAACATATTTATTCACCACTCTTATTCCTTGCATTATGAATGCTTCTGAATGCATGTCTTGATTCAGCTTTTTGAGTCCACTTGCAGTAGCTACACAAGTAGTTCTAGTTTGTTTTGGGCTATATGAGTTGGGATTCCCTAGTGCAAGTTCATATCGTGTTATTTGCATAAAATATCAAACACAAAACTTTTGCTACTTATACCATGATATATATTAATCAAGTCATCATGTATCTACCGAACAAATAGGTCACGAAATGTGCCGAGGTTATTGATTTCATTTTCAGAGGTAATGTCATAGAAGATTGTTCCTTTAACTGTAAAAATAATTCTAGAATACGACTGACCATTTCCATATTGGATTGGATTTGCGGCGCTTGCCATAGGTAATTAAACACGGGAAGCATGTATTCACCATATTTTCTGTTCTGTTTTCAGTTGCAATTATCTGGCTTTATGCATACTTTCTCACAACTAGAAGGGCATACAAGAATGCAACACCGAAAACCCAGTACCATTGTCACATTGATCGCTCTGGCCTTGTTGGAGACTCTCCATGGTAAATTCATACGCTAAAACTCCATTCAACAGTTTTATAGACGAGGGAACACATAATTCCCCCGGTTATCAATGATTAGTGGAGTGTATCTTGGTTATTCCCGAAAGTCTATTCTTTTAAACATGGGATGACACATACGATGCAGAATAATAGTTCCATATCCATTTCAATGGGGAGCTCCTACATTTGATACTGGCGAAGCTTTTGCGATGACGGCTGCTTCATTTGCAGCCCTCCTTGAGGTTTGTTTGCTAAAATATTTTTTAGTTAAGCAAAATTCTTTATCATTTCAAAATTGTTTCTTTATCAGAATTCTGATGCTACTGCAATCAACTAATGGATTCTATGTAGTTGCTCGATATGCAAGTGATACATGTGTCCCCCTGTCTATCCTTAGCCGTGGAATATGGTGGCATGTATAAGATGTCTGCCTTTCCTCTTGAATCATGATGGGCATGTGATTTCCATGAAATGTTGAAACCTCAACTATCACTTTTCATGGGATTAGAATTTTGTTGGATGGGTTTTTGTAGTTGTCAATGGATTATCGGTCTCCGTGTAAGCTACGAAAATGATGCTAATGTAATTTACTACATGTTATATAGTTTGAATTTTTAGTCTGGTTTTTGGACAGTGAAAATGCTGATCCATTAGCCTTGATAAAGGTGGGCAGCAAAAGACTGCACAAACAGTTGCTGCCTTCATGATCTTTTCAATTCTCGGTAAGTCATGGAAATTTAATCTTCATTTCCTTTTGTAATCTGCGAGAGCCACTTGTTGTGGATCAATATCTATGAAATATCTCTGGCTTATTGTCATTTAATTTTATTTACGCAAAAGTGGTTGATATTGTTGTATTCATTATCATGATGTGACTGTTTGCTTTAAAAAGTTATATGTGCCTTTTAACCATGATTCAAACAACTGGCATAAGGTTTGCCACAACCTGAATCGTCGACATACAACATGGCAAAGATGCGGAACGGAACGGCTTCGACAATATGGGCACGACTAATAGTGCGCATGCAAATTATTCTCATGTATCTAATCTTTATCATTGATCTAACGGTTCCCTGATGCTATCTCTGCCATAAGATTCCCAAAATAGGTACATGTCAGGGAATATACAAGGATAATTTTTATTTCTTAATTCCTAGCTTGATTGGAAATATATTTGTGTAAGTCATTACAATATGGAAACTGGTTATATCATACCTAGATGTAAGGTGTGTTCCTTAACACATGTGTTGGAATTTTTACTTTTTTCTTTCATTTCTTAACTTCTCATATTTAAAGCTACTTGACATTTCCAGGACATGGCAATGACCCAAACATATACTCCAATCTAACTGGCAATAATGAAAAGAATAATGATACATTTGCAAGTGACCATAATTTCTTATTTAGATTTCTTCAATTCCTTTTGAGGAGCATTTTGCAACTATTGATATAAAAGTGTTGTGTTGTTAACCAGATCAGATTGACCAAAAGTGACCATGACCTTTGGACAAAGCAGGGTCATCATTAACGTCAGATTCAGGTACTACAATATTCTTTTTTTCCTCTTTTTTCATAAAAATGAGCTCGCTCCTTTCTAACCTTCTTTTGATCGTGTAACGAGCATTGATAGGTACATACGACATATTGATACATACATACATACATATATACACACACATATATATGATAGATGTATAGAATAGATGTCTATGATATATGTGTATCTAACTTGTTATCCTTTTTAGCGATGACAGCATGGAGTTGGCATGTCGATGATATTTTCATCCTACAGAATCAGAACATGCCCCACCAAATGATCCACAAATTTTCCGGTGAGGTGATATATTTGTTCTAGATTTTTGCAAGATTCTTGCTTAAGTTTTGATTTTGCATCCTTTACATTTGATGACTAGTTTAATCATCATATGCATGATCCTTTTATAACTTTAAGAAATAAATTGCATTTTCTTTTACTTTAGCTACTTGGCTACTTGCTATTTAATATTTTATTCAATCTTTCAGGAACTGGCGACCAATTTATGACTAATTCATGCACTGTTGTTGATGATGATGATGATTATTTGTGTTCCAAAAGACTGAAGGATGCTTTTTGAAATGATCTTGATAGATATATGAAAATTGTGAGAATGGATTTGTAATATAAAGACTAATGATTTAAATGCAATCTTTCAACTGACTTATGTTTTATGGTAATGAACTTTCATTAGTTTTAGAATAATATCGTGAATCATCATTATATATTACTTTATTTTATACAAGTGTTAAAGAACTAATAAATCATTATTATAATTTTGTAGGAAACAAAACAATTCTTTCTAGAATATTGTGCATTTATTAGCAAATAGAAATCTTTAATTAAATACATATATGCTGACGATTTGTATTCGTTGCCATTGTCAATCATTGACAATTCTTATTCGTTGCCAATGTCAATTTGGTGACATTTCTTGTTCGTTGCCAATGTTAATTTCTCAACGGTTTTTATGTGTTGTTATATATTTAACAACGGCTTATATAACAACGATTGTGGCAACGGATAATTCAATCGTCAAGAGATAAAATAATGACGATTCATTCTTTGACCCATTTGTAAAATATATGTCGTTATAGGTCCCTTTTGTTGTAGTGATATAAGCGTCGGTGCATATAAAGTTATATGCACCTTGGTGCAAGCTCCTCATCCTCATATATATATATATATACATATATATATATATATGTATATATGTATATATATATTTGTGTGTATATATATATATATTCATTCATAGAAAAATACATGTATGCAGAGGCATTTACCCAAGTGTGCTACAATGAGCTGGATAATGATCTGCACAAACTCGTTCCCTATGTCGTTGAGGACTTTTACCAATGGGTATTGGACTTGTGTAGCTTTGTGATGGTTTATAGCATATTGATGCTAAAAAAGAATTGATACACCTATTAGACATGCAACTTGGTATAAGTTGACATATACCTTGTAGAGGGCTTCTTAGAGAATGCATGTATGTGCGTTGTAATGGCATGTTTGCAGTAAGTGAGCGTATACCTCGAGAGAGATTGTGCACTTGTTGTTACCCTTATAATAGTTGTTAGTGCTAACAATGTTTTCTTGACAATTTCTCATATAACTACCCTTAGTGTGGACCTAACAGGAGTATCTGAGAAGACGCAGTAATAATGGTCAGGTTATTCGAGCTTCCACGCTTAAACTTGCAGCATATAGGACGCATGGCTTTTTGCATAGTTCTTTCTTTCTATTTACAACGTTTCCAGCTTTTTTTACGAGACAATTCAGGGAGATATACTTTTGAGAGCACGTTATTTAGCTTACATATATGCATGCAGTATCCCTTGTTGACATGAATTCTTTCTTGGATATGAATAGTGAAAATGAACGTAGTTTCCTCATTTCATTTTATTGTTCTCAAAGTTACTTTATTTCTCGAATTTTGATCTAACGTGCATGAGATGAGTTTGCCTAGCATACAATATCTATGTTGGAGGTTGGTGTCTACAGTGTCCCCAAAGGGGGGGACTTCACATTGTGTTAAAAGAATCGTTTTAAAAAAGTTATCATCAAGTAGTGTTTGTGTGAAGGTTTATACATGTATTTATGTATGTGTTTTATACCCTATAAAATCTATCCTTGGAATTTTTTCCCTTTCTTTTTTATTTATGTGCTGGCCAAGTCAGTATGACTTGGTTTCATGCACTAAGGTCGTATATAGTATAATATTACTTAATCTTCTTTATCCGCCATCTCTTTACTACCCCATGTCATCACTTAACAACTGAGCTTTGTAGATCGAGCTCCACAATTTTTACCAGGCGGTCACGGAGCAAGGACTCCAGTTGTCATTGGGACGCCACTGCCGAAGATTAGCATGCTCTCCTCCCCTGTCTGGGAGGTTTGGATTCTCTCCATTGAATCTCCTCTACAAAGGTAGACCAAGACGAAGAAAAGAGCAAGCATCCTCACCGTCTAATCACCTTGGGAAACGACTACCACTGTCGTGCGAGGAAAAGTACTTGGCCTTCGATCAAGTCCCATCAACTGCTGAGCTTAACCAGTAGGGATGCAAACGGTTACAGATATATCCGCATACGATCTGTCAATATATCCATTTTATACAGATTTTGACATTCGTATCCATACCCATTTTAAAATGGATACGGATATGGATATCGTTTTGATATCCGCAAACATCCGTATCAGTATCCGTATATCCCGTTTCGTATATAAATATAATAATAGATTTATTTTTACCCCATAAAACATAATTATATATTTGCTTTTACCATATTTGTATAATTTTTATGATACAAACACATTTAGTAAATTTATATCACCTGTTTTCCATCCAATTCATATATATTTAAGTCAATTCTATAGAGTATTTCTAACATTATTCGTATGTGATAAATATCCGTTTTACATCCATGTCCGTTTTTCAAGGATATGGTAAGATAGTTTTAATATCTGTCAATATTCATATCCGCATCTGTATTCAAAAACAGATGAAGATATGGCAATACCTATATCCGTATCCGTCCGTTTACATCCATAGTAACTAGCGTTCCATCACCATGTATCCATGGTCCAAGACATCTCCACGTGGAGAGGCAAAAACCGCTCGATTAGAGGGGCGTATTTGAGCCACTCATTTTAACCGAGATCACGTGAACCACCTCACATGATTAGAGTAAATAGACTCAAGCCCTCCAACATATTCTAATCTATAAGTTTGCCCCCACCTTTTGGCAATTTTGCAAGAGACATCCAATGCCTTCTCAGAACTCCAGATATGGTCTTATACGGCTATTTCAACTTTATTTTAATTACAAGAAATTGCAATATAGGCTATGTGTCAAACTATTTAAATTTTGCAAACCATGTGGTATTTTTTACTGATTACTTTTTCATTTGTGGGAGTAATGGTCACTGAGTTCGTATAGGACGAGATCTTAATCTATCCTATACTCCAAAAAATGAAAAGGTAAATTCTTTGCTCCGATTTGATGTTTAAAACTACTATATTTCTTTGTTTCTAATGATCTTTTCTTTCAAGGATAGGTCGATTAAATGGTATTACCATAACAATTGTGGTTATGGGCATTCATTTCATGAGAGGCAACATGGGATCTATAGTTCCATTCCTTTTGTCAATTAAGCTCTTAATATGATCATTCAAATATGGTTTGTTTGTTATTAGAATGGGTGAAATGGTTATGCCAGAAAAAGAAAGTTTACATAAATATAAAAAAAGATTTAGCTCCATAGCATCTATGTTAGCTTCTCTTATGTGTTTTCTAGACGGTCCTTCTAGAAGGAGAAATATTTTCAATGGTGATCCATGTCTGAATTACTTGACTTGATAAAAGGAAAAAGTTGAAGAAAGTTTTCTTAACTAACATAAAATAGCATAAAAGTCATTCTTTTTGCAGTTAAATCATTATCAATATTTTTCAACTTGAAGTAGTCATTGAAGTTGGACCATAAGAATGATTTATAACAATTCTTTACTTAAGTGGATGGAATTTATCTATTTTACCTATTTATTTATTCTCAATATTTTTAGAACAAATAAAATTGAGGGGAGAGGGGGTCTTTGGAATGATAATCAGTATTCATATTACATTAGTTAAAGCTTACAAGCTCCTATTAATTTCTAAACCAAGAAGATGGAGTTTATTGAAGATGAGAATGGACTGAATATTGAATCTTGGATGGAAAAGTTTATTTCTTCAATAGATTGTAAGAAACTTTTTATCTGTGTAAAAGGTGGTACCAACTAAGTTAGATTCATCACTAATTACACAATTTATCACTTATAATTTTAGAATAAGTTAGTGTCCTAGTGAATAAATCTCTTTTTTCCTTTTTCTATCTATTTTATTTTTTGCAAAAACTTCTGGATATGTATTCTACATATGAACTTAGTTCTTTCATTATAAAGAATCTATTTCTAATTGCTCAGGAATAATTAGAAGATTCTCTGGAAGAAATAGGATGTTCTGCTTCTAGCGACTCATAGAATTTAAAGAACCTAAAATAGCATGAGCCATATATTTCACCGAACATCTTTCCTGCTAAGGTTGTATATCTTTTTTGAACCTTGAAAGCTCATCTTATTCTCTTTAGTTTGAACTATGATGGATATCCTAAGCATGTGTGAATTAACTATAATATTTTGAATGAAGCATGCTTTCAGAATTGAAAAATCATTATTAAATTCTAAAAGTTGAATTAAATTGTGAATCTAAGATGCCTTATGCATTTAATAATGTGCAAGCTTTTCTCATTGGTTCCACTAAAAGCAATTGAAAATTTTACACTACGAAATTTTTGGTTAATTACTTGTGTCATTTTTCTAGAATACAAATTTCAATATTTTCCAAAAAAAAACAAAAATATCCCTATATAGCTCTCTATATTCTCCACACATGGCAATTTATGGGAAATAAGGGTTGTTATTTACAAAGACAAAAATCAATTTATTGGTTTCTCGCATTTGAATTTTTATTTAATTCATTTAACTCTAAAAAATCCAGAAAAGTTATAATTGGTCACTTTTGCCTTTTTGCTCATCCCATATTTTTTGTTTTAAAAAATATTGTTTTTTAACTAAACATAAAAAAAATTCCTCAAAATTTGCAAAAATAAAGCCAAAAATAACATAATCTAAGAAAAATAAAAAAATAGTGTTCTCGGAAGATCATTAAATAAGCTTTATAGGAAAAACCAATTTAGGAAATTTAGGGCCCTTTTTAGATACAAACCATTTTTATGAAGTGAACCTTATTTCCCATTATTATTGTTTACAAAAGCTTATTTTGTATGTTTCTATTTTAATATATCTTATATACTAAAAATACCTTAAAATACGATAAAACTTTTAAAATCCAAAATTATTTAAATTTTGTATATTTTATAACCGTAAAATTTACCGAAACCTAATTTCACTTTTTGCTTGCATAAGAATCACATTCTATTTTATTTTCTTTTAATACAATAAAATATTTTAAAAACTTGCAAAGAAATTAAAAAAAATAAAAACACAAAATCATTGCACATTCATTGCTTTAAAATCACATTTTACACACTTTGCATGCATCACATTCACCACACTTAATGTATTCACACTAATCTAACATTGCAAGAAAATTGACCTAAGGAATAATTTAATATTCGTTGTCATATCTTCTATAGTTAAATACATAACAACGAATATTATTTGTCGCTTGCTTCTTTAAATTCACAATGAATACTCATATTCAGTGTTATATTCCTCACAGCGAATAATATAACAACATTTATTCGTTAACTCTTTTCTAATCATTGTAAATTTAGCAACGATTAATATGACTTTTGACGAATAAGTCAATAAAAAAATCACCGTTATATGAACCTTTAACATCAAATATGACATTCGTTGCTAATTATAAGTACAAAATATGATTTAGCAACAAATAATATTTGTTGTTATATCCTTAACATCAGAAGATATGACAATGGATATTCAAAATATTTGTTATCTTAAGTCCAATTTCTTGTAGTTGATATACACTGAATTAACCATTTAAGTCAGATCTAAAATCTTCAAACAATAAATCATTATAAATCAATCATTCCTTTAATTTTAATGAATTCAAATAATAACATGTCTGTTCAACAACAAACCTTTTATTCAAGTAAAAAAATAAAAATAACTTACTGATGAACCCAATTGATCAAGCGGTCTTGTGTTCCACACAAGGCGGGAACACAGTCGAAGTGTCGACCACTCAACATCCGGATTTAATCAGCAATTAACCCACATGAAAGAATAAATTAAGTAAGTCCCAAATTTTGTGAATTAACATTTAACTCTACCACAAAATGCATAGTGAATAAGTATGTAGAGGTCGAACCACAGAGAGCAATACAAAAATGAAGCAGCCTATGATGTTCATGTACAACAGAGTCATCCTTGTATGAATCCTATTTTTGTGGGTTTTTCTCTCTCTTTTATTATTATTATATATATATATTTATTTATTGATTAATATTATATATTTATATATATATAATTAATAGAATATAGAAATATAAAGATATACACCCATAAAGGGTATGTATAGAGTATATAATATATATAGATAGATAGATTATGTATATTATATTTTATATATATATATATTTTTTAATTTTATATTTTGATTTTTTTAATTTCCAGATTATTATACATAAACATATATATATATATATATTCTTTTTTTTAATTCTCTTTTTTTTAACATTGGAATGTATATACAATGTAGTGAGAGGTTGATATAATATTTATAAAATTATACAAAAATTCTCAAAATGCAGAAATAAACTATTTTTGGTCTTTTTATGAATTTTTACTATTTTTGTTATTTTAGGTATTTTTCAGAATCTTTTTGGTATTTTTAAAAGGGAAAATAAAGGAAAATAGGGACTTAAACTGCTGGACAGAATTGAAATGAGGTTTAAAATTAGAAAATGACATCCAAAAATCCTTAAATCAATTTTAAAATATAGATCATAAAAGAAGGAAACTACAGAAACTTAATTTGTATTTTTTGGATTTTTCTAGGATTTTTTAGATTTTTCTGAAGTTTTTAAGGGTTTTCTTATTTTTAGGGTTTTTGTTTTGATTTTTTTAGTGATTTTTGGATTGACACTAAAGTATGATAAAATAGACAATAGGTAATTTTTTTGGAATTTTTCGAGGTGATTTACTATTTTTTTAGTATTTTATAAGCTAGATAGTAGATAAAATGCATGTTTTTTATTTTTAATAAATGCAAAAATGCAACAAAAATAAAAACTCAAAATATGGCGTGCAAGAGCAAGCTAACAGGAGCTTATATTAATTTTTGTCGCATTTTTGGGGCTTTATAAGTGCACGGAATAAATAGACAAAGCATACAAAAATACAAGGTCTGGCAGGGGCATTTTTGCAAATAAAAATAAAGGCAGGGGTTTCAGTGCAAAAACACCAAAAATATAACACGTGGTCTGCAATTTTAAGGGCTAGAATGAAATACAAAACCCGCCAGGGACCCCAGTGCAAAATAACCATCACGTGGGACTACACGTGATCCGCAACCATAGGGACCAAAAAGTAATTTCGAAAAGTTCAAGGTCCTCCACGCAAATTTTCACAAAAATATTACACTTGTAATTTAATTTTATGGACTAAAAATAAATATACAAACATACAGGGGTGCTTGTGCAATTTAACCACCTCACGTGGGACGGCATGTGAGTTGACGTGGACTGGACCTAAAAGTAATATCACAAATGTACAGGGAGGTCCATGCAAAATATCCAAAATAAAATGAACTTTGATTTTTATTTACACGACTAAATAATAAATACAAAAACGTTGGGGTGAAGATCCGTAAATTACCCCTAAGTGCGCGCTGGTGGACGGCGATGATCATTTCTCTTGGACACGCGTCGCGCATCCAACGTCGGGTACCAGTTTGCAGATGAAGGCTGAGATGAGATCAGCCTCGCTGATCGGACGGTGAGGACTGGGCTTCATCCGACGGTTCTCGTTCAATCTAGGGCACTCCTCCTGATCGGACGACGATGAGGGGGTCTGGAGGAACAGGGGAGGAACTCGCGCTGGGCGGGCTTCGATCTTGGAGCATGGGCTCCTCCGGACCTCTTCCTCGCGTCTGAGGTGTTCTAGTCATAGCTGGAGGCGTCCCGCACCTGCTGGTGGTCTTCTCATGGCTCCTGTAGGTCCAAGGGGGTCAGGCGAGGTCGGTGAAGGTCGGGACCTCCAGGAGCCTCGTCTTGAGTCAGATCGAGTCCCCAGGGGCTCGTTGCATCGTGTGACCTGCATAGGAAGAACCAGGGGACCGAGGGATTTCTCCTCGACCCTGGGATTTGAAGCTTTGGTGCAAAATGAGGTGAGGCGGAGGAGCTCCAGCGATAGGCGGAGGTGGAGCTCCGATTCGCAAGGACCGGAGGTCCTTGGTTGAACAAAAGTGATCGATAGATGGAGAATGCGATGGGGAATGAAGTGAGGTGAATGGAGCGATCGGAGACAGTGGGTATCACGGTGGAGAAGTCACCGGAGCGGAGCTCCGGCGAACTTCGATTTTGCTAATTTACGATACGCTACTGATCAAGAGGGTAAACTAAGCACGGAATTGAAATGCTAGAATTAAAATATACCTAAAAAGCACGAAAGGACAGCTCTTATACCTGGGGGCCACCAGGGAGCAGGACGGACGTCGGAGCTCCGCCGTGACAAAATTGATCCCTCCTCTGGCCGTGTCGCGTTGCTGAAATGCTCCCCCTGTCACGAGGAACCTCCCAGGAACTGAATCGAGGCTTTTGGGTGGATGGAAATTGGCCAAATTTGAGGAAGAGGTCGAGGGCTCTTATTTATAGACAGATTGGCCGCCCTACTTGGCCCGCGTATTCCGGTGAGTACAATGATCGTTTTCTCGATCCAACAAGCATGCGTGATAGATGGATGATCCCTCTACAGATCTCGTGAAGGCGGCGAGAGAGAACAAGGGACGAGACGCCCGGGAAAAATGGCGCAAGTCAAGGAAGCAGCAAGGTTCAGAGGCGCCAGGTCCCGATGGGACAATTTACCAGAGGTCAACAAAGGTCGCGCCCTCAGTGGTCCACCTCGGACGCTAGAGGACAAAATAGGGGACCTTATTCTAAAATGAACTATTTATCATAATAAATGATTTTATTAGATTTTTTATAAAATGAAAAATGTTTATTAATTCATGTAGTATTTATTTATGATTTTTATTTAATTTTTTTATGTATTTTATTATGATTTTATTTTAATAATGTATTTATGCATGTATTTACATGTATTTTGTATATTTTATTTTTATTTTGTTTATTTTATTTTATTATTTTATTGTCTTATTTTATAAATTTATAATTTATTTTTGTGAGTGTGAGGGTATTTTTATTTAATTTTTATGAGTTGATTTTCATATTTAAATAAATAGGTACACATATATGTAGGTATACCTATAGGTAGTTTACCTATATTTTATATATACTTAATTTATTTAATGTATTTCCTTGGCTTTTATTTTGGATTTGTATTTTTAATAAGTTATATGTAATATTTACATTATTATAAAAATATAGATGAATAATGAAATCCCCTTTTATTTTATATACATATAGATAGCATAAGAATTTTGTCTATGTATCTTATAGACTTATTTTATTTTACAAATTCTTTTTTTGGTTTTCTTTAAATTTCAATATGTACATGTATTGTATACATTATTTACAAAATTCTAAAAATATAATTTTGTAAAAATAGTGAACAATGAATAAATTGAATATTTTAATCAGGTAGATTGCACAATAAAGGCCAAAAACCTAACTTTTACAGATGAACTCCAAAAATTATGAAACCAAGTTTATTAAATAGTTCTTGGAATGCTATATACAATTAAAGGTGAGTTTGGGTGATTTGGAGTTTTTATTTGCAAGATATGGGTCTGTGAAGTTGAGATTTTGGCTTTTTATTCTGGATATAAAATGTACACTGAGTATTATTTTTACATAAACTCAATTTGTATTTTTATTTACATTATTATCTACAACTTTCATGTACAAAGTTTCTTTATTTGATGAATGAATAATTCTATACAAAATAGGTGTCAAAAATGCATAAATAAATGAATGAATAAATGAGGTATTTATTGTATTCTTGGCCCTTATCTCCCCCTACTTTATTCCTTGTCAACCAATTCCATGTTGGCCTTGGTCTCGGAGTTCGGGTCATAAAATATCTGCAATATTTTATTCCTTTTTCTTTTCTTCTCTTTATTCTATATTTTTGGCATTAAAAATCTTATTCTATGTACAATGAATGCAACAAATAATGAATGCTTTTATGGACAAATTAATGCTATTTACATGCATTTGTTGGGGTTTTTAAGACCAAAATGATAGAATAAAGGTGATGAAATGGAGATTCATCACCCCCTATACTTGCCTTTGCTAGTCCCTAGCAAATACTTATGCAATAAGTACAAAAAGAATAAAGAAAAGAAAAAGAGCATTAAAGAAGGATAGAGTGAATAGGGGTGCTTTCAGTGCAATGTATGTCTTTCTAAAATCTGAATTTGGAGCTCCTGTCAGACCTTGGGTATAGATGTGTGTGGAACCCAGTCGGAAACCAGCTTTAGAATACAACAGCCTTCAAGAGTCACAGATCTCGGTTCAACCCACCTCAATAGCCTGGTCAGAACTGGTCTACATCATACGCAAACCCTTATAACCGTGAAGTTGACTTGTACAGTGTAAGTGATGGTGGCTCTCCCCAACTGAAATGATAAAGGAACTGACTTCTCCAGAATGACAACCCAATGATTCCCCAATCCAACAGCTCTTTCCTCGAGGAGCAGGGTATTCCCTTCTAAGTTCAAGTGGCAACCAGCTCAAGAGGAGGGGGTGAAGAGAAGAATGGACGGTAGCCAGTGTAGCTACCTATCCTAGGATGCAAGACCAGTGTAGTCAAGTCATCCAGCTGCAGGCTCACATATTTGACTTTGGAACTCAAGCTTGCTTATTGGCTTTACAACACATGTACATACTTTGCAGGCATTTTATTTTTGTACATGCCTGACCATTTTTTTTCGACATACTATTCACAGCAGCATTTACATAAGGAGTTTTTCCTCTTGAGCCAGTAGACTATCCCTCTTTTGAAGCTTTATTGCAACCCACAATCTCCTGTCTTTAGATCTCATGGCTATTGAACCAGGTTGGGGTGCACTTCCCTCCCTAGACAAGGACGAATGTTTCCACCCGTGTGCATCTCAGACTGGCAAATCCAACCCCCTCACCACTCCAATTGAGTTGAGCCAAGTGAAAGGTGCAAGTGTCCAAGTTAGGTCGCGGTCGGCAAGAGTCATGCGTGTGTCTTGAAAAGTTCTAGTTAGTCAGTTGAGGTGACTTGAACCCAGCCCTGATTTCTCAAAGAATTAAGTCTGCATAGACCTGAAGTACCTTAAACCTAGTTCCCATAAGGTTCCAGTGCAGTTAGGTGCGATAAGGTCTAACCAAGCTCCAATTTTAGACTTTATTGGACTGATTCAATCATCAAGCTCACTCAGAAAGAATATGAATGGTATGCCCATGCTATGCACAATGAATGATGCAATTTTTCACAAGGAATTTACAAGAATCAAAGAATCTTTTTACAAAAAGAATTTTTGCAAATAAAAAACTTGACACATACAAAAAGTGCATACAATTATTTACACGGGCTTGCCGCTTTATTTACAGAATGTATGGATCTTTAAAGACTTTACAGATTTTAATGAAGTAATTTATTCAGGTTGTACAGAAAGAATTTGATGTATTTATTTACGATTTACAAGTATTTGTAATGATGCTTTTATTCCTCAGATCTAGTTTTCAAAATAATTCTTGCAAACTATAGTACACGATAATTTTTGCAAGCATTTACACACATTTGAAAACTATTTTTGCAAAGATTTTTCACACTATATACATACATTTTCCACAATAGTTTTGACAAATATTTTTCAAAACATTTGCACATAAGTTTTCAAATACTTTATTCCACACAAAGAAAAAGTTTTTCAAACAAAACAATTTTACACAGGTTGAAAACATTTCACAGCAAATTTTTCCGAACGGTTCACACTATTTTTCAAATCATATTGTATAGGTATTTAACCTGATTTATTAATCAGTATATACAAAGAAAAACCGTATTTGCTGTACAACATGGTTTAGGCTCTTATAAGCTTTATTTGGGATTATTGCTTATTTTTGTATGAGATTTTTGTGCAGACTCCTCAGACTTATTCAAGAATCATTTTCAAAAGATTTTTGAAAACTATAGTCCAAACTAATTTGACAAACATGTTCACGTATTTGAAGATGATTTTACAAAGGTTTTTCACACAGGATAGATAGATTTTTCAAAACAATTTGACAACCAAATTTTTCCAATCATTTGCACACTAATTTTTACACATTTTTATTTCACTCAAAGAAAATAAATTTTACAAACGAAACTTATTTTACAAAGGTTGGATACTTGTACACACTATTTTTCACGCAATTTTCAAAAGATTTTTCAAAGAAAACTTTTTTGCACAAAACGCTTTTCCTAACTTATTAATCAGTACAAGTACAAAGAATCTGAGGAGCTCACAATCATCTTTTATTATTATGGAACTGCTTATTACTTTTTAGATTGAGGTGATGTTTTATTTTTCAGTATGAGTTATGGCTTATAGTATATACATGGTATATACGACCCCCCTATACTTAGCTTGAGCTATGTCCTCATAGGTCAAAGAGAAAAGAGAAGACATAACTCGTACTGAGTATAGACAAGTCTAAAGAATATCTATGAATGAAAAATGAATGAATGAGAAGTTGACCGTCCCCCCTATACTTAGGATCAAATAATCCTAAGTATAGCAGACTGTACAAAAAGCAGGGAGGGTCAAGGGTGGGAATACACTGATCGTACTCAGATTGTCTCCCCCTATACTTAGGGTAAGGTACTCCTAAGTATAGACAAGAAGAGGAGACAATGGAGAGGATCGAAATGAAATGAAAAACTCGGGGTGCACATCCCCCCTATACTTAGGACAAAGTATGTCCTAAGTATGGAAAACTGTCTATAAGGGCGGCACCTTTTTGATACAAAAAGAAGATAGAAAAAAGAAAAGAAGAAAAGAAGAAATTCAGATAAACAACTTTTGGGGTGCATCGTATGAATCTTCTGATGCTGTCACTGTTGTGGATATGTCATCATGGTGCACGAGCTGAATGGAGTCGACAACGGCCAAGAATGTATCTGGTTCGAGGTAAGGCTTCAGGAGTTGACCGTTGACGACGAATGGATGTGCGTCAGGGGACAATTCTGATATGGCAATACTTCCATTGTCACGCACTTTACAAACTCGAAATGGCCCTGTCCACTTACTCTTTAATTTGCCCGGGAATATCCGCAACTTTGCATCAAATAACCACACCTTCTGTCCAACATAAAAGGTCTTTCGTCTGATGTGTCGGTCATGCCAGCGTTTCACCTTTTCCTTGTACAGTAATGTGTTATCGTACGCATAGTCTCGGAACTCCAAGAGTCTGTTCAGATAATCCTTTCTTTTCTGACCACTTTTTCGTGAGTCCAAATTGCAACTGTTAACTGCCCATAAAGACATGAATTAATTCGACGGGCAAATGGCATGGCTTCCCGTATACAAGACGATAGGGCGACATGCCCAAGGGAGACTTGTAGGCGGTTCTGTAAGCCCATAGGACCGAATCCAAGAGTTTGGACCAGTCTTTTCTGTTTGGCCTGACAAGTTTCTGCAGGATAGTCTTGATTTCTCTGTTTGATAATTCTGCCATGCCATTGGTCTGAGGATGGTAAGGAGATGCGACACGATGATCGATGTCGTACTCCTTCGTCAATTTCTTTACCTCTTTGTTAATAAAATGGCTACCCTTGTCTGATATGAGAATTTTCGGTATCCCGAACCGCGAAATGATTTTCTTCTTCAGAAACTGACACACTGTTCGGATGTCGGCTGCTCGAGCGGGAATAGCTTCAACCCAACGACTCACGTAATCAACGGCAAGAAGGATGTGCTCAAAACCTTGACTGTTAGGGAAAGGCTCCATGAAGTCAATGCCCCATGCATCGAAAACGTCTGCTATCTGAATGATTTTCAGGGGCATCGAATCTTTTGCATTGAGTGTATCTTTCAATTTCTGACAGTCAATGCATCGTTTGACAAATTCTGTTGCATCCTTAAATAATGTGGGCCACCAGAAGCCACACTAAAGTACTTTGGCTGCCGTATGATCTCCAGAGTGATGTCCACCAGATTCGAGCGAGTGACAATGCTCGACGATACTAGATTGCTCCTCCTGAGGGATGCACCTGCGCCAAATGCAATCCGCTCCTTCCCTAAATAAAAGAGGATTCTCCCATTGATAGAATCGGATGGTCGACATGAATTTGTTCTTCTGATTTTTCGTCCAATCTGATGGTGTTACCTAGAGGCGAGGTAATTGACTATATCAGCATACCAAGGAAGAGAATCCACTGCTAAGATTGATTCGTCAGGAAAGGTTTCTTTAATGGGTGCACTTTTCAGAGGAGGCTCGTGCTACTCAATTCTGGAGAGATGGTCTGCTACCATATTCTGAACTTCAGGCTTGTCCTTAATTTCCAGATCAAATTCCTGGAGGAGAAGGATCCATCGAATCAGTCTCGGCTTGGCATCCTTCTTCTGATGGAGGTACCGGATAGCAGAGTGGTCGGTAAAAATTGTGACTTTTGATCCAAGCAAATAGGATCTGAACTTCTCAAGGGAGAAAACCGCAGCCAGCATCTCTTTCTCTGTCACTGTGTAATTTCTCGGTGCTTCATCTAATGTTCTGTTGGCGTAGTGAATGGCATAGGGCGCTTTCTCTTTCCTCTGCCCAAGAACAGCCCCGACTGCAAAGTCTGACGCATCTGTCATTATCTCAAAGGGAAGGGACCAGTCTGGCGGCTGTAGGATCGGAGCTTGAGTAATAAGCTCCTTCAGCTGGTTGAAAGCAAGGAGAACCTGCTGATCTACATTGAACTCAGTTTCCTTGCACAAAAGTTCTGTCAAAGGTCGGGCAATGCGGCTGAAATCCTTGATGAATCATCTGTAAAATCCTACATGCCCCAGGAATGACCTTACATTTTTCACTGTCTGAGGTGGATGTATATTTGCAATAACATCCACCTTCGCCGGGTCGACTTCCATGCCCCGTTTGGAAACGACGTGACCCAGCACGATGCCTTCGGTGACCATGAAGTGGCTCTTTTCCCATGAAAGCACTAAATTGACTTCCCGACACTTCTGAAGCACTTTGTCTAGGTGCTCAAGACAAGAATCAAAACTATCACCATAGACAGAGAAGTCGTCCATGAACACCTCGAGAAAACTTCCTACCATCTCGACGAAGACAGCTAACATGCATCTTTGGAAGGTTGCAGGTGCATTGCATAATCCAAAGGGCATTCGCTTGAAGGCGTAGATGTCAAACAAGCAAGTGAAGGTAGTCTTCTCTTGATCTTCAGGAGCGACTGCCACTTGGTTGTACCCGGAATACCCATCCAAAAAGCGGAAGAACTCCTTGCCTGCTAGTCTTTCCAAAACTTGATCAATGAATGGCAAGGGGAAGTGGTCCTTCTTAGTTGCTGCATTAAGACGGCGGTAGTCAACACACACCCGCCAGGACATTGGTACCCGAATGGATATTTCCTCTCCTTTGTCATTCGTAACCACGGTAAGACCGGATTTCTTTAGAACTACATGCAGTGGGCTTACCCATTTTGAGTCAGAGATGGGATAGATAAAGCCTGCATCACACCATTTCGTTATCTCTTTCAGACGACGTCCCGGAGGTTAGGGTTAAACCTTCTTTGGAATTCGCGGGACGGCTTGGCATCTTCTTCCAGATAGATGTGCTGAGAGCACAAAGCTGGATTTATCAATCGGAGATCTGATATGCACCAACCAAGTGCCTTGCGGTTCTTTTCTAGAACCTCGAGAAGACGAGATTCCTGATCTGAGTTCAGCCTGCTGCTGATGATGACCGGATACATTTGTTCTCCACCCGTAAGGAAAGCATACTTCAGGCCTGCAGAAAGTGGCTTGAGTTCTGGTTGTGACCTGTCCAACTTGTCGGTCACTTCAGATACTATGTTGGTGGTGGGATGTACTTCTTTGAAGGGGCTACCATCCTCATCATTCTGTTGAGATCCCAGTGATGTGCCGAACGGTTCTGCGCTAGGCTGATTGTATTCGGTCTGGAGTGAATGATCAAAGAGATGCGCCTGCATCTGAGAATCTGTCTCCCACGAATCATCGGAGCATAGGGTAACTGTGCTTTCCAAGTCCTCCTCAAGAGTGAGGATTTCTCGGGTCCATGAATCGTTCAATGATAAGAATGAATCTCTGATTTCTGCAATAAAGTCATAGTCTGCTTCGGATGCTGCATGGCTCTCATCAGTCGTGGCATTTGGTTCTCTGCTCATGTTTATAGTGATTTGCTTGGTGTTCGAGCTAAAAGTGATTTTGCAAGACCCGTAATCAACCACGGCACCTGAAGTACGTAGAAATGGTCGACCAAGGATGATAGGGGTCTGGAGCAGGGGTGCTGGTGAGTCCATATCAAGGACTACAAAATCAGCTGGAAACTGCATCTCCTGCACTTTAACTACAACGTCTTCCAAAAGACCACGGGGCCGCTTGATGGATCGGTCAGCGAACTGAAGGATCATTCGTGCCTGCTTGAGCGGACCCAGCCCAAATTCTTGCATTATGGATGATGGCAAAAGGTTGATGGAAGACGCACTATCGAGGAGAGTGTGCTCGAAGACCTGGTCAAAAATCTCACAACTGATAAGAGGTGCTCCTGTGTCTTGCTTCTTTTGCGGGAGATTGCTGATAGCTGCCACAGTGGCCATGGAGAGCACGTGCTTTTCTACATCTCTGCGTCTGTTCTCCTGTGATGGGCGACGCTTGTTGGTACATGCCTCCTTTAGTCCTTTCTTCACAGCTGGCATGTACTCCACGGCCCTCAACAAGGGAATCTCAATAGTCAACTTGTCTAGTATTTCCACAACTCTTGGATCAGACAATGCCTTTTTTCGTTTTGCATTTTTTTTGGATTTTTCTATTGCATGAGTAAAAGGAATATGTACATCTCTAGCAGGAAAAATAGAGTTCTTATTTACATCAACATCATCGTCCATAGAATGTTGTACATCCGGACTACAAAAGGGAGTGCAAACTGTATCCTGGCATGCTGGTACTGAGGGATGAGCAAAAAGTATAGCATCTGCTCCGTCGGCTGGCGAGGGATCGGCTGCTGCTGGCGGCTCCTCCAAGGCTGGCGCGGCTTTGCTTCGGTTGCAAGCTTCTTTTTGTTGTTTTGAATTTTGCTGATTTTTTTTGTATTTTTAGCTGGGGATGCCGGTGATGCACGACGGCTGGAATGGCTTCTCCTTCTTCTTCCTCCTCACCCGCCCCTGTAACTGGCACGGCTGATGCGGAAGATGACGATCCTCCTGTTTCTTTATTCACCCCATTCTTTGTGGCAGGCGGAGGCAAGGCCCTACCGCTCCTGAGAGTAACAGCATTAGAATAAACAGTAATATCATTTTCAAACACGGACAGGACATCACATTCTACCTGCTCTTTCTTCTTGAAATTATTGGGGTTGGCTTCGACCTGAGATGGAATGGTAGTTCTAGTGGCGGTCAGGTCGTCAAGCCTCTTGGTCATTTCCTCCAGCCCTTTGACAAGTTGGGCCAGACAATCCATGGTAGGGTTCGCAGGGGGTACCTCGATGGGTTCAGCGTGCAGACCACGCTACTGTTGCATGGATGGGTGCGGAGGTTGTTACTGGTGGTGCTGGGGTGGTAAGGAAGTTGAAGTTGCTGATAAGAGGGGGGAGGATACTGCTGATACTACTGAGGTAGGGCAGCCGCATACTGATGAAACGACTGTGGATGGCGGTATTACGGCTGCTGGTACGGTTGATTCTGCCTCCATTGATTTGCATACTAGGGAGGCTGATGATACTGCTGATGAGGCTGAGAGGACTGTCCAAAACGACCACCCTGAGGTTGGTGGTATTGCCGGTTGGCAAGTGGCTGACCCTGGGGTTGTCCCATAGGACGGGTCGGCTGTGCTTCATTGGTCCATACCCCATTCACTTCCTGAATCAGGGGTGGTGGTGGGAAAACTGGATCAGGTCCTGAAAGAAACTCTGGTTGGTATGCAACCATCTGCTGCTGCGGCTGGCCCTGGTCGGGCGCCTGCACGTAGTACACGTGCTGGACTGCCGGTGGTTGCTGGCTCGGCTGAGGCTGATGTTGTGGTTGTTGCTCATCCTTCTTCTCAGCTGGAGCTTCTGATGGTGTCACCGACTGAACAGAGTTGATGGTGCCCACCAACAGTTCAAGGTACTTGTTGATCTGATCAAGCTTGTCTAAATTCTGAGTCCTCTTCTCGATCACAACGAGTTTCTCGAGGTCCTGTGATCGCTTCTCAATGATATCAACTTTAGAGAGATGGCCCCTGATGATACTGAGGTTGGAGATCTCATCTCTCTCTGCCTCTTTGGACGCCGCCATGTGTACTTGTTTCTGGAGGATCTGGGGCTGTTTCTGATATGCCTTGGATAAAGAGAGGGCGGCCTCTCCTTCGGCCATTTCTTCGAATATCTGCCAGACTACGTCTTCATCCTTGTTAAAGTGCGAACCCCCACATACTGCGTCAACGAGCCTTTGGCTTTCGATGTTCAGTCCCCCAAAGAAGTGCTGGACCAAGCTGGTCTTCAGAATCTCATGATGGGGACACTTCTCCTGCAGATCGGTGAATCTCTCCCATGCTTCGTGTACTGACTCATGGGCTCCTTGGGAGAAATTACTGATTCAGGCTCGCATCTGGTTGAGCCGACCGAGAGGGTAATACTTTTGCAGAAAAGCTGACTTCAGCTCCACCCAGGTCGTCACAACCTTCCCCAGAGGGTTGACCCAATAGAGGGCCTTGTCTTGTAAGCTGAAGGGGAACGCCAGCATCTTGACAATGTCCAAAGGGACATTAGGATAGTGAGTAGTGCGGCAAATGCGTGAGAATTGCTGCAGGTGAATGTACGGCTCTTCACTAGTGTTTCCATGGAATGCTGGAAGTAGAGCAATGAACTGGGGCTTCAGCTCAAAGTGAGCGTGTACCGGTGGAATGAGGATCCACTCGGTCATCTGGATGTCTCCCGAATTGTACGTCTCTTTAAGTGTAGGGTTGGGTGGTGGTGGGAATTCTGGATCGTCATTGATAGGCCCACCTCCACCTCCACCTCCACCTGCTATTCTGCCTCCTCCTCCCTCGTCTCGGTTCATCATATCGTTCAACATATCCTGAAATGCTGTCTGCATGAGGGCCTGCTCGGTCAGCTGCTGTTGGATGGCCTGGATCGACGCCAGTAGTTGTGCATTGACTTGATTCTGGTCTGGCATCTGTCCTTCTGGTTGGGGTGGCTGCTGACCCTTGCCCTTTCCTTAGGGAGCCATATCGGGGTCTGAGTAGGACGAAATGAACTCCGGAGTAGTCTCCAGGGCTCGCTCTGTCTTCTATCTGTAGAATGAGATAGTCCAAATCAGCCCACTTGTAATATTGTTCAGCTGTCATGATGAAGCTGGAATTCAGGTCAACCCCAACATGTTGTGAACGGAAAAGGATGTGGACTGTAATCGACTTCCATTCACAACATCGAAAGCGGGACAAAAGTGATCCCAGTTTATTGTGTGGTCAAGAGAAAGGTAGAAAACGAGGAGTCTGGAGATCGATCCGCAAAGTCCGGATCAGGTTCTCGAGAATCGCCTCGAATTTATTGGCGGAGTTGAGTCTATGGAATCGATGTGGGTATCGGCGAGGTCCCGACGGAAACCATCCATTGATCAACTTCGCGAAGCATGAAAGAAGATCGGATGTTGGAAGAAGGATACGATGGTCAACGAAGAATAAAAAGGAGTGTAAAACAGTAGAAAGGCTCGGGTGAGCGGGGTGGTCAAAAGGAGAATAACAAAATGAGCGCAAAGGCGCGGGACTCGATCTTTGAACCTTAATCTAGATCCATACAAACGCAATACAAAATTGGGTTCACCAACTCATGCCATGTGAAGCCGTGAAGGTTCGGCTATTTATTATCTTTTCATTTTTAGAGTTGTGATTTCATGCATGTCTTGTAACAAGTCCTTAGTACGCTACCCTATAGGAGAGAGAGTACTGGCAGAAGAGTATCCCGTACTTGTCATCCTCCTGTGTAACCTGTAGTCTGTACTTTTAGGAGTCCTTGTAACCCTTCTTGGATTCCTACTCAGTCAAAGAAATAGAGAGAGGAAGCCGATAGGCGAAACCGCTACTTCGGTTCTCGCTTGCAACGGAATCACACGTGAGCGTGCAAGAACCTACTCGGACGCAGGACGATGAGACAGACACCCCTGTTAAGGCGTGGCCTATGCTCGATACTTCGAATAGGGTCGATGCTCTACACAATAGAGAGTCATCATTGGTGACCAAGTCCTACTTGCCTACGTACGATAGAAGCGCCATTACTTCGGAAATCCAGGCGATATACAAGGCAGTTGCAGACTGGGTTTTTGGCTCTAATCCTTATGGGGTCGCACTCGCTCAAGGGAGTAGGATTTTGGTCCCCCTCCAAGGTACCTGAAAACAATGAGGGTTTTATGAACCCGGTACAATGATAGTCCATTACAAATTTTATTAAGGTCAAAGTTTATTTAGCAGTCCCCTTGTTTTAGCTTTTTGGATTTTCACTTTTTTTGAGTTTGTTTTCATACCAGCGCCTAATGTTTTGTAGATTTTCATTAAGTCCTAGATGCTCAAAATCAGAGGGAGATAGCGGAAAAGCCATGCAAGTGGTTCCATGATGGAAATCTCACCATTGAACCGAATGGTGCATGCTGAGTTAGAAGACTTACAGTGCATCCCAGCTCTCTCCATGTGGTATGCAAAACAGAATTTTTAAACCTATCTACATGGCGGTATGCAAGGCACAAAATCGCCCTAAACATTAGCTGCTATTAGCGTGAAGAACCATAAGTCGCTCATTTGTCTTTAGCCTTAAAAGTCTGGTCTTGGCTCACCCCTCCTCTGCTCAACACACTTGAATAGGAGATTGCGCTTTATGGGGCTCGCTGTGGCACAAGGGCTAAGAGACAAATAAATGGCTTGTTTAAGTTTGACTAGATCCATACGAAGTATACTATAGGAACATGTATTCTTATTAATGTTTGGACCTAGCTACCGAATCAAGCAACCTATATCTAGGGGCTCCAAGCACACAAAACAAAGTAAAATAAAGGCGGAAAGCTCAAAACTTCGGGAAACAAAGAAAAGAAAGCGGTGGAAAACTCGAAAAACCGCGATGAGGCCCCTAGGTGAACAATCACCCGGGCACTGGACCTCATTGTGAAGAGTAGAGTCCTGTTAATTATTACATGCTAAAATTGTCTCTCTCTCTCACAATAAATTACAAAAATAATCCTAATTGCTCTAGACCAATCTAATTCCCATCTCCTTGCATTCTTGGTGCTCTCTCTCCAGTTGGTCATGAAGTGAAGACCAACCTCCTCCAAGCTCATCTGCCTTGGCTCCCTAAGAAACCATCCTCGCGTGGCGGGCCCTCGCAACAAAGTCACAAAGAGATTGAATTAGTATAGCTCAATCAGTTAAATAAAGCAGGAAGAAATTAATCACAATAAATAAATCAATCAAGCATAGTGATTAATTGCAAAATAAACAGCTGCTCACAAAATTAATGATACATCAATTTCTAAACAAGAATGACAAAATTAATAGGCTACGCTCATTGCTCCCAGGCAACGATGCCATCTGATGAACCCAGTTGATCAAGCAGTCTTGTGTTCCACACAAGGCGGGAACACAATCGAAGTGTCGACCACTCAACATCCAGATTTAATCAGCAATTAACCCACATGAAAGAATAAATTAATTAAGTCCCAAAATTTGTGAATTAACATTTAACTCTACCATAAAATGCATAGTGAATAAGTATGTAGAGGTCGAACCACATAGAGCAATACAAAAATGAAGCAGCCTATGATGTTCATGTACAACAGAGTCATCCTTGTATGAATCCTATTTTTGTGGGTTTTTCTCTCTCTCTTTTTATTATTATATATATATTGATTAATATTATATATTTATATATATTTATATATATATATAATTAATAGAATATAGAGATATAAAGATATACACCCATAAAGGGTATGTATAGAGTATATAATACATATATATAGATAGATTATGTATATTATTTTTTTTGTATATATATTTTTTTAATTTTATATTTTGATTTTTTTTAATTTTCAGATTTTTATACATATATATATATTCTTTTTTTTTAATTCTCTTTTTTTTAATATTGGAATGGATATACAATGTAGCGAGAGGGGTGATATAATATTATAAAATTATACAAAAATGCTCAAAAATGCAGAAATAAACTATTTTTGGTCTTTTTATGAATTTTTACTGTTTTTATGATTTTTAGGTATTTTTCGTAATCTTTTTGGTATTTTTAAAAGGGAAAATAAAGGAAAACAGGGACTTAAACTACTGGACAGAATTGAAATGAGGTCTAAAATTAGAAAATGACATCCAAAAATTCTCAAATCAATTTTAAATTATAGATCATAAAAGAAGGAAACTATAGAAACTTAATTTGTATTTTTTGGATTTTTCTAGGATTTTTTAGATTTTTCTGAAGTTTTTACGGGTTTTCTTATTTTTAGGGTTTTTGTTTTGAGTTTTTTAGTGATTTTTGGACTGACAATATAGTATGATAAAATAGACAATAGTATTTTTTTTGGAATTTTTCAAGGTGATTTACTATTTTTTTGGTATTTTCTAAGCTAGACAGTAGATAAAATGCATGTTTTTTGATTTTTAATAAATGCAAAAATGCAACAAAAATAAAAACTCAAAATATGGCATGTAAGAGCAAGCTAACAAGAGCTTATATTAATTTTTGTCGCATTTTTGGGGTTTTATAAGTGCATGGAATAAATAGACAAAGCATACAAAAATACAAGGTCTGGCAGGGGCATTTTTGCAAATAAAAATAAAGGCAGGGATTTCAGTGCAAAATACCAAAAATATAACACGTGGTCTGTAATTTTAAGGGCTAGAATGAAATACAAAACCTGCCAGGGACCCCCGTGCAAAATAACCATCACGTGGGACTACACGTGATCTGCACCCACAGGGATCAAAAAGTAATTTCGAAAAGTTCAAGGTCCTCCACGCAAATTTTCACAAAAATATTACACTTGGAATTTAATTTTATGGTCTAAAAATAAATATACAAACATACAGGGGTGCTTGTGCAATTTAACCACCTCACGTGGGACGGCACGTGAGGTGACGTGGACTGGACCTAAAAGTAATATCACAAATGTACAGGGAGGTCCATGCAAAATGTCCAAAATAAAATGAACTTTGATTTTTATTTACATGACTAAACAATAAATACAAAAACGATGGGGTGAAGATCTGTAAATTACCCCTAAGTACGCGCTGGTGGACGACGATGATCATTTCTCTTGGACACGCGTCGCGCATCCAACGGCGGGTACCGGTTCACAGATGAAGGCTGAGATTAGATCAGCCTCGCTGATCGGACGGTGAGGACTGGGCTTCATCCGACGGTTCTCGTTCAATCTGGGGCGCTCCTCCTGATTGGACGGTGATGAGGGGGTCTGGAGGAACAGGGGAGGAACTCGCGCCGGGCGGGCTTCGATCTTGGAGCATGGGCTCCTCCGGGCCTCTTCCTCGCGTCTGAGGTGTTTGAATCATAGCTGGAGGCATCCCGCACCTGCCGGTGGTCTTCTCATGGCTCCTAGAGGTCCAAGGAGGTCAGGCGAGGTCGGTGAAGGTCGGGACCTCTAGGAGCCTCGTCCTGAGTCAGATCGAGTCCCCAGGGGCTGTTGCATCGTGTGACCTGCATAGGAAGAACCAGGGGACCGAGGGCTTTCTCCTCGACCCTGGGATTTGAAGCTTTGGTGCAAAATGAGGTGAGGCATAGGAGCTCCGGCGATAGGCAGAGGTGGAGCTCTGATTCGCAAGGACTGGAGGACCTTGGTTGAACAAAAGTGATCGATAGATGGAGAATGCGATGGGGAACGAAGTGAGGTGAATGGAGCGGTCAGAGACAGTGGGTATCACGGTGGAGAAGTCGCCGGAGCGGAGCTCCGGCGAACTTCGATTTTGCTAATTTACGATACGCTATTGATCAAGAGTGTAAACTAAGCACGGAATTGAAATGCTAGAATTAAAATCTACCTAAAAAGCACGAAAGGACAAGTCTTATACCTGGGGGCCACCAGGGAGCAGGACGGACGCCGGGGCTCCGCCGCGACAAAATTGATCCCTCCTCCGGCCGCTTCGCATTGCTGAAATGCTCCCCCTGTCACGAGGAACCTCCCAGGAACTGAATCGAGGCTTTTGGGTGGATGGAAATTGGCCAAATTTGAGGAGGAGGAGGTCGAGGGCTCTTATTTATAGACAGACTGGCCGCCCTACTTGGCCCGCGTATTCCGGCGAGTACAATGATCGTTTTCTCGATCCAACAAGCATGCGTGATAGATGGATGATCCCTCTACAGATCTCGTGAAGGCGGCGAGCGAGAACAAGAGACGAGACACCCGGGAAAAATGGCACAAGTCAAGGAAGCAGCAAGGTTCAGAGGCGCCAGATCCCGATGGGACAGTTGACCAGAGGTCAACAAAGGCCGCACCCTCATTGGTCCACCTCGGACGCTAGAGGACAAAATAGGGGACCTTATGCTAAAATGAATTATTTATCATAATAAATGATTTTATTAGAATTTTCTTATAAAATGAAAAATGTGTATTAATTCATGTAGTATTTATTTATGATTTTTATTTAATTTTTTGATGACTTTTATTATGATTTTATTTTAATAATGTATTTATGCATGTACTTACATGTATTTTGTATATTTTATTTTTATTTTGTTTATTTTACTTTATTATTTTATTGTCTTATTTTATAAATTTATAATTTATTTTTGTGAGTGTGAGGGTATTTTTATTTATTTTTTATGAGTTGATTTCATATTTAAATAAATAGGTACATATATATGTAGGTATACCTATAGGTAGTTTACCTATATTTTATATATGCTTAATTTATTTAATGTATTTTCTTGGTTTTTATTTTGGATTTGTATTTTTAATAAGTTATATGTAATATTTACATTATTATAAAAATATAGATGAATAATGAAATCCCCTTTTATTTTATATACATATAGATAGCATAGGTATTTTGTCTATGTATCTTATAGACTTATTTTATTTTACAAATTCTTTTTTTGGTTTTCTTTAAATTTCAATATGTACATGTATTGTATACATTATTTACAAAATTCTAAAAATATATATTTATAAAAATAATGAACAATGAATAAATTGAATATTTTAATCAGGTAGATTGCACAATGAAGGCCAAAAACCTAACTTTTACAGATGAACTCCAAAAATTATGAAACCAAGTTTATTAAATAGTTCTTGGAAAGCTATATACAATTAAAGGTGAGTTTGGGTGATTTGGAGTTTTTATTTGCAAGATATGGGTCTGTGAAGTTGAGATTTTGGCTTTTTATTCTGGTTATAAAATGTACACTGAGTATTATTTTTACACAAACTCAATTTTGTATTTTTATTTACATTATTATCTACAACTTTCATGTAGAAAGTTTCTTTATTTGATGAATGAATAATTATATACAAAATTGGTGTCAAAAATGCATAAATAAATGAGGTATTTATTGTATTCTTGGCCCTTATCTCCCCCTACTTTATTCCTTGTCGACCAATTCCATGTTGGCCTTGGTCTCGGGGTTCGGGTCATAAAATATTTGCAATATTTTATTCCTTTTTCTTTTCTTCTCTTTATTCTATATTTTTGGCATTAAAAACCTTATTCTATGTACAATGAATGCAACAAATAATGAATGCTTTTATGGACAAATTAATGCTATTTACATGCATTTGCTGGGGTTTTTAAGGTCAAAATTATAGAATAAAGGTGATGAAATGGAGATTCATCACTTACCTATCAGTTTATGTCACTAAAAATTATTTAAGCATGACTACGTAGTACGATGTAATCCTCGTTATCACTGAGGGGATCTTATAAAGTAATGGTGATCAATCATCCATATTTGATCATTCCTCTAAATTTGGTATTTGTATGCATGCTTGCTCGTATTAATGGTAGTTGATCATTCCCATGTACATGTTGAAGGTCCTTAGGTTACATGTGGATCTGTGATGATCCCACTTTCACAAAGTACTATGCAACTAACTTTATGATTTAATACATTTTTCGAGGCATCTTGCCACGTGTGCCAATACTTTCTATATGATTGGTACGCTGAATCTTTTCAAGATCTTTTCAATTAATATTTTCTAACACAATCTAACGGTCCTTGTGGTCTATCATGAAATATTTATATTCCAATAACATAGGTTACCTCGCCCATATATTTCATTTCGAAGTTCTTATAAAGATACTTCCTTGTATCATGTAACAAACGTAAATCATTTGCAGCCAATAAAACTTCATCAACATATAGAACTAATAAAATAAACTTCTTCCCATTGATCTTCACGTAGATATACCTATCTGACAAAATGATATGATGTAATGATTTTGTTAAACTTAATATACCATTGATGGGAAATTTGTTTTAATCCATATATTGACTTATTTAATTTAACTCAGCCATGGCCAGGCCCAAGCCGAGGTAAATGAGGAGGGTTGCGTTAGGTAGCCGACAGCCAGCGTAAAATGGTTGGAAACAACTTCCTAAAAAAATATTATTTAGGATGTTTGCCTCATGACAGTCGGATCTTTTCAACATGGATTTAAGCAAACATACAGATTTCGTTGGGGCATTCCCTACTTGCGGCGAGTTGCATCGCCCGAATGTAATGAAAAATAGGCAAGGGCCGCTACATCGCAGCCTGGATGTAGTTCAAAATTTGCAAGGGTTCTCGCATGAGGAACGCATGCGAGTAATTAAGCTAGTTCTGCTGCATCACCATCCGGATGTAGTCCAAAATTTAGAAGGGTTCTCGCATAATGGACGCATGCGAGTAAAGAAGTTAGTCCAAAAGATATTGCACTGGAAGTTGCGGATTGGTAGTTGGAATATTGGCACTTTGACTGGAAAATCGATGGAGATAGTAGATACGATGGAAAGAAGGAAGATTCATATACTTTGTCTTTAGGAGACTAAATGGATTGGAGAGAAATCAAGGGAGATTGAGAAGGCATTATTTAAACTTTGGTATTCGGGTAAAGATAAGGGTAGAAACAGTGTTGAGTGGTTGTTCATAAGGATTTGAAGGATTGTGTGGTTGAGGTGCAAAGATACGGAGATCGGATTATTTTGCTGAAATTGATGCTTGAAGAAGTAATTCTGAATATAATCTTAGTTTATGCACCGTAAATTGGTTTAGATGAAAGGACTGAACAAGCTTTTTAGGAGGATCTAGATAAGATTTTACATGGAATCCCACAAAGAGAGATGATTTGCATAGGTAGAGATCTTAATTGACATGTGGGAAAAGATGCTTCAGGGTATGCTAGTGTTCATGGAGGACATGGTTTTGAGATAGAAATGAAGAGGAAAAAGTCATCCTGGATTTTGTAACGGCATATGATCTTTTCATAGCAAATTCTCTCTTCAAGAAGAGAGAGGATCATTTAATTACTTATAAGAGTGGGCCAACGAGAACACATATAGATTACATTGCGTTGAGGAGAAGAGATCGGTTGTGTTGTAAAGACTGCAGAGTAATCCCAGGAGAGAGTTTGACAACCCAACATCGCTTGTTAGTCCTGGATGTACAAATAAAAGGGCTGGTAAAGAAAAGGAGGGTTCCTAAGATCACTAGAACTAGATGGTAGAATCTCCCACTGAAGCAATCGAGCTTCAGGGAGAAGGTTTTAGAAGATTTATCTTGAGATTGTAGTGGAAGTGCAAACGAGTTGTGAGAGGCAGTAGCATCTTGTATCTGAAAGGTAGCCAAAGAGATGTTAGGCGAGTCAAAGGGAGGAGCCCCGGGTCAAAAGAAGGATTGATGGTGGAGTAAAGGGGTGCAAGAGAAGCTAAAAATTAAAAGAGCTTGCTTTAAAGCTATGTCTAAGGATAGAATAGAGGAAACTGTCACAAACTACAAAATAGCAAAGAAGGAAGCAAAGAAGGCTGTAAGCGAGGCTAAGTCGAAAGCTTATGAAGTTTTGCATAAAAATCTCCAATCTAAGGAGGGCCAGAAGGATACATTCAGGTTGGCCAAAGCAAGAGAAAGAAAGACCAAAGACCTTTCTAAAGTGAGATGCATTAAGGACGAGGAAGGTCACGTGCTTGTTACTTAGAAGGATATAGAGACTAGATGGGAGCAGTACTTCCATAAACTTTTCATTGGGGAAGGAAATAGAGAGATCACTTTGGGTGATCTAGCTAGTAGTGAAAGTTACTTGAATCATGCAAGCTATAGACGGATACAAAGAAAGGAAGTAGAGGAGGCTTTGAAGGTTATGAGACCTGGAAAAGGTGTAGGACCGGATGGCATCCCTCTAGAAGTATGGAAAGTTTTAGGTGAATGTGGTTTGACTTGGCTTACGAATCTCTTCAATGTTATTTGGCGAAGCAAGAAAATGCCTGAAGATTGGAGGAGGAGTATCGTGGTGCCTCTTTATAAGAATAAAGGAGACATTCAACATTGTTCAAATTATAGAGGTATCAAGCTGATGAGTCACACTATGAAAATTTGGGAGCATGTGATCGAGAGAAGGTTGAGTCAAGTTTCCAACGTCAAAGAAAACCAATTCGGATTCATGCCAAGTCGCTCAACTATTGAAGGAATTGAGGTCAAGATTGGTGATGATAACATTCGGAAGAGAGATTCTTTTAGATATCTGGGATCTATTTTGCAACATGATGGGAAAATTGATGGAGATTTTACTAATAGAATAAATGCAGGTTGGCTAAAGTGGAGAGGAGCCTTTGTTGTTCTCTATGATAAGAAAATTCCTTTAAAAATTAAAGGAAAGTTTTACAAAGCAACCGTGAGACTTTCTATGCTCCATGGATCTGAATGTTGACATGTGAACCATAGACATGTGCAGAGAATGGCTGTAGTAGAAATGAAAATGCTAAGGTGGATGTGTGGACACACACACACACACACGTAAAGATCGGATTCGGAATTATGCAATCAGAAAGAAAGATGGTGTTGCTCCGATCGAGGATAAGATGCGAGAAAACCGCTTAAGATGGTTTGGTCATTTGCAAAGAAGATCAACTGATGCACCAGATAGGAGATGCGAGTGTTGGGATGTTGAGCCGGCTAAGAGAGGGCGGGGACGACCCAAGAAGTGTTGGAAAGAGACCATACGAAGGGATCTTTGTTTTATGGATATAAACCCAGGATTGACCCAAGATAGATCTGAATGGAGGCGAAGAATCCATGTAGCCGACCCTACTTAATTGTGGGAAAAGTCTTTGTTGTTGTTGCTGTATTGACTTATTTAATTTACACACTAGATTTTCCTTTCTTGCGATCCTAAAAATTTTGAGTTGGTTCATATAAACATCTTCCTCTAACTTTCCATTCAGAAAGGTAGTATTTACATCCATTTGTTGAAGTTCCCTATTACAATGAGTCACCAAAGCCAAAATGATTCTTAAAGAGTACTTCTTTGAAACCATACCAAAGGTCTCTTTTATAATCGATGATATCCTTTTGAGTAAAGTCCTTTACAACAAGGATAGCTTTATATCTTTCGATGTTACCTTTAAAGTTAGGTTTGGTCTTAAAAATCCATTTACATCAGACTCTTTTAGAACCTTCAGGTAACTCCACAAGATCTCATACATTGTTATTGGCCATTGACTCTAGTTCTTATTTCATAACATTCAACAACTTTTCAGAATCATGACATTCCATAGCTTAATGTAATGAGATTAGATATTTACAATGCTCAAGTCGCATCCATGCTCAAATGCATACGCTTTATATATAATCATCAAAATTTGCAGGTCTCCTTTGTCTTTCAGAATATCTTAATGCAATTTGTGATTGTGGTGCACTTAGCTCATTTACAACTTATTCATTAATTATGGCATCATCATTTAATATGAGTTCCATTTCATGATATTCCACATTATTATGTGGATATGAATCCGCGGATGGAACATCTACTCCAGACGATTAGGACACATATATAGAAGTAACACTTTATACATATCTTCTTTAATTTCCACATTTCATAATTCTTGGCTCTCACTAATGTTGCCATTCTCAATGAAGCGAGTATAGCCATTCTCAACAACTCTTGTACTATGGTGAGGGCAATAAAATATATAACCCTTTGACTTTTCAGGATAACCAATGAAAACTCACTAGCTATTCTTGGATCTAGTTATTTTCATATAGGTTATTAATGAATCTCAGATTCATCACTCTAAAAATGATTAATTAAGCTCAAATCCTTAAAATTCATTGGCATTTCTTCCTTTATTTTGCATAATTAGCATTCATGCATGTATTGATAAGAATTGCATTTTATCACTCATTATTGCGCAAAATAAGAAGCCAAAAATCTCAGCCAAAATGACCTATCAAATAGCCTAACTTCCCTAATTTTTAACTAATTTATGTTAACTCCAAATGACTTGAAACTACATCCACGGTGTATATATTGCTAAAAAATAAATAAAAATACAAAAAAATCACTAACCCAAATAAGTTGACTAAAAACCCAAACGCTAATTCTAAGATTCTCGAACTAAAATCTCGATATCTTCCTCTCCAGTGTCTGATTTTATCCTACTCACTTTTGAACTAATGTACATTCAAATACCTTCAAAACAAGATCAAGTTCAAGTGAATCGGAGCCTATATGTAAAAGTTGGATTTTGGGCTTCTTTTGTACATTTTGTATTTTATCTAATTTTGACCTACTATTTAAGTATATAATTTACTCATTTTTGTTTTATTTCTTTTTCATTTATTTTCTTTGATAAATTTTTTATTAAAATGCATAAAACTTTAAATCCAAAGTAAGCTTGAAATCAAAGAAATTAATAAAGTCTGAGTCTTCGCTAACCGTCTCTACAAAAGTTGTCATTTTCGTATTTTATTTTATTTATTATTTTTCTTAATTATTAAAAATCCAAAAAAATAGATTAATATATAAATATTTATCTTTGATTTTATTCTATTTTTTAGGATTTTTATCTGATTTAAAAAGGACAAAAAAATTAGAAAACCCAAAAATCAAGGTATTCTATGTACATGGGATACCCCAAAATAATCACTTAGTGCAAATGATTGATTTTTATTTTGATCTCTTCAAAAAAGTTGTAGATCGTCGAGGCCAACAACTTTCATGAAGAACAATTTTCAATACGAGGTCGTTCGCTATTTCTTTTTGAATTATCTTTATATTTTATTGTCGATTTTTCTGGTGATGACACGTGGCAGCTCCTGGAGTCCACATGTCACTCCATTTTAGCCTTTATTTTTTTATTTTTATGAAAAAACTTTTTATTTTTTAAAATATAAATTAATTAAAAATAAAAATAAAAGAGGGAGCCGCCACGTGTCACTCGATCAGATGTCCGATCGCGGCTGATCAGATGGCCGATCATTCATCTCCTTCATCTGCTCATTCCTCCCCTTTTCCCGATTTGGGCGGCGGTGCCTCCGAGAATCTCGCAGACACCACCTCACTCCTGATCTCTGCCTTCCTTCTTAGCTCCACTGCTGCCCCATGAATCTCGTCAACTTTGCAGATTCTGCCCCCGATCTCCTCTTCGTGATCCTCATCCGATCAATCTCGCAAATAACCTTCCATAGTCACGGTCTCCAGCGCTTCTCCCCTTCCCTATAAAACGACCGCGTTGCCCCCTGTGCTCATCATCTGTCGCTTGCACAAGAAGAGGGTCCTAGTGTTGACAACCCGGAGCCTCGCTCATCTCCGACGTGATCCGAGCCTCACTGGGCTCGTAGCAGCATGGTCGAACCCCTCCAGCTGCTGCTGCTCCGATCTCCGTCGAGCCCACTACCTTCGTCTCATCCACTCAACCGCTCCACCACCCATGTTGCTTCTCCGTCGGCCAAGCTCTGTCAACTCCAACTGCCTCAGCCTTTGTCCAGAGCCCTCCACCTCGACGCCATCATTCTGCGAGGGATTTCTACCATCGCCCAGGACTATAGCCTGTGACACCGGGGAGTCCTCCACCATCCTTGCCACGTCGCTCAGATCCCGCTCCAAAAGCCACCCGGGTGGGAGCTCTGCCACCTTCGTCAGGCATCGACTTCCAGGTGCTTCAACCGCCTGCTCAGCCGTCAACCGCTAGGAACCTCCGCCGCTTGAGCCACCGAGTGTGAACCCGAGACCCCCGCGCACGTGAACCCCACGTGCGTTGGGGGAACTTGCTAGAAGAGCTTCCAATTTCCGCCTTATCCCGCAGAAGTCCCCGTCATCCAGAGGGCACGTCCCCTCTGGGAATTTTGCAGATAAATCCTCCGAGGTTTATGAAATTACTATTTAGTCCCCATTGCATATTTAATTTATTATTATAATATCGCAAACATACCCCTATATTTCAGTCATCATTTGCACAACTCTAATGCATCTTTTTATCATTCCAAAAATAACATTGTGTTGTTCAATTAATTCTCTACTATATGACATACTTGTGATATTTTTATATATCGTGATTATTTACTAATTAATACTTTCGTGAAAAATTGCATATTTTACCCATCTTGTAACTCAAAATTCATAAGTAATTAAACATATCTCTGAAAATTGCCAAAAATCAATGATTAGAGAACTAATTGTATTTAACATCATGCCCAAAAAGGATTGCATTTGCATGCATAGTTTTCCCTATAAAAATCATTTTGCATATTTCAATCTTTAATTTTAATAGGTATTATATGGGTAAAATGGGTTGCCCCCATGGGGGGAGCTAACTCGGCTCCCCCTGCCCCATTTCGCCCGATTTTTTTTATCTTTTTTTGAAAATTTCTTTCATGGTTTTTATCAATATACCCTATATTATGTTATTAAAATTTCATGCGAAAGAGAGACTCCTACGACCTCCATCCAAATAGGGTTGTTTTTAGCAATTTTGTTACCGTTAAAAAATGACTGTCTGGATGGAGGCCATAGTAGTCTCTGTTTCGCAAAGAAATTTTAATGACATGATATAGGGATATAGTGATGAAATTCCACAAAAGAAATTTTCAAAAAAAATAAAAAAACCCGGACGAAATGAGGTGGAGGGAGAAAAGTTAGCTCCCCCAGGGGGCAGCCCCATTTAACCCATTAAATCTCGTATTTTAAAAGTTCGTGATTTTTATGAGATCAATCACCTAGTGATAGATCTTGGATAATTTTATCCCTTGAAAATAATTAGGCTTAATATTTATTATAATTAATTATTGAAATTCAGTGTGTTTTACATTCATAAAATCATAAAATATTTATCTTGCATCCAAAAATTCCAAAAAAATTACATTACATTCCCTTCATCATTATTATTATCTTGGCCAAATTTCATATATTTTCGGACATCGTTTGATTGTTTACATTTTAATCCCGAAAATTGGCCACATTTACATTTGCATCTCAAAATTGCATTAAAAATACCAAAAAAATAATACCTTCTCGAAAACCATGCACGATTTTTGATAGACATTATTCTAGGTTGTTCCTTTGCTTCATTGAGTTCGACCTTGGGACTTGTCCAAGTAAAATAAACATAAAACCATGCTGATTAAAAATCGATTGATTTCTTGTGGTTATTTCTTGATCGATTCTGAATTCCCGCCTACAACGAAACGACAAATTAAACGATAATTCACGCAGATTAACTTAGGGTTTTCATGGCTCGTTAGTTATATACTCTAACTTCCGCTTGACATCCTCAAACATGTATGTGTCTCAAGCTAGATAACCTACATGCCCATAGTTCAAAAGATATCTTTTGAATTGCTTTACTAGGAACCTTGTTGAGTAAGTATGTTAATGTCCTTAATTTATATATTCCCAATAAAGATATTTATCATGCTCCTAACCATTTCAATTAATGTACTATTTCACCTTTCTACAACACACAACACTATTTTGTTGTGGTGTTCCGAGCATTGTGTATTGTGCACAAATACCCTTAGTTTCAAGAAATTTTACAAATGGACAAGAATATTATCCTATCTCAGCATACCTCCTAAAATATTCACCACATCGATTATATCTCACAACTTTTATATTCCTATCTAGTTGCCTTTCAACCTCATTAATAAATATCTCAAGGACATTTAACGCTTGTGTCCTTTCATGCAATAGATAAATATAAGCATATCATAAGAAATCATATATAAAAGTGATAAAATACCGTTCCCCTCCTCATGATGAGACGTCGAAAGGATCACAAATATTAACATGTATTAGTTCTAGGAGTTGCATTGCCCTTGTAGCTGGTTTCTTTGATGTGTGTTTGGATTGATTGCCCTTAATGCAATCTATACCCACCTGTAGGTCAGTAAAATCTAATTGAGGTAAAATTGCATTCTTAATAAGTCTCATCATTATATCCTTAGATATATGACCCAGTCTTTGATACCATAAAAGAGCAGAGCATTCATCAAATGCATTCCTTTTCATACCTACATTGCATTCAAAATAAAATAGGGAATTCATAAATTTATTATCAAGATTAAACGATAAAGATAATTCTCAAAAGTATGAAAATAATAAAAGTACTTATTCCTAAACAAAGATAAGGATCCATCCTTGAAAGAAAATCCTAAATTATCTATTTTGCAAATGAAAACAAGATTTCTAGCACATTCGGGAATATAGAGACATTCTTCCAGATCAGCTTGACATTCAGTGTCCACTATCAATATGTAAGTCCCAATTCTCTCTATTTCTGCCTTCATCGTGTCTCCCATGAGCACGTATGACTCATTTTCCTTTATGGTTCGGATTTGTTTGAAATCCCATAATATATGAGATACATCAGTAATTGCGCCTGAATTAAATCAACAAGTATTATAAGGAACATCTACAATATTTGCTTTGAAGAAAACGAAAACATAATGAATATCCTTCTTTTCGAGCCATTCTTCTCATTTAAGACAATCATTCTGCATATTTCTAGACTTCTTACAAAAGAAGCACTCGATTTCTTTGGAAGTTCTCCCTTTAGCTTTCATGGGTCCTTTGTTCATTTACTCGTATGGCTTTTATTTCTACTAGCCCCTATTTTACTCTTTTCAATAGCCTTGAGGTTCACTGAGTGTTCTATATCTTCTTTAATCTGCCCTCTTCTTGAATGAGCATAGCTTCCAGTCCCATGAACTTCCACTTATCCTTTAATGTATTGTAGTTACTTGGAATATCCCAAATTCAATAGGATGGGAGTTTATGATAAATTGTACTAAGAATGTCTCATTGACATCCATCCACATGATTTTTAATTTCGTTGTGAGATTGGATATTTCAGTTACATGATCTATGATGGAGTTGGGTCAGTTGATTTTTTTGTGATCAACTCACTCATTAATGTCCTAAAATGGACTTATCAGCTATATCGTATTATGAATACTCCTTAATTTTCTTCATGAATTTCTTTGCATTGTTTGTCCTATGCACTGACGGTTTGACATTCTCTGCCATTTTTATTTTCATCATGCTCAGATAAAGCTTACTCAATCTCTGAAGCCTCATAATACAACTTTTTTACATGATCCAATTACCCACCAAGGTCGTTCTCTAATACTTAAAATCAGGGCTTGAACGAAAGCTTTTATAAAGATGAAACTAGATCTGAGATCAGATCAATGGAAATCCTCCACAATCTAGGCCATCCTTAGTGTTGTTTTCTGTAATGGCTTGTGGCTTTTGATCTTCAACTAATGTATTGCCTAAATTCATTACTACAAAATGGAATTGAATCTATTCTAATCAATTTGCATAGTTGTGTCCATTGAACCCGTCTATAGAATTGTCCAATGCAAACAAGTTCATAGCTGCTGAAACTGTAAATTAATAATACATATGCTCGTAATATTGCTTTGAGAAGTAAAACAACAATTTATACACATGAAATGTAAATTAAAAAATTTCTGGTAAAATATATTAATAATCACCTATGGGTAAAATACTAACATATCAATAGATACATAAATGTTACAATTAGAAATATTTTAACAAGTAATTAATAATTCATGCATATTTCATGTTTTCCATTTTTGGATGTGAAATATAAGATCTATCATTTAACCTCTTTAACGTATAATCATGGATAATTATCTACCTTTGGGTATTCTCCTGGCCCATGATCATAATATTCTGATTATCAGAATAAACGTTATGTCATTAAATTTAATTTGCATCGAAATTATGACAATCAGAATACATGTTCAAATCCATACATACTTAGATCACTTTGGTGACTAACCACTAATTGAACACAATAATTTTATTGATCAACAAAAAATGAGAGATACCTTTTGAAAAAGCATACATATTATTCAATTGTCTGATATAGAACATTTACACTGGTTAAACTTTTATGACTCGATCTTTAATTCATTTTGTAATCATTACTAATACAAATATAAATAAAACATTTTATTCGTGGCCTTTAGAAAAGACAATATCTAAATCTTGATTAATGAAAAGGCACGACAATACACGAATACCAACATTTATGGCAAGATCGCACGGCAACAAAATGGTTCCAATTCCATATTTAGTTAATTGAAGATGGGATAAAATGACCGTTACCAATTTTTTTACGAGGTTGAATGAATCAAAAGAAAATCGTCACTATTGATTTAGTTAATCACCAACTTGAAACAATCGTGTTTTACTGTTCTTCATTAGTTATTGATGAAGATAACTAATGAAGAACAACGCTGAATGATTCAAAACCATTATCTTCCATTCATAATTTTAGTTAATTAAATTAATACAAGTCAATGCAAGAAACTATCGTTCCAACTTTATCCCCTTTTTTAAATAAGCAATAATATTCATAAAGAGAAAAAGAGATAAAAGGAAGTTATTTAGATGATCGCCCTCGGGGAGGAGGTGGGAGAGATGTTGGATCGACAGAGTTGTTGGAGTTGGTGCATTCTTTGGGATTAACAATTTTGGATGCAACAGGGTGTACTTTTACATGGCGTAATACTAGGCCGAGGTCGAGATTGGACATGTTCCTACTTTTCATGGAGGGGGTGGAAAAGTTCCCACTTTCGCGAGCGTGGGCACTATCGCGTGCTCACTCAGATCACACACCCATTATCTGGTCCTCTGGTGAGGAGGTAAGAAGCAGGTTCTTCTTTCGGTTTGAGCGGTCTTGATTGTTGGAAGATGGGATCAAAGAGTTGTTGGCAGATATATGGAAGGAATGGAGTCCAGTGGGTTCGGCGGTGAGTCGGGTTTCATCTAAACTTGCACTAATCAAGTCTTTCTTGATGGGGTTTGGGAGAGAGGTTAGAATGAAGAGAAAGGAGTTGAGAGGAGAGGCGCAGAAAGAGGTGGTTCGTCTGGATGGGTTGGACAATCTGAGAGGGTTGGATCAGGAGGAGATAATGGAGAGATCCAAGCTTTTGGAAGTCATTATGATGGAAGATAAGAAAGAAGAGACAGAATGGAGACAAAAGTCTAGGCAGAAGTGGTTGTGTGAAGGGGATGCTAATACAAGATTCTTTCACACTATGGCTTCTGGCAGGAGGAGAAGGAATCACATTCAAGAACTTCAAGTGGGAGGGTTGAGGATCTCTGGGGAAGCGCAAATTGGTAGTGCTATGAGAGATCACTTTGTGGAGATGATGTGGAGGAGGCGGGGGGATGGGTGGGGTTGGCTGGGAAGGGGGTGAAGTCTCTGGCGCCAGGGCAGGTAGAGGAGCTGGTGGCTCCATTCTCAGAGGCCGAGGTGAAGAGGGAAGTCTGGGGGATAAATGCGGAAGGAGCACCAGGGCTGGATGGATTCCCGGTATTTTTTTACAAAGAGTTTTGGGACCTTCTGAAGGCTGAGATCCTAGAGGTGCTAGAAGAGTTTAGAGAAGGGAACAGGGGGTTGGAGAAGGTTAATAGGTCAATGTTATTTTTGCTGCCGAAGAAAGATCACCCGTCAAGAGTTGATGATTTCAGACCAATTGCGCTATTGAACGGGATCTACCTCATTGTGGCAAAAGTGTTGGCAAACAGGCTCAAGGGGGTCTTGGAGTTGATTGTTCTGGAGGGCCAATCCGTGTTCATTCCTGGTCGACAAATGGCAGATGGCTTGGTAGTGGCATCAGAGATTTGCTTACAGTGAGACGTAGTGGAGCAAAGGGTGTATTGTGGAGGATCGACTTTGCAAAAGCTTATGACTGTGTGGACTAATGCTTCCTATGGACGTCACTGAGGAGAAGAGGGTTCCCAGAAGACTGGATTTCTTGGAATAAGAGACGTATCACTACATCTTCCCTCTCGGTCTTAGTGAATGGGCGGCCAGAGGGGGTTGTCTTCCAGCCACAAAGAGGAGTGCGACATGGATGTCCTCTAGCACCCATGCTTTTTGTTCTTGTTGCGGATGTGTTGGCGATCATTTTCAGGCAGGCGGTTGATGGTGTCTGGTGTGAAGGTTTTCGGTTGGATGACATCTCTGTGCCCTTACTGCAATATGCTGATGACACAATGCCTTTTTCTAGACGGGACAGATGAAATGATTAGCAGAGCGGCTCAGTTGCTAGACATTTTTAGTAGTATGTCTGGGCTGGAGATAAATCTGCAGAATCATTGGTTATCACCTTTGGGTTACAAAATGAAGAACGGACCAGAATAGTAGAGCTGCTTGGTTGTCAGTTGGGGGATCTACCGATTACCTATCTGGGTCTTCCTTTGGTGGCTGGTAAGCTGAGAGTGGTAGATTTGGACGCAGTTATCCGGAAGATAGAGGGGAAACTGGCTGGTTGGAAGGAGATTTCCTTATCCAAGGGTGGTAAGTTTGTTTTGCTGAAGCATGTCCTATCCTCCATTCCTACTTTCTTTTTCTCTACTAGGATGATGTCATTTGGGATGAGAAAGAAGATAGAAAAGCTAATGAGAAGATTCTTCTGGTCGGACGGGAAACAACAAAAGTCAGGAATGCATCTGGTGGCATGGGAGGAGATCACAAGAACTAAGGATCAGGGGGGTTGGGAGTTTGGGATTTGGCATGCATGAACATGGCTCTGGTGGCAAAGTGAGTGTTGCACATTTGGGGACCATCAGAGGATCTAGCCACAAGATTGATTAGAAGGATCTATGAGGTGAAAGGCGAGCTGATTGCAAGGGCGACTCGGATTGAATCACCCCTATGGCAAGAGGTACGGGAGGTTTTGAGGCTCGTATCATATAGGCTATTGCCTAAGTTGGGGGATGGGAGAGGCTTCAGATTTTGGAGGGATGATTGGACGGGGGAGGGGACTCTTGAGATGCGGTTCCCAAGACTCTTTGCGATGACGGCATCGAAGGAGGCCACTTTGCGGGAACTGACTATTTCTGGAGAGTGGGGATTAAGTTTTGCAGCGGTCCTCTCTGACAGGAGGAGTGATGAACTTCTTCGACTTTTTGCTGCGGCTCCTGTTCCAAGGACTACTCTCATCTCAGAGACCATTACGAGTGGTCGGGTACAAAATTCTCTGTCAAGCAGCTATATGGAGAGTTAAGAAATGGAGGAACTGGACAAGATCTTGACTTGTGTAAGTATGTGAAGATTATTTGGGCTTGCAAGATTCCATGTAGGATAAAGATTTTCCTCTGGTGCCTGAGGAGGAGACAAGCTTTGTGACAAGGTTAGGAGGGTGAGGATTTTGGGGCATCAAGATGTGACTTGTGACAGGTGCAGGGAACAGATGGAGAACTCAGAAATTCTTCACTTGTGAGACTTCGGCGAAGGTTTGGAGGGAAAATGGTGATCATGTGGGTAGACGTGGGCGGATTTGCGAGCTTTTGGGAGACAGTAAGAAAGGTTGGAGGCAACTCCACTAACGATGTTACAAAACCTTTTGCGGTGTTGTGGGCTATCTGGCTGGCAAGGAATGAGCTGATTTTTAAGAATCAAAAGTTTTATTCAGAAAATGTTGTGTCTCATTGTGGGGCTCTCATAAACTTTTGGGAGGCCAGGTAATGTACCTTAAATCCTTTCTTATTAATGAAATTATACTATTGCGGTGACTCCCATCTTGGGAGCTCACCATCTTTTATATCAAAAAAAAGGAAGTTATTTACAAGATCATGGGGGCTTTCAATTAGGGCCATTCTTATAACAGATTCTATTAATTTTAATCCCACAGATAATACTATTAGTTAAATCTCAGATTCTACATAACAATATCAACAATAATCAATGATATACAACACAACAGGGATAACTTTTATGGAATTTAAAAATCCATGAAACATATCAGTTTATTAATTTGTTAAAACCAAGTAGTCGTAACCTGACTCTGATACTATATTGTAGGAAAACTTAAGCGCACTATAAAGGAATCAACGGTTGATAATCAATAATTAATGATTCACGACTTGCCTCCTTCCATTGCAAATAAGAAAGACACAGTGTCAGAGATGATGAAGAAAAATAACAACGATCATTCCTTCTTTTTCTCCTTTCTTTGATCCCAAACATTAGGACTCCCAGATGATGGAGAGTTTTGATGGTGACTCTCTGGTTCTTAATTCGGTGGTATGCATAACGAACCATTTGTCTCTTTTATAAGGTTAGAATTGGAGGTTTAACATGATAACAAATCATGCTATAATCGACTTCTGATAACCCATTCACCATCAACATAGGTCAACCTGACATACCTCCTGCTCTATCCCTATATTTCTCGGTAGGAACTAGTTATATAGACCATGCAATTTTTTTGTTATATTAATTTTTTTAACCACATTCAAATAAAAAAATTAACATCAAAATACATTACAATCATTAAAAAAATTAATATAACACATAATGAATGTCACACCATATCACATTTATCATTCCAACCTCTCCCATCATCCAAATAGCTATTATTCACAAGATAATATCCCAACCCAACCCAATTACCAAACAACCCATGCAGGGAGTAACATAACACTGTGAAAGGCAAACACAACATCCCTCCAAAGACAACCACACCATAATATAACCAACATAAAATGCAACGAAGTTCAGTAAATTAACATTGATGGTGTTTGCGTTGAGCTTGAACTTGGTGACCCCGCAAGATTTCTATTTTATTGCAGCTAAATTCAATTTCATTTGCAGGTCTCGAAACATGGTGGCATCAACAAAGCCTAATTGCACAGCAGAAACATGCCCCATATCGCGGGCTTTGCCAAACGACAAAGGAGTTGAACTGTTCAACAGTGTTATTTTCGACTCCAACAGTACATAGAAATTCCATGTTCCAACTTCGGATCTTTACTTTATGTTCCTCGTTGATATTTTCATATTTTTTCCCAGAAATTTATCCGCAGCATATTTACCTCCAATTCCAGACATTTTCTGGGGACGTCGTGTGGATGATGAAGGAAAAGCCTATTTCATTGACTAGTTTTTAAGCACAATGAATGCCTGTTCGATATGTATATATCACATATGCCGTCTTCTTCATTTTTATGCATGCCTTCATGCAGGCAATTCTTTGTCAACGAAGTACATCCAACATTTTGAATTAATTCACTGGAAGTGGTGGTGAGCCACTCCTTGACTCCCCATCTGTTCCAGAAGTCGGCTGAGTCTTTCGTGCTTCGTCGCCCAGACCTCAACCATCCTCGCCTCTTTCGCATCGGCATCTCGCAAGATTGCATTAAGCTGCTCCTTGCAATCAGCATCGATACGATCAAGGGATGCCGACTCGTCCTCTCGGAGGCGGCGCTCCTCTTCTTCAACCTCCTCAGCTTTCTCCCGCATTCTTCTCGTCTTCTCAGTCTCCAGTTGCTTCTCAAGGCGGCTTAGCCGCCAATTCGCCTCTTTCTTGTGCTGTATCCAGCTCTGCCTTCCTTCTTCTAGCTCCCTGCACAATTGTGCTAGCACAGCTGTTTGTTGCAACCCGAAGTACCTACAACATTTTTCCCATTTCAACTAACCAAAAAATACACCAAAATACGTAGATAAATGCAAAAAATTAAATGAAAAACGTAAATTATAGTAATTTTTGACGAAACTCTAAGGACGCCCTTAGTTATAGCAAGTCTTTGTGCCACGGTGTTGAAACGAAAGTGCATCCACATTGTTTTCTCACGAAATTTAACATGCTAAAAAATTATCGATTGATGTATGTCATTAGAAAGTTACAAGCCAATTGAAACATTGTAGAATTTATAATAGAGAAATAATCCGTCGACGGATAACCTTGTTTGTGTTATATAGTATGTAGTCGAAAACCTATATGAACTCGATGGACTTGTAAATATAGAAAAACCAAAAAAAATCATAGGAGACGAAATCAAGAAGATAAGTAATATATACTGTGATAGAAATATGCCATTTATCAAACCTCATCCGTTTCTCATTAACAAGAGGAGAATTATTACGCTGGCTATTTTCCTGTTCATAGGTTTCTGTGGTATGTTTTTATATACTAATAAAAAATATATATAATCCAAAATAAGCAAGTCGAGTTCGTACGATTTTAAAGCAGAAAAGTCGGAAGAATTACTAAATCTGCAACTTGAATTTTCTGATTAGCATCTACATATACCTGCCGGCGATCATCTCTGGCTGCGGCTGTTCCCGTGGCAGCAGAGAGAGGTTCACAGACGGGGCACTACTTCCAGCGACGGAGTCCGGCGCCGCCGTGGTCGCAGTGGCCAACCACGGCGGCAGGAACCTTCCGGAAGGGGAGACGCAAGGCTGGTGGAGGCGGTGGTGGCCGTAAGGCGCAGCGGGGGCCACATTGGGGGAGGAAGATGAAGAGGCAAAGGAACCTAGAGAGAGCACCGGTGAAGGGTGGTGATGGTGGTGGTGGTGGTGATGACGGTCGTTGCCACTGCCGCTGGCCGAGAGGGAGAGGTCAGGCACCATGGCTTCGTCTATTACTACCGCAGCTACTTCTGTTGTGGCTACTTTGTGGGCGGTCCTTGTTATATGATGCTGTTTTCCTTGTGATTGTAACAGTGTGTGTACGTTTGCTAGAGGGAGAGAAAGAAGGTGGTGGGTGAGTGCAATAGTGTTGGGAGTGTCAGAGAGACAGAGAAGGAGAGATGACGAAGAAATTGCGAAAGCGATAGTGATAGACAGAGAGGAGTAAGTAAGAGAGGCCACGCAAAGGTAGTAATGGTGGGGTGAAGACATAGAAGGGGGATTGGGGTAAAGGGTAGTTGAAGCAGAGAGGGGGGGAGTTATGTTGTCTAAAGTGGGGACACTGAATGATTGATTGACTGGTGTTGGAGTAGCGCAGGGTTTCCTGGATGGACAAGGAAGGCAGGGGAAGAGGAAGAGGTGGTGTCTTTTGCCCATTTGGAGCATGGATGGACGGTTTGCCACGTTCCTTTTTTTAACAATTATTTGCTTAGACCAAGTATCACGAAAATTACCTTTCAAAAAAAATTATCACGGAATTTGTACAAGAATTATGAGCTGACGCAAGACAAGAGCTGCATCGTTTTTTTTTGTCGGAAAAAAAAACAGAGATGCATAGTTATAGGTAACACACACATCAAACGTGTTAAGCAGATTTGTTAAAAGGAAAAATATTTACTTACATTTACCATTGCATGGGAGTGGTTTCGCTCACCCTCGTTAACAAATGCTCATATCACAACAGTTAACGTTTCCACTAAATCTATTAGGAATTGTCAAGTTTTCCATAACGGTTGTGTGCAAAGTCATCAGAAAATAACTTATTCCAGCAAATTATTTGTCTCTCCTTATTCCGTTTTTTAAGAAAAAGACCGCATTTCATTCCATAAAAAAAGAGTACGATAACAAGCTTATGCCCAAACAACAACAACAACAACAAAGTCCTTCCTTACAATTAAGTAAGATCGAGTGCATGGATTCTTTGCCTCCACTTAGATCTTTTTTGGGACATTCTCGAGATTAGATCCAAATAATTAAAATCCCTTCAAATAGTCTTATTTAAATACTTTTTAGGCATTCCCCATCCTCTCTTAAGCAGCTCAACATCCCAAATCTCGCATCTTCTAACTGGTGCATCAATTTATCTCCTTTGTAAATGGTCAAATCATTTTAAGCGGTTTTCTCTCATCTTATCCACTATCGAAGCTACACCAACTTTCCTTCTAATCGCATCATTTTGAATCCAATCTTTTAGTGTATGATCGTACATCCACCTTTGCATTTTCATTTCTGCTACTGACATTCTCTGCACATGTCTATGGTTCACAGTCCAACATTCTGATCCTTAGAGCATAGCAGGTCTCACGGTTGCTGAATAATACTTTCCTTTAACTTTCAAAGGATTTTCTTATCACAAAGAATAGTAGAGACCCCTCTCCACTTAGTCAACTTGCATTTATTCAATGAGTAACATCTCCATCAATTTCTCCCATCCTGTTGTAAAAAAGATCTCAAATATCTAAAAGGATCTTTCTTTGAATGTTATCGTCTCCAATCTTCACCTTGAGTCCATCACCATTGTTTTCCATCAAATGTACACTTCATATATTCAGTCTTAGTCTTATTTATACAAAATCCTTTAGTCTCTAAGGCATGTCTCCAACACTTCAGCTTCTTATTTACTCCATCTCATATTGTTGGACATGCGAGCCCACGGCCGAGCCATTATGCAATAAATGTTATTGCAATTCACTCCTTAATCTGAAATAAAGAAGTACATAGTTTGCATAATAGGTCCCTTCGTACAATTAAGGTTATGTACCATGGCCATCTTAATGATCATACAGCTGTTGATTCAATTATTGAATCATAGAGGCTGGTGCTTAGATGAATATCTAATGAGTTAGATTGAGGACTCATCAAGCACCGTCAAATGATTATTAAGAGATGATCTCCAGCCTGAGTAGGAGATGGCAATCCTTTCTCATTTAGGCTAATATCTGACCGACTTCTTGATGCAGGTCCGAAGTGACAGATATTATATGACGCATGGTCTCCCGTCAAGGCGAAGAGTTTCGTCGCCAGATATTATATGTAGGAGACGCATGTCCGAAGTGACAGCTCCTGCATATGATCCATTTGGATCGGGCTCGTCGCTTCTCGAAAGAGTAAGGACGTATGCGTAGTGACCCCAATATCGGGTCCTCATATTATTGGGGCGATATTGGATTGCGCATAGCGAGTTGTATTCCTGTTGACGGTTGGTTCAATTAATGACGGGTCAACATCACCTTAGGGGTGGTGGGCCCAGGTATTACAGACCGAACTGGGAGATGCAAGTTGGACTTGCAAGGCGGAATGTGTTCCCGCTTCTTTTTATCCGAGTTGTAGGTTCTCATATTATTGGGATGCAACAAAGATAAGGAAGGAGATCCCAGATCTTGCTTGAGATATAATGGTAAGTATATCTCTTATATTGAAAGTGATTAAGGGAATGAACTTTCATTGTTGACATGGCAAGACAACTTTGATATAAAAATTCCTAAATCAAGGTAAATTAAATATTTACATATACTTATGCAAATTTCTTATTTCAGATAATCCTTCATTAATCCCACTCAATGTCATACTCAATAATAATCAGTAAAATATCATGGATTGGACCCTTGATCCAGATATTGTACTTGCAATTGGACACATAATGTAAGTTTCCTCATAATAATGAGAAGTGATGATTAAATAAGACAATAGGACTAAAATCCTAGGGTTTGTATGTCTCTATAAGTCTTGATCTCATTGAATGTACTTTGGAAGTGACATGTCGATGATGATCGTAATTATCAAATAATCCTTATAAAATCAATAAAGATATTTTGGCATACATGTGTGCTCTTGACATTTAATCATAAAAGACATGGTTCTCTGCATCATGTAGAATGGTAGCTCTATAAGAGATGATGTATTCAAATTGTTTGATTACCTACCTGAACCTATACTTTAAGAGTTTAGATGGATGTAGATGATGAGTGTCATCATTCTACTGTCTATACTCTAGTCATTCATGAAGCTTCATAATATTCATATTGTATGAATTAGATGAAGCATGTATAAATGTCGAAATGCTCTTACATTAAATTCTTTTGAATTTAACATAAGAGGTCCTTAGTCTTAAGCAATGATTGAGGGAGCGCAGTGGAAGCATGGGTTGGACCCAAGCAAGAAGTATAATCAAAGAGTTGACTGTACTTCTGTGACTTCCATATGACATCCAAAGAGTTGGATGAATGCCAATACTGCAATATGCTGATGTGTTGATAATATGACTATCAAATCTATCTAGAATCTTTAGAGAAGGAATCAGATAACACATCAGAATAACCTACATATAATCATTGAAATTGACTTACTTATTTGATAAGGTAAAGTCTAATAGTATCTCAATCTTCTAATAACACTTGCAATTGGTTGCATATGTATTAGAATATTAGAAATTTGATTTTAAGGTTTAAGTGTTGGAATTGATGCAATTGTTGCAACAATTTCCACCAGATGAATAGACTTCATATTTTCAGTGGGAGCCCTTAGTCTTAGAGAATGTCTCTATGACTTAGATGTTAGAATACACTCATTGTTTATTTCTAATTGTTGGATATAAACATGAATTCTGTATTAAATCTATCATAAAAGAGTTATGATGGAGATATTTCAGATAGTAATCTAAAATCTAGTGGACTCTGCTAAATTAGAAAATTAATGAATGGTTCATTAAGATTTCCAATACTGAAAATTAAACCTTTAAAGATCAATAGGATGATAAAGATCATTTGACAATGATCTGGCATCAAGTTTTGGGCATATGTCTGTTGATGAGATCAATGGACTAGTAAGACATGAAACTTTAGATTGTCTAAAGATTCAAATCTCACATACTTATGAATATTGTATTCAAAGTAAAAATGTCCAATACACCCTTCCTTGGGAAAGGTGTAAGATGTTAAGGTATTCAAGATCTCATACATATTGATGTATGTAGATCATCTATATCATAGTAAACATTATGGATATGTGATATCTGTTAATAATTATGTATGATATGAGATTTCTTCTCTTCACCTAAGAAACCTTTGAAATGTTCAAATATTTCACATTTTTGGTTTAGAACCAAAGTTTGAAGGAAGATGAAATGAATTTGATCTAACCAAGGTAGCTAGTACCTATTAGATGAATTCAAGAAATACCTTGTGGAGATATGAATATCATTCCTATCTCAATCCTCCTAATGAACCTTAACCCAATGGAGTTGTAGGGAGATACAATTGATCATGTGTGACATGATTTGATCGATGATTAATCCTAGCATAATTATCTCTTAGTTTCCAAGGTATATATGTAGTAGAGACTACATTATATACATAATAAGGTTCCATGCATGTAAGCTGGAATCTAGCACTAGAGAGTGCTGCTTCATTAGGAAAATAAAGGATGGTATTGTATACCTACTTTATGACCTTGAGATTCTTAAAGGATCTCATCTCTGAGAATATGATTCTTAGAGGATGACTCTCTTAAGAATCAAGATAAAATGAAGTGAAGGAACTCATTTAATCTTGAAAAGATAATGAGGCTCCTGAAATTGGAACTAAAAGGACAATTAAAGATGAAACACTAATACCTCTTCAAATGAGTTTGAGGATGTATTCCATGTGAAAATGATCAGACTTCATGTGATGAAGCTCCAGAGGATCATGGCATGGAAAGATGGATGTTACCAATAAAAGTCTAATATAGACTTCATAAACAAGTGTTGTATATGGACCCTCGAGGATCCACCTATATGGGTAAGACCCATTAAGGTGTAAATAGATCTTCAAGAGAAAGAGGAAACCTGATAAGAAGGTAGAGACCTTCAAAGCACGGTTCGTAGCCATGAGCTACACACCGAAGAGAAGACATTGCTTACGATGAGACTTCCTCTCCAGTGACCTTGCTTCAACCCATCAGAACATTGCTAACTATAGCTACACAACTTGACTATGACATCTTCATGATGTGAGTCAAGATTGCATTCCTCTATAAATACCTCTCTGAGGATATTCAAATGAAGTAGCCCCAGGGCTTCATGGTTGAGGAAAGCAAGGTGTGCAAGCCAAAGAACTCCATTTTTGGACTCAAATAAGCTTCTTGTATTTGGAACATAAGATTTAATGAAATTGTAAATGTTATGATTTCAGATAGAATCTTGATGAACCATGTAAAGCTTAGTGAGAGTGCCATTGTGTTCATCGTGCTAAATGTAGATATTATTCTAATCATTTAAAATGATATAAGAATAGATAATAAGTGTTTTAAAATTTGGTTGTTCCATACTTTGAGATATGATCTCAAGGATACCTCTTAGATCTTAGTTCTGAAGTCGTTCAGAAACAAAGAGAAGAGGATATTGGGACCGTCACATTAGTAGTACACCTTGAACTTATTCCATTTTCTAAAAAAAAAATCCAAGAAAGGCTTCCTTCCCTTAAGATGTGGTAGTGACCTGTCTAAAGGGATAGCACCTCAAAGAGTTGAGGAAGTGAATGCTAGAACTGCTTGCACTTATGCATCAGTTATGAGAAGCTGGGTATATGCTAGATGTGTACAAGAGCCAGATGTCTGCCATGCAGTGGGAGTAGTAAACTGTTACTAATCCTGCTATGGAGATAAAACACTTGATTACAGTAATAATAATATCTTCAAAGATGATAAAACTTAGAGATAGTGATCTCAAAGTCTTATCTTCAAAAGTTTAAGATCTTGTAGATAGTGATCTATAAGGGTCTTGACTGCAGATACCTTAGGAGATAGAGATCTCCAGGAATGAAGGTATTCTAAAAGGATTATGGGAATACTGGTTACGATAATTAATAAGACGTAGTGTCAAGGACACTATAACCAACAAAATTGAGTATCGGTTGCATGAGATGCAACATTCGCATTGGATGCGAGCACTGTTACTAGGAGATATGCAAGTGCCGTAAAAGGACTTGGCGTAGTCTCTTGGGAACAGAGTGACTGAACAGCTTACCTAGCTATTTTCTAAATAGCCTATGATTGTCACATGAGTGTGGGTTTAAATGATTAGCCCATTAATGGCTCTTTGGGCTAGTGGGAGATTGTTGGACATGCGAGCCCACGGCGAGCCATTATGCAATAAATGTTATTGCAATTCACTCCTTAATCTGAAATAAAGAAGCACATAGTTTGCATAATAGGTCCCTTAGTACAATTAGGGTTATGTACCATGGCCATCTTAATGATCATACAGCTGTTGATTCAATTATTGAATCATAGAGGCTGGTGCTTAGATGAATATCTAATGAGTTAGATTGAGGACTCATCAAGCATCGTCAAATGATTATTAAGAGATGATCTCCAGCCTGAGTAGGAGATGGCAATCCTTTCTCAGTTAGGCTGATATCTGACCGACTTCTTGATGCAGGTCCTCTGCATAGGAATAGAGATTCGGAGGTGTCAGATTAGTTAGGTCAAAGAGTTGACTTAACGAGATCGAGATAACCAAAGTCCTATATCATATGCTGTCATGATATAGGCACACATCCTCTGACCGGAGACAGATGTGTTACTATATGTCTGAGTATGTACATTTGGCAGACCAATAGGTTGATGACCTAATCAAGGTCTATACACTGGCGCGCTGGTGTGCATATAAGGGCATATGAGTAATACGATCTCTCAAAGGGATCATACAGGTTCACTACTGAACCGGAAGACATGAGCTCACTCATGAGATATTGGGAAGAATCAAATTCTGTGCGCACGGTCATCTCGCTTTGGAAGCTTGACTGAATTTGTTGGTTTGATATATACTTTTGGAAAGTATATGATCAAGACCTAGGTATGATATATGCTTTTGGAAAGTATATGATCAATACCGACTCCCATTGATCGAATGAGAAACTTACTGATAGAACCCTGAAGTAGACAGTGTAAAGTTCATCTAATACTTCGGGTTTACTCTGAGTCTTCCAGTATGCAGGATGTACAGGTATTGGGAATACCTGAGGGTGATGTGATCATAAACGATTGTATAACCATGACGCTTCCATTCCTAGGGAGTGATGAAACGGGTCTGGATTTTAGTGACTCCTCTCAGTAGAGAAGTAATCTGATCTTAGTCCAAATGTTGGACATTGATCTGAATGTGATTCAGATGCAATGAGAAGATTAGATCTGCGGTCTTGATTTGATCAAGCATCTATGGGAGGCCCGCGATCTGTATATGAGATATGATCTCAATATCCATGTCACTATACGTGGAACAATACAATCGCCCTGTTCTTATCTCCAAGTATTCGCGGAGAAAGCACATTATCCTTGAAAGAGTTCATGGATAATTCTATTGTTGATATATGTATCCGAGCATTGAGAAAATGGATAATTAAATGTGATTTAATTATCATGAATAATATGAATTTGATTCATATTATAAGGAGAGTTATCTTAGATAATTAAATGTGATTTGATTATCAAAGATGTAGATAATGTGAATGTGATTCATATTATATGAGTACATGAGAATAAGTTATCCAATATAATTAAATATGATTTAATTGTTATGGATAAGAATAATATGGATAGAAATATCCAATTATTCATAATATATTATAAATGTGATTTATAATGTATTAAAGAGAGTTAATTATAATTTATATGTGTTGATTAATTATTATGTGTATTGGATACACATTGTGTAATTAATTGACAATGTAAATTATATGTTGTTTTGGGTTGTGAATTTGATTCACAATTTTTCTATGGCAAGATTGCAATATTCTCAAATATAATTGTGAATTATTTTTGAAGAATAAAAATCCAACAAAAGTTGTTGGAAATAAATAGAGGAGATTTTCAAGGAGATATGCAATCTCATGGATTTCCATGAGATTGCTCTCTCCATGGAAAGGGGGGACGGCACATCATTCCTATAAGGAATGTGTGGCCGTCCACTTTGGAAGGTACATGGAGATGAAATCTCCATGTATATTATCTCCTTATTTATTGGTTTGATTTGGATTAATTTGTATTATGATTTTGTCAAATATATTTTGATCTAAATTTGTTGGTTTTACCAACAACAATCTTAGCCATTGGATTGACATAAATCAATCTTATCCATTGATTTTATATGTCACATGGATTGAGATCCATGGATCCCAGAACCCTATAAATAGAGAGGCACACCATGCTCTCTATTTTACACACAAAACATCTCTCTCTCTCTCTCTCTTTCTTTCTAGAGGTCAGCCCTCTCTCTCTCCCTCTCATGGTCGTCCACCATGAATGCCATGGAGAGGTTCTCCATCGCCGCGGCATCGTCGTTATGCTGCCCGTTCTTCTGCTCGTGGATCTCCGTCTCCTTCGGTGCGCCTCGCTCGTGAAGAAGACGTCGGATCTTGTGTGTCGAGATCAGGAGATCCGCCGCTTGGATCATCAACATGGATTGCAAGAAGCACGCGGTTCATCCCCGCGCTCGCAAGCGTCTCCTCCGTCGAATCGGACTTGAGACAGGAGGTCTCTTCGTTTAGAGACTCGATCGCAACCACGCTTCAAGAGGTAATCCTATTACTTGTTTGTGGTTTAGACGAAATGATTCGAGAAGTGTTCTTGGATCATGTGGTTTCGTCGTATAAAATTTTTTAAATTCCGCTGCACCGAGCAACTAGTTCGACTAGTCGCTCATCGTCGTATTTGATACGACGCTCACGCTTCCGTGATGCGCTTGAGGATCTAACCATATCCTTCACATATCTCATCAATCAACATAATATCATTAATGAACAACATACACCAAGGTATCTCATCTTGAATGTGATAAGTCAACTCATCTATAATCAAAGTAAAAAGGAATGGACTCAAAGTTGAACCTTGATGCAGACTGATATTAACGAAATAGTCAATCTTTCTATACATGATCCTTACACAAGATGAAGTTCCATCATACATATCTTTTATAGGGTTAATATATAGAATATGTACTCGTCTCTTCTCCAAAACTCTCTACAAAATCTCCCTTTGGACTGAATCATAAGTCTTCTTCAAATAAATAAAAATCATATGGAGGTTCTTCTTTTTACCTCTATAAATCTCCATTGTTCTCCTCAACAAGTGGATAGCTTCAAAAGTTGATCGACCTAGCAGGAATCTGAATGAGTTTTCAGTTACTTTAGAAACTTACCTCAACCTTCTTTCGATTGCACATTCCCAAATTTACATATTATGACTCATAAGTTTGATACCTCTATAATTCGAACAATTTGAATGTCTCATTTATTCTTATAAAGAGGAACCACAATGCTTCTCCTCCATTCTTCAAGCACTTTCTTGCTTCTCCAAATAACATTGAATAAATTAGTGAGCCAAGTCAAGCCTCGTTAACCTACACTCTCTAAACTTCTATACGAATGTCATCAAGTCTTACCCCTTTCCCAAGTTTCATAATCTTTAAAGACACATCTACTTTATTCCTACGTATCCATCTATAGCTTGTACGATTCAGGTAACATTCACTACCAACAAGATCTCCCGAAGCAATCTCTTTATCCCCCCTGAAAAGCATATGGAAATACTACTTCCATCCAATCTCTATCCTCTTGCTTTGGTCAATCTGATTACATCATTTTAGCCCTTCTTCAAATCAAGATTTCTGTATAAAACTTCATAATCTCTTGACTTGGCTTCACTTACAGCCTTATTTGCTTCCTTCTTCATTATTTACCAGTTTGTGATAGATTCCTATGTCCTATCCTTATACATAGCTTTATAGTAAGCTCTTTTAATTTTATGCTTCTCTTACACCCCTTCACTCCATCACCAAGCCTTTTTTTGGCCTGGAGGTCTTCTCTTAGACTCTCCTAACATCTCATTGGTTACAATTTGAATACAAGATGCTACCTCTCTGATATCTCATTTGCACTTCCATCACAATTTCAAGATAAATCTTCTAAAACCTTCTCCTTGAAGCTTGATTGCTTCAATTGAAGATTCCACCATTTAATTCTAATGATCTTGAGAACCATCCTCTTCTTTGCAAACCCTTTTATTGTCACATCCATGACTAGCAAGCAATGTTGAGATGTCAACTCTCTCTTGGGGTTATTTTGCAGTTTCTACAACACAATATGTTCTTCTCATTGTAAAGTAATATATTTGTGTTTAGTCAGGTCACTCTTATAATTAATTAAATGCTCCTCAATCATCTTAAAGAGGGTGTTTACTATGAAAAGCTCATAAGCTATTACAAAATTCACAATGACTTTTCCCTCTTCATTTCTATCTTTGAAGCCATGGCCTCCACGAACACTAGCATACCTTGAAGCATCCTTTCGTACATGTCCATTTAGATCTCTACCTAGGAAAAACATATCTCTTTGTAGGATTCGTTGCATAATCTTATCTAAATTCTCCCAAAAGCTTGTTTAATATTTTTATCTAAACCAACTTGTGGAGCACCAACTAAGGTTATATTCATAACTTCTTTGTGTAGCACCAATTTTTGCAAAATAGTTTAATCCCCAAATCTCTGCATGTCAATCATATTTGAAGGATAGGGTTTGGGGCTTTTCGCATCAAGGAAGCATGTAGGTCGCGTCTCATATGACCTAGGGTAACTAGTCATACTAGTTGCATCAGGCAGCAGAATTTAAAAATTTTAAATGGATGAAACCACATTATTTGAGAACACTTCTCAAATCGTTTCATCAAGATCACAAACGAGTTATAGGAATACTTCTTAAAGCGTGTTTGTGGTACCTTGTCTCTAAAGTAAGAGACCTCCTATATCAAGTCCGATCCGACGAATGTCGCACTTGGGGCGCTTGGATGAGACACGTTCTTCCTGCAATCGAAGTTGATGATCTAATCAAGGAGTCTTCTGATTTCATCTCACGAAATCTGACGCCTTCTTTACAAGAAAGAAGCATTAAAAATGAGGATATCCACGAGCAGTCGATTCAGCAACACAACGACGTCGCAATGACTATGAGTCTCTTTAAGTCAATAATATGGACAATCACAATGTTGAGAGAGAGGAGTGGGAACGTATGAGAATATGGAGAGAGAGAGAGGGAGTTATTGCTCTTACAATTCATGTAGTAGAAAAGGCTAGGGCTATCCTCTATTTTATACTAAATTGGATGCCCATGTATCTCAATCCATGTGTACACAAAATCAGTGGTTTAGATTATTTTGTGCATTCAAACAATGGCCATGATTTGGTACATAAATTTGTAACAATAAATAATAAATTTAAAATAAATTAAATTTTATGCCAATAATTTACAACATATTAAAATTAATTCAGATCAATTTCATGTTGAAATAAAGGAAAGAGGACGAGCCTCCTTTCCTTAATAGAGTGGATGGCCATACATGGAGTAGGACTCCATGGCTGTCCACCCTGCAAAAAGGGGAAGGTGACACTCCTTTTCCTAATTAATGAGATATCATAACTCTCCAAAATTCAGCATATGCAACAATATTTGTTGCATAGCAATTCATAAAAATAATTCCAAATTATTTTGTGATAACTTCAATCATGCCATTGATAAATTATGAATTATTATCACACATATAAAATAAAATGTAAATTGCATTTATAGTTAATTGTCCAATGTAAATCTAATTCACGTCAACATTTAATTCGTAAAAACTAATTACAAATAAATCTCTCTAAAATATGATAAATCATATTTATGATTATTATGGATAATGATATCCATATTAATAATTTCCTTGATAATTAAATAATATTTATTTATCTTGGATGTCTATTCTCATGTGTTCAAATAATTTGAATCATATCCATATTATTCATAATAATTAAATCATATTAACTATTAATTTTCCTCAATGCTCAGATACATTTATTAACAATAGAAATATTCTTGAACTCCTTCAAGAACAATGCGCTTTCTCCGCGCATACTTGGAGATAAGGGCATGACGATTGTATATTCCACGTATAATGACTTGGATATTGAGATAATATCTCAAATTCAGATCTTGGGAACCTCTCAAATATGCTTGATTAAATCAAAGTCGTAAATCTAATATTCTCATTGCATCTGAATCATATTCAGATCAATATACAACAATTGGTTTAAGATCAGATTACTTCTCTAGTAAGAGGAGTCACTAAAATCCAAACTTGCTTCATCACTCCCATAGAATGGAATTATCATGGTTATACAACCGTTTGTGATCACATAACCCTCGAGTATTCCTAATACCCGTACATCCTACACACTGGATGGCTTAGAATAAACCCGGAGTTAGATCACATTTGAATTGTCTCCTTCAGGGTTTCATCAATAAGTTTTTCATTTGATCATTGGGAGTTGGTATCGATCATATACTTTCCAAAAGCATATACCAAACCTAGATATTGATCATATATTTTCCAAAATCATATATCATACCTACAAATTCAGTTAAGCTTCAAAAGTAAGACGACTGTACACGGAATTTGATCCCAATATCTCATGAGTGAGCTCATGTCTTCCAATTCAGTAATGAACTTTTATGATCTCTTTGAGAGATCATATTACTCATATGTGCTTGTATGCACGCCAGCTCATTGGTGTATACACCTTAAATAGGTCATCAACCTATCGGTCTGCCTAATTTACATACTTAAACATATTGTAACATATATGTCTCCGATTGGAGGATGAATGCCTATATTGTGATAGTATACAACATAGGTTTTGGTTATCTCGATCTCGTTAAGTCAACTCTTTGACCTAACTTATCTAATACCTCTGAATCTCTATTCCTATACAGAGGACCTGCTGATGAATATGTGATTCATCACTCTAAAAGATGAAAATAAAGCTATGTTCCTAAGTAATTAGTTGCATTTATTTATCTATATTGAATTATTATCATTGATGCATTTGTCTTCGCCTTTTTACATGCATAATTGCATTAGATAAAGAAGCCAAATTCTCTTGTATATTATAACTTGTATAATAACCTAATCTTACCCAATTTTTTATTTATTTTTCAATAACTCTAAATAAAATAAAATCAACTTTATAGTGTATATATCATTAATATTAATAAAGAAAAAATGCCAAAAATTACCAAATTTCATTTTTGCTCAATTAAATCCAAACCCTAGTTTTGAGACTAAAAGCCGTAAATGTGAATCTCCCTCATACAGTCTCCTATGAACTCCTACTCACTTTTGATTAATGTACATTCCTACAAAATAAGATCAAACTCAAAAGAATCAGAGTTCATATGTGAAACTTGAGTTTTGGTCCCTCATTGTATATTGTATATATTGACCGATTTGACCTTATTATTTTTTATACAAAAAAACCCTTTTTGATTTATTTCTTTTGCATGTATTGATGGCAGTTTTTATAAAATGCAAAAATTTAAATGAAAATTGAAGCAAAAATCAAAGAAAATAAATCACCCTGAGTCTGTATACAAAGTCTGTATATATGTCCCTCTTATTTTATTTTCTTTATTTGTTTAATTATTAAGAATCTAAAAAAATTAGATTATTGTGTAAATATAATTACATATTTAATCTTAATTTATTTTAATTTTCTCTATTTTTAAAATGATAAAAAAATTCGTAAAATACAAAAATATATTATTTTATATCTTACAGTACCATCAAAAAGATTTTTTATACAGATGATTTCTTTTGTGTTCGGTCTCTTAATGAAAGTTGTAGACCTGGTCAAGAAAAACAATTTTTATGTAAATCACTTTTTGATTTGACTTCATTTGCTATTTCTTTTTTATTTTTCTTTTGATTTAATATATAAATTTTCTGAAATGATACGAGGCCGCTCTTGGAGCCACCACGTATCACATCCTCTTTTTATTTATTTATTTTTTTATATTATATATTTATATTAAATTAAATTAAATTATATTATATTTATTTTATTTTATTTTTTTTCCTTGCCATGTGGCAGGCCCCAACGCTTGCCATGTGTCCTCCTCTTCTTCCCCTTCCTCACCCTTCTCCTGTACGTCCTACGCCTGCCGTCCTCAACCGTTGCCCGTTATTATAGCTCCCGCGACCCATACCAACCTCGCTCCCTCTCTGATATTCCACCTCTCATGGCACGCAACCATCCTCTGCATGACCCGATGCTTTGCCCGCTACTTCCACCTCCCCGCCTTGTGCAGAGGTCGTGACTCACATCGTTGCCCCGCTGCACCCCCTATCAGCCATCCTTGGGAGAAACCCATATGTAGCTTCGAGCTCCCAAGAACGCCTCGATCGGTAAAAATCACCTGAGGTGGGTTGAGCGAAGATATGCAAAGGTTGACCTCCGTCACGATCCAAAGCTCTGCTCCGAGCTTTACTGCAGAGCTCATCTGAGCTCTTGCCTTGCCTCATGCTTTTCGCTCAACACTTGAGGCAAAAATAGAGGAGCTCCGATGACCTTCTTATTTCCCATGACAAGAACTAAGCCAAAGTAATCTCTCTCTCTCATATCTCTTCTTTCTTTCTTTCTTTCTTCTTCTTCTCTTCTTTCCCCTATTCTTTATTGTTTCTTTTCTCCCTAAATCTTGAACTTTTAACCACAATCCCCCTGATCAACCTCACCACTCACACCACCAACTCGTGCCCTGGCCTTCCACTCCGCCTCTGTCCGTGCTCCGAGCGATCACCACTGAGCACCTTTCAGGACCCGAACTTCGACCCTCGAACATCAGCTCCACTGACCAACTTCACCATCGATGGCTTGAAGCCCTGCCTCCAGCTTCCCCAACCGTTCCTCTGCTCGCTGCCAATACCCTCTAACTCGACAGCAGTGCCCTCCACTAGTCCTCTTAAATCCCCCTCATGTGCGAAGCACGCGCAGTGAGGGGAAAATTGCATTGACCCCCTCTATCTTCTAGCGAATAGTAGAGGCACCCTCGCTTGGAGATCACATGAGAAGCACACATGGATAGGAGAAATTTGCACCACGACCCTCTAGCATCCATGTGCAGTGTGCCCTCTGATGAATCTTCATTTCATCTCCTTTATTCTTTCAATTTGGCCTTAAATACATAGCTAAATGCATGTATATATAATTAATTTGTCAAAATAAACACTCTGTAATTTGTATAAAATACTGTATAAAACACTTTATATTTGTTGTATTAGTTCCAAGATAAAAAAAATAAAGGAAGACAAGAAAATAAATGAAACACCATAGGTGTTGAGTGGCCCTAAACCCTGAGACCTAGTCATCATGATGACTTGATTGACAAGGAATAAAGTAGGAGGAGATAGGGTAGAGAAACTGGACAGAAATACATAGAAAACCACACACAAAATTCTAATTTAATTGCCCAAATATTGCTTTAGGCTACCTATTTTATTTAGTTATTTTTTAACCTCATAGTGATACCCTCAACATGAATATGTAGATAAAATACATAGAAAAAAAATTGATTTCATAGAAAAATAATGCACAATGTGCCCGAGACACAAAATAAAAAGCTAGAATAAAAACTTCATAGACATGTATCTTCTCCATACTGTATCAAAATTGACCAAAATACCTTTAATTGTATATAACTTTTAATAATCTATTTAATGAAGGTTGCTTCATTTAATTTAGATCTAAGATGCAAACTTTAGGTTTTGGGCCCATATTATGCAATATACCTGTATATTTTATTCAATATATTTATTCTTTGTAATTTTCAATTTCTTATATTTTTATAAAATTATAAATATTATTTGAAACACATATCCATAATTTAAATAAATTGAATCCATTAAAATAAAATTAAAATAAATTACTCTTCTAAATATATATATGAAATATACTTATATGTACCTATAAGAATAATATGTATAATTAATTAAGTATACATATAAACTCAGAAAAATATAACTAAAATACTTAAATATGTATTTAAATAATTTAAAATATATAAAATATATGTACAAAATAATAAAATGTAGAAAGAAAAATAAAAAATACCCAAATACATGTCTTTATACCTATATTTTACATGTAACCATAAACTTTTAATAAATCATCTCAAAAAAATAAACTAAAAATGTGTATAAAATACTACATAAAATTAGAACCACTTTTTATATTATAACTTAAAATTAATTAATTCATTTAAATTTATTATTGAATTTCTCAGCATTTTTGACTTAGGAATTTTCTGGTTGGTCCACGTGCACCAACCAGAAGCTCCCAATCGTTGACCTTGGGTCAACTGTACTAACCTCAAGGGTTGCCCTATTAGAACTCACGGGCGCCCTGTTTTCTCCAAAAATCCACTCTTCATCCATGCTCCCTTCCACCTTGAGCCATCCGCCACTCTGATCTCTGAACCACCTCTATCCTCGCCGACCATACTCTTCCCACCTACCCTCTATCCACCACACACAATCACACCTTGAATTCCTCCCATCCACCACTCTATAAAACACACCCTCATCACCTTTTTGAGTTTTGATCCCTCCTAGGAGCTTCTCAACCCCTCAGTTCGTGCGTGAAGGAAAAACTCGGTGACATGGAGTCATTCCTACCATCTGCAGTGAGGAGGAAGCATTGTCGGAGACGATCCACTCATCATCGGACCCTCATCATTGACGGTTTTGCTTCTTCGACCATTGGTCGAATCGAGGCCATCTTTTATGCTTATTTAGGTAATCTTATGTGTCAGGATTAATTTCAGTACTTTATTTTCTCATTTCACTTCATATAATAGGTTAACTTGTGAATCCCCATTTGACCTAGAGCTTGAGCTCCAGGCCAATTAAGCTTTTCCTCCCTGTGTTCCGCAACCATAGTCATTTCCCCTCGTTCCTTGACACCCTCTACATCTCTTCCCTTCTGTGACCAACCTGAATCTATTCGTGATTCAGCGAACCAAAACTCAAGCTCCACCGTTCGCCGGAGCTTCGCCATTCCATCCCCCATTTTGTGCAAAAGCATCAACCCTCAGGTCGAGACGGATCGCCTCATGCCACATAAAAGTTTGGTGCAGGTTGGAACCTTCGACGACCCCTCTGGAACCAAATCAAGCACTTGGAGAACCTCAAGGTCCTGGGAAGAAAGGAGGAGCCCCAGTTTTCCATACAATCTACATCCGCTTCAACGGGGATCACCTGCATGCGCGGAGAAGAACCAACGAGCTCTTGGGCCCGTCGGGGAGGAGAACGGAGACCGGATCTACGAGATATCGAAGCTACACCAACTTTGGAACACATCCACCTTATCATTTTCATTTCTTCTAGTGACTGCACATGTCTATGGTTCACATGCCAACATTATAATCCATAGAGCATATTGGGTCTTATGGTTGCTTCGCAATACTTTCCTTTGACTTTCAAAGGAATTTTCTTATCATAAAGAACAATAGAGGCTCTTCTCCACTTTAACCAATCTGCATTTATTCTCTGAGTAACATCTCCATCAATTTCCTTATATTATTGCAAAATAGATCTCAAGTATCTAAAAGAATAGAATCTTTTTTTCAATGTTGTAGTCTCCAATCTTCATCTCAAGTCCTTCACTAACATTTCCATCAAATGTACACTTCGTATATTCAGTCTTAGCCTTACTTATACAAAATCCTTTAGTCTTTAAGGCATGTCTCCAAACCTCCATCTTATCATTTACTCCATCTCTTGTATCGTCAATCAATGCAATGTCATCAGTGAACAACATACACCAAGTTATCTCATCTTGAATGTGATTAGTCAACTCATCCGTAATCAAAATAAAAAGGATTGGACTCAAAATTGAAACTTGACACATACCGATATTAATGAAATAGTCAATCTTCCCATACTAGCTTATTATACAAGATGAATCCCTATCATACATATCCTTTATAAGGTTAATGTATAGGATAGGCAATTGTCTCTTCTCCAAAACTCTCCACAAATTCTCTCATGGGATCAAATCATAAGCCTTCTCCAAATAAATAAAAATCATATGGAGGTTCTTCTCATTAGCTCTATAAATCTCCATTGGTCACCTCAACAAGTGGATAGCTTCGATAGTTGAGCTACCTTTCATGAATCCGAATTGATTTTCAGTTACTATGGAAACTTGCCTCAACATTCTTTCAATCGTACTTTCCCAAATTTTCATATTATGACTCATAAGTTTGATACTTATAATTCGAACAATTTTGAATGTCTCATTTATTCTTATAAAGAGACACCACAATACTTCCTGTCCATTTTTAAAGCATTTTCTTGCTTCGTTGAATAATATTGAATAAATTTGCGAGGCAGGTTAAACCCCATTCTCCAACAATATCTAAACTTTTATAGGAATGTCATCAGGTCCCACCCCTTTTTCAGGTTTCATAACCTTTAAAGCCTCCTCTACTTCATTCCTTTGTATCTGTCTATAACATGCACATGTCAAGTAACATTCACTACAAACAAGACCTCCCAAAGCAATTTCTTTATTTCCCCCTCATGAAAAGCTTCTGGAAATATTAATTCCATCCAGTCTCTATCCTTTCGATTAATAAACACATGTAATTACTCATCCTTGATGAATCTCACTTGGGAAAGACCTTTGGTCTTTCATTCTCTTGCTTTGTCCAATATGATTATTAAAGGGTATGGTTTAGGCCTTAGCACATTATGGAAGCGTGAAGGTTGCATCGAATACGACCAAGGGAAACTAGTCATATAAGTTGCTAGGGTACCAACATTTTAAAAGAAAAATAAATGATGAAACCACTTGATTCAAGAACACTTCTAAAATCGTTTCATCAAGATAAAAAATGAGCAATAGAAATATATCCTTCTGGTAAATTAATTCATATTAAATCAATTAATTGTGGGATAATTTGGAAGAGATAAAAATACCTTCCATATATAGAGTAGATGTCCACCTTGAATTAATCGAAGGTGGCCATCCACTCTATTTATGGTAAGGAGTTTTATCCCCTTCCAATAGTGAGATATATTATCGCATCAAATGTGTAACACCATTTTTTACACAATTATCCACATAGGCAATAACATTTGTTGCATAAAAATTCACAAAGATAATTCCAAATTATTTTTTGAAAATTTCAACCAAGTTATTGACAATTATGAATCCTATTCAACCATCCAATGTAGAATGTAAATTGATTTACAATTAATTGTTTAATGTGAATTCAATTCATATCAATATTTAATTTTGGAAATTCTATTTATAAATTAATCTCTCTAGCATATTATAAAACATATTTATAATATCCATAATTATTATGGATAGTGATATCCACATTAATCATATCTTTAATAATTAAATCATTTTTAATTATCTAAGATGACTGTACTCATATGTCCAAATAATATGAATCATATTCACATTATTCATGATAATTAAGCATTTTTAATTATCAATATTTCCAATTCTCGAATATATTATTCTATAATAGAATTATTCTTGAACCCTTTCAGGAACAATGTGCTTTCTCCGCGGATATTTGGAGATAAGTATAGGGTGATCGTACATTACATGTATAGTGACTTGAATATTGAGATCATATCTCAAATCCAGATCTCGAGAACCTCTTAATGAGTTTTGATCATATCAACCTATAAATCTAATCTTCTCGTCACATCCGAATTACATTCAGATTAATGTCTGACATTTGGACTAAGATCAGATTACCAATCTATCGAGAGGAGTCAATAAAATCCAAACCTATTTCATCACTCCCTCGAAATGCAAGCATCATGGTTATACAATCATTTATGATCACATCATCCTTGAGTATTCCTAATACCCATACATCCTGCATACTGAAAGACCTAGGATAAATCCGAAGTTTTAGATCATATTTGAACTATCTCCTTCAGGGTTTTATCATTAAGTTTCTCATTTGATCATTGGGAGTAGGTATCGATCATATACTTTCCAAAAGTAAATATCATACCTACAAATTTTGTCAAGCTTACAAAGCGAGACAACCATGCATGTAATTTAATCCCAATATCTCATTAGAGAGCTCGTGTCTTTTGATTAAGTAGATAACTTATGATCCCTTTGATAAAACATATTTCTTATATGCCAACTCATCGGTGTGTGTATTGGTTAGGTCATCAACCTATTGGTCCACCTTATGTACACACTCAAACATAGAGTAATACATATATATCTGATCAGAGGATGCATGCCTATATCGTGATATTATACGAGATAGGTCTTTGGTTATCTCGACCTCATTATGTCAACTCTTTGACCTAACTTATTTGACACCTCCGAATCTCCATTCATATGCAGAGGACCTGCATCAAGAGGTCGCTCAGATATCAACCTTTAGAGAAGGATTGCCATCTCATTCTCATGCTAGAAATCCTTTCTTAATAATCAATTGACGGTGCTTGATGAGTTCTCATTCTAACTCCTTAGATATCATCCAAGCATCAGCCTCTATGATTCAACATTTTAATTACTGTTGTATGATCATTAAGATGAACATGGTACATAACCCTAATTGTACAAAGGGATCTATTATGCAAATAAGTTATTCTTTATTCCATATTAGGGAGTGATTTGAATAACACTTATTGCTTAATGGTTCTCCATGGGCTCACATGTCCAACAATCTCCCATGAGCCCAAAGAATCATTAATAGACTAATCTTTAAATACACAAACATGTGTGATTAACCAAGAAAAGTCGGGGTCTAAATGTGTCCCATAAAAGGTGGAGACAAAGTCGTCGTGGCAACCCTCGATAAATCCCGGCTAAGTCAACAATTAACCCACAACAACAATCAAACAATGGAAAGCAATATGTGGAGTTAAAATTTATTATAACTCTACAATAAGTGTGTATAGTGCAAGTATGTGTAGAGTGTCGAATACATGGAACAAGCAGGATAGATCAGGGCTAAATGCTCAAAAATGAAAGTGATCAAATGCCTACAAATGTGCTATTTTTGCGGGGTTTTAATTTTTATTTTTTAATTTGATTTTTGATTTTTCAATTTTATATTTTGATTTTTAATTTACTGATTTTATATTTTCTTTTTGTATTTTGTACTTTTATAATTTCTTTTTCAATAAGGAAGTATATATACAATAAAGGAAAAAGAGATATAATGTATAGATAAAAATAGGTTAAAATAGTAAAACTCAGAAAATAAAATATTTTTGGGATTTTTATACTTTTCTAATGTTTTTGTGATTTTTCTATATTTTCCTATTTTTTGGTATTTTTAAAGGCAAAAATACTGAAAACAGTGAATAAAATAAAAGGCTAAAATCAAAATGAGGATGAAAAATACCAAACGGAGTCCAAAATTCCTTGAACTAATTTTAAATGAAAGACAATAAAACAGAGAAAATATAGAGACCAAGATTATATTTTTAGGATTTTTCTGGAGTTTTTGAGATTTTTATGAAGTTTTAAGGTGTTTTATTATTTTTAGGGGTTTTACTTTGAATTTTTAGTGATTTTTATACTGAAGTTAAAACACAAAGAAACACACAAAAGGTGATTTTTTTAGAATGTTTCAAGGGGTTTTACTATTTTTTGGTATTTTCTAATGCAAACAGTAGCAAAAATGCATGTTTTTGAATTTTTATAAATATGAAAATGCAAAGTAAAAATATAGCATGAAAGAGTAGATAAACAAGAGCGTAAGTTAATTTTTGGTGATTTTTTAGGATTTTATAGATGCATGAAATAAATAAAAATAACAAATAGAAAATACACTACTAGCAGGGGTATATATGTAAATATCCAAAACCCCAGGGGCCTAAATTCATTTTTCCACAAAATTATAACGTAATGCAAAATTTCCTAGACCAATCACAAATAACCAGACCCGCAAGGGTACGCCTGCAAAAATTCTACCCCTGCACGTGACTAGCACACACCTAGGGAGGGCCTAAACTAAGATACAAAAATTTTGCAAATTTTACAAAAAATATTACACTTAACGAAAAAGTTCTTGGACTAAAACAAAATACTGAAACCTGTAGGGGGTTCCTTGCAAAATGTCCACCACCCCACGTGTGTGTCACGTGAGGTGACGTAGATGAGGACCTAAATGCAAATATGGAAAGTATGGGGGTCTAAATGCAAATATTACAAAACTTTTAAACTACAAATGAAAGATTTAATACTAATAAATAAATACAAAAATCGCCAGGGTTAAAGGTGCAAAATACCCAGGCGGGGTGATCCAACGGCGGACGTCACTTCACTTATCCACGTGGCGAAGATCTGACAGTTGGTGACATTTTGCTGATGACGGCCTAGATTAGATCTCCAGGGGTGATTGGACGGTGGCGACGCGTGGAGATCTGACGGCTGACGTGCGATCTGGAGCGTCAGCCTGATCCAACGACGTTGGAGGGTGGAGGAAGAACAGGGAAGCAACGCTGGTGAGGCGAGCTTCCTCGCTCCAGATCTCGGTCCTCCGACATGCTCTCGTGCTCAAACTTAGCCGGACAGCTCCTGGGGTCCTCCTCTTCCTCCTGGTAGCTCCAAAAGACTCTGGCGATGTTGGAGCTCGTGAGAGGGCACGACGGAGCTGGCAGGCTCCTCGTGTCCCAGGCGAGGCTTAAAATGAGCCTCAGGTGCTTATGTGGTGCGCAAGACCTGCAAAAAGAGGTGAAGGGGTTGAGGGCAAACTGCCTCGACCCCACGGTGGCGGAACGGAGGCGTGAAGCGGGTGGAGCGATATGGGTGGCCAGAGCCCCTCCGGCGAGGTTGGCGATTAGGTGATCTACTGGGCATAACTCGAAACTAACGGTGGGATCCTACTCCTATGTATGTGGGAAATAAAATGCACAAAGAAAATATAAGAAAAGAGAAGACCTCGAAGGTGGTATAGTTGTGGTGGGGGAACCTCGAAACCGGAGTTGGTGGAGCCGCCTCAGGCCCTCCTCGACTCGCCTGACTCAAGGGATGTGGAGCTGTCACCTCCATCTACCGGGAGAGCACAAAAGGGAGGAGTATGGTGGACCAAAAGGGGTTCCAAATTTGAGTTGAAGGTCAGGGCTCCATATAAAGGGTTGACGGATGGCTGTGAAGAACGAGGCATAGCGGATGCATCGTCGATCCAAAGATCGAGGTTGCACATGGGTGTGCATGCCCATTGAACGATGATCAAAAGTCAAGAAGGCGGTTACGCGAAATGGTGCAAGGGTTGGCCTCGAAATAATCGAGGTCAAAACTTGGTTATAACAAAGCTACAGGGGGAGAGTCAGACAGTTGACCCGCGGTCAACTGTCAGAAGCACCTGGTTGGTCCACGTGGACCAACTAGGAAAAACCCTGAAGAAATTATTTCAAAATTCCTTTAAAAATAGCAAATGAATTTATTATTTTTTGGTTATTAAATAAATTTTTTTTATTATTTTCTGAAGTATTTAAATATGATTTTTAATTATTTTTATGAGGTATAAAAATACAAGTTTCCTTTTTAGGCCTATATAGGTATACATATATATATATATATATTAATATTTTAATTTTATTTTGTATATTTGATTTTATTAATTTTGTTTATTATTTTATCTATTTATGAAATAATTTTATACACCTAAATATATTTTTATTTTATTTTTCTGAAATGTTTTATACACTTAATGAAATAGGAGTATTAATTTTATAGGAATATATACAAGTATGATACCTATGTAGTATATATAGGTATTTGATTTTTGTATTTTCTTTAGGTTTTTATTCTGATTTTAATGTAACATATATTATAAATAATATTTATAAAAATATAAAATTGTATAAATATTAAATAATAAATAAAATGAATATTTTAATCTGTACAAATATACAATAGGGGTCCCAAAACTCAACTTTCAAACTGTAGCTCCGCAAAATATGAAACTACCTTCAATAAATAGCTTATTTATAATTATATACAATTAGAGGTGATTTTGATGCATTTCGAGTTTTTATTTGAGAGATACAGGTCTGGGAAGTTGGGATTATGGAATCTTATTCAGATCATAACTTTTTATCTGTACATTATTTTTCTGTGAAATCAATTTTGTATTTTCGTTATTCAACTATCTACAACTTTTATGTACAAAGTTTCTTTATTTGAGGTATAAAAGATGGAACCAAAAATAGGTCCCAAAATGAATAAAGAATGAATTGAATAAAATGGATTTTTATTGTATTCTGGTCCTTATCTCGCCTACTTTATTCCTTGTCGACCTATTCATCTAGATGCCTAGGTCTCGGGGTTTCGGGTCAAAAAATATTTACAATATTTTATTCTTTTTCTTTTCTTTTCTTTCTATTATTTTGGCTTTAAAAACTGTATTTTATACACTATTTACATACACATGCATGAATGCTAAAATTCGGGAATCAAGGGTATTTACAAGCATTTGCCAGGGTTTTTGAGGCCAAAATGATAGAATAAAGATGATGAAATGTGGATTCATCAATGTGCTAATCATAGGCTATAGAAAAATAGCTTGGTAAGCTAACTAGTAACTCTATTCCCAAGAGGCTATGTCAAGTCCTTTTACAGACTTGCATATCTCTAAGTAACAGTGCTCACATCCAATGCGAATGTTGCATCTTATGCAACCAATACTCATATTAAAGTAGTTATAGTGCTTTTGACACTATAATTCAATAAGTATCATAACCAATAAATAATTTCTATTATCCTTATCAGAATACTCTTATACTTGGAGATATTTATCGCCTTTAGATTAAGACCCAGTCTCAAGTATTATAAGACATCTATAATTAAGACCTTTTAGATCATTATATAAAGTTAGGCTTTGATATCAGTATCTCTAAAGTCTTTTCATATTTAAAGATGATATTATTACTGCAATTAAGTGTTTTATCTCCATGGTAGGATAGGTAACATTTTACTACTCCCACTACATGGTAGACATCTGGCTTTTCTACACATCTAGCATACTACGAGCTTCCTATAACCGATGCACTAGGGCATGGAGCTTTAGCATTCACATCCTCAACTCTTTGCGGTGTTATCCCTTTAGATATGTTAGTACCATATCTTAAGGGAAAGAAGATTTCCTTGGAATTTTCCAAAACAGAATATGTCCAAGATGTACCACTAATGGGATGGTCCCAATGCCCTCTTCTCTTTGCTTCTGAACAACTTCAGAACTAAGATCTAAATGCATCCTTGAGATCTTTTATCTCAATGTATGGAACAACCAGATTATAGAACACTTATTACCATCCTTATATCATTTTAAATGATTAGGATTTTCATCTATATTTGGCATGGTGAACACAATGGAACTCCCATTAAGCTTCACATGGTTCATCAAAAAATTATCATAAATTATAACCTTTAAAATTTTATCAATTCTGATGTTCCAACTACTAGAAGCTAATTTGAGTCCATAGATGGAGTTCCATTACCTTCCTCAACTATGAAGCCCTGTGACTACTTCATATGAATATCCTTATTGAGGTATCTGTAGAGGAATGCAATCTTGACTTCCATCTTGTAGATGTCATAGTGAAAAACGAGAAAAACGAGAGCCGCTAATAATGGTCTGATAGATTAGACTCACTGTCACTGAAGCGACTACTCAAGCCTTCACGTTTATCAACAATCAACCCACACAATTAATTAAGCAATCAAAAGCAAGGATCAAAATTTATTATACCCTACTAAGAATGTAAAGTGGCAAGCAAGTAGGAGTCGAACACATGAAGCAAAGGAGTAAAGCAAGCAAATAAAAAGTCAAGCCCTATGTCTTGTGAACTACTTAGCCAATTTGGACTTTTTTGTGGGTTTTTTAATTTTTTATTTTTTTGTATATTTTTTTAATTTTATATTTTTTGTATTGTGATTTTTAATTTTCTAATTTTCTATTTTATTTTTTTTATATTTTATATTTTTATATTTTTTTTAAATAAGATATAAAGTTATATCGAATGTATTTAATACAAGAAAGAGAAGAGGGAGATAAAAATGGGAAAACACTCAAAATATAGGAAATGAAATGTTTTTATTATTTTCATATTTTTCTAGTGTTTTTGTGATTTTTCTAGATTTTTCCTAATTTTTCAGGTATTTTTAAAGTAAAAAATCCTAGAAAACAGTGAACAAGATCCTCAAACTAATTTTAATTGAAAGATAATAAACCAGAGAAAATTCAGAGACCAAGATTTTAATTTTAGGAATTTTCTAGATTTTTTAGGATTTTTATGAAGATTTTTCGGATTTTTATATTTTTAGGGGTTTTCTTTATTATTTTTTAGTGATTTTTAGATAGAAGTTAAAACACGCTAAAATACTCAAAATATATTTTTTTGGGATATTTTCGAGAAGCTTTTGTAATTTTTATGGATTTTATAATGCAAACAGTGCTGAAAATGCTTGATTTTGAATTTTTATAAATAATAAAATGCAATAAATATGCAAAACAAAAAAATGGCGTGGAAGTACAATGCAACAGAAGGCTATGCTATTTTTTTAGAGATTTTTAGAGATTTATAGATGCATCAAACACATACTAGCAACATCGAGAAAATACACTATAGTAGGGGTATTTATGTAAATATCCAGAAGTTCAGGGGCCTAAGTGCAAGTTTTCCAAAGATTTTTTAACGTATTAAACAAATTCCAGGACCTATGGTAAATATCCAAAACCCCTGGGATACGCCAGCAAAAATCCCAGGTACGCACGTGCCACACACGCGCTTGGGAGGACCTAAAAGCAATAAACAAAAAGTCCAGGAACTATTATGCAATTTATCCAAAACTAGTATACTTTAAAAAGTTCTGGGACTTAACACAAATATCAAAGACCCAAGGGACTTCCCCCGCAAAATTTCCAAGTCATGTACGTAGTGCACGTGACCTGGCAGGGACCAACCATCAATATTACAAAACTAAGGGGGCAATGTGCAAAATGTCCAAATTAAAATAACTGCCGATAAAAGTTTTGGTACTAATAAAATATTACAAAAATAGCAAGGGTATTGTTGCAAAATTCCCTCACCCAAGGAGCGATCCGACGGCTAGTATCTTTTCTACTTATCCACGTGTCGGGCTCCTGTGCGCCGATGATGGTTCGCGAATGGAGGGCTGAGATTAGATCCCAACCCTAGATCTGACGGTGCTGGCAGCCCGCAATCCGATGGTGCAGCGTGCTCCACTTATACACGTGGCACGCTCTATAGCGCGATGCCTCTTCGCGATCGGGCGACTGTGATTAGATGGTAGAGAGGTGATAAATGGCGCAGGCGAAGCAGATCGGACGACGACTGGTAGAACAGGGCCCCTGTTCTTGATCCAACAGATGGGAAGCCCCTTCGACGAACAGGGAAGAACTCGTGAGGTGCGAGGTTCCCCGGCGTTGATCGACCTACTCCGTTGCTCGATGAAGCTCCGAGAGGGCTCTGAGGAAGCCTGCAGGTGTCCTGAAAAGGCTGGAGGTAATGGGAGGCGACGAGGTGGCCTACTGCGCTCGCACGGAGGAGGCAGAGCTGAGGGGCTGACGAACCTCCGACGAGCGCCAAAACTTGGCTCCAGGGGATGCGGGCGCGTTGTTCCTGCAAGGACAAGTTACAAGGGTCGCGGACAAACTGCCGCGACCCTCCAAAGGGTGAAGTGAAGCGACAGGCGACGAGGGAGGGTTTCGTCGTCGGCCGGCAAACTCGACGTACGACCAATCGACGAAATCCAAAGATTTGATGAAGGTTTAGTGATAGATAATCGAAGGGCGAGACACAAAGATGGATTTGAGCTACGCTAAGAGCTAAATAAACGGTCAAGCAAGGAAGAGAAGCCTCACCAAAGCGCACGGGGAGAGGTACTCCGACGACGACTCCGGCAAGGGGATCAGACTCGATTCGACGTCCTCTACTCCAACCAAAAGGAGGAATCGTTCCCTGCTGTCACCAGGAATGCATATAAGACCCTAAGAAGAGGAGTAGAAGGTGGAAGAGTGATCAAAGGAGGGAAAGTTGGAGGGTTGTATTTGAAGGTTTGACTGAATGGCGATGGGACTCCAAAGACCGAGGTCTCTGGCATGCATCGATGATCCACGCCCCAAGATTAACCTTGGGCATGTATCCTCGATGAATGGAGAGCAAAATCATAGAAGGACCCATCATAAAAGGATGCTTGAGGCAGCCTAGAAAAATCTGCAAAAGCGGGCAAGAAACTAGGCCTGACACAATCCAGAGGGGGAGTCAGACAGTTGGCCCGCGGTCAACTGTCAGACTCACCTGGTTGGTCTACGTGGACCAACCAGGAAAAACCTCTAAAAATGTTTTATTCATTCAATTTAAATTAGTAAATCAATTTATTAAATTTTGAGTATTAAACAAAAAATATTTGTTATTTTATAAACTATTTTATTATGATTTTTAAATATTTTTATGAGGTTTATAATTACAAGTTGCCTTTTTAGACTAATATAGCTATATATATCTATATATTTTATGATTTTATTTTTATTTTGTATATTAAATTTATTTATTTTTGTTTATTATTTTATAAATTTATAAAGTATCTTTATACACTTAAAAAAATTTTATTTTATTTTTCTGAAATGGTTTATACATTTAAATAAATAGATGTATGTACTCTATAGGTGTATTGATTGGTATTATACCTATGTGTAATATACATGAATTTTTGTGTTTTCTTTGTGTTTTTATTCTGATTTTAATATACATATATATTATAAATAATATTTAAAAAATTAAAAAAAATATAAAATTATAAAAATAAAGAATAAATAATAAAATGAATATTTTAGTCTGTACAAGTATACAATAGGGGTCCAAAACTCAACTTTCAAACCGTAGCTCCGCCAAATGCAAAACCACCTTCATTAAATAGCTTATTTAAAATTAGATACAATTGAAGGTGATTTTGATGCATTTTGAGTTTTTATTAGGGAGATACAGGTCTGGGAAGTTGGGATTCTGAAATTTTATTCAGACCATAACTTTTTATCTGTACATTATTTTTGAATGAAATCAATTTTGTATTTTTTTATATTTAATTATATACAACTTTCATGTACAAAGTTTCTTTATTTGAAGTCTAAAAAGTGGAACCAAAAATAGGTCCCAAAATGAATAAAGAATGAATAAAATAAAAAGTATTTTTATTGTATTTGGACCCATATCTCCCCCTACTTTATTCCTTGTCGACCTAGTCATTGAGATGCCTAGGTCTCGGGGTTTCAGATCATAAAATATTTACAATATTTTATTCCTTTTCTTTTCTTTTCTTTATTCTATAATTTTGGATTTAAAAACCACAATTTGTACACTATTTACACAATGTTGCATAGATGATGAAATGCATGAATTAATGCCATTTACACGCATTTACTAGGGGTTTTAAGGCCAAAATGATAGAATAAAGATGATGAAATGTAGATTCATCATCCCCCTATACTTGCCTTTGCTAGTCTCTAGCAAAAACTTATGCAATAAGTGCAAAAAAGAAAAACAAAGAAAAGAAAAAGAAGAAAGATGGATGAAGTTTAATTATCAAACTTGTCTTCACAAAATCAAAGTTTGGAGCTTAAGTCAGACTTTTGGAATTTTAGTGCGTGCGAAACCTTAATGTGAATCGGATTTGAAATCCAACAGCCTTCCAGAATCCCCAAAACTCTGTTCAAGTCTTCTCAATAGCCAGGTCAGAAATATCTCAACTCATACGCAAACCCTTACGACTATGAATCTGACTCGTACAGTGTAAGTAATGGTGGCTCTTCCCAACTAGAATGACAAAGAGACTGATTTCTCCAGTATGACAACCCAATGATTCCCCAATCCAACAACTCCTTCCTCGAGGAGCGGGGTATTCCCTTCTAAGTTCAAGTGGCAACCAACTCAAGAGGAGGGGGTGAAGAGAAGAATGGACGGTAGCCAGTGTAGCTACCTATCCTAGGATGCAAGACCAGTGTAGTCAAGTCATCCAGCTGCAGGCTCATATGATATGACTTTGGAACTCAAGCTTGCTTATTGACTTTACAACATATTCACATACTTTGCAGGCATTTTATTTTTGTACAGGCCCGTCCATTTCATTTTTTTGAAATACTATTCACAACAGCATTTACATATGGAGTTTTCTCTCTTAAGCCAATAGACTATCCCTCTTTTGAAGCTTTATGGGAACCCACACTCTCCTTTCTTTAGAATTCCTCATCACTGGATGGCTTGGGGTGCACTTCCCTCCCAAAAGGAGGACAAATGTTTCTACTTGTGTGCGTCTCATACCGGCAAATCCAATCCCCTCACTACTCCAACCGAGTCGAGCCATGTAAAAGGTGCAGGTGTCCAAGTTAGGTCATTATCAACAAGAGTCGTGTGTGTGCTCCGAAATACTCTACTTAGGCAGTCAAGAATCCATTGAACCAAGTCTCGTGATCCTCGAAGAATTAAGTCAACTAGACCTGAAGTACCTCAATTCCAGCTCCTATAAGGTTCCTGTGAATTAGGTAGGTTTTAAGGTCCAATCAAGCTCCAATCTCCGTATTTTATTTAGACTTGTTCAACTATCAAACTCAATCCGAAAAATGCTAATGCTATGCAAATGCGGTGCGGAATGCAGAAAATATTTTTGTGATGCAATTTTCAAGGGTTTTAAACTTTTTATGGATTTTTGAAAAGATGATGCATATGAATTTTTTGTATTTTTCAAAAAGATTTTTCAAATGTTTTTAGATTTTAGTTTTGCAAATATTTTTGGGATTTTTGGAAACAAAGATATTTTGGCTAAAAACTAGGTTAAAATATTTACACGGGGGTGCCTCTTATATTTACAAGAAGTAGATTTTAGAAATTTACACGGGTAAGTGATCAATTTTATACGTATGTATATAGTGAATTTTGGGTGTGATGTATATATTCCTCAAAGTTATTTGACACAGGTTTTTCAAACAATTTCGAAAACTATAGTTCAAAATAATTTTGACATACAATTTTACAAACATGTACACACATTTGAAAGTCATTTTGCAAAGTTTTCCAAACAATATAGATAGATTTTTCAAAATATTTTTACAACCATTTTTCAAACCATTTGCAAATCATTTTTCAAATATTTTATTTCACACAGAAAAGAAATTTTGCAAACAAAATGTTTTACACAGGTTGAAACATGTAACAAAACGTTTTCCAAATAGTTTTCAAAAGATTTTCACAAAGATTTTCAAACTATTTTCCAACATTTTGCAAAAAAACATTTTCACCTGATTTATTAATCAGTACATACAAAAAGAATTTGAGGAATAATAACATCTTTTTATTAAGGTTTTTAATGAATTTAAAAGGTTTATTAGCCATACTTATTAAGAAAATACGAAAGTACGAGTTATGGCTAAAGTATATACATAGTATATACGACCCCCCTATACCTAGATTGAGCTATGTCCTCATAGACCAGAGAGAAAAAGAGAAGACATAACTCGAATTGAGTATAGAAAAGTCTAAAGGATAAAGAATGAATGAATGAAAGAATGAATGAGAAGTTGATCGTACCCCCATACTTAGGATCAAATAATCCTAAGTATAGCAGACTGTACACTGTACACCACGCGGGGAGGGTCAAGGGTGGGAATGAACAGATCATACTCAGATTGTCTCTCCCTATACTTAGGGTAAGATATCCCTAAGTATATACAAGAAGAGGAGATAATGGAGAGGATCAAAGAATGGAGAAACTCTGGGTGCGCACCCCCCTATACTTAGGACAAAGTACGTCCTAAGTATAGAAGACTGTCTACAAGGGCGACACCTTTTTGATACAAAAAGAAGATAGAAAAGGAAAAGAAGAAAAGAAGAAAAGAAGAAAAGAGATCAGAAAATGGGTATGAACAAATCGGGATGCACATCCCCCCTATACTTAGGATAAAGTGCATCCTAAGTGTAGCAGTGATGAAGGGGATGACATCGCATCGGTAGAACAAGATAGAAGAAAAGGAAAAGAAGAAAAGAAGAAAAGTCATTCAAAAATGTTTTTATCTGCTTTGCCTTCTTCTGACATTTTGGAATTATTCGGCTCATCTCTGTATATTACTTAAATAGAGTCAACGACAGACATGAATGTATCATGTTCAAGGTAAGGCTTCAGAAGCTATCCATTGACTACAAATAGCTGTGCGTCAGCTGACACATTAGATATCAGTACACTTCCGTTGTCACGCACATGCTTAACAATAAACGACCCAGTCCATTTGCTCTTCAATTTACCTGGAAAGATCTTTAATTTCGCATCAAACAACCACACCTTCTGACCCGGCTCGAAGGACTTGCGATAGATATGCGTGTCATGCCACGTTTTGACCTTCTCCTTGTACATTAGGCTGTTGTCATATGCATAATCTCTGAATTCCAATAATCTATTCAGATCCAATTTTCTATTCTTCCCTGCTTGCTCGGAATCCAAATTACATATGTTAATGGCCTATAAAGATTTGTGAATTAGTTCAACGGGAAGATGACATGGCTTTCCATACATAAGGCGGTAGGGAGACATTCTCAATGGTGACTTGTACGCTGTTCTGTAAGCCCAAAGAACGGAATCAAGCAGCTAAGACCAGTTCTTGCGATCCGGACGCACACGCTTCTGTAGAATTGTCTTGATCTCCCTGTTTGAACATTCTACTAAGCCATTGGACTGTGGGTGGTAGGGTGAAGCAACACAATGTTCAATGCATAATTCCTGGGTCAGCTTCTTCAACTCTTTGTTTATGAAATGGCTACCCCCGTCTGATATGAGAATCTTGGGAATCCCGAACCGTGCTATGATGTGATCTCTCAAGAATCGACAGAAAGTCCTACTGTCGACGGTTCGGGCGGGAATAGCCTCTACCCAGCGACTTACATAGTCGACAACAAGCAGAATATATTCATAGCCCTGGCTGTTGGGAAATGGGCCCATAAAGTCAATGCCCCATGCATCGAAGACATCTGATATCTGAATGAATTTCAGAGGCATCGTATCTCTCATTCCTATGGTTCCACCCATCTTCTGACAGTCAGTGCAGCATTTGACATAATCATCCGCGTCTTTGAATAGTGAAGGCCACCAGAGGCCACTTTGAAGAACTTTTGCTACCGTTCGTCTGCCTGAATGATTTCCTCCAGAATCTTGGTCATGACATAAGGCGAGGACACTTGGAACTTCCTCCTTAGGAATGCACCTTCTCCAGATACAATCTGCCCCCTCATGAAATAAATACGGATCCTCCCACTGGTAGAAATGGATTTTAGACAAGAATCTGTCTATTTTCAACTTCAGCCAATCCCGTGGAATTTTTCTTGGTCATCAGATAATTCACTATGTCTGCATACCATGGAAGCGAGGCGACTGACATAATTGCCTCGTCTGGAAATGTCTCTGTGATTGGCTGCAAGTTCAGCTCAGGAGATTCCGGCTCAGGAAGCCTAGATAGATGATCTACCACCACATTCATTACCCCAAGTTTATCTCTAATTTCCAAGTCAAATTCCTGGAGGAGAAGGATCCACCGAATAAGACGTGGTTTGGCATCCTTCTTCTGCTGTAAGTACCGAATGGCCAAATGATCAGTGTAAACAATCACTTTGGATCCAAGGAGGTAGGATCTGAACTTTTCCGAAGCAAAAACTACTGCTTGCAGCTCCTTTTCAGTGACAGTGTAGTTTCGCTGGGCTTCGTCGAGCGTTCGGCTAGCGTAGTGAATAGCAAACAGTACATTATCTTTCCTCTATCCAAGTACAACACCAATGGCGTAATCTGACGCATCGGTCATTATCTCAAAAGGCTGAGTCCAAATGGGTGGCTGCAAGACAGGGGCCTGTGTGATGAGTTCCTTCAGCTGATGAAAGGCAAGGAGCGCGCGGTCATCTACAATGAATTCATTATCCTTGCGGAGCAACTCAGTCAACGGTCTGGCCAGTTTGCTGAAATCTTTGATGAATCATCAGTAAAAACCAACATGGCCCAAGAATGACCTGACTTGTTTAATTGTTGTAGGTGGCTCAAGTTTGGAAATTACCTCCACCTTGGCTGGGTCAACCTCCATGCCACGTTTAGAAACAACTTGACCTAGCACGATTCCTTCAATGGCCATGAAGTTGCTCTTTTCCCACGAGAGTACAAGATTTACTTTGCAGCACCTCCGTAAGACTCGGTCTAAATAATCCAAACATTGATCGAATGAATCCCCGTAGATCAAAAAATCGTCCATAAAGACCTTGAGAAAGTTGCTCACCATATCGGCAAAAACTGCAAGCATATACCTTTGAAATGTGGCTGGTGCGTTGCAAAGCCCGAACGACATTGGTCTAAAGGCATATGTACCAAAAGGATAGGTGAACGTGGTCTTCTCTTGATCTTCAGGAGCAATAGCAACTTGATTGTATCCAGAGTATCCATCCAAGAAGAAAGAAGTTTTCCTTCGCAGCCAATCTCTCCAAGATCTGGTCGATGAAGGGTAAAGGAAAGTGGTCCTTCTTGGTGGCGAGGTTAAGTCTTCTGTAGTACATGCATACTCGCCAAGAAGTGGGTACTCTGGTGGCGATCTCCTCTCCTTTATCATTCTTCACAATGGTGATCCCTGATTTCTTGGGCACAACATGCAGAGGGCTCACCCATTTGCTGTCGGAGATGGGATAAATGAAACCCGCATCACATCATTTTTGAATCTCTTCAATAACAACCTCCCGCGGATTATGATTTAATCTTCTCTGAAGTTCTCGAGAGGGCTTGCAATCTTCTTCCAGAAAGATGCAATGCAGGCACAGTGATGGATTGATCCCATGGAGATCCGAAGTTTGCCAGCCTATCGCCTTGCGGTTACGTTCAAGAACCTCCATCAGACGAGATTCTTGGTCTTCGGTCAGGTGTGCATTGATGATGACTGGGTACATGTTTGGTTCTCCCGTAAGAAAGGCATATTTCATGTTGGAGGGCAATGGTTTCAACTCTGGTGGGGTTGGAGCAGCTTCAGTAGTAACTTCAGTTATTAGTTTTAGCAGAGATTCTCTCATCTGTTCGATGTCCACCATAATTTGTTCTGCCTCTTCTCTCAAATCTTGACAGAATGTCTCGATAATTTCCTCTTCATCACCAGACTCTTCGATAATGTGCTCTTGGTTTTGAAGGCACATCACCCCCACAGAAGTCTCATTTAGCACATCGGCGAGTTCCTCATCCTGATCGATAAAGGGAAATTCTACTACGGTCTCTGATCCCTCCTCGGGGTAGAGGAGTTTATGGATCTCATTGTCATCCAAGAATAAGTTGGTGTCTTGAATTTCTGCCAGAAAGTCGCAGTAAACAGAATACTCAATCACCCTTGCGCATGATGCAGATGTTCGTTCTGCTGGTGCTCCCTCAGACAGGGTCTCTACTCTGATTGTTTCGTTGCCAGTGCCAAAAGGGATTTCTCCAGTCCCATAATTCACTACTACGTTCGACGTCCGCAGGAATGATCGTCCAAGTATGATTGGGGTAAGGAGCAATGGAGCGGGGACGTCCATATCTAGCACCACAAAATTGGCTGGGAACTGCTTTCCCTGAACCGTGACTATCACGTCCTTCAACAGGCCCCTAGGACGCTTAACTGATTTGTCTGCAAACTGTAGAATCATCTTTGTAGGCTTGAGCGGTCCTAGTCTGAATTCAGTAAGTAGTGAAGCTGGCATCAAGTTGATAGAAGACCCGCTGTCAAGAAGTGCTCGTTCAAATTCCTGATTAAACATCTGACAACGCACAAGAGGTGCTCCCATATCTGGCTTCTTATCCGGGAGGTTGCTGATGGCATTAACTGTGGCCATTGTGAGGATATGCTTTGCGGACTTGCCACCTTTGTTCCTGGAATTGTGAGGGTGAGGCCTGCGTTTGGTTGTACATGCATCTTTCAATACTTTCTTTCCAACTGGCATGTACTCAAGAGCTTTCATCAATGACATGTTTAATACCAAATTCTGAATAATTTCTATGATAGCAGGATCAGACAAAGCATTTTTCAAATTTTTCATTTTTTTGTGTTTTTTCATTGCTTCTGGAAAAGGAATATTTACAAACTCTTCACCAATGTCATTCAAAGTATTGTCCATATTGTTGTTTATAGGTAGATGGCAAAAAGGAATAGAATCATCTACAAGACGTGGACCAAAAACGATAGGCTCGGCTTCAGATGCTGGCGTTGGACTCGCTGCAGGTGCAAGATTCCTTCTGTCTGTAGCTGGCTCTGTAGCAGGTGCAGACGTCTCCAATGCTTGCCTATCTCCACCGGGGCTGCGGCTATCTTTTTGTGTTTGTTGTTTTCTTCTTTTTTTGTGATTTTCTGGTTGATAGTGCTGCTCCAAAACTCCTTTGTGGCCCTGGCGTTAGCCTGGCTGACGATTCCCCGTCAGATGCAAGATGCTTTCCCTTAGCTGTCGCTGATGGCTGGAGTGTCCTACCGCTTCTGAGAGTAACAACATTAGATAACAAACAATTTAATTCACCTGAATCGGGTTGGACACTACCAGCTACCTGCTCCTTGCATCAGAAATTGTTCGGATTCGCCTTGACTTGAGCAGGGATGGCTGTTTTTGCAGCCGTCAAGTCGTCGATCTTCTGGTTCATCTCAGCCATGTTCTTCATTAATTGTTCTAAGCAGGCCAGGGCTGGATTAACCAGCACAATCTTAGAAGAATCCCCCTGTTGGGGCCTAGAGTGCTGGTATGAAGGCTGAGGTTGTGACTTGTAACCCTGAGAAAATTGGCGAGGAGGAGGGTTGGAGGAATACTATGAGTTCTGATGATACGGGGCAGCCGGTTGCTGATGATATCCCTGACCACGATAGCCGGACTGCTGAGGATCATTCTGATAGTTCTGCCTCCATGTGTTGCTGTGAGACAGAGGCTGGTACTGATATGAGGGCTGGAAGGGTCTCTCACCCTGCTGCTACTAATGATAGGGCATGTTGCCCATGTTCTGACCCTGAGAGTGTCCCTGAGGATGGGTCAACTGCGCTTCATTGTTCCACACACCATTGATCTCCTGTATCAGTGACGGAGGTGGAGAGAGCTGCTCGGAATAGGCTGGCTGGGACTCAGGTTGATATGCAACCACCTGGGTCTGAGGCTGCAGGGGCTGCTCCGGAACCTGCACATAATACACGTGATGAATAGGCTGGGGCTGCGGTGGAGTCGGCTGAGGAATTTGCTGCATTGTAGGCTCCTTCTTCTCAGTGATTGGCTCGACAGCGGTAGACACAACGTTGCACATGTTGGAGTTCAAGGCACGAACGAGATGCTCCAGCTGCTGGGAAATCAAATCGAGCTTTTCCAAGCCCTGGGTCCTTTTCTCTATCACAGATAATTTTTCTAGGTCCTACGACCTCTTCTCAATGATATCTACCTTAGACAGGTGGCTCCCACTGATGCTCAAGTTGGAGGTCTCATCCCTGTCTTCGGTATGAGAAGCCATGTTTACTGGCTTGCTGATGGCAGTTGGCACCTTCATGTATGCTCGGGACGAGGATTGAGCGGCTTCTCCTTCAACCATTTCCTCGAAGATGTTCCATACCACGTCCTCGTCCTTGTTGAAATGCGAACTGTCGCAAGCGGCATCTACAAGCTTTTGGCTCTCGTGTTAGCCCACCAAAGAAGTGTTGCACAAGGCTGGTCTTTGGGATTTCGTTGTGGGGACACTTTTCCTAAAGATACTTAATCTCTCCCACGCTTCATGGATAGTCTCGTGGGGCTGCTGGCAAAAACTGGAAATACGGGCGCACATCTGATTCAATCACACGAGAGGATAAAAATTATGGAGAAATGCAGACTTCAGCTCCTCCTAGGTCGTGACTACATTCCCTAGGTGGTCGACCCAATATAGGGCCTTATCTTGCAGGCTGAAGGGAAAGGCGATCATCTTGACTACCCCCAAAGGAATCTCGGGGTAGTGAGCAGTAGCACAGATGCGACCGAACTTCTTGAGATGAATGTAAGGCTCCTCAGTAGTATTCCCATGAAATGTGGGAAGCAAAGACAGAAACTACGGCTTCAGCTCAAAGTGGGCGTGGGTACGTTGAATCTGTATCCACTCAGTGATGCGGCCCGCTCCTGGATTATATGTCTCCTTCATTGTTGGCTTTGGCTGCAGTGGGTCTGCGTCCGCTCTTTCAAAGTCGGGGCCTTGTACTGAAAAGTCATCTCCATACCCTTCCAGGTGGAATTCTTGATTTGGATCATCCTCCCGTCGGCCATCTCTTTCATCGACCTTCCTCCTCAGATCATTCAACATTTCCTGGAAGGCGGTCTGGGCCAGGGCTTGGTTAGTCCACTGTTGCTGGATGGCTTGAATGGAAGCTAGTAATTGACTGTTGACATCATTCTGCGTGGTGTATTGTCCTTCCCCCTGATTAGCTTCAACTTCAATTTGGGGCTGTGGTCCATTTCCTCTTCCACCGATCATTACGAATTCTGCTTGATTTGCTGGCTCGGAATCGGGCTCTAAGTCTGCACACTGGAAGAATGCCCCGATCAGTCTAAATTACAACACCAGATGGAGAGAAGTATTCTGTGTTAAGGTCAATACAGAATCTTGTTAAGGACGGTGATGTGTAAGGAGTGAAATCAATTACCATCCAAAATGGGCAGAGTTCGGGACAAGAGTGATCTCGGTTTATTGAGGAAGACGGGGAGTCTGGAGATCAGTTCACAGAGTTCGAATCAGGTTCTCGGGAATTGCTCCGAATTATTAGAGAGGGTGAGCGAATGGAACTAATGTGGGTGTCGACAGGGTCTCGACTAAACTGTCCATTCGTCGCCATCTCGAAGGTCAAGAGGAAGATCGATGCCGATGAAGATACGAAGGTCAATGAGAAACAATGGAGTGTAAAACAGTAGAAGGCTCACAATGAGCAAGGGTCAAATGGAAGGAGAACAAAAGTGGCGCAAAGGCACGGTGTTTTTGATCTTGACCTCAACTCGACTAATCAATCAAACCCAAAGCAATGGATTCACCAGCTCGACCCGTGAAGCCGTGAAGGTTCAGCAATTATCTCTGTAAGTTTTAGATTTGATTTTCAAGCAATTATCTTGTCACGAGTCCTTAGAGCGCTACGCCTATAGGAGAGAGAGTACTGCCAGAAAAGTATCCTGTACTTGTCCTTCTCTTGTGTAACCTGTAGTCTACACTTTTTGAGGTCCTTGTAACCCTTCCTGGACCCCTACTCAACCAAAGAAATAGAGGGAGGAAGCTGATAGGCAAAACCAATACTTCGGATCTCGCTCGCAACGGAATCACCCGTGAGCGTGCAAGAACCTACTCGGACGCAAGACGATGAGACAGACACCCCCGTGAAGGCGTGGCCTATGCTCGATACTTAGGTTAAGTTCAATGCTCTACACAATAGAAAGTGATCAATGCCGACCAAGACCTACTCGTCTATATACGATAGAAGCGCCAATACTTTGGAAATCCAGGCGATACACAAGGCAGCCACAGACTGGGTTTTGGGCTCTAATCCTTACGACGACGCTCACCTCACTAGGAAGGAAACCTTCCCATGCAACCTGAAAATAAATGAGGTCTTTGCTCACCCCAAGGCAATGAGTCCAATTAATCAATTTTATTTTGGTCAAGTATTTTTAACAGTCCCTTTTCTTAATTTTTTGTGTTATCACTTGTTTTGAGTAGATTCAGTAGAAGAGCCTAATGTTTTTTTTGTCTTTTCTTTGATTCCTATTGATCCAAAAATAGAGGGAGAAGATCGGAAAAGCAATGCAAGATGGCACCAAGTTGGAAATCTCACCTTTGTACCTAGATGATGAATGCCAAGTTAGAAGACTTATAGTGCCTCCCAGCTCTCTCCATGCGGGATGCAAAATAGGAATCTATAAACCTAATCTATATGCTGATATGCACACGGAAATCATCCTAAGCAGGCAATTGCTACACGTGAAGAACCAAATGCTAAGTACTCAGATCGGAGCCTAAGTCCGGTCTCTGATGCCGATCGGTGTCTGCCACAACGGATCCTGCCAGCACTGTATACGACCTCTAGCGGCATGCGGCTTCGAGACTTATTACTTTCGTAATTAATTAATTATAAGTCCAAACGAGAAGACTATAGGTGCATGCCACGATCAAGCAATCCTAAAAACTAGGGGCTCATTCCACAAAAGAAAGAAAACCAAAACCGGAAGACAAAATAAAAAAGGCGATGAAAATGCAGCAAAACTGCAGTGAGCCCCCAAGTGAACAAACACTTGGAAATTAGGCCCGAATGTCCAAGAGTCCAAGGTACCTGTATTATTAAAAATGAATCGAATGTCTTTCTCTCACCAAAAAGAGTAAAAACCTAACTATCCTCTCTCTCTCAAGTCCTCCTGCTCTCTCCTGCCGGCTAGGATAGAACAGCCGGCTCCGCCTCCCAAGGCTTCTCAGGATCCCCTAGGTGATCCTCCTCGGTCAATGGTCCCTCGCAAGAAAACAAGAAAGGGATGTCAGACAGTTCCAAAATTAATGATACAATAAAATAAGATAAGCAAAAATGGCTAAGCTAGTAAAAAGACACAAGTCTACTCTACAAGCCGATGCTCCCCGACAACTGTGCCATTTGAAAAACAAGAAAAACGAGATCCTCTAATAATGGTCTGACAGATCAGACTCACTGTCGCTGAGGCTACTACTCAAGCCTTCACGTTTATCAACAATCAACCCACACAATTAATTAAGCAATCAAAAGCAAGGATCAAAATTTATTATACCCTACTAAGAATGTAAAGCGGCAAGCAAGTAGGGGTCGAACACATGAAGCAAAGGAGTAAATCAAACAGACAAAAAGTCAAGCCCTATGTCTTGTGAACTACTTAGCCAATTTGGACTTTTTTGTGGGTTTTTTAATTTTTAATTTTTTTATATTTTTTAATTTTATATTTTTGTATTTTGATATTAAATTTTCTAATTTTCTATTTTATTTTTTTTTCTATTTTATATTTTTATATTTTCTTTTTGAAATAAGATATAAAGTTATATAGAATGTATTTAATACAAGAAAGAGAAGAGGGAGATAAAAATGGGAAAAAACACTCAAAATACAAGAAATGAAATGTTTTTGTTATTTTTATATTTTTCTAGTGTTTTTGTGATTTTTCTATATTTTTCCTAATTTTTCTGGTATTTTTCAAGTCAAAATGCTAGAAAACAGTGAACAAGTTGCTGGCGGAAACCATATTGAGGATGAAGAATACTAACCAGAGTTCAAAAATCCTCAAACTAATTTTCATTGAAAGATAATAAACTAAAGAAAATTTAGAGACCAAGATTTTAATTTTAGGAATTTTCTAGATTTTTTAAGATTTTTATGAAGATTTTTAGGATTTTTATATTTTTAGGGGTTTTCTTTTATATTTTTTAGTTATTTTTGGATAGAAGTTAAAACACGCTAAAATACTCAAAATATATTTTTTTGGGAATTTTTCGAGAAGTTTTTATAATTTTTATGGATTTTATAATGCAAACAGTGCTGAAAATGCTTGATTTTGAATTTTTATAAATTATAAAATGCAATAAATATGCAAAAAATATGGCGTGGATGTACAATGCACAGAAGGCTATGCTATTTTTTTTGGAGATTTTTAGAGAATTATAAATGCATCAAATAAATACTAGCAACGTCAAGAAAATACATACTGATAGGGGTATTTATGTAAATATCCAGAAGTTCAAGGGCCCAAGTGCAAATTTTCCAAAGATATAACATATTAAACAAATTCCAAGACCTATGGTAAATATCCAAAACCCCAAGGACATGCCTGCGAAAATCCCAGGTACGCACGTGCCACGCACGCACCTGAGAGGACCTAAAAGCAATAAATAAAAAGTCCGGGAACTATTATGCAATTTGTCCAAAACTAGTATACTTAATTAAAAAGTTCCGGGACTTAACACAAATATCAAAGATCGAGGGGCTTCCCCCACAAAATTGCCAAGTCACGTGCGTAGCGCACGTGACCTGGCAGGGACCAACTAGCAATATTACAAAACTAAGGGGGGCGACGTGCAAAATGTCCAAATTAAAATAGCTGCCAATATAAGTTTTGGTACTAATAAAATATTATGGCAAGGGTATTGTTGCAAAATTACCTCACCCAAGGAGTGATCCGACGGCTAGTATCTTTCCACTTATCCACGTGTCGGGCTCCTGTGCGCCGATGACGGTTCGCGAATGGAGGGCTGAGATTAGATTCCAGCCCTAGATCTGACGGTGCTGGCGTCCTGCAATCCGACGGTGCATCGCGCTCCACTTATACACGTGGCACGCTCCTGTAGCGCGATGCCTCTTCGTGATTGGGCGACTGCGATTAGATGGTGGAAAGGCGATCAACGGCGCATGCGAAGTAGATCGGACGACGACTCGTAGACCTGGGCCCCTGTTCTTGATCCAACGGACGGGAGGCCCCTTTGACGAACAGGGAAGAACTCACGAGGTGCGAGGTTCCCCGGCATCGATCGACCTACTCCGTTGCTCGATGAAGCTCCGAGAGGGCTCTGAGGAAGCCTGCAGGTGTCCTGAAGAGGCTGGAGGCAATGGGAGGCAACGAGGTGGCCTACTGCGCTCGCACGGAGGAGGCAGAGCTGAGGGGCGGACAAACCTCCGGCGAGCGCCAAAACTTGGCTCTAGGCAATGCGGGCGCGTTGTTCCTGCAAGGACAAGTTACAAGGGTCGCGGGCAAGCTGCCGCGACCCTCCAGAGGGTGAAGTGAAGCGAAAGGCGATGAGGGAGGGTTTTGTCGTTGGCCGGCAAACTCGACGCACGACCAATCGATGAAATCCAAAGATTTGATGAAGGTTTAGCAAGAGATAATCGAAGGGCGAGACGCTAAGAGCTAAACAAACAGTCAAGCAAGGAAGAGAAGCCTCACCAAAGCGCACGGGGAGAGGTACTCCGGCGACGACTCCGGCAAGGGGATCAGACTCGATTCGACGTCCTCTACTCCAACCAAAAGGGGGAATCGTTCCCTGCTGTCACCAGGAATGCATATAAGACCCTAGGAAGAGGAGTGGAAGGTGGAAGAGTGATCAAAGAAAGAGGGAAAGTTGGAGGGTTGTATTTTAAGGTTTGACTGAATGGTGATGGGACTCCAAAGACCGAGGTGTCTGGCATGCATCGATGATCAACGCCCCAAGATTAACCTTGGGCGTGCATCCTCGATAAATGGAGAGCAAAATCACAGAAGGACCCATCATGAAAGGATGCTTGAGGCGACCTAGAAAAATCCTCAAAAGCAGGCAAGAAACTAGGTCTGACACAGTCCAGAGGGGGAGTCAGACAGTTGTCTCGCGGTCAACTGTCAGACTCACCTGGTTGGTCCACGTGGACCAACTAGGAAAAACCTCTAAAAAATGTTTTATTAATTCAATTTAAATTAGTAAATGAATTTATTAATTTTTAAGTATTAAATAAAAAATATTTGTTATTTTATAAACTATTTTATTATGATTTTTAATTATTTTTATGAGGTTTATAATTACAAGTTGCCTTTTTAGACCTATATAGGTATATATATCTATATATTTTATGATTATATTTTTATTTTGTATATTTAATTATTTATGTTTGTTTATTATTTTATAAATTTATAAAATATTTTTATACTCTTTAATATATATTTTTATTTTATTTTTTGAAATGTTTTATAAATTTAAATAAATAGATGTATGTTATCTATAGGTGTATTGATTGGTATTATACCTATGTGTAATATACATGTATTTTATTTTTGTGTTTTCTTTGTGTTTTTATTCTGATTTTAATATACATATATATTATAAATAATATTTACAAAATTCTAAAAATATAAAATTATAAAAATAAAGAATAAATAATAAAATGAATATTTTAGTATGTACAAGTATACAATAGGGGTCAAAAACTCAACTTTCAAACCGTAGCTCAACCAAATGTGAAACCAGCTTCATTAAATAGCTTATTTTAAATTATAAACTATTAAAGGTGATTTTGATGCATTTCGAGTTTTTATTAGGGAGATACATGTCTAGTAATTTGGGATTCTGGAATATTATTCAGACCATAACTTTTTATCTGTACATTATTTTTGAATGAAATCAATTTTGTATTTTTCTATATTTAATTATATACAACTTTCATGTACAAAGTTTCTTTATTTGAAGTCTAAAAAGTGGAACCAAAAATAGGTCCCAAAATGAATAAAGAATGAATAAAATAAAAGGTATTTTTATTGTATTTGGACCCTTATCTCCCCCTACTTTATTCCTTGTCGACCTAGTCATCGAGATGCCTAGGTCTCGGGGTTTCGGATCATAAAATATTTACAATATTTTATTCTTTTTTTTCTTTTCTTTATTCTATAATTTTAGCTTTAAAAACCACAATTTGTACACTATTTACACAATGATGCATAGATGATAAAATGCATGAATTAATGCTATTTACACGCATTTACTAGGGTTTTTAAGGCCAAAATGATAGAATAAAGATGATGAAACGTAGATTCATCACATAGCCAAGTTGTGTAGCTATAGTTAGTAATATTCTGATGAGTTTAGGCATGGACACTGGAGAGAAAGTCTTATCGCAAGTGATGTCTTCTCTTCGTGTCTAGCTCTTGGCTACGAGCCATGTTTTGAAGGTCTATACCTTCTCATCAGGTTTCCTCTTTCTCTTGAAGATCCATTTACATCTAATGAGTCTTACCCTTATAGGTGGATCCTCGAGGCTCTATACACAACACTTGTGTATGAAGTCTATTTTAAACTTTATTGGTAACATCCATCTTTCCATGTCATGATCTTCATAAGATTCATCATATGAAGTTCGATCATTGTCGGACTTCTCTGATACATGGAATCCATACCCTGTAGGTGGTCTTTCCACCCTCAAACTGATTTGAAGAGGTGTGAGTGGTTTCATCTTTAATTATCCTTTTAGTTTTCGATTCTTGGAGACTCATTATTCTCTTAAGATTCAATAAGTATCTTTACTTAATTCTTATCATGATTCTAAAAAAAATCCATCCTTTAAGAATCATATCCTTAGAGATGAAATTTTTAAGAATCTCAAGGTCATAAAGTAGGTATCCAATCCCATCCTTTATATTCCTAATGAAGTAGTACTCTCTAGTGCTAGATTCTAGTTTTCTTGAATCGATGTTATGGAACGAACCAGCAACCCATAAATCCTTGAGTGTCTAACACTGAGCTTGGTTCCAAACCATTGCCTATGAGGGTTTTTGAGTTCATTTACCGGAATCTCATTAAGGATATCTATGTTGTAATCTCTGCTGCATATCTTCAGAAACTAAGAGGTAATTATACTAAGAAACATAATTGATCAGATCATGTCAAACATGATCTAATTGCATCTCTCTGCAACTCCATTGAGTTGAGGTGTATAGGAGGAGTGAGATGGCAATGACATTCCTTTCACTATAAGGTACTCCTTGAATTCATTTACTATGTATTGGCTACCTTGATCATATCAAATTCTTTTCATCTTCCTTCTAATATTGGTTCTCAATCTAAATTGTGAAATCTTTGAACACTTAAAAGGTTTTTAATGGTTAATGAATAAATTTCATATCACAAATAATCATTAATGAATATCACATATTATAATGTTCACTATGGTATAGATGATCCGCATACATCAATATGTACGAGATCTTGAATACATGTGCATCTTACACCATTTCCAAAGAAGGATGCATCAGACATTTTACTTTGAATACAATATTCATAAGTAAGTGAACTTTGAACTTTTATATAATCTAAAGTTCAATCTCTCACTAATCTATTGATCTTATCAATAGACATATGTCCAAGGCTGTATGCCAGATCATTGTGAGAGGATCTTTATCCTCCTTTTTGATTTTTTAAGGTTTAATTTCTAGTGTTAGAAATGCTAATGAACCAATTATTAATGTTCTAAATTAGTAGAGTCCCGTAGATGTTAGACTACTATCTGAAATATATCCATCATAACTCTTTATGATAGGTATAATTCGGAATTTATATTTATTTCAAACAAACTTAGAAATAAATAATAATTGTATTCTAATATATAGGTCATATAGACATACTCTAAGACCATGGGCTCTTCTACTAAAAGTATGAAGTCTATCTATCCAATTGAGATTGTTGCAACAATTGCATCAACTCCCATATGGATGACTATTAAACCTTAAGATCAAAATTTCTAATCTTCTAAAATATAAGCAACCAATTGCAAGTGTTATTTGAAGAAGGAGATATAATTATCAGTCTTTACTCTTATCCTATAAGTAAGTCGTTTTCATTGATGATATGTACATGTAGAATATCCTGATGCACTATCTAGGTCATTCTCTAAGGATCTAAGATGGTCTAGATAGTCATACTATCTATACATTGGTTTGCAGCAGTATTGGCATTCATAAACTCTTTGTATGTCATATGTATGGAAGTTACAGAAGTACAATCAACTCTTTGACTCTCATTCTTAAATGGGGCGGACCAATGCTTCCACTCCTCTTCCTTGACACTTAAACATCCATTTCTTAAAATAAAGGATTTCTTAAATTGAACATGCCCTCGTGGGACTTCAATATAAATGTATTTCAATGTTTATTCTTGCTTAATCTCATTCATACAATATGAATATTATGATGCTTCATGAAAGACTTAAGAAGAGATAGTATAATCATGGCATTAATCATATTCACATTCATCTTAACTCTAAAGGACTTTGGTTCTGGCAAGTACTCAAACATTTTGAGTACATCCTCTCATATCGAGCCACCATTATGCATAATGCAGTGAACCATGACATTCATGATTAAATGTTGAGAGCACATATGTTTGTCAAAACATCTATTTTGGTTTTAAGAAGGATCTTGACAATTATGATCATCATCGACATGTTACTTTCAATGCATACACTCAATGAGAGATCAAGACTGTAGAGATACAAAAAATCCTAGGTTGTTCTTATTGTTATTCAATTGTCAATCCTCATCATCACGAGGAAACTTGCACATTGAAAACACATACATTATGTGTCCAACTCTAAGTACTACAACTTAATCATGAATCCAATCCATGATATTTTATTGGTTATTATTGAGTATATATTTGAGTGGGTTTAAAGAAGGTTGTCTAAAATAATAAAGTTTGCATAAAAATATATTTTACTTTGATGAAGGATTTTATATCAAAGTTGTCTTATCTTTTAAACTATGAAAGTTCATTTCCTTATTCACATTCAAAGCAAGAGATATACTTACCGTTATATCTCTAGCAAGATCTGGGATCTTCTTTTTACCTTTGTTACATCCAATTATATGAGAAACTGTAACTCGAATAAAAAGAAGAGGGAACTTATTCCACCTTACAAGTCCAACTTGAATTTCTCAATTTGGTCTTTAAAACCCACACCCACCAACCCTAAGGTGATGTTCACCCATTTCTAATTGAATCAATCGTCAATAGGAATAGAACTCACTATGCACAATCTAATACTGCCTCAATTATATGAGAAATCAATATTGAGATCACTACGCATACGACCTTACTCTTCCGAGAATCAAAGAGCCCAATCCACGTGCACTTGTATGTAGGAGCTATCACTTTGGATATGCATCTCCAGCAAACAGTCCATGGAGAGGGAACCCTTCGCCTTAACGGGGAACCATGGATGTCATTTATATGATCCTCCATTTCCGATTCAAACTTTAATTAATCATTATGAATCACATTCACATAATTAATTATTCCAAGGGAAACATCTCTATTGATAATATAGTATTTATTTTAATTGGATCTAATTCGATTTAATCATTTTAAATCAATTACCAATCCAATCAACCAACAAGAAATTAGGATTGCTTGATATTACTATATATCATACACCCTCACATTGTATAATCGTAATATTCCAATTAGTTGATTAAAGTACGCAGAGACTACTCATGATACCCATTCTTGAAATGGATCAAGACATGTCAGATAGATTATGCTAACAAAGAGCACTTCCACTGTGGTGCATGGTGCCGATAAGTAACCCATTAGCATATCCAAAGTGTAGACACCATCACCGATTCAATTCAAGACAACATAATTGATACAAATTGTACTAAGAGGTTTTATTGATCACATGCTCTTGGTGACTGGCATGATACATATATAGTAATCACTCAGAAATCTTAGGCATCTTAAAACATTTTTAAAGATCCTAAATTTTTAGTCATATCAAGCAAACATGTTCTTGATTTTGTATGTAAAAGTTGTCCTACAACTATTGTAGGATGAACTAGGGTTTTGTCATGAAAGTCTCATTCAATGGTCATTGATGTTTAATTAAATATCACCATAAATATTAAGCATCACCTAATCATGATAAATTCATAATTTCCTTGATTTTTATTGAATGATAAATACATATAAAAAAGTAAGTTCAATGATCTCATCATCATCCGATCCATCTCCACTAAATATGGAATATCTAAGGCAAATGGAGTCAGAATCACGCAAAATAAATCATGTGGTTTGCTGGTTTAATTATCTATTTAGTTTAAGTGTTTATTTCACATTTCATGCAGGAAAATATTAACAAAAAATATTTTATTATAGATATGTGGATGCATGCAAAACAGTGTCACTGTGAGGACTTTCCAAATGTTCATTTATGTGCCTTTGGAGCCAACAATTGGCTACTACATTCAAGACATATTTAGACATTCTAAATACATTTTATTATTAAAAACTCATCCAAACAATGCATAAACAGGAGCTTTTCATTTTAGCGGAATACTATTCGAAACATACAACATATGCAAAACCACAAGTCCCCGCTGATGAATATGCATTTCATCTTAACTTAAAATCACTTATAAAATACCTAGAAATATCAATAAATCCATTCTTTTACTAACTCTCATTCTTGTGTAAATATCGTATATTTATCACTGTTTTAAACTAAAGTAAATAAATAAAGAAATACATGAAAATAAATTAAATAAAAGATGTATATATGCAATAGATACTGGCTAAATCAGAACCCGAGAGAAGGTCAAGATTTGAACTGATCGACAAGGAATAAAGTAGGGGGAGATAAGGCCTAAAATCCAAAAAATTTATTGCCACATGTATATATTCATGATATGTACAATATTGTCTATCTTACATGTTCTTTCATTAATTTATTCATTACTAAATCCTTTTTAAATAATAATAATTTATTCTTGAAATTTGTGAATAAAATTCTTTTGTAAATAATAAAAATAATTGCAACACAAATATATTGTGTAAACTACATCACTCTCAAAAACCAGAAAGAGCAAACTTGCGAAAACAATATCTGCTCCACCCGAACTCCAAATTCTTCAAACTCACTTTCATTGTACTCCAAATTAAATTATCTTTAAAATGGAGGTAATTTCATAAAAAATCAAAGTTAAGGTGTGAAATGTGGCCTATTGGGATACTATTGTATAATATACCTATATACACTATGCATATTATTTAACAATTTATTTTGTTGTGCATATTTGTGAATATTTTATTTTTTACTAATTGTGAATATTGTATTTAACTCATATAAAATACAAATAAAAATCATCAAATAAAAAATCAACAAAAATAAAATCATGTATATATTGTATATATATCACCATATATATATTGTATTATACCTATTTAAATAGCCTAATAAATTAATTCTTAAAAATAAAAGAAAAATTTCATTAAAAACTTAAAAAATAGTGTAAATAAATAAAATATAAAATTATATATATTTGTATAAATAATTAATTAAAAATCAAGATCTTGTATATATATATAGGTATACATACCTGTAAATAATCCTTTATATTTAGTTTAACACTTGTATATACATTATTTAATGAATTAAAATCACTAAAATTAACTTTAATTTATTCTTGATAAAGTTTATATACATTTTTTATTTTTTAATTCATTTAAATTTTTATTAAATTATTTTACTTTTTCAAACCATTTTGTCGTTTAGCCTATTTTTGGCATTATCCAACGCGCCCTCTGATTGGCCAGCCCGGGTATGTTGACTTGGGTCAACTAGCTGGTGCTCACCTAATTTCCGCTCATCCCGCGTTCTGCCCGCTCTTTACCCATTTTCCCCACACACCTCTTCCAATATCTGCCCCCGACTCCTTCTCCGTGCTTTAAGCCAGTCATTCATCTCCATCATCAGCCCTTCATATTCACCAACAATGCCTCTGGTCTCGCCCATTTTCAAATTCATAACTGCTGGAGTTCATCTTATAAATAACTGCTTTCCGCCTCTGGTGAGGGTTGATCTGATGTTGGCCCCATTTCATCTGAGATTGAGTGACATGGGATAGTCTTCGGTGACATATGAGCAATCCTCCAATCGGGAGCATGAGTAGGAGAACCAAGCGCCATGATCCAGCAACTTCACCAGAGATCTCCACAAATCGAGGTGATATATTCCCTCCTTCCATTCCTTAAGTAATTTAGGTCTCGTAGTTTTGATTCTGTGTTCATTTTTCTCTTGATTTCCATTAAATAGCTCATATTAGGTATTCATCTTCAACCTCCGATCATAGTCTACCAATTCCGACCAAGCCAACACATTCTCACCACTTTTATCCATCCCGTCCACCATTTGCCCACCTTCAGAATCTCCCAGGTTTGAAGCCTGGTCTCCTCTTTGACCATCTTTGCTGGAGACCCCCATCCATCCACCATCTTCTATGTTTTTGACCTAATCATTTCGCTAGAGATTCCTCCAAGCATGATCTTCGATTTGCAGGGGTAAAGAACGGAGTAGCAACGCTGGAGCGAGATCTGGGACTTCACATGCTGCTGAACATAAATCAACCCCCAGATTCACCCTTGAAGATCTTCGAGTTCTATTATTCTCGCCGATTGATAGATAAGGAGTTCAGGAAGCCATTCAACCATTTAACAACTGATTCAAGCGGAGGACGATCAGGATTTGCTTGATCAAAGTTTGTCAGACACCTCTTGCTTCCAAGTTCCTCCAGGGCTTCACGACACTACATGATCAAGAACATAAGCCCCATATCTGATCTCGCCCGTCGATTTTGCCCCAAAGTTGAGACGTGGATTGACGTCCCCGGGTTGAATCTCATCCCTCCACGCTATCTTCATATCTGACCGTTGGATCAAATCTGTAGAGCATCAAATCCGTCCCTCGTGCCATGTCAATGTAGGGTATATTTGCAGCCAACCCCCAATCTTTATTTTATTTTCAAATAAGTCCCCATCGGACACATTTCTGTTTTTAATAATCTGAACATTTGCATTGCTACCTTTCATATATAGTTTAATTTCATTTAAGTCCTGTTTGAACTACAACGTGTGTTTGGCACGTGAGTTGTATGAAAATTGCAATAAAAGTATTTTATTTTTGTGTTATTGTTTGGCCCTAGAATTAAGATAATTACATATAGGTCTAATCCAACGCGCATCACGTGCCTACGCAAGCGACACTTTGGACATATTGCAAGATCCACCTTGCATTTTTCATATGTGTTATTATTTAGTCTACAGACTTTAAATAATTGCATTTAGGTCCCTACGAGTTTGCATTTGTTTTGAGTATTAAAAATTGAATAAAAAATATCAAAACCTCATAAAAATTCTACAAAAATTCATCTAGCTTCCTGTTAAATCCATTTTGCATCCATAAATTGCATTTTGCATTTTCATTATTGTTATTATTTTTAAAAATTCAAAAACAATCAAAAAATTCCCTATTTGTATTTTCAAATCGATAAAAATATAAAAAATTGCATGAAAAATTCTAAAAAATCCTTGTTTGTTTCTTTTGATTTATTTTAATTTCTACATAATTTTAGCATTTTCATTCCTCATAAAAGCCATAAAAATCATAAACTCTCAAAAGAATAAAAAATCACAAAACTCATTTAAAAATAAAAAATAAATTTATAAAATAGCTTTATGGAAAACATATAAAATTCCCTTAGATTTGATATATTTTCCATACATTTTTAGCCCTATTTAATATTTTTAAAATTAAAAAACAATCAATTTGTTTTCTATTTATTTTATTTTCTATTTTTGATTTATATAAAGGCTATAAAAAGTTCGGAGAAAATCTAGAAAAATTACAAAAACATTGAAAAAGTATCAAAAATTCAAAAATAATTTTAGTTTATTTTTTTGCTATTTTTGTATATTGGAAAATACAAAAACATTAGTTTAGTGTGTGTTTTAATTTTTTAAATATTCATTATTTTTAAAAATAAAAAAACTTTTGCAAAATTAAAAATAAAAAATATTAAAATAAGAAAACCAAATAAAGAAATATAAAATTCAAATTCCATATAATATACAAAATTCAAAAACCAAGCATAGTGTGCATAGAATTCCCTGATTCTTTTCATTGATTTTTCATTACATAGATTAACCCTCGCGATTTTTGTAGCCTCCTTGAGTTCGATGCTATTAGCTATACAGGTACATTAAATAACAACATATCTCTAGCTACAATTCCTTTATTTATTTTGGCTTATGATTGAATAAAATTTGTGTTGAGGGATTTTTAGGGTTGCAACAACACTGCACATATTTCTTAATAATTAAAACCTTGATTTTCTCTATTCAACAAATAGCGCCGTTGCTGGAGAGGCACGACGAGGGTAGTTAGGTTTTTCTTTTGACCTACTATTCTTGGTTGTTTATACTCATTTTTCTTTCTTTTATTTTTGTCTATATTTTCTTACATTCATTTCATTGTTCATACTCACTGTATTTATTTCCATTTAGTTTTTACTCATATTTTCAAAACTGTGTTTCTTACATTATCTTGTGTTTCTTCTTTCTTGAGAAGGAGCGACAAGCGAGGATGGCATTCTTAGGAGCACCGGTGCACCCAAGCAAAGTGGAGGCATCTTGATTCTTCACCGAGCTTAAGGAGAGCGTAGGAGGAGGATAAGAAGATTTGGAGGAGACTAATCATTTGCAGCATTTTGCATAGACAATTGTTTTTTTATTTTAGAATTTTATACCTTCAAAATTCTTGTAAAAGGACACTATATACCTTGTGTGTGCGGGGTCTGCTTCACCAAGTACCGGTGCACTTGGGGGACCTCATTGGTTTTATTTTCATCATTTTATTTTTCTTTGTTTTCATACAGTTTTACGTGCTTGAGACCTTATTAATAGATTTTATTAACTTGCTTGAGCCAGGTATCGACTAAGTCCAAAGCCCTAAACAAGAATTTCTATACCTATAGAGTAGAGCGTAAGTTGGACTTAGTAAAATTAATTGGTTCTTTCCTGCTAATAGATGTTATTGCTAGGACGGTTCTCTTACATCATATACGTTAGTTTATTTTCTAGATTTAAATTCTACGCGGATCACCCTGCTTGTAGAGTGCCGACGACAAGATACACATCTCTTATCTCTTGCATGAATAATTGAATTTCATCGTGCATTGCCTTTTCCGACTTCCTTCCTTGTTTTCATTCATATAATCTAAAAGGAAATAGGAAATTCGATAGTCGATATTATTGAAATAAATTCAAAAAAAGTGATAACTTTATAAAACTGGGACTGCTAAAGAAAACTCGACCCTAAAACTAAACATAAGGACAATCATTATTATTTTGGGGAGAGTAATCCCCTCATTATTTGAATTTACTTGCAGAGTGAGTGAGAGACACACACTAGGATAGAGCCAAGCTCTGGATTTTCATTCAAACTACTAATTTTATAAAAAACGACTGGCTACTTGTCAGTGAGGGAACATGGATAGCCGTTTTATGGTCCGTACTTCCCTTAGTAGAGTGTGGGGTTTAAAGAACACTGTGTAAGGCACCGTCCTTAAGTAACACAGGTAGCCATTTTACGGTCTGACTTACACCCATACTTGCTAAAAGTGGATGCAACTAACCATAATAATTCGGGCTAATCTTTAGGAAAATATTTGCACCTAAGATCTCGCTAACTCTTGTATAAGATTGAACTTATCAAAAATTAAAACTGAAAAGATAAAAGATTGAACTCTTACGATCTCCACTTGCGTTCCATTGGTGAATTGGGGATTTATATTGTGTTTGATTGCAAGTGCTAGAGATCCTTTCGCGCCCTTCGCGCATTTTTTCTGATTCTCTTCTTTTTTGACCTTCGTGTTCTCACATCTCGCCTCTTCATATTGATAATGTTGGATTGGAGCATTTATCATTCGGACTTTGTAAACTCATTTCACACTCCAAACTGGCTGTCTTCTACTCGGGAAGACACACTTCCCGAGCATTCCTCTTTCTCCACTTCACCCTCCACATCATCGATCAATCCATTGTTCAAGATTGACTATAATATTGAACTATCATTTGGGACTCCATCATTATTGAAGACTAATCCAGTGCAGTTTACACTTGCAGAGACAGAGACAATGCACTTGATGCCACTTAAGGGCAAGGTTTTCATTGCTGAACAGATCGAGATCAACAATACCATGTTAGCCTCCATTCAAGCCATTCAAGATCAATTAACAAAACAGACGGACTTTCAAGCTGGACTGAGAGATGATTCTCGAGCTGAGGCAAGATAGGAGAGAGGAGGATAGAAACTATGGAGGAGGTGGGAATGGGGGAGATGAGTCTGTAGAGCTAGTGGCTAGGCTCTCACTTAGAGAATCCTATAATCCAGGAGCATGACAGACAAATACATGGATTCAAATTCCTGTGATTCATGGGCATTTCAAGCTTAAGCCCACTATCTTACCTTTACTCCCCATATTCCATGGAAATATTAATGAAGAACCTTATGTATACCTCCAAGAATTTGATCGCATAGGCATCACGATCCATTTCCCTAACATCCCGTTAGAGGTAGTGAAGATGATGACATTTCCTTTCGTATTGATGGACAAGGCCCTATATTGGCTCAATCATTTAGGAAAAGTTATCACAACATGGGAAGAGTTGAGGTCTACTTTTCTAAGAAAATACTACCCATTTGGACGCCTCAACCAAATGTGATCACTAATTGATAACTTCTCCCAAATGTCCCATGAGCCTATTCAAGAGGCGTGGGAAAAATTCAAAGATTTAACGGAGAAGTGACCCCATCACGATATTCCAAAGATAAGACATGCAAAATTTCTTTGGGGGCTTAAGTCACGAGAACCAGAGGCTGGTAGATGCCGCTTGTGGGGGGAGTCATTTAAACAAGGACGATATCAAATTTTTGACGGGATGGCAGAGAGCTCTGTAGCTCATTCTTCTTCACGTGCTTTTTAGAAGCATCGTGTACCTTATCCTACAGCACCCCACAAGGTTGTCAACATGAAGACATCACATGAAGTGGATAGGGTGGACTTTCTGAGCTGACCATTATAGACAATCACCTATGCAAAGTGAACATAATTGAAAAATGGTCCAAGGAGTTAAAGAAGCTCTATGTGATCGAACAGAGGACAAAGAACCTGGATAAGCTGGATGAGATAACGAAGCATCTGGAGCTTATTTTGAGTATAATCAACACATGCCAGAGTGCGAGTCCAGCAACCAATACTTCTGCTCAGGAGCAAACTTCTTCCACATCCTCCTAGTAGAGTACCGGAGGACCGTCCATAGTTCTGCATGTTTACTATGTGTTGACCCTTGACCATGTCCAGCATCAGTCTCACTAGATAGTACAATACCGGCAGTAGGTTCCATACATTCTTGAGAAGCAGTCTCCACCACCGTTGATTCAGGAGGCGACCGGTATATGGTTTGATCGAGAGCGCAACCAACCCTATCCATTAGGGCAAGGCTAGTTGGGTTCCTAGTACGGTCAGAGACTCGCCCACCAGTTTCAGGGAGGCAGATAGCAACAGTACCATCACTAGCAGTTCCAGCCTCACTTTCAGTCATTCCACCTCACTTCCAGAACTAGAGGCATGATCAGCAGTAGATGCAGTCTGCAGACACTTACCAGCCTTACCACCAGCAACAGTCTGCATCATACGGACAATATTCACATCCTCATCCTCCTCCTCATGACCAGCCATATGGATACCAACAACCTCCTCACTATCAGTCTCAACGACAACCTATCATTGAGCACCCCGAGGCACCTTCAGTGAATCCTTCACTCAATAAATTAGCACTGTTGATGAAGAACATGAATGATCATACTCAAAGTCTTGACGACCTGACCACCACAAAGACACTAATCCCATCACATGTCGAGGCCAATCCCAACAACTTTAGATGGAAGGAGCAGGTATCCCATGATCCATCCACTCCCAAGAAAAGTATGGCCCTTGATTTTACAAGTTTATTTGACGCCAATCATCTTAGGAGCAATAGGAGATTGCAGCCGCCTTCATAGCCGTTGGGATTGGGAGATCGAGACACTGAGAGAGCATCACCTTCCACATAATCTTCTTCACAAGTAGTATATAGATCTAGTGTAGCAGCACCCGAGCATGGAGTTCCACCATCTTCTTTATCACCACCACCACCATCACCTTCTACAGTCAGATGCAGTTCACCATTTGAAAAGAGGGAACCCACACCTGTCGTGGAATCTCCTTCTACACTAACAGCGGCAACTCATCCTATTTATGATTTTGTTTCTTCTACCCCTATTTTGGATAACACTTTACAGATTGATTCTGGTTGTCCAAATGTACGTGAGGATCCTATTTTGAATAATTGAAATGAGCATTTAAATGTTTCTTTTGATTCTGTGCCATTTCCTTCTACATTGAAGAAAACCAAAAATACAAAAACTAAAAACAACCCTATCAAATCTTGGAGTGGTAGAGATCCTACAGAACATCTTTTCAGAGATACCACTCCTTAAGGCCATGGAGTACATGCATGCTGTGAAAAAGTGAATGAAAGAAGAATTTACTCAAAAGCATTAAAGAAAGCAGAACAAACGAAAGAAAATAGAGAAATATATATTAACCTTGGCTACAATTCATGCCATCAACAACCTCCCAACAAAAAAGAAAGATAAGGGAGCATCTCACATCTGTTTCCACACATTTGATCAAGAGTTTGATCACACTCTTCTCGATAGCAGTTCCTCCATCAATCTCATGACATCCTCTCTACTCACTGAGTTTGAGTTATGACCTCTTAGATCAACTAGGATGATCCTTCAGTTTGCTGATAGATCGATCTATTGGACATGCGAGCCCACAGTGATCCATTATGCAATAAATGTTATTGCGAATATCATTCCCTGATCTGAAATAAAGAATACATAATTTGCATAATAGGTCCCTTAGTACAATTAGGGTTATGTACCATGGCCATCTTAATGATCATACAGCTGTTGATTCAATTATTGAATCATAGAGGCTGGTGCTTGGATGAATATCTGATGAGTTAGATTGAGGACTCATAAAGCACCGTCAAATGATTATTAAGAGATGATCTCCAGCCTGAGTAGGAGATGACAATCCTTTTTCACATAGGCTGATATCTGACCGACCTCTTGATGCAGGTCCTCTGCATAGGAATAGAGATTCAGAGGTGTTAGATTAGTTAGGTAAAAGAGTTGACTTAACGAGATCGAGATAACCAAAGTCCTATGTCGTATGCTATCACAATATAGGCAAGCATCCTCTGACCAAATACAGATGTGTTACTATATGTCTGAGTATGAACATTTGGCAGACCAATAGGTTGATGACTTAATCAAGGTCTATACATCGGTGTGCTAGTGTGCATACAAGGGCATATGAGTAATACGATCTATCAAAGGGATCATACAGGTTCGGTTACTGAACCGGAAGACATGTGCTCACTCATGAGATATTGCGAAGAATCAAATTCCGTGCATGGTCGTCTCGCTTTGGAAGCTTGACTGAATTTGTAGGTTTGATATATACTTTTGGAAAGTATATGATCAACACCTGGGTATGATATATGCTTTTGGAAAGTATATGATCGATACAAACTCCCAATAGTCAAATGAGAAAGTTAACGATGAAACTCTGAAGTAGACAGTAAAAACTTGATCTTATACTTCAGGTTTATTCTGAGTCTTCCAGTATGCTTGATGTACAGGCATTGGGAATACCTGAGGGTGATGTGATCATAAACGATTGTATAATCATGACACTTCCATTCATAGGGAGTGATGAAACGGGTCTAGATTTTAGTGACCCCTCTTAGTAGAGAAGTAATCTGATATTAGTCCAAATGTTGGACATTTATTTGAACGTGATTCAGATGCAATGAGAAGATTAGATTTGCGGTCTTGATTCAATAAAGCTTCTATGGGAGGCCCGGGATCTGGATTTGAGATATGATCTCAATATCCAAGTCACTATAAGTGGAAAAATACAATCGCCCTATCCTTATCTCCAAGTATCCGTGGAGAAAGCGCATTATCCCTGAAAGAGTTCAGGATAATTACATTATTGATATATGTATCCGAGCATTGAGAAAATGGATAATTAAATGTGATTTAATTACCATGAATAATATTAATTTGATTCATATTATAAAGATAGTTATCTTAGATAACTAAATGTGATTTGATTATCAAAGATGTGAATAATGTGAACGTGATTCATATTATTTGGGTACATGAGAATAGAGATCCAAGATGATTAACTGTGATTTATTTATCATGGATATGAATAATGTGGATAGCACTATCCATATTAATCATATATATTATAAATGTGATTTATAATATATAAGAGAGAGCAATTTGTAATTTACATTTGTTAATGAAATGCTAATGTGAATTGGATTCACATTGGACAATTAATTGAAAATGTAATTCACATTTTATTTTGGGTTGTGAATGTAATTCACAATTTTCCAATGGTAAGAATGCAATATTCACAAAATTATTATGAATTCTTTTTGTTGAATAATTTACAACAAGTGTTGTTTAAATCTTCGAGATTTCCATGGAATAATGTAATCTCATGAGATATCATGAGATTACATGAGATTGCCACCAAATCCCATATTATGGAAGGAGGCAATCTTCATTCTATAATCTCCATGATTGATTTAATTTGGAATCATATTGATTTATCAATATACATTTAATCCAAATTCAATTAATTGTTGTTGGTTTTTAACAACATAAATCTTAGCCATTAAAAGAAACACAAATCAATGTGAGCCATTGGATTTATGTTACCCATGGATTGAGATCCATGGATCCTAAAATATTATAAATAGAAGGGCACCCCTTACTCTTCAAATGCTAATGATAAATACAAGTCTCTCTCTCTCTCTCTCTATCTCTCTCTTTTCTCTCTACATGCCCTCTCTTCTTCTCTCATGTGGCTGTCCACCATGGATGCCCTAGAGAGATTCTTCATCGCCGTTGTGCTGTCGTTATGTTGCCCGATCGTTTGCTCGTGTATCTCCATCTCCTTCAGTGTGCCTCGCTCGTGAAGAAGACGTCGAATCTCACGTGTCGAGATCAGGAGATCCACCGCTTGGATCATCAACATGGATTGCGAGAAGCACGTGTTTCATCAACACGCTCGCAAGCGTCTCCTCCGACGGATCGGACTTGAGAACAGTGGTCTCTTCATTTAGAGACTCGATCGAAACCATGCTTCAAGAGGTAATCCGACTACTTGTTTGTGTTTTAGACGAAATGATTTGAGAAGTGTTCTTGGATCATGTGGTTTCATCGCATGAAAAATTTTAATTTCCGCTGCCTAAAGCAAATAGTGCGACTAGTCGCTCCCGATCGCATACGATGCGATCCTCACACTTCCGTGACGTGCTTAAGGATATCCCCATATCCTTCAAGTGGTATCAGATCCAGGTTGAAGGTTTCGGATACGATCCATAAACCTAAGCCAACTTGGGTTCGTTAGGGTTGCGAAAGTTTTTATCGCATTTCATTCTATCATCTCTGTTTAGTGTATTTTTCGGCGCTGTTTAAAATATTTAAATAAAAAAATAACACTCGTATTATGTTCCCCATTAAATAAGGAAACTGTAGGATCTGAGTTTGCATGATTTCAAATCCGTTTGCTCAAGTTATGATCAAATTAGTGAACATGTATCCACTCTTTCGGGGACTGCGAATCATGACGTAATTAAGGAGTTAACTACTGATTTGAAATGCCTTGAAATGCGTGCAAATCACTTAGGTTCTATTTTAAATCAAATTATCAAACTTTAGAAACTTACTTTGCTTAATTTGGATTTAAATTGATTGAGATATGCTAATTTTAGTAAGTGACGGTCACTGCTAGAAATTACATTCCTAATCAAGAACCTTGTGATTGTCATTTAATCAATTAGTGAAATTAAATTGTTTAATTTCCTGAATAATTATGGATAAATATTTGTGAAATATTTGATGATAATTATTTCCTTAAATGACATTGCCTTAACCAATAATTGATTAGATATGATCTAGATCACAATTGGTTACACAATCGACTTTCCAACAAACATGTTGCTTGAATAGGATTTGGGTTTTGTTTAGAAAATCTCATTATAATGTTAATTAAAATTGTTTTGATTATTATTATATATGGTATAACTTCGGTTGAAAGACCGATTATAATCTCAAGTACACAATGATCAATTGGGCATTATCTTTTCCCGAGGTGGATATGGTGTCTAGTCGGGGAGCGTTGGGGTAGCAGGTTGCACCGTGTGCGGTCTGTTCCACTCCCACCGGTACTGACCTGACAACGGGTAAGGACTTGATAATGCAGGAGAGGTCACGGTTTATTTTTCTAATTATTAAAATTTAGAATAATACGTATTTGAGATAATACCATAATTCAAGTAACAATAAATATTAAAATAATTCAGAATAATACGTATTTGGATCATTAATTTAATATGATTAGATTAATTAGAATCTAATTAAAATTAAAACACTCTATTATGAATAGAGATGTTATTTCCCTTGGAAGAATTAATCACAATGAATATGATTCATGATGATTAATTAGAATTTGAATATGATATAGAGGATCACATAAGTGACATCCATGGTCTCCCGTCAAGGCAGAGGGTTCCGTCGCCAGGGATTGTATGTAGGAGACGCCTGTCCGAAGTGACAGCTCCTATATGCAAGCGCATCTGGATCGGGCTCTTTACTTCTCGAAAGAGTAATGACGTATGCGTAGTGACCCCAATATCAGGTCCTCATATTATTGGGGCGATATTGGATTGCGCATAGCGAGTTGTATTCCTGTTGATGGTTGGTTCAATTAATGATAGGTCAACATCACCTTAGGGGTGGGCCTGGGTGTTAAAGACCGAATTGGGATATGCAAGTTGGACTTGCAAGGCGGAATATGTTCCGGCTTCTTTTTATCCGAGTTACAGGTTCTCATATTATTGGGATGTGACAAAGATAAGGAAGGCGGTCCCAGATCTTGCTTGAGATATATTGGTAAGCATATCTCTTACACTAAAAATGATTAAGGGAATGAACTTTCAATGTTGACAAGGCGGGACAACTTTGATATAAAAATTCTTAAATCAAAGTAAAATGTGTATATATATTTATACATATTTATGAAAATTTCTTATTTCAGATAATCATTCATTAAACCCACTGAATAATATACTCAATAATAACCAGTAAAATATCATGGATTGGATCCATGAATGGGATATTGTACTTTCCTCACAATAATGAGGAATGACAATTATAATAGACAATAGAACTTCAACCCTAGGGTTTGTATGTCTCTATAGTCCTGATCTCTCATCGAATGTACTTTGGAAGTGACATGTCGATGATGATTGTAATTGTCAAATAATCCTTATACAATTCTAAGAAAGTGTTCTGGCATACATATGTGCTCTCGATATTTAATCATGAATGACATTGTTCTCTGCATCATGCAGAATTGTGGCTCTATAAGAGATGATGTATTCAAATTGTTTGAGTACCTACCTGAACCAATGTTTTAAGAGTTTAGATGGATGTAGATATGATGAGTGTCATCTTTCTACTATCTATACTCTAGTCATTCATGAAGCTTCAGAGTATTCATATTGTATGAATTGAATGAAGCATGTACAAATATTGAAATGCTTTTATATTGAAATCTTTTGAATTTAACATAAGACATTCTCTGTCTTGAACAATGGTTGTTTATAGATGAAGAGAGCGTAGTGGAAGCATGGGTTGGACCCAACTAAAAAGGAAAGCCAAAGAGTTGACTGTACTTCTGTGACTTCCATGTGACATCCAAAGAGTTGGATGAATGCCAACACTGCAATAAGTTGATGTGTTGATAGTATGACTATCAAATCTATCTAGAATCCTTAGAGAAGGAATCAGATAGCACATCAGAATAATCTACATATAATCATTGAAATTGACTTACTTATTTGATAAGATAAAGTCTAATAACTGTATCTCAATCTTCTAATGACACATGCAATTGGTTTCATACGTATTAGAATTTTAGAAATTTGATCTTAAGGTTTAATGGTCATCCATGTTGGAATTGATGCAATTGCTGCAACAATTTCCACCGGATCAATAGACTTCATATTTTCAGTGGGAGCCCTTAGTCTTAGAGAATGTCTCTGTGACCTGGATATTAGAATACACTCATAGTTTATTTTTAAATGTTGGAAATAAACATGAATTCTGGAATAAACCTATCATCAAGAGTTATGATGTATATATTTCAGATAGTAATCTACATCTAGTGGACTCCACTAAATTAGAAAATTAATGAATTGTTCATTAAGATTTCTAATACTTAAAAATTAAACCTTTAAAGATCAATAGGAGGATGAAGATCATTTGACAATGATCTGACAACATGTTTTGGACATATGTCTGTTGATGATATCAATAGACAAGTAAGAGAAGAAACTTTAGAATGTCTAAAATTTCAAAACTTGCATACTTATGAATATTGTATTCAAAGTAAAATGTCCAATACACCCTTTTTTGGGAAAGATGTAAGATGTCAAGTTATTCAAGATCTCATACATATTGATGTATGTGAATCATCTATATCATAGTAAACATTATGGATATGTGATATCTATTGATGATTATGTATGATATGAGATTTCTTCTCTTCACCAAAGAAACCTTTGAAATGTTCAAAGATTTCACAATTATGGTTTAGAACCGAAGTTGTAAGGAAGATGAAATGAATTTGATCTAACCCATGTAGCTTGTACCTATTAGATGAATTCGAGGAATACCTTATGGAGATGGGAATATCATTCCTATCTCAATCCTCCTAATGCACCTTAACTCAATAAAGTTGTAGGGAGATACAATTGGATCATATGTGACATGATTTTATCAATGATGAATTTTAGCAAAATTACCTCTTAGTTTCCAGGTATATATGTAGTAGAGACTACAATATATATCCTTAATATGGTTCCATGTATGTAATCTAGCACTAGAGAGTGTTACTTCATTAAGAAAATAGAGGATGGTATGGATACCTACTTTATGACCTTGAGATTCTTAAAAGATCTCATCTATGAGAATGCGATTCTTAGAGGATGATTCTCTTAAGAATCAAGATGAAAATGATGTAAAGGAACTCATTTAATCTTGAAAAGATAATGAGGCTCCTAAAATTAGAAACTAAAAGGACAATTAAAGATGAAACACTAATACCTCTTCAAATAAGTTTCAAAATGAATTCCATGTGTCAGTTGAATCTGACAATGATCTGACTTCATGTGATGAAGCTTCTGAATATCATAGCATGAAAGGATGGATGCTAGCATAAAGTCTAAAATAGAGTTCATATACAAATGTTGTATATGGATCCTCGAGGATCCACCTATATGGGTAAGACCCATTAAGGTGTAAATAGATCTTCATTAGAAAGAGGGAACCTGATGAGAAGGTAGAGACCTTCAAAGCACGGTTTGTAGACATGAGCTACACATCGAAGAGAAGACATCGCTTGCGATGAGACTTTCTCTTCAGTAATCATGCTTGAACCCATCAGGATATTGCTAACCATAGCTACACAACTTGACTTTGACATCTTCAAGATGGAAGTCAATATTGCAATTCTCCATGAATACCTCTCTGAGGATATTCACATGAATTAGCCCCAGGGATTCATGGTTGAGGAAAGCAAGGTGTACAAGGTAAGGAACTCCATCTTTGGACTCAAATAAGCTTCTTGTATTTGGAAAATAAGATTTGATGAAATTATAAATGTTATGATTTCAGATAGAATCTTGATAAACCATGTGAAGCTTAGTGGGAGTGCCATTGTGTTCATCGTGCTTTATGTAGATAATATCCTAATCATTTGTAACGATATAAGGATGATAATAATAAGTGTTTTATAGACTGGTTGTTCCATACCTTGAGATAAGATCTCAACAATACCTCTTAGTTCATAGTTCTGAAGTTGTTCAGAAGCAAGGAGAAGAGGGTATTGGGACTATCACATTAGTGGTACACCTTGGATATATTCCATTTTCTGGAAAATTCCAAGAAAGGATTCTTTCCCTCATAATAGGATACTAACCTATCTAAAGGGATAGCGCCTCAAATAGTTGAGGATGTGAATACTAAAACTGATTGCCCTTGTGCATCAGTTCCGAGAAGCCAGGTATATGCTAGATGTGTACAAAGGCCGTATGTCTACCATGCAGTGGGAGTAGTAAACTGTTACTAATCCTACTATGGTGAACAAACACTTGATTGCAGTAATAACAATATCTTCATAGAGGGCAAAATTTTTGAGATAGTGATCTCAAAGTCTTATCTTTAAGAAATTAAGACTTGATAGATAGTGATCAAAAAGGTCTTAACTGTGGATATCTTAGGAGATAGAGATCTCCAGGATTAAGGGTGTTCTGATAAGGATGATAGAAATTAAATACTGGTTAAATGATTATTGAGTTGTAGTGTCAATGACACTATAACTAATAATGTTGAGTATTGGTTGCATAAGATGCAATTTTCGCATTGAATGCGAGAACTGTTACTCGGAGATATGCAAGTGCCGTAAAAGGACTTGGCGTAGTCTCTCAGGAACAGAGTGACTGATCAACTTACCTAGGTATTTTTCCAAATAGCTTACGATTGTCACATGAGTGCGGGTTTAAATTATTAGCCCATTAAAGGCTCTTTGGGCTAGTGGGAGATTGTTGGACATGCGAGCCCACGACGGGCCATTATGCAATAAATGTTATTGCGAATATCATTCCCTGATCTAAAATGAAGAATACATAAGTTGCTAGGTCCCTTAGTACAATTAGGGTTATGTACCATGGCCATCTTAATGATCATACAGCTGTTGATTCAATTATTGAATCATAGAGACTGGTGCTTGGATGAATATCTAATGAGTTAGATTGAGGACTCATCAAGCACCGTCAAATGATTATTAAGAGATGATCTCTAGCCTGAGTAGGAGATGCCAATCCTTTCTCACATAGGCTGATATCTGACCGACCTCGTGATGTAGGTACTCTGCATAGGAATAGAGATTCAGAGGTATTAGATTAGTTAGGTCAAAGAGTTGACTTAACGAGATCGAGATAACCAAAGTCCTATGTCGTATGCTGTCACGATATAGGTAAGCATCCTCTGATCAGAGACGGATATGTTATTTTATGTTGAGTATGTACATTTGGTAGACCGATAGGTTGGTGACCTAATCAAGGTCTATACATCGGCGCACTGGTATGCATACAAGGGCATATGAGTAATACGATCTCTCAAAGGGATCATACATGTTCAGTTATTGAACCGAAAGACATGATCTCACTCATGAGATATTGGGAAGAATCAAATTCCGTGCACGGTCGTCTCTCTTTGGAAGCTTGACTGAATTTGTAGGTTTGATATATACTTTTGGAAATTATATGATCAACACCTGGGTTTGATATATGCTTTTGGAAAGTATATGATCGATACCAACTCCCAATAGTCAAATGAGAAACTTAATGATGAAACTCTGAAGTAGACAATGAAAAATTGATCTTATACTTCAGGTTTATTCTGAGTCTTCCAATATACAGGATGTACAGGTATTGGGAATACCTAAGGGTGATGTGATCATAAATGGTTGTATAACCATGACTCTTCCATTCCTAAGGAGTGATGAAACGGGTCTGGATTTTAGCGACTCCTCTCAGTAGAGAAGTAATCTGATCTTAGTCCAAATGTTGGACATTGATGTGAATGTGATTCAGATGCAATGAGAAGATTAGATTTGCGGTATTGATTTAATTAAGCATCTATGAGAGGACCAAGATATGTATTTGAGATATGATCTCAATATCCAAGTCACTATACGCGGAACAATACAATCACCCTGTCCTTATCTCCAAGTATCGGAGGAGAAAGCGCATTATCCTTGAAAGAGTTCAGGATAATTTCATTGCTGATATATGTATCCGAGCATTGAGAAAATGGATAACTAAATGTGATTGAATTAACATGAATAATATGAATTTGATTCATATTATAAATAGAGTTATCTAAGATAATTAAATGTGATTTGATTATCAAAGATGTGAATAATGCGAATGTGATTCATATTATTTGGGCACATGAGAATAGAGATCCAAGATGATTAACTGTGATTTATTTATCATGGATATGAATAATGTGGATAGAACTATCGTAATATATACGAGAGAGCAATTTGTAATTTTATATTTGTTAATTAAATGTTAATGTGAATTGGATTCACATTGGACAATTAATTGAAAATATAATTCACATTTTATTTTAGGTTGTGAATGTAATTCACAATTTTCCAATCGTAAGATTGCAATATTCATAAAATAATTATGAATTACTTTTGTTGTATAATTTACAACAAGTGTTGTTGTAAATCTTGGAGATTTCCATGGAATAATGTAATCTTATGAGATATCATGAGATTACATGAGATTGCCACCAAATCCCATATTATGAAAGGAGGCAATCTTCATTCCATAATCTCCATGATTGATTGATTTAATTTGGGATTAGATCATATTGATTTATCAATATACATTTAATCCAAATTAAATTAATTGTTGTTGGTTTTTACCAACACAAATCTTAGCCATAAAGGAAACACAAATCAATGTGAGCCATTGGATTTGTGTTACCCATGGATTGAGATCCACGGATCCCAAAATATTATAAATAGAAGGGCACCCCTTGCTCTTCAAATGCTAATGAGAAACACAAGGCTCTCTCTCTCTCTCTCTACACGCCCTCTCTCCTTCTCTCATGTGGCCGTCCACCATAGATGCCCTAGAGAGATTCTCCATCGTCGTAGCGTCGACGACATGCTGCCCGATCATTTGCTCGTGGATCTCCGTCTCCTACGATATGCCTCGCTCGTGAAGAAGACGTCGGATCTCGTGTGTCGAGATCAGGAGATCCACCGCTTGTATCATCAACATGGATTGAGAGAAGCATGTGTTTCATCAACACGCTCGCAAGCGTCTCCTCCGTCGGATCGGACTTGAGACAGGAGGTCTCTTCGTTTAGAGACTCGATCGCAACCACACTTCAAGAGGTAATCCGATTACTTGTTTGTGGTTTAGACAAAATGATTCGAGAAGTGTTCTTGGATCATGTGATTTCGTCGCATGAAAAATTTTAATTTCCGCTGCCTAGAGCAACTAGTGCGACTAGTCGCTCCCGATCGCATATGACGCGATCCTCACGCTTCTGTGATGCGCTTAAGGATCTCCCCATATCCTTCACGGTTAACATGCCGAGGGGGATTTTAGAGGATCTAATAGTGATGTCGCAGGGAATGAGATTCTCTGTTGATTTTGTTGTCATGGATATGGACACACCTGCACCGTTACTCCATACCACGATCATACTAGGTTGACCGTTCCTCCGAACAGTCGAAGCGGTAGTTGATTACTGCATTAGAGATTCATCTTTCACTCTCATAGTGACAAGATGAAAATTGAGACGATCCTCAATCTTAGGCCATCACCGCCAACACTAGCAGCAGATGAGAGACTAACAATTACAACAGATCCTGAGGACTGTGATTTTCTTGCTGAGTTTTGAGAGAGATCTTTTTACTAATTTCATGGACACCAAAATGTTCCTTTCCCAGAAGGACCTTCTGGAAAGCACAATCGACATTAATTCCGTTGTTGATCCTATTAAGTTATTTGTCGATGTACCATTTGAGCTGATTTTTTAGGATCACACTAAGATTTTGGAGGTACATTCTGATATTCCTTTGACACATCATTCTGCGATTACTGATGAGATACCTCCTACTGAGATTTCTGAGATTGTTGTTGAGGATTCTGAACAACTTGATGAACCACCCCTTTCTAAGAAGAGATCATTTGTTGCAGATCTTTCTGAGATTTTACTTGTTGAGCCGATAGTAGCAATGGTGGACAGTTCATAGAGTACATATGATATATCTTCTACCAACGCGGTTACAGAGGTTGTCACAGAGCCGATTCATACCCCACCTGAGCTCAAGGTTTTACCATCAACGTTGAAGTATGCCTTCCTTGCTGGTCCTCCTAAATATTTTTGGTCATCCTCAGCTCTCAGTTGACCGAAGAACAAGAATCTCGCATGGTAGAGGCTCTTGAGAGAAACAACAAAGCTATTGGATGGAAAATTTGAGATCTCCGTGGGATTAGTCCAGCTTTGTGCTCGCATCGTATCTACTTAGAGGATGACTGTAAACCCTCCCGTGAGTGTCAACGCTGTCTCAATCTGAATCTAAGGGAGGTTGTCATGAAAGAGACCAGGAAATAGTGTGATGCTGGCTTTATTTATCTCATTTTGGATTCCAAATGGGTCAGTCCTTTACATGTGGTCCCAAAGAAATCTGGGATTGCTATCATGCAGAATGATCGTGGTGAGGAGATTCCGACCCATGTACCTACTTCATGGCGTGTTTGTGTAGCTTACCGGTGCCTGAATTCAGCTACCAAGAAGGATCACTTTCTACTGCCCTTTATTGATTAGATTATTAAGAAGATGTTAGGGAAAGAGTTCTTTTGATTCTTGGATGGGTACTCGAGTATAACCCGGTTGCTATCACTCCTGAGGATCAGAAGAAAACTACTTTTACTTGTCCGTTTGGCACCTACTCCTTTAGACGGATGCCCTTTGGATTGGGTAACGCCCCCGCTACATTTTAAAGGTGTATGTTGGTCATTTTTGCCGACATGGTGGGTAGTTTTCTAGAGGTCTTCATGGATGATTTCTCGGTCTACATGGATAGTTTTGACACATATCTTTGTCATTTAGACTGAGTCCTTCAACATTGCTGTGAGGTAAACCTAATGCTCTTGTGGGAGAAGTGTCACTTTATGGAGACCAATGGGATTGTGTTGGGCCACGTCATCTCCAAATATGGTATGCAATCTAACCTGACTATGATCGATGTAATATCCAAGTTAGAGCCACTGCAGAATTTGAAGCAATTGAGGTCATTTATGGGACATGTTGAATTTTATAGGCGATTCATTAAGGACTACAACAAGATCTTCAAACCTTTGACCTAATTTCTGTGCAAGGAAAGTGAGTTTGTTATTGATGAGAAAGTCCTCTTCGCATTCAATCAGATGAAAAAAATGGTTACTAGTGCTCCTATCCTACAACCATGTGATTGGTCTCTTCCCATTGAGATCATGATAGACACATCAGATTTTGCAGTTGGAGCCGTTTTAGGCCAAAGAAGGGATGGGATACCTTTTTCTACACACTATACTAGCATGGATCTTGATGAGTCACATCGTAATTACACGTTCACAGAGAAAGAGATGTTAGCAGTTTTGTTTGGATTAGAGAAGTTCAGATCATACCTCCTTGGTTCACATGTTATTGTGTACATGGTTCACACTACCATACATTACTTACATGCAAAGAAGGATGCTAATCCACACCTTATCAGATGGATCTTTCTTCCTAGGAATTTTATTTGGAGTCTTGAAATAAACCTGGAATAAAGAATGCTGTGGCAAATCACCTTTTTCGCATTACAGATGCAGAGACTTCTGAGAAGAGTATAATCCCTATTTCAGAGACCTTTCCAGATGAGACCATTTTGTATGTGGACTCACTCCCAAGGTATGCTGATATTGTGAATTATCTTGTCTCTAAGAAAGTTCAACAAGATTGGTCGAAGTACAAGGTACACAGATTCCTGTCAGAGATACATTTTTACCAATGAGAGGATCCATACCTATTTCGTGAGGGTGCAGATTATATCTAGAGAAGGTGCATTCCTCAGGAGGAATACACCAACGTATTTGAGCACTGCCACAAATTAGAGTCTTGTGGGCATCATTTATGGAAGCTCATGACAACAAAGATTTACAGAGCGGCCTATGGTGGCCAACATTATTTAAGGATGTTATAGAGTATGTTCAAGGTTGTATTGATTGTCAGAAGATGGGGTTTACCGTTGGTTCCAAAGAAACCATGCCCTTGAGATATGTCCAGATTTTTGATGTTTTTGATGATTAGGGAATAGACTTCATGAGCCCATTTCCTGTCAGTCAGGGATTTGAGTACATCTTACTTGATGTGGATTATGTTAGTCGATGGGTGGATGCTATCCCCACTCGAATTGTCGATAATCATATTGTGTGTGCCTTTCTCAAGGACCATATTATTGTGCAGCTCGGGATTTTCAAGATACTCATTTCAGGTTGGGGAAGCCATTTCAATAATAGAGAAGTTAAGAAGCTTGTGAAGGAGTACGACATTGAGCATAGAGTAGTGTCTCCTTACCACTCACAAACTAATGACTTGGCTGAGATTTCAAATAGGGAGATAAAGATAATATTGCAAAAACTTGTACGTCTAGATAGGAAGAACTGATCCCAGATGCTTGACTCAGTTATATGGGCTTATACGATGTCATACAAGTCTCCATTGGGTATGTCCCCCTACAAATTGGTGTATGGAAAGCCTTGCCACCTGCCAGTGGAATTAATTCACAAATCTTTATGGGCTCAGTGTATGCAATTTGGACTATGAGAATGTAGGAGAGAGAAGGAAGGTAGATCTGAACAAATTGCTGGAATTTCGAGATTTTGCATACGAAAACTCTTTCATGTAGAAGGAGAAAGTCAATCGTTGGCATGATAGACATATTATAAGGAAGACTTTCACCCCTGATAAGAAAGTTTGATTGTTTGATGCTAAATTGAAGATGTTTCCTGGCAAATTAAAATGCAAATGGTCAGGACTGTTAATTGTGAGAGCGGTGTATGACAATGGTAGTATTGTCATATCTAGGTTGTCATTTGATGCATAACCATTTGTTGTGAAAGGACAATGGCTGAAGCCATATCTAGATCATGATACATTCTTGTCTGTGGGTTATTCTATATATGTCGTATCATATGATGACTTTTTGACATCTTCTTTTTCTGATAGATCATCTGACTATCTCTTGTATATATCCATTCATTTTATTCTTTCTTCTTTCATTTTTATCGTTCACCTCTTTTCTGTGTGTGTGCTATACTTAGGATGTACTCTATCCTAAGTATAGGGGAGGTGAATGGTTTGAGTTGTTCATATTCTTCCTGTTTCATCACTCTTGTTGTTGCTTATACTTAGGGATCCTTTACCCTAAGTATAGGGGGGGTGATGTTGTTCATACCGTATTTTCATGTTCTTATTTTCTTCTTTTATTTATTATGATATCTCGCTTGTCCTTCAACTTGTTGACATTCTTTTTCTATACTTAGGGATCTTTTACCCTAAGTATATGGGAGGATGAGCCAAGTCGTTGAGTTTGATCATTCTCTTCCTCAGTGTTCCCCGTTTGTACACTCTTAGGATTATTTCCTCCTATACATAGGATCACTAACTTCTATTCTTTGAGTCGTTGTTGTATAAGTTTTTTTTCACTTTTCTTTACTTAGGACGAGTTATGTCTTCCTTTGTATCTCTTTTGTCACTATGAGGACATAGCTCGAGCTAAGTATGGGGGGTGTCGTATTATATATATACTTTTAGCCATAACTCGTACTTTTATTAATAATATGACTATTATTCTAATTAAAAAGGTTTTGAAAATGTTTTGATTTTTTTGAAAAATGTTGAAAAATATTTCGAAAAGATTTGTAAAATGTTTGTAAAATTATCTTGTCACATGGAATATAAATTATGGGATGTATATGTATTCGTAAAATCCACGTGTGTATAAAAACTTTGATCATTTATCCTCCTGTAAATAAAATTCTTTGTTGTATCTAAAACTTGTGTATAAAATCCTTTTGTAAAGTCTTGTATAAAATTTGCATAATCCTTGTGTATAATTGTATATATATTCATTTCCTAACCCTTTTATTTAAAAAATGCATAAAAATTTGCAAATTTCTTTGGAAAACGTTTTTCAAAAAGATTTTTCTTTTATTTATTTCAAAAAAATGTTTTGTATATATTTCTTGAATTTGTATGTGCATTTTTCAGAATAGTATTGACACTTAAACTGGTCTGGAATAAAGTCGAATAATGGAGCTTAGGTAGACCTTAATATACTCAATTTCAGAGGAGCCTTATAGGAACTGGAGTTGAGACTTTTCAGGTGCTAGGAACTTAATTCTTTGAGTCCACAAGACTATGTTCATATGTCATCTTGATGGATCTAGGTAGAATATTTAACTACACATGCATGATTCTTGTAGACAATGGCTTAACTTGGACAATCACTCTACACGTAGCTCTTCATGGATGAGGTGGTGAGGGGGCAGAATCCTTTGGCTTGGGGTAGCACACGGGTGTGTAACCGCTAGTGGAAACATCCGTCCTTCTCTAGGGAGGGTAGTGCATCTCAACCTAGTCTAGTGGCATCGACATATAACAACAGGATGATGTGGGGTTGCAATAATGCTTTAAAAGAGGGATAGTCTACTGGCTCAAGAAGAAAAACGCCTTATGTACATGTTGTACCCTTGTATATATTCAAAAAAATGCAAACTCAAAAACCCCCAAAAAGTGGACATGCCTAACTAAAAATAAAATGCATGCCGGAGTATATATATGTATAGTCAATAAGTAAGGATGAGCTTAAAGTCAGATTCTTGGGAGCTTGTAGCTGGATGACTTGGCTACATTGGTCATGCATCCCTGGATATGTATCTACACTGGCTACTGTCCATTATTTTCTCTATCTCCTCTTCTTGAGTTGGGTACACTTGAACTTAGAAGGAAATACCCTACTCGAGAAAATAGTTGCTAGACTGAGGGACTATAGTTACTTTGTTGAGGGAGGTTGTTTCTTTGCCACTTTTGAGGCGGGGAGCTATATTTCACTTACACCATACAAGTAAAGAGTCATAGTCATAAGAATTTATGTATGTAGACTTGTTCTGACCTGACCGTTGAGGAGACTTGAAGAGGAGTCTTGTGGAAATTGAGGGCTATTAGGTTTTAAATCCATTTCTCAATAAGGTTCCACCAAACTAATAATCCAAAGCTCTAACCGAGCTCCATGCTACAATTTTATGAAGATAAGTTTAATAGTCGACATTGTTCTAAGTTCTTTATTTTTCCTTTATTATTTTCTTTTTTCTTTTTCTCACTTATTCCTTCAAATAAGTGTTTGCTAAGGGACTAACAAAGGTAAATCATAGGGGGATGATGAATCTACATTATATCATTTTTATTCTTTTATTTTAGCTTAAAATCCCTTATAAAACACCTATAAATATCAATAAATTCATTCTTTTACTAACTCTAATTCATGTGTAAATATTGTAAATTTATCACTATTTTAACATAAAATAAATAAATAAAGAAATAAAGGAAAAATAAAGAAAATAAAAAACTATATATATGAAATAGATACAAGCTGAATTAGACCCTGAGAGAAGGTCAAGACTTGACCTGATCGACACGGAATAAAGTAGGGGGGGATAAGGCCAAAAATCTAGAAAATCATAACCACCTATATATATATTCATATATGTACATTATTGTCTATCTTACACATTTTTTCATCAATTTATTCATTAATAAATCCTTTATAAATAACAATTATTTCTTCTTGAAATTTGTGAATATTCTTTTGTCAATTATAAAAATAATTGCAACATATATTTTTATATATTGTGTAAACTACATCACTCTCAAAAGCCACGGAGTACAAACTTATATCTGCTCCACCCAAACTCCAAATTCATCAAACTCACTTTCATTGTACTCCAAATTAAATTAACTTTAAAATATAAGTAATTTCATAAAATTCATAGTTAAGATGTGAAATGTGGCCAATTGGGGTACTATTGTATAATATACCAATATACACTATATATATTTTTAATTATTTATTTTCTTGTGCATATTTGTGAATATTGTATTTTTTATTAATTGTGAATATTGTATTTAACTCATATAAAATACAAATAAAAATTACCAAATTAAAATCAACAAAAATAAAATCTTGTATATATTATATATGTATCACCATGTATATACTTTATTATACCTATTTAAATAGCCCGATAAGTTAATTCTTAAAAATCAAATAAAATTTCATTAAAAAACCTTGTAAAATATTGTAAATAAATAAAATATAAAATTCAGTATATATTTACATAAACAATTAATTTAAAATCAAGATCTTATATATATATATATAGGTATACATACCTGTAAATAATCCTTTATATTTATTTTAAACCTTATATATACATTATTTAATTAATTAAAAATCACTAAAATTAACTTTAATATATTCTTAACATTTCAGCTACATTATTTATTTTTTAAATTTATTTTCGATTTTTGTTCAATTATTTAACTTTTTCTTACTATTTTGTCGTTGAGCCTATTTTGGCATTATCCTACGCGCCCTTTGATTGGCCAGCCCGTGTATGTTGACCTGGGTCAATTGGCTGGTCCTCACCTGATTTTTGCTCAACCCACGTTTTACCTGCTCTTCAGCCATTTTCCCCACGCACCTCTTCTAATAACTACCCTCTACTCCTTCTCTGTGCTTTTAGCCTAGTCATTCATCTCCATCACCAGCCCTTCATATCCGCCAACCGTACCTCTAACCTCACCCATTTTGAAATTCAAAACTCGATGGAGTTCATCTTATAAATAGCCACCTTCCAACTCCGACGAGGGTTTGATCAGACTTAGGTCTTGTTTCATCCGAGATTGAGTGACAGGGGATAGTCTCTAGTGACAGAGGAGCGGTCCTCCAATCAAGAGCCTGAGTAGGAGCGCAAAAAGGCGTGATCCTGTAACTTCATTGGAGACCACCGTCGTGTGGTTCTGCCTCTCCACCACCACCACAAATCGAGGCGATATCTTCCCTCAACTATTCCTTAGGTAATCAGGTCTTGTAGTTTTGATTCTTTGTTCATTTTTTGCTTGATTTCCATTAAATAGCTCAAATTAGGTATTCATCTTCAACCTCCGATCTGCACGATCGGAGGAGCTCCAAACATCATCTACCATTTTTGTCCATGCCAACACGTTTGCACCACTTATCTCCATCCCATCCATCGTCTACCCACCTTCAGAATCTCCCAGGTCTGAAGCCTAGTCTCGTCTTTGACCATCTTCGTAAGAGACCCCTATCAACCCTCTTCTATGTTTTTGACCTAATCCTTTGACTGGAGCTTCCTCCGATCAGGAGCTTCGATTTGTAGGGTCAAAGAACAGAGTAGCAGCACTGGAGTGAGATCCGAGAGATCACATAGAAATGAACCTAAATCAACCCCCAGATCCATGCTTGAAGATCTTCGAGCTCCATTGTTCCTGCCGATTGATAGAGGAGGAGTTCAGGAAGCCGTTCAACCATTTAGCAGCTGATTTCAAGCAGAGGATGATCAAGATTCGCTTGATCGAAGTTCGTTGGACATCTTTTGCTTCCTAGTTCCTCCAACACTTCGCAACATCGCACGATCAAGAACATAAGCCCCAGATCTAATCTCGCCAGTCAATTTTGCCCCAAAGTTGAGCTGTGGATTGATGTCCCCAGATTGAATCTCATCCATCCATGCTATCTTCATCACCAACCGTTGGATCAAATCTGTAGAGCATCAGAGCCATCCCTTGTGCCACATCAATAAAGGGTATATTTGCACCCATCCCCCTATCTTTGTTTTATTTTCAAATAATTTCCCATTGGACACGTATCTTAATTTAATAATCTAAACAATTGCTATGCTGCCCTTCGTATTTATTTTAGTTTCATTTAAGTCCTGTTTGAACTATAACACGTGTTTGGCATGTGAGTTTTGTGAAAATTGCAATAAAAGTTTTATTTCTATGTTATTATTTGCCCCTTTGAATTAAGATAATTACGAATAGGTCCAAAGCAATGTACATCACGTGCCCGTACATGTGACACTTTGAACATTTTGCAAGATCAACCCGGCATTTTTCATACATTTTATTATGAGTCCGTATTTGTTTTGCATATTAAAAATTAAATAAAGAATATCAAAACCTCATTAAAAATTCCATAAAAATTCATCTAGTTTCTTGTTACATCCATCTTGTTGCATTTTGCATGTTCATTTTTTTTATTATTTTTAAAAATTCAAAACAATCCAAAAAATCCATGTTTGCATTTGAAAATAAATAAAAATATTTTGCATGAAAAATTCTAAAAAATTTCCTATTTATTTCTTTTGATTTATTTTAATTTCTATATAAATTTGGCATTTTTATTCCTCAAAATAACCATAAAAATCATAAAACTCTCAAAAGAAAAAATTCATAAAAACTCATTTCAAAACAAAAAAAAATCATAAAATGGCTTTCTAGAAAACATAAAAAGATCCCTTTCATTATGTATATTTTCAACCATTTTTGGACCTTATTTGATATTTTTAAAATCCAAAAATAATAAATTCATTTCCTATTTATCTTATTTTATGTTTTTTTATTTATTAAAGGTTGTAATTTTTTTTGAAAAAACTAGAAAAAGTTCAGACATATTAGAAATTATCAAAAGCTCAAAAATAATTGTAGTTTAATTTTTTTGACTATTTTGATATATTTGGAAAATACAAAAAGATTGGTTGAGTGTGTGTTTTAATTTTTCTTTTAATATCCATTGTTTTTTTTAAAAAAACTTTTGCAAAATAAAAAATAAAAAATTATAGTATTGAAACAAAATAAAAATTTAAATTTAAAATTTCATTAAAAGATAAAAAATTCAAAAACCAAGGATAGCGTGCATAGAATTTCCTTGATTCTTTTCATTGATTTTTCTTTGCATAGAGTAATCCTCAGGATTTTTGTAGCCTCTGTGAGTTCGATTCTGCTAGCTATACATGTAAGTTAAATAACAAAATATCTCTAGCTCGGTTCCTTTATTTATTTTGGCTTGAGATTGAATAAAATTTTTGTTGACGGATTTTTAGGGTTGTAACGACACTGCACATATTTCTTAATAATTAAAACCCAGATTTTCCCTATTCAACACCCACGCATCCGATGTACAAAAACTTGTACCCTAAGGAATTGGATCACATCCAAGACCTTTGATCAAGGCTCTGATATCACATGAAGTCTATGGTTTTGGCCTTAGCACATCATGGAAGCGTGAATATCGCATTAAATACAACCAAGGGCAACTTTTCATTCTAGTTGCTAGGGGAAGCATAATTTTAAAAAAAATGATGAAACCACATGATTCGAGAACACTTCTAAAATCATTTCATCAAGACCACAAATGAGTAATAGAATTAACTCTTGGAAAGTGCTTGTGATCGCCTATCTCTAAAGCAAGAGACCTCCTATCTCAAGTCTGATTCATTGACGAATGCACTTGTAGGCACGCGAATGAGACTCATGATTACCCCAATGCAAGTTGAAGATCCGAGCAAGAAAATTCCTGATTTCGTCTCACAAAATCCATGGTATTCCATACAAGTTGTCTATCCAACAACACAATGACGTAGAGATGACGATGAGACTCTTTACAACAATAAGGTAGACAACCACAATATTGATAGAGATGGAGAGTTTGGACATGTATATGAGAGAGAGAGAGAAAGATTTCAACTCAAGTGGTTGAAGTTGTGTTCATGAAATGGTAGGCTCTATCCTTTCTTTTATAGTATATATGGTTGATTGAGCTGAAAATACACGAGAGTCTAAAAATGTCCTCACTAAAAAGTGAAGGTAGAGTGTCACTAAGGCGACCACTCACGAATCCCAGTTCAAACAGCAAGTACCCACAATATATAAGTTATAAATGAATGACAAAAATGTGAAGCATAATTTATTATACTCTACAAATAAAGATGTATATTATGTAAGCATGCAGAGGTCGAACCACTTAGAGCAAACAAGGTAGCCTAATGATTATTGCTAATCAAGAAGGAATTGTGTACACAAGTTTTTCTTTTATGGGTTTTTGGTTTTTAATTTTTTATTTAATGTTTCTTATATATATTTTATAAAATTTTAATTTCTTTTTATGTTTAATTTATATAATATAATATAGATACATATATAAGCTTATTTATATATATATATATAAGATAATATATGGGATCACACACACACACATATATATTATAATAATTATGCAGAAATCATGAAATATTAGGAAATATAGTCAAATATAATATATATATATATTAATTTTTTGGTTTTAAAGAATATTTATATGATATAATAATAATAACATAAATCACACACACATACATATATGGTTGTATATAATACAATATAGGGTATTATAATTATAAATATATTTAAAAATAATCAATGTTTACAAAATAACTTGTTTTTCATATTTTTCTAATTTTTTGTGATTTTATTTGTATTTTTGTTAAATTTTAGGTATTTTTAAAGCCCAAAATATCCCAAAACAATGATTAAATAAATAGGCCAAATTATTTTGGGATTTAAAAATAGCATGTAAAGCTAAAAATTCTCAAAACTAATTTCCATATGTACTAATATATATACATATAATTATCTAATAGAAACAATTTTTTTTGGAATTTTTGTAGAATTTTTATATTTTTTCATTGGATTTTGGAGCTTTTAAAATTTTTTATCATTTTATTTTCCTGTTTTAGGGATTTTTGATATTGAGCTAGAGAGTATTATAATAGATAAAATATAATATTTTTTCGAATTTTTAAACGTGATTTTTTATTTTTTTGGAATTTTTAAGTCAAACAAGGGAAAAATGTGCTCTTTTTGATTTTTAATAAACAAGAAATGTGCATAAAATGCAAAAATAAAATTATAGTTTTAAAGATCAAGCATCCATGTACATTATCCTATTTTTGCATGATTTTTGGAGCACTGATGATATTTATAAAAAATAGAGAAACATGCACAAAAATTGAAACTAGCAGGGACCTTTTTGTAAATATAATTAAATATACATTCATTTCAAAACCCTGAAACAAAAACCCATGGGCTAAGGTGCAATTCAACCACGAATATTTATATAATAAACACCTGACAAGGGCATATTTGTAATAGACAAAACACTCAAGTTCCTTTGATAAATTTTCCATAAAAATTAACACTAAGTATGCAAATTTACGGACAATTTATAAATATTGGAACCCCTAGGGGTATAGTTGCAAAATACCCACCTCATATAGGGGGCACGTGAGGTGAGCTGGAACGAACAAAAACGTAATTTCATGTAAGCTTGAGGGGTCCTTTGCAATTCTTAGACAATTATTTACACAAAAATTATTTACAAGGCTACAATAAAAAAATTAAAAGGCAGAGGGGGTCAAATGATATTACCCCCATATCACACGTGGTCGGACGGTCAAGAGTACGCCATATTGGCACATTTAAGAGCATCGGGTGGCTGAGGCGAGATATCGCTTCGCTTGAAATCAACAACAGATTAGATCTCGACCGTGCGTGAAATCCGACGGTTATGAAGGGCGAAGGAAGAATAACTCCCTGCCCTCCCTTCGATCATGCATAGCTACTCTCTCAAGACACCTACTGCTTTGCTGAAGGGCTCCTGATCTTCCTAGGAGTGTCTCGCATCAAATGGTACCGACAAGAAGGTCTTGGCCTCACTGGGGAGAGGCCTGGAGCTCGGTGAAGCTCACGGTACCTGAATGCTTCCTCCTATTACAGAATCGACCCTACTCGGGTCCTTAGCATGTATTTCTTGCAGAAGAAGATTCCTAGGCCTTAGGTGATTCGCCTCGACCCACTTTGAAGCTGTATAGCACAAGGATGGAGGTGAATGGAGGAGATCTGACATAAGGCGGAGGAGAAGCTCTACTTCACTGATCCAGAGAGGATCATGTTGGTACAGACAGAGGAAAAGATGGAGCATGTGATGGAGAGTGAATTGGTGGTGAAACAGTGGGGCGAAACAGACGGAGTCACAACGAAACTTGGCCTGAGCAGAGAGCTCCGACGATCTTTCATTTTAAGATTTTAGCTAAACTGTTGATCTAAGGATGAAATAAAGGGAAGGAAACTAAAAACTAAGACTAAATCTATCTAGGAATGGATAAATGTGTAACTCATACCTGGTTGGTACCAAGGAGCAGAGGCCTCGCTAGAGCAATGCCTTAGACTACCTATCCACCTCCTTGCTCCACTTTAACACCTCAGGGTTAATCCTTGCTGTCACCGGGGACATACTCACACACATGGCTGTGGGATTAAGGCTCGAAGTGGGATCAAATCGAAGAAAGAAGGCTGAGGTATTTATTTTTATGTAGAGTGAATGACCCTTATTGATCAAGGATTTGTGAGTGAGCGAGATTATGTACAGAGGTTTAAATGCTTCGAAATGTATTAGGGATGATCAGAGAAGGGTTTTCCTGCTAAATTGATGGAAATGGGATAATGGATCATCTGGGAAAAGAGGAGAAAAATCGAGGAATGACGGGTCTAACCAGCAGAGGTGCCAAGGGGCACACTTGACCTGCGGTCGACAGAAGACGACCTCCCATTGGTCAACAAAGACCACTAGAAGACAAAACAGATTAGAAAATGAGAAGTAATAAAAATAAAATAATAAACAAATTAACTAAATAAAAGTTATTAAATAAAATATGTTTATTATTCTCTATAGTATTTAATTATGATTTTTATTTATTTTTATGGATTCATTTATGGTGAGTTATTATGTACAAGTACAATTTTATGTATACTTACCTATATATAGCTTATTTTATTTTTTGTATTATATTTATTATTTTATATACTTATTTTATATATTTATAAATTATTAAAATATACAAAAATATATTTTTATTTTTTTCTGATAAAATATGTACACTTAAATAAATAGATTAATTTATTATATAGGTATAAGTATAGGCAATTCATCTATATACATTATACAATTATTTTTTTAGTATATTTTTAATGGTTTTATTTTATTTTAATTCTTTAAATTTAATATATACATAATATTTAAAAAAATTAAAAAAAATATAAAATAATGAGAAATATAAAGAATAAATAAAATGAATATTTTATTCAGGTGTATTGTACAATAGGGGTCCAAAACCTAACTTTTGTATCTTAACCTCAAATTAAATGAATCCACCTTCATTAAATAGCCAATTAAAAATTATATACAATAAAAGATGATTTTGATGCATTTTGGGTTTTTATGAAGAAGATATGAGTCTGGGAAGTTTGGGTTTTGGCTTTTTATTAAGAATGTAGAATGTTTAATTTGTCTTATTTTTGTGTAAAGTAAATTTTGTATTTTTATATATATTTTTTCTACAAATTTCTTGTAAATTTTTTTTATTGATTTAAGGTATAAAAAATAAAGAATACAATATTGACAAAAATGAATTATTGAAGAATAATTAAATAGAGGTTTTACTGTACTTTTGACCCTATCTCACCTAACTTTATTCCTAGTCGACCAAATCAATTATTGACTTGGTCTCAGGGTTTAGGGTCATAAAATACCTTTGGTATTTTATTTCCTTTTCTTTTCTTTATTCATTGATTTTGAGTTTAAATACCGTAATTTATACAACATTTATTCAATAAATAATGACTGTTACTTTAGTTAAAATAAAGATGTTTACATGCATTTAGCTAGAGAATGAAGGTCAAAATGAAAGAATAAAGGTGATGAAATGGAGATCATCACCTCCCTATACTTGCCTTTGCTAGTCCCTAGCAAACACTTATGCCTATAAGTGCAGAAAAAAGAAAATAAAGAAAAGAAAAAGAATGAGCATGGATTGATTTTAACTCTTATACTTGTCTTCACAAAATCAAAGTTTGGAGCTCAGTCAGACCTTTGGTCATTTAGGTTTAGTCAGAACCTTATGTGAGAACAGAACCTGAAACACAACATCCTCTTAGATCCACAAAACTCTGCCCAAGTCTTCTCAATAGCTAGGTCAGAATAAGTCAATTCATACGTAAACCCTTGCGACTATGAAGCTATCTTGTACATTGTGTGTGATATGTAGCTCTCCTCGGCTAAAGTGGTAAAAGTTAGTCTTCTCCAACATGGTGACCCTCATCCCCCAATCCAAAAATTCTTCCTCGAGAAGTGGGTATTCCGTTCTAAGTTCAAGTACAACTGTCTCAAGAAGAGGAGGTGGAGAGAAGAATGGGTGATAGCCAATGTTGCTACATATCTCTGGATGCTTGACCAGTGTAGTCAAGTCATCTAGCTGCAGGCTCACAAATAGTTGACTTTGACACCCAAGTTTGCTTATTGGCTATACCAAGATATACATACTCCGGCAGGAATTTTATTTTTATTCATGCCTATCCACTTTTTTGGAGTTTTTGTTGCATTTTTTTAATACAATATACAACTGCATTTACATATGGACTTTTTCCTCTTGAGCCAGTAGACTATCCCTCTTTTGAAGCATTATTGCAACCCATAGACCTCATGGTTACTGTATCGGGTTGGGGTACAATGTCCACAGATTTGTGACTTCCGATGTTTCCATTAGCTTACGTCTCATGCCAGCAAATGGAGCCCTCTACCACTTCAATAGAGGTGAGAAAAGTGAAAGGTGCAGGTGTACAAGCTAGTTCATTATCAATAAGAGTCATGCATGTGTTTCGAAATATTCTACTTAGGCAGTCAAGACGACATTGAACCAAGTCTCGTATTCTCAAAGAATTAAGTCTAGCAGACCTAAAGTTCATCAATTCCAATTCCCATAAGGTTCCTGTGATTAAGTATATTTAGGATCCAACCAAGCTTCAATCTTCGGATTTTACTTAGACTAGTTCAATTATCAAACTCAATCGGAAAAATGCAAATGCTATGTATAATTTAGGGATATTATATTTTTGTGATGCAATTGTCTGGTTTTGATCTTTTTAGAGATTTTTTTTGAAAATATTCTGCAAATTTTATGCATTTTTTAAAATAATTTTGCAAATATTTTTGGGATTTTTTTTGCATATGTCTAGGGATTTTTCAAAACAAAAAGTTTTTAAGAAAGAAATATGTGCAGATATTTACACGGTAGTACTTCTTTGTTATTTACAATAATTAGAATTTAAAGAATTTACAGGTTTGTTTATGTATAAATTTAAAGAATTTGAGTTGTATATACAAGGTTTGTAAAGGCTCTTTATTTGCTCGTATTATGTACTTAGTTCTCAAAATAGTTTGAAAATATTTTTGCAAACATTTTGCAAACTTTATTTTTACAAACTAATTTAACAAATAATTTTTACAAATAATTACAAAATTTGCAAATCATTTTGCAAGGATTTTTCAAATAGTATGCATAGATTTTTTTTCAAACTATTTTTGAAACCATTTTTCCAAATCATTTGCAAATAGATTTTCAAAACATTTTATTTAAAACAAAGAAAAGAATTTTCTACAAACAAAACATTTTTACAAAGGTTGAAAATATTTTATAAAACATTTTCCAAACAGTTTCAAAAGTTTTTTCAAAGTGCTTTTAAACCCCTTTTCAAATATTTTACATAACATTTTTACTTTATTTATTAATAATCAAATATAATGAATTTATATGAATTTTATACAAATGTGTTCTTTACATTTAATTACTTGTATTTTAGTCATACTTATTGAAAATATGAAAGTACGAGTTATGGCTAAAGTATATACAACTTATATACGGCCCCCCTAGACTTAGCTTGAGCTATGTCCTCATGGATCGAAGAGAACAGAAAAGACATACCTCATACTAAGTATAAAAGAGCTTATACTACAACGACTAAAGAATCAACAAATAAGAAGTCAACCGTCCCCATATACTACAGGTTGTATCTACATGTAGGGAGGGTTGAGGGTGGGAATAAGCAGATCAACGACTCTTCCTCTCTCTTCCTATACTTAGGGTAAGACATCCCTAAGTATAGACCGAAATGTCAAGCTAGAGGGGAGATATGTGAGGGATCAAGGAATTTAAAATGGGACCTAGTCATCCCCCTTATACTTAGGATGAAGCATATCCTAAATATAGCCATGATGACTGAGAGTAAGGGAAGAAAGAAAGAATATAACAGAAGAAAATATCAGAAGAAAAGAAGAAAAGAATGAAACTAAAGAAAGAGTTTTATAGGAGCATTATATGAATCTTTTGATGTTGTTGGAGTTATGGATGATGCATCATTGAAGATCACTTGGACTGAGTCGACAACAACCAGTAAAGTGTCATGCTCAAGGTACAGCTTTAGTAACTGTCCATCGATAATGAACGATTGTGCATCATGCGACAACCCTGATATCAAAATGCTTCCGTTGTCACACACTTCTTTCACTCTGAATGACCCTATCCACTTACTCTTTAATTTTACTGGGAATATCTTTAACTTTGCATCGAATAACCACATTTTCTATTCAAGCTCGATGGTCTTTCGTCTGATGTGCCATTCATGCTAGCATTTAACTTTCTCCTTGTACATCAAGATGTTATCATAGGCATAGTCTTGAAATTCTAGAGCTTGTTCAGATCCACTTTTCTTTGCTGACCACCTTTCTGTGAGTACAAATTGCAATGGTTCAATTCCCATAATGATTTATGAATTAGGTCAACAGGAAAATGGCACGGTTTTCCATATACAAGAAGATAGGGTGACATGCCCAAGGGAGACTTGTAGGTAATCTTGTATGCCCAAAGGACGAAATCCAAGAGTTGGGACTAGTTATTTCTGTGCGACCTCACAAGCTTCTGCAAAATTGTCTTGATTTATCTTTTCAATAGCTCGACCATGCCATTGGTCTGAGGACGATAAGGAGAAGCAACTCGGTGTTCGATGTTGTACTCTTTCATTAATTTCTCGACCTCTTTATTGTTGAAGTGGCTACCCTTGAGTGATATCAGAATCTTAGGGATCCCGAATCGTGAAATGATGTTCTCTCGCAGAAACTAACAAATTGTATGGCTATCGGCTGCTCGGGTGGGAATAGCTTCAACCCAACGACTAACATAATCAATGACAAGAAGGATGTGCTTGAATCTGTAGCTGTTGGGAAAGGGTCCCATGAAATCGATGCCACAAGCATCAAATACATCTGAAATCTGAATGAATTTTAGGGGCATCGAGTCTTTAGCAGTGAGGGTTCCTCCCATTTTCTGACAGTCAACGTAACCTTTGACATATGCTGATGCATCCTTAAATAGTGCAGACCACCAGAGGCCATACTGTAGTACTTTCGCTACTGTTCTGTCTCCAGAGAGGTGTCCACCAGATTCGAGTGAATGACAATGCTCAAAGATACTCTGATGCTCCTCCTAAGGGACACACCATCGCCAAATACAATATGCTCCTTCCCTGAATAGAAGTGGATCTTCCCATTGGTAGAAATGAATGGTGGACAAGAACTTTTCCTTCTTGATCTTCGTCCAATCTTGTGGGACTACACTCGAGATGAGGTAGTTCACAATATTGGCATACCAAGGGAGAGCTACCATGACAAGAATTGATTCGTTAGGAAAGGTGTCTGTGATGGGTGCATTGCTCAGTAGAGGTTCTTGATGATAAATTCTACAGAGGTGACCTTCTTCTACATTCTGAACTCCAAGTTTATCTTTGATTTCCAAGTCAAACTCCTAGAGGAGAAGGATCCAACTGATCAATCTGGGATTTGCATCCTTCTTCTACTATAGGTACCGGATAATAGAGTGGTCACTATAGATGGTGACTCTAGATCTTAGAGATAGGATATAAAATTATCGAGGGTGAAAATTGCAACCATCAACTCTTTCTCTATAACAGTATAGTTATGTTGTTCTTCATCTAATGTCTTGCTGGCATAATGAATGGTTTATCATTTCTCTATCCTATCACAACACTAATTGCAAAATCTGACCCATCCATCATGATCTCAAAGGGTAGCAACCAATCCGGCACTGTAGGACTGGAGATTGCGTAATTAGATCCTTTAGTTGATTGAAAGAAAAGAGAACCTGCTGATAAACATGAAACTCGATCTCCTTGCACAGTAAGTCAGTTAGAGATCGGGCGATGAGATTGAAATCTCTGATGAATCTTATGTAGAAAACCCACATGCCCCAGGAATGACCTCACATTTCTAACATTCTAAGGTAGCTCAAGATTAGCAATCACATCCACCTTTGCTGGGTCGACTTCCATGCCGCTCTCAGAAACTACGTGGCCCAACACAATCCCTTCAGTGACCATGAAGTATCTCTTTTCCTAAGATAGTACGAGATTAACTTCTTGATATTTTTGAAGTACTTTGTCTAGGTGCTCAAGACAAGAATCAAAACTGTCACCATAGATGGAGAAGTCATCACCTTGAAAAAACTACCAACCATATCGACGAAGACTGCAAACATGCATCTCTGGAATGTGGCAGGTGCATTGCACAAACCAAAGGGCATTCTCCTAAAAGCATAGGTGCCGAACATGCAAGTGAAGGTAGTCTTCTCTTGGTCCTCTAGGGAAATTGCCACTTGGCTATACCCATAATACCCATCCAAAAAGCAGAAGATCTCCATGTCGACCAATCTTTTCAGAACTTGATCAATAAATGGCAAGGGGAAGTGGTCCTTCTTTGTTGCAGCATTGAGGCGATGGTAATCAACACACACACACACGACATGATGTTGGTACCTAAAGGGAAATCTCATCTCCTCTTTCATTGGTAACCACGGTGAGTCCATATTTCTTTGGAACTGCATGCAAGGGGCTTACCCATTTTGAGTCAGAGATGGGATAAACAAACCACGCGTCACACCATTTTGTGATTTCATTCATGATGATACCCCGTAGGTTAGGATTTAGTCTTCTCTGAAATTCTTGAGGTAGCTTGGCATCATCTTCCAAATAAATGTAGTGTGAGCATAGAGAAGGATTCATCTTGCAGAGGTCTGATACGTGCCAACCAATTGCCATGCGGTTTTCACTAGAACCTCGAGCAATCGAGATTCTTGATCTGGGGTCAGCCTGATGCTGATGATGTCCGGATACATGTTTTCTACACCCGCAAGGAAAACATACTTGAGGTCTATCGGAAGTGGCTTTAATTCTAGTTCTGATCGATCCTACTTCTCAGACACTTCAAAAACTGAACTAGTGGGTGGATAATCTACCATGATTTTGGAGGTGCTGCTCACCTCGGTCACTAGTGGCTCTGCTAATAATGTGTTGAACAAATCATCAATGAATTCTTCATGTTCGGACTGACATGAATATTCTGCCTCAAAAAGGTCCACCAACAAGTAAGAATATGTCTCCTAGTTGACATCAGAGCCAGTATCAATTGTGTATTCCAGGTCCTCCTATAGATAGAGGATTTTATAAACGCATGTGTTATTCAAAGAGAATTTTGTATCTCTGATCTCTACAATAAAGTCATAGTATACTTCAAATAGTTCTGCTTGACCTTGATCAGACAAGACTTTGGGTTCACTGACCATCTCCATTGTCACTTTGTTGCTGCTTGAGAAGAACGTGATCTTCCCAGATTCGTAATCAACTACAACCTCTACAGTTTGTAGGAAAGGCTGACCAAGAATAATTGGGGTCTGGAGTAATGGTGCATGAGAGTCCATATCAAAGACCAAAAATTCAACAGGAAACTACATGTCATGCACCGTCATGATAGCATTTTCCAACAAAACTTGGGGTCACTTGATTGATCAATCAACGAACTGAAGGATCATGTATGCTGGATTGAGCGGTCCCAGCCCAAATTCTGTGAGCAATGAGGCGGGCAAGAGGTTGATTGAAGAGCTATTGCCAAGCAAAGTTTGCTCGAAGACTTGGTCAAAAATCTCGCATCTGATCAAAGGTGCTACTTTTCGAGGTTTCTTTTCCAAGAGATTGTTGATGGCTGCAACTGTAGCCATGGTGAGGACATGCTTCTCTACTCTATTGCATTTTCTAATGTGGTTCGACCGATGCTTGTTCGTGCATGATTATTTCAAGCCCTTCTTCACAACGGGCATATAATCCATGGCTTTCAACAATGGTAATTCAACAGTAAAGTTCTCATGAATATCCATTACATTTGGGTCAGATAATGCATTTTTTCATTTTTGCATTTTTTTTGCATTTTTCAATTGCATCAGAAAAAGGATTATGTACAGTATTGAAATCAAAAGTAGTGTTCTTATTTATACCAGAATTCATGTTTGCAACATTTTATACAACCGTGCTGCAAAAAGATATACAATCTAGAGCTGGGGTGCACAACCAACAAATGTGGTGTTCGCTCCATAGGTTGGCGCTGGATTGGCTGCTGTGGCTTGCTCCTCCATAGCTGGCGTGACTTCACTTTGACTGCGATCATCTTTTTGGTATTTTTCATTTTTCTATTTTTTTTGTTCTTTTTGTTGGGGATGGTGACGACTGGAAGCTGGCATGGCTGATCCTTCTTCTTCTTCCTCACTCGAACCTATAGCTGGTATGACTGATGTAGAAGATTAGATTCACGAGATGAAGCTTTATTCTCCCGCTGATAGTGGAAGATGGAGGAAAGGTCCTACCACTCTTGAGAGTAACAACATTAAACAAAACAAAATCACAATTATATGACTCGATAGGCATAGATGGGACTTCACATTTTACTTACTCTTTTCTCTTAAAGTTTTTGGGGTCGGCTTCGACCTCGGTCGGAATTGGAGTTTTTGTGGCCATTAGGTCTTCCAACTTCTGAGTCATCTCTACTATCCCTTTACTAACTAGGCCAAACAATCGAGGCTCGGGTTCACAAGAACCGCCTCAGAAGGTTCAATGTGTGACCGCGCTGTGGCTAATGGTGCAGAGGCTGAGAAGGATGCTGCTGATATTGCTGGTGAGATGGAGAAAGCTAATACTGATGCTGGTAGGGAGGAGGAGGATACTGCTTGTGAGATGCAGTTACGTATTGATGGTATGGCTAGTGCTGGTAGTACAACGTCTCTAGGTACTGCTGAGCCTGTCTACAATTATAATGGAAATGTGGAGACTGGTGGTACTGAGGCTGTTGAGACTGGGCAAATCTCCCTCCTCATTGCTGAGGGCATGGATGTGAGTTTGCAGGCTGGCCCTGCTGAGGTCCTCCTAGACGGACCAGCTGCATGACATTAGACCAAACTCATTCACCTCTTAAAAAAGAGGCGGTGGAGGGGAGAATGGATCATAGGAATATAGGGGCTCTAGTTTCCACCAACTACTGTTGTTGCGGTCTAGTTGCTGCAGACTGGGCTGAGGTGGTTATGGAGGTGTTGGGTCATCTTTCTTCTCGATCGGTGTCCCGAACAATGGTGTCGTCAACTTGCAGGAACTGATGGTACTCATTAACAACTCCAGTTACTTGGTAATCTTATCCAATTTGTCCAGATTCTGGGTTCTTTGTTCGATCACAATGAGTTTTTTGAGATCCTGTGATCGTTTTTCAATGATATCAACTTTGGAGAGATGGCCCCCGATGATGCTAAGGTTGGATCTCTCATCTCTCTCTGCCTTATGGGAAGCTGCTATGTGCACTAACTTGTGGAGGACTTGGGATTGTCTCTGATAAGTGCAGGATAAAGAAAGGACAACCTCTCCCTCGGCCATTTCTTCAAAAATCTGCCAAACTACATCTTTATCCTTGTTGAAGTGGGATCCCCCACATGCAGTGTCAACTAGTCTCTAGCTTTCAACATTCATGCCTCCAAAAAAGTGTTGGACCACGCTAGTCCTCAGTATCTCATGGTGGGGACAATTCTCATGCAGATTAGTGAATCACTCCCAGGATTCATTAATGGACTCGTGGGTATCCTGGGAGAAATTACTAATCCTTTCTCGCATTTGGTTGAGCCGACCAAAAGGATAAAACTTGTGAAGGAACATAGACTTAAGTTCCTCCCAGGTCATCACGACCTTTCCCAAATGGTTGACCTAGTACAAGGCTTTGTCTTGCAGACTGAAGGGGAATGCGATCATCTTTACTGCACCTAACATGATGTTAGGTTAGTGTGTAGTTCTACTGATGCGAGAGAACTACTACAGGTGAATGTATGGTTACTCATCGGTATTCTCATGGAAGGTGGGAAGAAGAGAAAGGAGTTGAGGCTTTAGCTCAAAGTGAGCATGTACTGGTGGGATGTGAATCCACTCGGTCATATGGTTGCGTCTAGGCTTATAAGTATCTTTGAGTGTAGGTTTAGGGCTCTCATTCCTTGTCTCGTCTTCTTCTTGATCAATACGGGGTGGTTAATCATTTCTTCCTCCTCCTATTGGTCTGTTCCTCATATCATTCAGCATGTCTTAGAGTGTAGTTTGGGCTAGTTCCTGCTCAGTCAGTTGCTGCAGGATGGCTTGGATGGAAGCCAACAACTGAGCATTCACTTGGTTCTGGTCGGGTAGTGGGCCCAACTCTGTCTGGGAAGGTGACTATCCTGATCCTTTCCCTTTTCTATCGGGAGGATCTATCTCAAGGTCTGAATCAGATGAAATAAACTCTAGACTGGGATCCAATACTAGCTTTTATCCGCAATGTTAGAGGAACCCCAATTAGAGTAAATATGAATTTGACAACCAACTGAAGTGATGAACCAGATATTAGGGTCAATCCCAGGTAGTTGGGGATGGAGTAAAAGATGTAGACTAAATTGATCTCCATTCACAACAGGTGGACATAGGACAAGAGTGGTCCCAATTTATTAAGAAATAGAATGGAAATGGAAACAAGATGAGGAGTTTGGAGATCAGTTTGCAAGGTCCAAATTAGGTTCTTAGGAATCGCCTTGAATTATAGACGATGCCGAGTCCATGGAATCGATGTAGATTTCGGCGAAGTCCCAACTGGACCATCCATGGATCGTCATCGTAGAGGAAAAAAAGATCGATGCTGAAGGAAGGATACACATATGACAAAATAGAAAGGCTCGAAACGAACATGGGGTCGAAGAGGAAACACATATGATAAAATTTGCGCAGATGTGCGAGACTTGATCTTTGAACTATAATCTATATCCATACAATACACAATACAAAATTGAGTTCACCTCTACACATGTGAAGCCACAAGGGATCATATATTTTTATCTTTTCATTTTTAGAGTTTTATTTCAGGCATATCTTTTAAAAAGTCTTTAGATGCTAACCTTGTAGGAGCAATAGTAATGATGGAAAAGTACACCATACTTGTCCTCCTCCTTTGTAACCTATAGTATGCACTTTTTGAAGTACTTGTAACCCATCTTGGATCCCTACTCAGCCAAAGAATAAGAGAGAGGAAGCTAATAGGAGAAACCATTACTTCGAAACCCGCTCACAACAGAATCACCAGTGAGTGTGCAAGGCCCTACTCGGACGGAAGACGCTGAGACAAACACACCCTTGAGGATATGGCCTAATATCAATACTTTAGATAGGGTTGGTGTTCTACACAAGGCCGGAACACCATCGTTGACCAAGTCCTACTCATCCACGTACGATAGAAGCGCCTCACTCATGGGAGTGGTTTTGGCCCCCTTTTAAGGCACCTGAAGATAATGAGGGCTTTATGAACCCCAAATAATGCAATCCATTACAGATTTTAATCAATGTCAAAGTTTATTCGTATTCCCCTTGTTTTAGTTTTTCAGGTTTTTACTTTTTTTGGGTAATTTGCATACACTCACCTAACGATTTTGTGAATTTTCATTAGATAGAAAAAAGTTGTGCAAGTTGATTCAATTATGGACATCTCATCGTAGAATCTAATGATGCATGAAAAGTCGGAGGACTTACAATGCTTCCTAGCGCTCTCTATGTGGTATGCAAAATAGAATTTTTAAACCTATCTATATGGTGGTGTGCAATTGATAATTTGTCAATTATTCAGAAATGAACCCTAGAGTCCAGTCTTGGAGACACCTCAGTGCCTACCACAACGGGTCCTGCTAGCGTTGTATGTTGCCTCTCTTGACTCCTGAATTCAAGTCCAAATAGCTAACAATTATTAATTTAACTAATTCCAAATGTTAGACCCATAATTCTTGTTGGCGTTTGGACCTAATTACGGAGACAAGCAATCCTAAAATCTAAAGTCTTCATGCACACAACACAAATAGAAACAAAGGTGGAAATGTCAAAACGTCAGAAAACAAAGTAAAACAAAGGTGACAAACACGAAAAAGCCACGACGAGACCCCCATGTGAACAATCATCCAAGCAATGTACCTCGATAAGTAGAGTAATGTCCATGTCCCTTTATTATTACAACTGATAATGAATAAATGAATAATGAATCACTCTCTTACCATAAATAAATAAAAAATCCTATGTTATCATCTATGCTATGTGCTCTCCTTATCATCCTTGCTGCCTCTCGTACTGGCTAGGAAAAGAAGGCTGGTCTCCTCCATGCTTGGCTGCATCGAAACCCTAAGAAGTCATCCTTGCGTAGAGAGTCCTCCCATTAAACACAATAAGAGATATATTAGCACAAATAATCAAATAATTTGTATACAGAAGCACAAGCTATAAATGTGCAGAAGTAAGAGTAAGAAAGAAAAGCAATGTACAAGAGGGATAAAATAAAAGGAAATTGTGCACAAATAAGGCTAAACGTTGCTAATTGAGCTGAAAATATGTGAGGGTCTAAAAATATCCTCACTAAAAAGTGAAAATAGAGTGTCGCTGAGGTGACCGCTCATGAATCCCACTCAAACAATAAGTACCCACAATATATAATTAATCAATGATTGACAACAAATGAAGAACAAATTATTATACTCTACAAACAAAGATGTATAACATGTAAGCATGTAGAGGTCAACCACTTAGAGTAAACAAGGTAGCCTAATGATTATTTTTAATCAAGAAGGAATTATGTACGCAAGTGTCTTTTTTGTGGGTTTTGGTTTTTAAATTTTCATTTGATTTTTCTTATATATATTTATAAATTTTTAGTTTCTTTAAGTTTAATTTATATAATATATTTATATGTATATATAAGGGTATGTAGTTACATATATAAGATAATGTATACATGATCTCATATATATAATAAATATATAAAAATCCAAAAACTATTATGAAATATATTCCAATAATATATATATATATATATATTATTTTTTGGTTTTAAAAAATATTTATAAGATATAATAATAATATAAACCTTATATATAAGGTTGTATATAATACAATATAGGGTATTATAATTATAAGACTAGTTAAAAATAATCAAAATTTCCAAAATAAAATGTTTTTGTGTTTTTCGTATTTTTTATGTTATTTTTTGATTTTATGCGTATTTTGGCTAATTTTTAGTTATTTTTAAAGTCCAAAATATCCTAAAACTGGGATTAAATAAAAAACTAATTTTTTTTAGATTTAAAAATATCAAATAAAGTCAAAATCTCAAAACTAATTTTCATAGGTACTAACATATATAATTGTCAAATAGCAACAAATATTTTTGGAATTTTTGTAGAATTTTTATAAGATTTTGGAGATTTTTAATTTTTTTATCATTTTCTTTTTCTATTTTTAAAGATTTTTGTTCCGACGCTAGAAATTACATAATAGACAAAATATATTTTTTCTCAGAATTTTTAAACACGATTATATAATTTTTTGAAATTTTCAAGTTAAACAGGAGCAAAAGGTGCTCTATTTGATTTTAATAAATAGGAAATGAGAATAAAATAAAAAAAATAAAAATATAGCTTGAAAGATCAATCATACAGGTACATTATCCTATTTTTGCATGATTTTTGGAGTACAGATTATATTTTTAAAATTATAGAAAGATGCATAAAAATTGAATACTGGCAGAGACCTTTTGCAAATATAATCAAGTTTACATGTATTTGAAAACCCTAAAACAAATATCCAGGGTCTAAGGTGCTATCTAACCATGAATATTTAAATTAAAAACACCTGGTAGGGACATATTTGCAATATGCAAAACATTCAAGGTCCTCTATACAATTTTCCACAAAAAATAACACTAAATATACAAGTTTGGTGACTATTTATAAATCTAGAAACCCATATGGGTAAAGTTGCAAAATACCCACTTCACGTGGGGGCTACATGAGGTGAGCCGGTACGCACAAAAATGTAATTTCATAAAAGCTTGAGGGGTCCTTTCAATTCTTACACATTCATTTACTCTACAAAAATTATTTACAGGACTAAAATACAAAATTAAATGGCGAAGGGGGTCAGATGATATTAGCCCCATATCGCATACGGTCGGATGTCAGGAGTGCGCCACATAGGCAAACATAAAAGCATTGGGCGACTAGGAGAGATGCCGCTTCGCTTGAAATCAGGGTCGTGCATGAAATCCGACGGTCCTAAAGGGCAAAGGAAGAACAACTCTCTGCCCTCCCTTGATCGTGCACTATTCCTCGCTCAGGCCACCTGCTACTTCGCTGAATGGCTCGTGATCTCCCTGGGAGTGTCCCCAATCGAATGGTATCGACAATAAGGACCTGACCTTGCTGGGGAGAGGCTTGGAGCTCGGTGAAGCTTGCAGTACCTGAAAGCCACCTCCTGCTGCAGAATCGACCCTTCTCGGTTTCTTAGGGCCTAGTTCCTACAGAAGAAGGTTCTTGGGATTGAGGTGATTCGCCTCGACCCGCTTTAAATATGTATTGCACAGGGATGGAGGTGAACGAAGGAGAATCTCCATTTCGTTGATCCATAAAGGATCAGGTTGGTCCAGATGGGGGAAAAGATGGACCCCGCGATAGGGAGTGAATTGAGCATGAAATGGTCGGGCGAAACAAATGGAGTCGCGAGGAAACATCGCCAGAGCAGAGAGCTCGGACGATCTTCAATTTTAAGATTTAAGCTAAACTACTGATCAAAGGATGAAATAAAGGACATGAAACTAATAACTAATACTAAATCTATCTAAGAATGGATAAACGTGTAGCTCTTACATGGTTTGCACCAAGGAGCAGAGTCCTCGTCAAAGCGATGCCTTGGACCACCTCTCCTCCTCCTTTCCCCGCTCCAACACCTTGAGGGTATCCTTGTAATACCAGGAACACACTCACGCACAAAACTGAGGGACTAAGTGCTTGAAGAGGGATCAAATTGGAGAAAGGATGTGGAGGTGTTTATTCAGATGTAGAGTGAATGACCCTTATCGATAGGGGATTTGTGAGTGAACGAGATTATGTACAGATGTTTAGAGGCTTCGGCGTGTATTAGGGATGATCAGAGAATGGTTTGTGTGAGAAATCAATTGGAAAGGGATGATGGATCATCTAGGAAAAGAGGAGTAAAATTGGGGAATGATGGGTCTGGCACAGTAGAGGTGCCAAGGGGCGCAATTGACATGCAGTCAACAAAAGATGGCCTCCCATTGGTTCACATAGACCATTAGAAGACAAAACAGATTAGAAAATGAGAAATAAGAAGAAATAAAACATTAAACGAATTAATTATATAAATTTATAAAATAAAAAATGTTTATTTTTTTGTAGTATTTAATTTTGATTTTTATTTATTTTATGGATTACTTTATGGTGAGTTATTATGTGCGAGTATAGTTAAACGTATATTTACCTATATATAGCTTATTTTATTTTTATTTTTATTTTAAATTTTATTATTTTACATACTTATTATATATATTTATAACTTATTCAATATACACAAATATATTTTAATTTTATTTTTCTGATATAATATGTATACTTAAATAAATAGATGTATTTATTTTATATGTCTAAGTATAGGTAACTCATCTATATACTTCATACAATTATTGCTTTTAGTATATTTTTAATGGTTTTATTTTATTTTAATTCTATACATATAATATAAATAACATTTACATAATTATAAAAATATAAAATAATGAAAAATATTAAGAATAAATCAAATGATTATTTTATTCAGGTACATTGTACAATAGGGGTCCAAAACCTAACTTTTGCATCTTAACTCCAAATTAAATAAACCACCTCATTAAATAGCTAATTAAAATTTATATGAAATTAAAGTTTTGATGCATTTTTTGTTTTTATTGAGAAGATATGGGTTTGGGAAGTTTGGGTTTTGGCTTTTTATTCAGAGTGTAAAATGTGCAATTTGTCTTATTTTTGTGTAAAGTAAATTTTGTATTTTTCTATGTATTTTTATTTGCAACTTTAATGTACAAAGTTTATTGCTTTGAAGTATAAATTAAAAAATAGGGATTTTTACTTAACGAACATTAGAAACATGTTATTTTTCCTCTACAACCATTTGCACAACGTAATAACCCTATTGACCTTGTAAATTATCCCAAGATTCCCCACAAGCTTCAAACAGATTAATTGCAGGGTTCATGGGGTAAGCATTAGCAAGTTTATAGGGTCGAGGGGGAATTATGTTGTTTCAAATGTTGAGAAGGTAATTTACGAAGCTTATAGGGTTTGTGGGGTAAAAATCCCAAAAGAATAAAATAAGTTCCAAAAATAAATCATTGAAGAAGGTTTTTATTGTGTTTTTGACCCTTATCTCCCCCTACTTTATTCCTTATCGACTAAATCAATTTTTGACTTGGTCTCTAGGTTTAGGATCATAAAATACCTTTACTATTTTATTTCTTTTTATTTTCTTTTCTTTATTCTTTTATTTGGCTTTAAACACCATATTTTATATAATATTTATTTAATAAATAATGAGTGTTAGTTTAGGATAAATAATGATATTAACATGCATTTAGCCAGGGAATGCAAAATAAAATGAAAGAATAAAGGTGACGAGATGGAGATTCGTGAACTGTGGAGATGCACTCCTAATCTCAAATCAATTGCCATGATTAATGTTGCTTTAATTTTGCAATAATAATTAATTTAAAATAATTAAATATATCATTCAATATAATTAATTTATATTAAATAGTTTAATTATGTGATAATTTGGATCATATAAAACTACCTTCCATATATAGGGTAGATGTCCACCTTGAATTAATCGAAGGTGGTTGTCAACTCCATTTATGGTAAGGAGTTTTATCTCCTTACGATAATGAGATATATTATATTATTAAATATGCAACAATATTTGTTACACAATTATCCATATATGCAACAACATTTGTTGCATAAAAATTCACAAAGATAATTCTAATTTATTTTGTGAAAATTTCAATCTAGCCATTGACAAATATGAATCTTTTTCAGCCATCCAATAGAGAATGTAAATTGATTTTACTATCAATAGTTTAGTGTAAATCCAATTCACATCAACATTAAATTTTGTAAATTCTATTTACAAATAAATCTCTCTACCATATTATAAATCATATTTGTAATATCCAAGATTATTATGGATAGACATATCCACATTAATCATATCTTTGATAATTAAATCATATTTACTTATCTACAATGACTGTTCTCAAATGCCCAAATAACATGAAGCTTATTCACATTATTCATGATAATTAAATCACATTTAATTATCCATATTTCTAATTCTCAATTTATAATTCAACAATAGAATTATTCTCGAACTCTTTCAAGAACAATGTTTTTCTTTGCAGATACTTGGACATAAGTATAGGATAATTGTACATTCCATATATAGTGTCTTGAATATCAAGATCATATCTCCAATTCAGATCTTGAGAACCTCTCAAAGATGTTTGATCAAATCAAACTGTAAATCTAATCTTATCACTGCATCCGAATTACATTCAGATCAACATCCAACATTTGGACTAAGATCAGATTACCAATCTATTGAGAGGAGCCACTAAAATCCAAATCTGCTTCATCGCTCCTTCGAAGTGGAAGCGTTATGGTTATACAATCATTTATGATCACATCACCTCTAGTATTTCTAATATCCGTACATACTGAATATTGGAAGACCTAGAATAAACTCAAAGATTTAGATCATATTTGATCTGTCTCCTTCAGGGTTTTATCATTAAGTTTCTCATTTTCTTTTTGGGAGTTGGTATCGATCATATACTTTCCAAAAGTATATATCATATCTATAAATTCTTTCAAACTTCCAAAGCAAGATGATCATGCATGGCATTTAATCCCAATATCTCATGAGTAAGCTCATGTCTTCTAGTTCAGTGGAGAACTTGAATGATCCCTTTGAGAGATCGTATTACTCATATGCCCTCGTGTGTGCACCAACTTGCTGGTGTATAGAGATTGGTTAGGTCATCAACATAATGGTTGGCCTAATGTACACACTCAAACATATAGTAATACATCTATCTCTGACTAGAGGATGCATGCCTATATCGTGACAATATGCGAGATTGGTCTTTGGCTATCTCGGCCTCGTTACGTCAACACTTTGACCTAACTTATCTAACACCCCTATAAACCATAGGTGAAGTCGTCCAATCACGCACATGTACATAACCTCCTCTGCATGTTCCTCTTGTTTTTTGGTTCCCCTTTGACTCCGCTTCTACCCCTAAGAGTGTGCGCCTGGGCTCGAGCTTGGTGACTACAAACTCGCCCAACCCTTTTGCAGCGAGGAAAGGCATAGTGAGGGTGGTTCCCGTCCATCTTTAGCGCTCACCTTGAGCTTTAAAAAATCTAAAAAAAATACAAAATCATATTTAAAAATTCAAAAAAAAATAGTATTATTTATTATTGTATTTTGTACCTCCAGACAAAATCCCTAAAAATAGAAAAAGTTAATCACTAAAGTTTAAAAACCTCCAAAATCCTCATAAAAATTAAAAAAATCTTTTAAAAATCCAAAAATATTTATTTATATCTCAAACTTTTCTTTTTATTATATATTACTAATTAAAAATAGTTTTGAAAAATTTTGACTTTATTTAGTATTTTTAAATTCTAAAACAATTCGTCCCTTTTATTTAAATATCTGTTTTGGGATATTTTGGACTATAAAATTACCTAAAAACTAGAAAAAATTCCTAAAAAATCACAAAAATGTTAGGAAAACATAAATACATAAAAATACTTTATTTTGTAATGGTTGGTTTTTTAATTATGTTTATAATATATTACCCTATATTATATGGGTTATAAGGGGCTACCCCCACCCTCATTTTGTGGCTTTTTTTATTTCTTTTCAAAAATATCACCATGTATATTCATCTATACATCCTTTATATATGTCATTCAAATTTCGTCAGAAGTAGAGACTCCTATGCCCTCCATCTAGACAGATACTATTACAATAATTCTAAGACTGTTAAAATTACATGTTCTAAATGGAAGGCATAAGTGTCTCTGTTTCCGATGAAATTTGAATGTCATATACGAGGGATATAGGGTTGAATATACATGGATTTATTTTTTGAAAAAAAATAAAAAAAATTGCGGAAAATGGGGAAGGTGCAATCGTGTTGGCTGCAACCAGGGGACAAACCCATTTTATCCATATTATATATATCATTATATATATTATATTAAAAAGAAAGGGAATTTAAAATCATAAAAAATTATAAATTTAAAATAGAAGATATATAAAATTATAAATATAAATATAAATATAAATATAAAAAAATAAAAAATTATTATTTTATTTATTTTAACCCACACATTAATTCATTTATTCTTTGAGTAAATAGTGTACATAGTATACTTATATTATTTATCCATTATTTATTTATAGATAATATACTTGCTACACCGACTTGTCTCCCTATGTTATATACTCTACATACTTGCACTTATTCACACATTTTGTAGAGTTATAATAGATTTTAACTCCACATTTTATTTTTCTTTTATTTGATCTATATTGTGGGTTAATTGTTGAATTATTTTTGTTTTCTGAGTGGTCGCTTCGGCAGTTGTTGATCCGCCTTGTGGATTGATAAGACACTTGCGAAATTTGACTTTTCAAATGGAGCCGTTGTGGGGGAACAACGCAGTGTAGCATGTATTTTGTACATTATTTTTCTTTTATTTTATATTATTTTTTTATATTTATTTGACTGCTTCTGACCATTTCTTTTTATTTTGATATTTCTTGCGAGGTACTAGATGGAAACTACGACTTCTTTGGAGGTTGACGCACCTGAGCCGGCTAGGAACAATCAGGAGGAGAAGACATAGAGAGAAGGAAATAGAGAAATTTCTTTTTAGCATTTTTATTTTATTTTGTAACTGTATTTTCATTTTATTTTTATAAAATAATTTGTAATAATTTTTGGACATTTGGACGTTGCCACTTCACGAGGTCCAGTGCCCGGGTGATTGTTCACTTGGAGACCTCGTTGTGTTTTTCGCGTTTTTATCGCTTTTCTTTTTCTTTATTTCACACCTTTCTTTTTATTTGTTTTGTGTGATTGAACCCTATTTTAGGATTTGTTTGCTCGATAGATTATGGCCAAAGCCCAAATTAATTTGCCTATACTTATAGTTCACTTTTAGAACAAGTCAAATTTAATGGCTTCTCATTTAGGTTTGAAACCGCATGCCGCGAGAGGCCTCCTATATGACCTGTTGGACCCACTATGGTGAGCACTGAGGAGACTCCAAGACCAGACCCTTTGGTTCCTGTCTAGGTGTATAGCATCTTATTCTTCACATTAATTACATATTCTGTTCTAAGGCGATTTCATCAGCTTACATTGTATATAGAGTAGGTTTCAATTCTTCTTAGCATCCTACTTGAAGAGAGCTGGAGGCAAGGTGAGCGACATCTATCTTTGCACACATCATTGATTTTCACCTGCATTGCTTTTCTGACTCTACCACTGATTTTGTTCACCTAAGGTTTTAAAGGAATTGATCCCTCGCTAGGACTCATGCATTTTTATTAAAAATCCAGATAACCAATAAAATCGGGACTGCTAACTCTACTCGACCTTAAAATAATAAAAGAAAACTCCTTGTCTTGGGGAGAGTAACCCCCTCATTGTATTCACATTTTATACTTGTCACATTAGTGCCCTAATCCCATTCCTACTTACATGCTTGTACAAATTTTTCAAATTCACCTAATTCTAAATTGAAAAGATAAAACGATCGAACTCTCTCGATCATCATTGTGTTGAGTTGGTGAATTGAGGGGGTTTTGTTTGTTTTTTTTATTTGTTTGTGTGCATACTTGATCTTCTCTGCACATTTGTGCCTTTTTCTTACATATCTTGACTTGGCCATCGTGCTCTCCCAATCTCATCTTTTTCTTCGGTGATGGCTAACTGGAGTGATTTTTATCGGCTTACTCTCAAGCCGATCCACCTCCCTTTTATCAAGAGGACTTTGCACCTGACTTTTCTTTTGGTACATATCCACCTCATCTACAGTTTCAAGCATAGGACTTTTACTCACCCCCACCTTCACACTCCCTACCATCTCACCCATCCATGTCTGAGATGTTGGAGTCACCTCTTATGGCTACCACTCTTGAGTACATGACCTGATTAGTGGAGTAAATGAATCAAAGGATAGATGACCAAACAAGCCTAAATAAGAACCACACTGTTGCTTCACCTTCTGGATTCGTGAATTCACTTTAGGACACCCATGAGAGCTTGTAATATCCCAAAATACAAAAAATGAGAAAAACCTTAAAATATGAATAGATTCTTGGAGACACCTTGTCGAGTCGATTTGCGAGGAGAGGGCACCCTTGCCGGATCCTTTGACCACACACACATCCACCGTAGTTCCCTCCTTTACCGCCAAGGATGACACTATACAGACTGTTGATCTCTTCCCTTGTATGGAAGAGATAGAAAAATTTTAAAAATGTTGACCCTTCCTAAAGTGATGGTAGCTATTCATGATAGTGCGGAGGTCCCACTTCACTAGGCCATGAACCATATATCTGCACCCAAACCCAAGAAAAGAAAGCGAAGAAGAAGATCTGAGCGCCACATTCTTACCATGGCCACTGCCTACACCATCACCCACCATCCACAAAATAGGAAAGGGAACATTGATACAACTCTTGTGATATGCACCATTTCTTACCATTCTTGTGATCATACTCTTCTTGGCGACGGTGCTTTGATTAATATAATACCCTTCTCATTGGTACAGTCTCTTCATCTAGGGCATTTCAATAAGACTAGGATGATTTGCCAGTTTGCTAATGGATCAATAAAGAGTCCAAGGGGTATTTTAGAGAATGTCGTCATTCAGATCCAAGGAATGAGATTCACTGTAGACTTTTTTGTTTTTCCCATGGAGATCTCCCTCAAGTGGAGAATCCTCCGATCATCCTAGGATGACCCTTTCTTGCCTCTGCGAGAGTCATTACTGATTATGGATTTGAAGATGTTTGGTTTTGTTCTGCTGACGAGATTGTTGTCTTGATCACTACACCTATCACTAACCAGAGACCCGCATCTGACGAGAGTGTGCTAGTGTTAGCTGACCCCGATGGCTATGACCTATCTGTTGATATCAGAGAGGCTTGCTTTATTATTGATGAGATTGAGACCCGAGAATTCCTCTTTAGGGATAAAGACTCAGAAAACATAGACCTTGGAGTTCGCCATTCCGGTGCATGGCAATGCATTGATGACATTCGTGTTATCTACACTATAGACACCCTAGCATTGAGGGAAAACTTAGGAGAAATGGTAACGGATGTATTTGACCTTACTATTTTTTATCAGAGTTCAGGCCTTTAGGTTTTGACCTAGCTAAGACTTCCCAGGCTAAACATGACCACACTACTTCCACCGACCAGTTTGTGCCTTTCCGCTTTGAGACCACTGAGAATCTTCATCAGGTCGATCCTGATCGGGTTGAATCAGCTGAGGACCCCATATCGACTTGCACCTTGTTAGATCCATTCCTCAGCAATCACGCAAGAAGGTACGCTTTCTACCTTCTTGATCTATGTATAACCTCCACTTTGTATATCCTCTTTCATTTTCTTCCGTCATCTACCATTTTTCTCATCCACCCCATTTTTTGTATATGCATTGCTTAGGATGCACTTTGTCCTATGTATGGGGGGTGGACGAGCCGGGTGTACATTCTTCGTTCTATTTCATCACTTCTATTGTTGCCTATACTTAGGGCTCTTTTACCCTAAGTATAGGGGGAGTGATGCGTACATTCTCCACATGTATTTTTCCTTTTTATCAGATTCTTTTATTGATCCCCTCATTTATCTCCTCTCCCTATCTATGCTAAGGGATATCTTACCCTAAGTATAGGGGGAGATAGACTGAGTCATGATCTATTCATTCCCACCCTCAACCATCCCTGCATGTAGATATAGCTTGATATACTTAGGATTATTTCATCCTATGTATAGGGGGTATGGTTGACTTCTCATTTGTTGATTCTTTATCCGTTAGTCGTTGTAGTATAGGCTTTTCTATACTCAGTACGAGTTATGTCTTATATTTTTCTCTCTGATCTATGAGGACATAACTCAAGCTAACCATAGGGGGTCGTATATATGTTGTGTATACTTTAACCATAACTCGTACTTTTGAATTTTTAATAATATGTATAATCAATAAAAATTGAAAAATGCATTAAAATTCTTTGTATATACTTATTAATAAATCATGTTAGAAATGTTTTGCAAAATGGTTGAAAAATAACTTGAAAATGTTTTTGAAAAATCTTTTTGAAAAATCTTTCGAAAACTATTGGGAAAATGTTTTGTAGAATGTTCTCAAACTTTGTAAAAATGTTTTGTTTGTAAAATTTCTTTCCTTTGTTTGAATAAAATGCTTTAAAAATCTATTTGCAAATGGTTTGGAAAATGGTTTCAAAAATATTTTGAAAATCTATATATACCGATTTTCAAATTTTTTTAAATGTTTGCAAAATTTATTTGTCAAATTATTCTTTCAAAATAAAGTTTTCAAAATGTTTGTCAATACATTTGCAAATTATTTTGAGAACAATAAAAAATCTATAAATAAAAATTGTGAATAAACTGTAAATCCTAAATTCTAATTTCTTATAAATAAAAAGACATAATCTCGAGAAATATCTACCAAAACCCTTTTTGTTTTGAAAATTTCCTAAAAAATTTCAAAACTAAAATCCCAAAAACAATAGCAAAATATTTTCAAAACTTCCATAAAAAGTTTCAAAACATTTTAAAAAATCCATAAAAAGTTCAAAATCTGAAAAATTGCATTATAAAAATATTTTACTAACATTGTACATAGCATTTGCTTTTTTCGGATTGAGTTTGATAATTGAACTAGTCTAAGTAAAATACGAAGATTAGAGCTTGGTTGGACCTTAATCCACTTAATCGCAAGAACCTTATAGGAACTGAAATTGAGATACTTTAGGTCTGCTAGACTTAATTATTTGAGGCTACGAGACTTAGTTCAATGTCATCTTGACTGCCTAACTAGAATATTTCAGAACATACACACAACTCTTGTTATTAATGAACTAGCTTGCACATCTGCACCTTAAACTTTGCTCACCTAAGTTGAAGTGGTAGAGCGTTGGATTTGTAGACATGAGACACAAGCCAATAGAAACATCGAAAATCACACATTATGGCCATTGTACCCTAACCCGATCCAGTAGCCATGATGTCTAATGACAGAAGTTGTGGATTGCAATAATGCTTCAAAAGAGGGATAGTGATGAATCCGCATTTCATCATCTTTATTCATTTCTTTTAGTTTAAAATCCCTTATAATATACTGATAAATCTATATTCTTACTAACCTACATCAGTGTTTAAATATTGTACATTTATTACTATTTTAACCTAAAATAAAAAATAAAGAAATAAAGGATAAATAAATAAAATAAAAGATTGTATATATATGCAATAGATACATGTTGACTTGAACCCCAAGAGAAGGTCAAGACTTGACCCGATCAACCAAGAATAATGTTGGGAGATGGGGACTTTAATCAGAAAATAGAAAAAAAAATATTTTATAAATTTTTTTCATTTATTCTGTGTATATTTGTAAAAAACTTGCACTATTTTATTTGTCCATAAATTGACCTCAACCTAAATAATTTTCTTAACAAAAGTTATAAATAAAAATGTTTCCTAAATAATAAAAATATTTGTAAAATAAAATCATGTACATAATAAAAGTAAAACCACTCGGAAAAAGCCGTAAGGCGATAATTGATAGACCAATTCTGGCTCCATATGAACTCGAATTGAATTAAACTCACTTCCATCATATTCTAAATTAAATTATCTTTAAAATTACTGTGGTTCCAGTGTTTTTGGAGTTATATTTGAAAGACGATTTTCTTGGGTGGTTTTTGCAATTTGTTATTTATTTATTGTATATATTTATCCATATTTATTTTTATGCATAATGTATTTGTAAATAATTGTAAATAATTTTTTATAATTATTTAAAATAAAAAAATAAACATAAAATAAAATAATTTCTTTATTTAAGTATGTATATAATGTACCATTTGTATATATTATATGTATATAATTAATTTCCTTAAATAACCACTATGAAAAATTAAATAATTAACATTTATTATTTAAATTACTAAAGTGATGAAAATAATATTTTTATTTATTTAATTATGTTATTAATATATCATATGTATATAATTTAATTAATTCCTTAATTAACCCACCATTTGGGTAACTCATTAAGATATTGGTATTTATCGAAAAATTATTTTTTTATTTATTTTATTTATTCCACAATTAACATCCTTCCTTTTTTTCTCTCCATTCAAATTTTGAAATTCAATTTTATTATTATTATTATTATTTATTAGGCTCTGCTTCCCTCATTTTCACTTGATCAACCCTTTGGTGAGAGGAGCCTAATCTCCGAGAGCCAACTTGTTGTAGATAGGTGCCCAACCTCCGAGCCGTCCGGTGATAAAGAGGTGATCCTCATCGAGGCCAGCACAGCTTTCATCCGATCTCACGGTACGATTCATTCCATTTTATTTTCATATTTTAATTAGATAATTTAGGATTAGTTTTCATTTTTAATGTCATTTACATTTTTAAATTTTCTATCATAGTTCTTAATCGTAGTTAATTGTCTTAATTGTTCATCACAATTTGATCCATCTTCGATTACCGATTTCACACCATTTTCCATTTCCTCGTCGGTTCACATTCTATCTCCCGTGATCTATCTCCTTCGACCATGTACGGTGGTCGGAGACTCGGCTCCAATACATCAACACCGATGGAACCTCATCGCCCACTCATTCTTGTTTGATTTTTTTGGACCAAGCTATCGTACTCGAGTCATTTATCTTTATTTTATAGCAAATACACAAGATTTAAAAAGATACAAAAAAGAGAAAAAGTCATTTATTATGTCAAATAATAATAATAAAAATTTTGGGCGCCGCCTAGGGAGACCTCCTCCGCTCTCTAGTAGACCACCGCCTTGCTTGTCGACACCAGCCTTCGCCCGCACGTGACCACCACCGGCGGCCGACATTCACCGCCGCTCGAGGAGCAGCACAACCTCCATCCCATCGTCGATCATCGGAGGGCGTTTGTCGCCCCCCGCCTTGGCCACTGCCACCCAACCCGCATCTCTACAGATCCTCGCAAAGAGCACGCTCTCGCTCCTAGATCTGCCTGGAGCAGCCTGGAGTCCTCATCTGCCTCCTGCGGAAATCCTGCGTCAATTAGCCTCACCGTCCACCCGATCGCGGACCTCTGCCAGAAGGAGAAACTCCTCCACCGAGATGCACGATCACCCTCGTATGAGGAGCACCACCTTGGTCGTCGCCGCCCATCCCGAAGATCATTCACCTCGCCATCCTTCCGCCTCCTACGCTAGAAGTTGCTCCACTGCAGCAATGCCACTGCCGTCTAAAGATTTGGGGGAAAGAAAGAACAGAAGGCGAAGCACCGCTTTGCTTTTAGCGTGGAATGAAAGAAAGAACACCCTGCCCAAAACCTAATTTTTTTGGGTAAATTGCAATTAAACCCCTCCGACGTTTTCAAAATTGTGCAAACACCTCTACCAATTTCCAAGCATGTTTAGTACACACTATCACTGGGTAAATTGCGTATTTTATCTCTCATTTATTTCCTGTTATATTTTAATTTATTAACTTTAAATAATTAATTTCTAGTCCTGTAATTTCAGACTCCATTTGCATACCTTTTTATAATTAGAATAAATTTTTCGATTCATCAATAAATTCTCCAAAAATAAGATTATATTCCTGCTATGTTTTTCTTCATAGTGTAAAATTTTCATTACAATTTATCATCATTTGATATTATTAAAAAAATAAAGATATCACATTTTTCACTACTTGAAATTATAAAATTCATAAAAATTTAAATACTATGCCAAAAATTCCAAAAAAAATTATTTTTGCATATTTTATTTCCTGTCTAAATTTCACGTATTAATTATCTTAAGAAACCCCAAAAAAATTCAAATTATTAAAAGTTTTATAAAAATCATAGAAAATTGTAGAAAATTCCAAAAAATGTGACTTCACTTCCTCTTTGTAGATAATTCTTTATAGTTTTAGGAAAAATAAAGCCAGTCCTTTTTGAGTTTATTTGAATTTTTTAAATTACAAATTATCTCTACTTATTCACTATTTAGCATTATTTTGTGTTTATGATTTTTTATAAAATCAATAAAAACTTGAAAAATATTTGAAAAATCACCAAAACAATTATAAAAAGTATAAAACACAAAAACTTTTTATTTTGATCTTTTTTATCATTTTTAATATATTTAAAATATCTAAAATTTGCATTTTTTTGTGTATAAACTTTCTATGAAAATGTAATTATTCTGAAATTAAAAATTTGCAAAAACTTAAAACCAATAAAAATTAAAAATAAAAAATATAAAAAACATAAAAACATAAATAAAATAAAAAGAAAACTCTCATAAAAGTAAAGATTGTTGGTAGTTAAATTTCATCTTTCTTTTCATTAATTTGTCAATTATTAAAATAACCCTCGGGATTTGTAGCCTCCCTGAGTTAGATCCTATTGCTATATAATTTTCTCTTGCTAAATTTTTTGTATTAATGTCGACTTGAGATTAAAATAATCTTTTGTTGAAGGATTCTTTGGGTTGCAACGACATCGCATTTATTTTCCTAAATAAAAAAACTAGAAGATCTCGACCAACAAAATGGCGTCGTTGCCGGGGAGGCACAATGGGGGTAGTAAGGTTGCTCATTTAAACTGCTATTCTTGGTTGTAAAATTCTGTTTATATTTTTCTACATTATTTCATTATTCGCTTGTTTATTCAAATTCATTTTTTTCTTGCTCATTTTTTTATAACTTGTATCTCTTACATTCTTTCTGTTCCTCTTTCTTGCGAGGGCCCGCGGAGCGAAGGAGGAAATCCTAGGAGAACTGAAGCACCCGAGCGAAGCGAAGGCCGGACATTCTTCACTGACCAGTAGGAGAGAGTACTGAGGAGGGCAGGATATTGTAGAAGAGCATATATTTTTTGACATAGAATTTATTCCTCCGAAAAAATTCTTGTAAATAATTTGTAAATAAGTTTGACACTTGCCCTTTTTCTGTTTTCTTAGAGACACTTGGACACTATTATTTGGGATTTGTTTCACCAAATGCACTTGGCGGACCTCACCGTTGTTTTCTCATTATTTTTTATTGCTTTTATTTTTATTTGTTTCTCGCGGGTTTGTGTTTTCTGACTTTATTTTTTTGTTTTCTTTGAGTGAAGCCCTAGCCTTTGGTTTTATTTGGTTGAGCCTGGTAGTAATTATGTCCAAAAACCTAAAAGAATATATGTTCCTACATATTGTTTTGGACTTAGGCAAATAATAATTTACTTCTTCCCGAATAGAAGTTACTTCTTAGGACGGTTCTTGCTTACATTTGCATATAGTTTAGATTTTTTTATGCACAGATCATATTGCACGTAAAGTGCTGGAGTAAAGTATGCTCCTCTATCTCTAGCATTTGCATCTCATATTTCTCATGCATTGGCTTTTTCATTTTCTTCCCTCTGTTTTGTTGATATATGAATAAAGGTAATCGAAAAATAAGTTAGACATGTTCTATGAAAAATATCAAAATTGAATATTAAACAGTTAATAATTAGGACTGCTAATATCACTTGAACCCTTAAAATTAAATGTAATTAATTCATATCATTATCTTGGGAGAGAAACCCCCTCATTGTATTCTCATTTTATTTGCCACGTACAAATTAGGTATTAGTGCCCCAATCCCAGGCCTTCCTACATGTTTGTACAACTTTGTGTTTGATCACCTAACTCTAGGACAAAATAATTGACCGAACCTTCACAGTCTTCACATTGCGTTGAGTTGGTGAATTGGGGATTTGCATTGTGTTTGTTTGTGCTTGGTGTTGAGTTAGTTATGACCTTTTCTCTCTAGATCATTAGTAGTCACATTGTCCTTAATCCCTCCCTCCCACCCTATTCTAATTTAATTCCTCATCATGATGGAAGCCCCAAGATCTCTTCCTTTAGAGTGAATCGGTCCTTTGGATGCGGCTCATATCTCTTTACTTTAGCAGAACAATGATCTCTTTGACATGGACCTAGATTTTTATGAGCTTACCCATCTTGATTCATTGGATGATTTTTCTATGACTTCGAGAGAGAACGTGTTATTTGAATATGATCATTCGTTCTCTCCCTCGAATCATCCTAATTTCTCGCATCTCCCTGAGTGTTCTCTGTACTTGATTTCACTCTCTAGTTGTGCATCCAATCTGTCGGATCACAAGACCGAGCCTTCTGATTATTCTGAGTTTCTAATTCTTTCAATACTTCTGATCTTTATGTGTTTGATATTTCTTTTCTCCTTGATGACCCTTGCAAGGATGAGCCGACCCTTGAGTTATTCAATGCTATACCTTATCTCTCTTCACTACCTGCATCATATATCTTCTTTCTTATTGAGTCTCCTGATCTTGACCTTCCATACATTTTCGAGACGAAGATTGACGCGAGAATTTTATGACTGATCCTTATTTCTCCATGTTCCACTTTTTCGGCTACACACATTCACTCCATTCTAACCTTGAGCCGAAAGTCTCTTTTGTGCGACCGATGCCTGACTTGACTTTCTCTTCTATATAGTTGGTAGTAGACACCTGCTTGATCGCTTATCTGGTTGTCAACGTTCACACTATTGACCACGTTGTTGTTCTCGCACTGATACAACAATGACAGTACGGTATTCGCATTACAGATGATGTCCTGAACCTTGATACTTCGTTGTCCTAGCCTTTGTGCCCAGCTAGGGGCGTAAACTCTAGCACTTGTTGAGAGGCACCTCAATAATGTCTACTTTGTATATATGTGTTTCATCTTGATTTGCTCCTTCCATCTTCTGTTTATCATTCACCTCTTGTCTATATCTGTGTGCTATACTTAGGACGTACTCTATCCTAAGTATAGGGGGTTAATGATTTGTGTTGTTCATATTCGTCCTATTCATCACTCTTGTTGTTGCATATACTTAGGGATATTCTACCCTAAGTATATGGGGAGTGATGTTGTTCATATCGTCTCTTTGGTGTTAATTTTTTTATGATCTCTCTCTTGTCCCCCAACTTGTTGATATTCTATCCTTAGGGCTAGTCTACCCTAAGTATAGGGGGCATGACGAGCCGTTGAGTGTGTCAAATCTTTTCCTCAATTTTTCCCTTTTGTACAATCTTCTATACTTAGGATTAATTAATCCTAAGTATAAGGGTGATCACTGACTTCTATTCATTCTTTGAGTCATTGTTATATAGTGTTCTTTTGCACTTTTTTATACTAAGCACGAGTTATGTCTTCCTTTGCAGCTCTTTGATCACTATGAGGATATAGTTCGATCTAAGTATAGGGGTGTCGTATATATTGTAAATTTACTTTAGACATAACTCATACTTTTAAAAATATGATTATTTTTGGGATATGTATATAAATGCGTAAAATCTACATGTGTGTGTATAGACTTTGGTCACCTTCCATCTTAAAAAAACAACGCAAACCACAAAAAAATTAATTTTAAAAAACAAAACACAAAATTCTTTTAATAAAAACAAAAATAATTCTATTAAAAAATTGTATATTTCATATATGTAATTGTATATCTATTACTAACCCTTTTTCTCTTAAAAAAATAATATAATTATTAAAAAAATCTCTTTAAAAAATTGTTTTGTTTGTATTTCTTGCATTTGCATGTACATTTTTTTAGGATAATATTGACATTTAAACTAAGTCTGGAATAAAATTGAAGAATGGAGCTTAGTTGGACTTTAATCCACTTAATTTTAGAGGAAATTAATAAGAATTGAATTAAGGTTTTTCAGGTCCTAGTGACTTAATTCTTTGAGTCCATAAGACTACGTTCACATGTCGTCTTGAGTAGTCTATGTAGAATATTTAACAACACACGCATGATTATTCTAAACCACGGCTTATCTTGGACATGCACTCTACACGCAGCTCTTAATGGAGGAGGTAGTGAGAAGGTAGGATCTTTTGGCTTGGGGTAGCAAACGGGTATGTAATAACTAGTGGGAATATCTATCTTCCTCTAGGGAGGGGTCATCTCAACCTAATCTAATAGCATTGAGGTCTAAAGACAGGATGTTGTGGGGTTGCAATAATGGTTCAAAAGAGGGATAGTCTACTAGCCCAAGAGGAAAAACTCCTTATGTACATGTTGTACCTTGTATATATTTTCAAAAAAAAAGAAAATGAAGGAAAAAATGCAGAATCTCCAAAAGTGGATAGGCTTGATAGAAAAGTAAAATGCATGCTGGATTATATATACAACTATAGAAAAAATATAATAAGAGCTTCAAAGTCAAATGTTTGTAAGCTTGCAACTGGATGACTAGACTACACTGGTCATGCATCCAAGGACAGATAGCTACAGTGGTTACTGTCCATTCTTTTCTCCATCTCCTCTTCTTGAGTTGGTTGTACTTGAACTTAGAAAGGAATATCCCCACTCCTCGAGGAAAGAGTTGCTAGACTGGGGGACTAGAGTAACCTTGGTAAGAGAGGTTGTTTCTTTGCTACTTTGAGATGGGGAGCTATATTTCACTTACACCATACAAATAAAGATTCATAGTCATAAGAATTTACGCATGTAGACTTGTTCTGACCTGACTATTGAGGAGACTTGAACATGTGTCTAGTGGAACTTGAAGGCTGTTAGGTTTTAAATCCATTTCCCATTAAGGTTCCGCTACACTAATAATCCAAAGGTTTGACAGAGCTCCATACTACAACTTTATGAAGATAAGTTTAATACGCAATATTGTCCTAGTTTCTTTATTTTTCCTTTCTTTTTTTATTCACTTATTCTTACAAAATAAGTGTTTGCTAAGGGACTAGCAAAGGTAAAGCATAGGAGGATGATGAATCTGCATTTCATCATCTTTATTCGTTTATTTTAGTTAAAAATCCCTTATAAAACACATGTATATATTGATAAATCCATATTCTTACTAACCTGCATCTGTGTCTAAATATTGTACATTTATTATTATTTTAACCTAAAGTAAATAAATAAAGGAAAATGAAGAAAATAAAATAATGTATATATGCAATAGATATAGGCTAACCCAAACACTAAGTGAAGGTCAAGACTTGACCTGATCGACCAGGAAAAAGTAGGGGGAGATTGGGTCTTTAATCAAAAAATCCAAAAACATATTTTGTAAATAGTTTTCATTTATTCTGTGTATATTTGTATAAAACTTACACTATTTTATTTGTTCATAAACTGATCTCAACTTAAATATTTTTCTTAAGAAACGTAAAAATATTTTCTAAATAATAAAAAAATAGTTGTAAAATAAAATCATGTACAGAATAAAAGTAACCACACTGGGAAAAAACCATAAAGTGATAATTGAAAGATCAATTCCATCTCCATATGAGCACGAATTGAATCAAACAGTCTCCATTGTATTATTAAATTATATTTAAAATGGTAGTGATTTCATAATTTTTGGAGTTACGGTTCGAGAAACGTTTTTATGGGGTGGTTTTGCAATTTTGCCATTTATTTATTGTATATATTTATCCATATTTATTTTTAGACATAATTTATTTGTAAATAATTGTAATGTTTTTAATAATTATTTAAGATAAAAATAAAAATATTTATTAAAATACAATAAAATAAATCCTTATTTACTTTGTGTATCATGTACCATATGTATATATTATATGTGTATAACTAATTTTCTTAAATAACCCTTACAAAAAAATTAAATATTAAATATTTATTATTTAATTAATAAAGAGACAAAAATAATTTATTTATTTATTTATTTAATTACGTAAATAATATATCAAATGTATATAACTCAATTAATTCCTTAATTAACCCACCATTTAGGTGGCTCATTAAGTTATTTGTATTTATTGATATTTTAATTAATATAATTTCGAAAATTATTTTATTTATTTAGTTTATTAATTCCACCATTAACATCGTTCCTTATTTTCTCTCCATTCAAATTTTGAAATTCAATTTAATTATTATTATTATTATTATTTATTTTTCTCGTCTTCCCTCATTTCCACTTGATCCACCCTTTAGTGAGAGGAGCCTAAACTCCAAGAGCCATCTTGTTGTAGATAGGTGTCGAGCTTCCGAGCCATCCGGTGACAGCAAGGCGATCCTCGTATCGAGGCCATCATGGCTTTCATCGGATTCGACGGTGGGATTCATTCCGTTTTATTTCAATCTTTTAATTAGATAATTTAGGATTAGTTTTCATTTTTAATCTCGTTGTCATTTTTCAATTTTCGATCATAGTTCTTATTGTAGTTAATTGTCTTAATTGTTCATCATGATTCAATCCATCTCCGATTACCGATTTGATGCCATTTTCTGTTTCCTCGTCGCTTCACATTATCTCCCGTGATCTCTCTCCTCTGGTCACGTACGGTGGTCGGAGACTTGGTTCCAATCCATCACCACTGATGGAACCTCCTCTCCCACTAATTCTTGTTTGATTTTTTTGACCGAGCCGTCGTGCTCGAGTCATTTATCTTTATTTTATTGCAGATACAGAGGATTTTAAAAAATACAAAAAAAGTCATCTACTGTGTCAAAAAATATAAGAAAAATAAAAAATTTTGGGCTCTACCTGGGGTGACCTCCTCCACTCTCCAGTAGAGCACAACCTTGCTCATCGACGTGACCCTTCGCCTGCACGTGACCACCACCAACGACCAACATCCACCGGCGCTCGAGGAGCAACGCAATCTTCACCCCATCATCGATCACCGGAGGGCGTGTGTCGCTCCCCACCATGGTCGCCGCCTCCCATCCCGCATCTTCACAAATCCTCGTAAAGAGCCAATCGTCACCCCTAGCTTCGCTTGGAGCAGCCCAGAGCCCTCATCCTCCTCCTGTGGAAATCCTCCGCTGATCAGCCTCGCTGTCCACCCGATCGTCGACCTCTGCCAGAAGGAGCATATCCACCACCGAGACGTGTGACCACCCCTGCACGAGGAGCACCACCTTGGCTGCCGCCACCCATCCCGAAGATCGTCCACCTCTCCGTCCTTCTGCCTCCTCCGCTAGACCCTACGTCACTGCAGCAACGCTGCCGTCGTCCAAAGATTTGGGGGAAAGAAGGAACAGAAGGCGGTGCACCCCTTTGCTTTTATCATGAAATGAAGGAAAGAACACCTTGCCCAAAACCTATTTTTTGGTTAAATTGCAATTACGCCCCTCCGACATTTTCAAAATTACGTAAACACACCTACCAATTTCCAAGCGCGTGCAGTACACGCTATCACTGGATAAATTATGTATTTTATCCCACATTTCTTTCTTGTTATATTTTAATTTATAAACTTTAAATAATTACATTTTAGTCTTGTAATTCCAGACTCCATTTGCATGCTTTTTTATCATTAGAATAAATGTTTCTATTGCTCAATAAATTCTCCAAAAAGAAGATTATATTCCTACCGTATGTTTCTTCATAGTGTAAATTTTTAATGCAATTTATTGTCACTTGACATTATTAAAAAATAAAAAGCATCACATTTTTCACTGCTTAAAATTTGAAAATTCATAAAAATTCCAAAACATTAAAATAATTTTATTTTTGTGTATTTTATTTCCTATATAAATTTCACGTATTAATCATTTTTAAAAACCCCAAAAAATGCAAATTACCGAAAATCTTACAAAATCACAAAAATTGCAAAAAAATCCAAAAAATATGATTTCACTTCATGTTTGTAGACAATTCTTAAAGTCCATCATTTTTTAGTTTATTTGACATTTTTAAATTGCAAATTATCATTACTTGTTCATTGTTTAGCATTATTTTGAGATCTAATTTTAAGAAAATCTATAAAAATTTGAAAAATATTTGAAAAATCTCCAAAAATATTATAAAAAGTATAAAACACAAAAAAATTTTATTTTGACCTCATTTATCATTTTAATGTATTTGAAAAATCCCAAAATTTGCATTTCTTTAGTGTATAAACTTTCTTTGAAAAAGTAATTATTTTCAAAAATAAAAATTTTCAAAAACTAAAAACTAATAAAAACTAAAAATCAGAAAATAAAAAATATAAAAATACAAAAATACAAAAATACACAAATAAAAAAAGAAATTAAATAAAAAGAAAATTCTCACAAAAACCAAGATAGTTGGTAATTGAAGTTCCTCTTTCTTTTCATTGTTGTCAATTATTGTAATAACCCTCGGTATTTGTAGCCTCCCTGAGTTCGATCATGTTGCTATGCAGGTAAAATAAATAGTAAAATTCTCTTGCTACATTTTTTGTATATATTTCAGCTTAAGAATAAATAATTTTTTGATTGAGGGATTCTTTGGGTTTCAACGACATCGCAAACATATTCAATAATTTAAAAACCTAAAAATCTCTATCAATAGATAGTCACTGGCTCAAGAGGAAAAATTCTGTATGTAAATGCTGTTATATAAAGTATTCAAAAAATGGAAAAATTAAAAACTCCAAAAAGAAAAGGCAGGAAAAAACTCAAAGAAAAATCAATTCCTGTCAGAGTATGTATATAGATGTATAGTGAATAAGGAAGCTTGATCTTCAAAGTCATATATTTGTAAGCCTACAGCGGGATGCCTTGGCTACACTGATCAAGCATCTTAGGATAGTTAGCTACACTGGATACTATCCATTCTTCTCTCCACCCCCCTTTTCTTGAGCTAGTTGTACTTGAACTTAGAAGGGAATACCCTGCTTCTCAAGGAAAGAGTTGTTGGATAGGGAATTAGGGTCACCGTGTTGGAGAAGATTGACTTATATCGCTTTAGTCGAGGAGAACTTTATATCACATACACTGTCTAAGATGGATTCATAGTCATAAGGGGTTGTGTATGAGTTGACTTATTCTGACCAGGCTATTGAGAAGACTTGAGCAGAGTTTTGTGATTCTTAGAGGCTATTCTGCTTTAAATCCGTTTTCCAATAAGGTTTCGACCAAACCTAAACACCCCAAGGTCCTACGGAGCTCGAAACTTTGAAGTTATGAAGATAAGTTTAAAATTTAAAATAGATCCTAGTTCTTTCTTTTTCTTTTCTTTATTTCCTTTTTCTGCATCTATAGGCATAAGTTATTGCTAGGGATTAAAAAAGGCAAGTATAGGGGGGTGATGAATCTGCATTTCATCACCTTTGTTCTTTCATTTTTGCCTTTAAACACTAGCTAAATGCATGTATATATCATTATTTTGCATGAATTAACATTCATTATTTATTGCAAAAACATTGTATAGAATACACTGTTTAAAGTCAAAATAAAAGAACAAGGACAAGAAAAGAAAAAGAAATAAAATGCTAAAGGTATTTCATGACCCTGAACCTTGAGACCTAGGCATCATGATGATTGGGTTGACAAGGAATAAAATAAGGGGAGATAAGGGTCAAAAACACAATAAAAAGCCTAATTTTTGTTCTTCAATAATGCATTTTTATGACCTATTTTATTACTAATTATTTATACATCAAATCAATAAACTTTGTACATGAAAGTTTTAGATAAAAATATATAGAAAAATACAAAGTTTACTTCCTACAAAAATAATACAAATTGTACATTCTACACTCATAATAAAAGCCAAAATCCAAACTTCCTAGACCCATATCTTCTACATATGAACTCAAAATGCATCAAAATCAACTTTAAATTTATATAACTTTTTATTAGCTATTTAGTGAAGTTGTTTCATTTAGTTTGGAGTTAAGGTGCAAAAGTTAGGTTTTGGACCGCTTTTGTACTATATACATGAATAAAATATTCATTTTATTTATTCTTTATAATTTTTTTAATTTATATTTTTATGAATTTTTAAATATTATTTATAGTATAGGTACATATTTTCAATAGAATAAACCAATAAAAATACATTAAAATAAAAAAGTACATAGAAATACATGTATGAATATACTATACATATACCCATATAATTAATACCAATATTTAATTGAGTATATAAATAAACTTAGAAAATACAAAAAAAATATATTTGAGTATATTTAAATTAGTTATAATTATATAAACTATGTATGCAAAATAATAAAATTAAATTAAAAATAAAATACTCATAACATAGGTAAACAAACCCATTATTGCACCCTTAAGGAGTAACTTATAAAAAATAAGTTGTAAAAATAAATAAAAATCTTAATAAAATAATACATAAAATAATAAATATTTTTTTGTGTTTTATAAAAATATAAATAAATCAATATCCGTTTTATTTTGAATTATTTTCAATTATTACCTATGGTTTGTCTTTTTGTGGGTGACGTGACCCAATCAGGCCCCGTCTCCCATTGACATGGGTCAACTTCTCTGACAAGTGTTCTAGGCATGTCAGATGTTTCTATGACCCCTTCTTCTTGATATTTTCCCTCATTATACGTTGCTCGAGACCCTACATCCTTCGTAACACTTGTTCATTGTTCATCCTTGGTCCTCGCCGATGCTTTTCCTATGGTCAAACACCATCGATACCCCTGTAAACCCTAGGTGAAGTCGTCCCATCACTTGCCTGTACATAACCCCCTTCACCTCTTCTGCTCATTTTGGTTACCCTATGACTCCGCTTCCGCCCCTCAGAGTGTGTGCCTGGGCTCGAGCTTGGTGACAACAAGCTCGCCCAACCATTTTCCAATGAGGAGAAGCGTTGGGAGGGTGGTTCCCATCCATCTCCACTGCTCGTTGGTGTGAAGTTTCATCTCGTGTCCTTCGGCCACTCGAGATCTGTTCTTCTTTCTTTTATGTAGCTTTAGTCATAGTCTTTCGATTCTACATTTTTATTTTGTGTTTAGATTATTGTTTTAGCGTAGAATTAGGATTTAGCTTCGTCGGAGCTCTAGAGCTCCTACCACCTCTGTCTCGCCATCATACTCTGTTTCCGACCACCGCAACCGTTCCAATACCTTGTCCTGTCTCTTCTCCACCTATTCGACCCATTAGCTCCCCATATCTCAGTTGATCTGGTCCACTGAGGACCCATCCACCACCAGTCACCGTTCCTCACCACCCCATTTCCATTTCTCCTCTGACCTTTTTCAAATAACCGCCAATACCTCCCCCTATGCAATCTGATCTTTCTATCTTCTTTGTAGGTCTTGAAGAGCTTGTTTGAGGGCTTCTCTATCCAAGTACAACTTCCCAATCCTTCACAAGAACCCTTGTTCTCCAGGGCTAGATATGCGAGCCCATACCCTTCTGAAGCATCTGGGAGTCGCGGGACGTCGACAAGAACGTGAACAGACTATCAGCGGATCTCCAAGTGGCTGAAGACACGTGCTTGACCAGATCGATGCTCGCTAGCGGCGAGTTCTTCCCTCTTTATTCCACCATCCTCTTTCATCGTCTGATTGAGGACGGAGTTCCAAACTACGCAGATGTCGTCGAATTTTGAGGAGCGTCAACCATTGATGTCTTCTTGGGGATCTAATCCTAGCCGCAACTGACGAGGCATCATCGTGCCCTCCAATGCTGCCACATGTCCAAGTCAACGATTGAGGACCGCAGGATTTGCGTAGTTTGGGGGTAAATTGCAGAACCTATCCCATCTTTTTGTTACGTTTCTATTGGTCCTATAATATATTTGATAGACTTTATATTTTCTTTGATATATGCAAGAATACCCCTGAGCTTTTGATATTGCATTTGTGACTAGTCCAGCTCAGCTCACTTGTCATCCCACGTGAGATGGGCATTTTACACTATTACCCCTACAGGTTTTTATAATTGGCATTTAATATTTAAAGTTTAAATATTAGTTGAAAATTAGTATCTTGCATCGAAGCCCCAGATTTTTGTTTTAATTGCAAATACCCTACTAGTTCATTTAATTTTTGTGTTTCTTTTATAGTTTCTAAAAATATCAACCTTGCTCCAAAAATTATGAAAAACAAGGTTTTGTTCTTACAAGCTTGATCTTTCACACTATATTTTTAGTTCTGCATTTTAGGCATATTCCCTATTTATTAAAAATCAAAACTGCAAGGATATTCCCTGGTTTCTTTAAAAAATCAAAAAAATATTAAACCATATTTAAACATTCATAAAAAATAATATTTTTTTATTATTGTATTATATACCTCCGAACCAATAATCCCTAAAAATAGAAAAAGAAAATTACTAAAATTTGAAAACTCCAAATGCTAATAAAAATATGAAAAAAAATAGAAATCGAAAAATATTTATTTCCATCTCTAACTTTTCTATTTAGTATATATTATTAACTAAAAATCATTTTAGAAAATTTTTACTCTATTTAGTCTTTTTAAATTTCAAAACACTTCGATCCATTTATTTAAATCCCTATTTTGGGATTTTTTTGGATTTTAAAATTACCTAAAATTAAAAAAACCCTACAAAATCACAAAAAAACAATACAAAAAATAAGAAAACACCAAATACTTTATTTTACAATTTTTGGTTATTTTTAGTTGTATTTATAATTATATTACCATATTATATATATCATAATATATATGTATTATATATTAAAAAGAAAAGGAAATTAAATATCTAAAAATTGTAAAAAGAAAATAAAAAAATACATAAAATAAAAAATATAAATATCGAATATAAAAAGAGAAAAGGGAAGATGTTTTGAGTAACAGCCAAGATGACTGTTACACAAGGCAGTTTGCCAAATATTTTTTATTTTTTTCAAAAATTCCACCATTTATATTCATCTACATATCCTTCCTACATTTCATTCAAACTTCGTGAGAAACAAAGACTCCTAAGCCCTCCATCTAGAACAAATAATTTTTAACGGTCTGAAATTTGTTGTAATCTACCTGTTCTAGATGGAGGGCATAGCAATCCTCATTTCTCACAAAATTTGAATGACATGTAAGAGGTATATGTAGATGAATATACATGATGGAATTTTTGAAAAAAAACAAAAAATATTGGGGAAACTACCTTGTATAACAACCATCTTGGCTATTACTCAAAACAGCTTCCCCGGCTCATATAAAAATATAATATTTTATTTATTATAACACTAATAATAATTAATTTATTCTTTGAGTAAATAGTGTACAAAATATACCTATATTATTTATTTATTTTTTATTTTTATATATTGTACCTGCTACACCGACTTGTCCCTATGTTTGACACTCTACATACTTGCACCTATACACACATTTTGTAGAGTTATAATAAATTTTAACTCCACATTTTTTTTCATTGTTTGTCTATATTAGGGGTTAATTGTTGAATTAGTTCGGTTCTCTGAGTGGTCGCTTCGACGACTGTTGATCGGCCTTATGGATTGATAAGACCCTCACGAAATTTCACTTTTCAAGTTACAATGTTGCTTTTGAAATTTTAGCCTCACCGATTTGATACCAAAAAGAACTCTTTGTGGATATGTGGTTGAAGCCTCGGTTATCACGTGTATGCAACAACATCAAGGTTACCATCACAAGGCTACACTACGAATGCGCCCAGAGTCTCTTCATGGTCGAGCAGTGGCTCGCCGACGATAGGTCACCTTACCGGCTAACCACTAGTAGGGACATCTACGACATTGATGACGTCGACAACTAGACCCCTCTCCATTGTAAATGTTAGATACATTTGTCCCAATGTTTGATTTGCATGATTTGTTTTGCAGGATTGGTATTAAAGTGTTGGATGTCTCGTGCGTGTTGTAGTATTTATCTTTTATAGGATGCTTGATCTTATCTGTAAAAAATATATCAAGAGGTGAACTTGATTTTATCTAAGTCTGATTATTACACCTCATTTTCCTATAAAATGAATTTAAATCTTCCATTTTCATGGTGCGTTCCACTTAATTTCGTTATACTTATTAAATGGGTTCCTGCGGGTACCCATTACCTATTCAGTTAATCTGGGTACCCGTTAGAAGTGGGTATCCAGTAGAATGGGTTGAGTCGACCCGTGACCCAATAAATGATGGGTTGGGGTGTGTCACGAACTAACAGGATAGGTACCCGCCCCATGAACACCTGTACTAAAAACCTTATCAAAATTAACAAAAATTCTATAAAAATCCAAAAAATAGTTCTTTATGTTTGTTAATTTTCTATAATGGATATACAATATATTAAAAATAGTTTAGTTTAATTTTGAATGTGAGGCATTATAAAAATTACATATACCACCATGTATTTATGGGACCAATTATTAAATGAATTGTATGTTTCCAAATATTACAAATAGGTCCCTCCTTCCACAAAGTTTTATTTTCTCTTTTTTGTGCATTATAAATATTTTTATTGCTCCAAAATTTGTAGGAAAATTAATATGAATACCTGATATCATGCTTGTTTTTGCATAATTTTTTTGTAGTTATTTAATTAATTTTAATATTTATTAAAAAATCCTAAAACATGCATTTTCTACCTATTTAAATATAAAAACCAATGGAAATTAGAAAAACATTTCCAAAAATTCCCAAAAATTTACATATTATATTAATATATATTCTACCACATTAAAAAATCATTTTAAAATATAAAATATAAAACCTAAAAAACATAAAACCCTAATAATAGGGTTGTTCAAATATTTCCACGTTAGTGGGTCCCCAGCTCGACCCAATCATTTTGACCCTAAAATCTTGAGTACCCATTTGAAAAAGATGGGTCGGATACCTGTTATACAATGACATGTGACCTGTCCCAAAAACTTATTTGTATTAATGGGTATCCACGAGTACTTGGTTAGAAGTTTTTACTACTCAATTTATTTAAAACGACGTAAATGACTAGGTATAAATATCAAGACATAATCATTTTTATTATCTCTTTTAAAAAATAAAAATAGATGCAGACACGTGTTGGTAAATATGAAAAATATATTACCGAATTGTTAAAAAAAGATACGGATATGAAATAGTTACAAATCAAGATGCAAAAAATAATAGAAAGTAATATGATAAATATTCATTAAATTTACATGCATTTGATGGCTCACACACATGACATGTCCATGTATCTATTTTGAATGCTATATATCAATGGCCTAAAAATAATAATAACTCGATTTTTTGCCTAATTTCGATATCGCCAAAATATCAATTTTGTCAATGTAGTGAAATGCCAACGAAATGGCAAATTTCACCTACTTTCTTTTTTGATGCTAACTGTTAATTTGGTGTCAAATTCAACAAAATGTTGATGATATTTTCTATATGGGAACTATTAATATGTTGCCAACTAGGGATGAATACATATCAAATTGGATCAGATATGGCTATTTCCATTTCCATATTTGCATCATATATGCCCGATACAAATATGGATATGGATATTTATAGGATGAGAATTAAAGAAATCATGTATTTAAAAAGTCGAATATGAATTCAAATCAGGTATTCATCAAATCAGAATATGGATTGAATAAAGAGAGATTATGGATATGGATTGAATAAAGAACACACGAATACGAATCCAATAAACATCAGATCTAAATATGGATTGATTAAATATTATATATTAATATGAATTGAATTATTGTTAAGTTCATAGTGATTTAAAAAATATGACATTGAAATGTAAATAATTATTGCTACATCATTAGAGAGTTCAATGTTTCTTTTAAAATTTTAACTTTACCGATTTGATATGGGTAAGAAGTCTTTGTAGGCATGTGGTTGTAGCCCCGACCATCGAAGGTACTATAACCACGTCGAGGTCACTGCCACTGGGATGCACTCTGAATGTGCCCAGAGTGTCCTTTCCGATCGAGCAGTGGCTCGCCCTCGACATGTCTCCTAACCAGCTCACCACTGGCAAGGACATCTGCACTTTGATGACACAGACAACTAGACCCCATTCTATCGTGATCGTCGGATACGTTGGTCCCAATGTTTGGTTTTGTAGGATTTGGTTTCCTTGATTAGTAATAACGTGTTGGATGTCTCGTGAATGTTTTAGTATCTTATAAAATTGATGCTTGCTCTTTTCTATAGATAAATATATCAAGAGGTGTACTTGTTTTTATCTAAGTTCGATTACTGCATCCCATTTTCCTATAAAATGAATTTTAATCTTATATTACTATGGTGCATTCCACTTAATTTCATTATACTTATTCCATAGGTGCCCGTAGGTACCCACTACCCATTCAATTAATCTAGGTACCCGTTATAAGTGGGTACCCATCAGAATGTGTTGAGTCAACCCTTGACCCAATAAATGATGTGTTGGGGCAGGTCATGAACTAATGGGTTGGTACCTGCCTCATTTCACCGCTACTAAAAACATTATAAAAATTAGTAGAAATTCTCTAAAAATCCAAAAATAGTTCTTTTTGTTTGTGAATTTTATATATTATATATACTATATATTAAAAATAGTTTTAGATTAATTTGGACTAATTTATATTTATTAAACCTAAAACACTTGGATGTTTATATGTGCACAATTTTACGATATTTATTACTCTAAAAATACTTAAATATTAGTAAAAATTCTGTAAATTTACCGAATAGAGAAAAATCATAAGAATGATTTATTTTCTAAAATATGAGTATATATTGCCTTAAATGAAATTAAAAAAAGCTATATTGACTATATTATATATATTACTTATAATATCTATATTATTACATATAAATATATATATATCTTACTTTTAAAATAAAAAAGAATTTACCAATTTGCAAATTAAAAAAATAAATTAAAAATTTAAAATATAAAACAATTATAAATCCATAAAAAATAAATATAAGTAAAACCCACATAAAAATAAGAAAACAAAAATACTAATAAAATATATGTACATTATTATTAATTAGCAATAATTAAAAATTAACCTACCTCTGTTTGCTCCTAGTGTTCGACAACTCAGACTACTAATACCTATACTGACATATTTATCTGAGTTATAATAAATTTTTACTCACATTCACACTTAGTTAATTTATCATTAATTGTATGTTAATTATTGTATAATTTATGGATCAGTCATCACAACGATTATCGATCTTGCATGCTAGGCCGGTATACTGATTCCTAGAGTTTATCAAATGACACCATTGCTGGGTAGGAATAGAGTATAGATTATTTCTTTTTGTTGTTCAATGTCTGAGTTACACATGCAAGATCCCAAATGGAATCCGTTGGAAACATGTAGTTACCTAAATTATTACAAATTTATTACAAAAAATAAAATACATGTATAAAATAAAATCCTAGAGTCTACACTCTCTCATGACTCGACTTGATTTTAATTTTTATGCCTTCCTTCAATCGGCTTAATTCCTAGAAAAGCTAGCCTCCAATGCTCTTGAGATGCTCGGCCACCTAAGCAGCCTCTCAATCACATTGAGTCCCTCAAACAAAAAATAATATGGTAGTTAAAGATGTAAAAAAAATAAAATTAAATAAAAATAAAGGAAAAAAATAAGAAATGCAAGAAATAAATAGGGTGATAATTAAAGAAAAATCGGGGGTCAAACTACCCAGGGGTAAAAACCTAATCTCTAAATTTTCTTAAGAATTAACTAAATCCGTGCCTCCCTAGCAAAGGTACCATTTGAAGAACCGCTAAATACCCTACTTAATTATGTCAAATTGTTGTAGTATTACGGGCACTTAGGATTAATAAAAAAGACCACAAATTAATTTGTCAATTAAAGCGAGCGGTCTGATTTATATTTTACTTTGGAAAGCCCAAGGTCAAACTCATTGAGGAAACTGTCTCCGTAGGTTGGTTAATAGGCCATCTAGAACCTAGGTATTTAGAGAGGTATTTTATATTTTTTTATGCAATTAATAAATGAAATGCAAATTTAAGCAAGTTTAGGGGCTAAAATGCTATTTCTGATCAAATGAAGTCCAAAAATCCTAAAAATAGGCCAGAATTCATAAAATGGTGAAATAAATGCATTGTGATATTTTTAGTATTTTCTGATGCAAAATGAATTTATTATGAATTAATGATGCATGCATGGTGATTTTTTTGTAAATTAATTTTAATAAATAGAAAACCAATTTATTTCTTGGAAATAAAAGTATCATAGATATGAGAGGAATCCAAGAAAATTAAAAGATCCTAAAAATAATTGATTTACGACATATTAAAATTTAATTACTCCAATCAGCATTTAATTAATTAAAGACCTCCATATGTGTGCAAGTGGAAAGATTTTTTGGCACGACGTAAAACAAATTAAAATCTACCTACCGTGAATTTTTGGGCTGGAGCAACAATACAATTTAATATAAATTAATGATCACATAGTGAGCAAATTACACAATTTTCCATGAAAATGGTTATATTAAATCAACCATATTGCATAAACATTCAATCAATCATTCATAATGATAAAGCATAAGTTGATCTACAATGTGAATTTTTTAGACATGATAAAATGATGACCAAATGAGACTCAAACAGGGACAAAAAGACAAGGTTCTAAATGTAATTACAGAAAATAGAAATATATTAAAGAAAATTATGAATGAGGTAATTACCATGACTGTGGGGGGTCTTTAAGCAATTTTTCATCTATCATATGTGCCATGTATGCGATGATGACGTCATAGACCCTTTTATGAATTGGTGGAGGATCAAGGTCCTTGGAGAAAAACATCCCACGACCTCATGTACCTTGTATGTGTGTGGGTCTAGGGTGCTCTCATGTGATAGGTTAGATGAGTGAGGGCACATGCACAATACTCCCCCTCCCCACATGCTCCTCACGTGTAGGGGGACAACTGGACAGTGGCTATGCACAAGGGCCGAGGTGAGTGGTCGGGGTGGTGCAGGGTAGAGCTCGTGATGGAGGTGTGCTCAGCGGGTGGATCGCTTCCATGTGGTGGCGTTGGGCCACGAGTGGTGGCGGGAGGATCTCCTGCGAGCAGTCAAGGGCGAGCTTGAAGCGGCGGCGATGGCAGTGTGTCGCCCATGTAATGATCCTTTAGGTTGTGCGGGCTGGAGTCGATGCGAGGAAAAGGCAAAGGGAGCTATATTATCTCTTTTTTTTCCTTTAGTTCTTTCTATCTACATTTTGTGAACTGTCTTAATACATCTCTTGTTTGACTTTTCTATGAGGGCCTGCCAACTGAGGGGGAATTATTTAGGAGGTCCGAGTCACCCGAGGAATGTGGAGGTCAGCTTATCTGATCTAGCCATAAGGATAGAGCAGGAAGGAGGATAGGAGCCATGTAGTTTAGGTCTTAGTATAGATTTTTATTTTAATTTGTGATAGAGTGTCTCTATTTTATTATAATAATACATGATAAGACTCTGGATACTTTAACTATTTGGGTCTATTTTACCAAGTGACACTTGGAGGGCGCACGGTTTTTACGTGTTTTCTGACCTTCTCCACTTTTATTCTCCATATTTTCTCCATATTTTTTTCTCATGTTTCGAGCTTACCGCCTTTTCTCTAGTTTACATCTTCGTTGATTGATCTCTTAGATAATTAGGATTTCTTGTTCGGTAAGCTAGGTCTAAGGCCCTAACATCTGCATGTTCCTATAGATTTTGTGCTTAAACTTAGTCAAAATAATTTATTCTTCACACTAATAGTAATTCCCATATATAGGGCAATTTCTTTATTGCATGTACACATAGATTAGTTTTGATTATATATGTGGATCACTTTGCATGTAGAGTGTTGGAAATAGGTACCCATTTCTAACTGTGCATGCATTCATTGATTTGACGCGCATAAACTTTTATGACTTCTTCCTCTTTTTCTCAAAAAACTGGAAACCCAATAACTAAAACAAGGGGAATGCTAAAAAACTTCGACCACAATTAAAATTTGTAATGGACTTTATTGTATTGGGTTCATATTGCCTACATTGTTTTAGGTGCACTTCAGACCATGTGAGGCATGAACCCTTAAGAGTGGAGCCTGAATCCCAGTCTGTGGCTTCCTTCCAATCTTAGTCCAAATGTTGGACATTGATCTGAATACGATTGAGATGCAATGAGAAGATTACATCACAATTTGATTTAATCAAATATCTTTGTGAGGTTCCTGAGATCTGGAATGTACAATCACCATGTCCTTATCTCCATCTAAGTCAGTATACATGGAATATACAATCGCCATGTCCTTATCTCCAAGTATCCATAGAGAAAGTGCATTGTTCTTGAAAGAGTTCAAGAATAGTTCTATTGTTGATAATCTATCTGAGCATTGGGAAATGGATAATTAAATATGATTTAATTATAATAAATACTGTGAATATGATTCATATTCTTTGGACACATGAGAATAGTAACCTAACATAATTAAATATGATTTAATTATAAAGGATATGGTTAATGCGTATATTACTATCCATAATAATCATAAAATGATAAATATGATTTATAATATATTGGGGAGATTTAGTTGTAAATATATTTATGAATCTATAGGTTACCACCAAAAAAATAATTTTTGTAGAGACGAATTCTTTTGGGCTTTTGTCTTTCACAAAAGTTATAGATCTCATCGAGCGAACAACTTTCATGTTGATCATTTTTTGACTTGACCTCTTTTGTTATTTATTTTTTATTTTTCTTTGAATTTATTTTTCAATTCTTTGGGAGCTCCTGGATCCGCCATGTGTCATTCCCCTTTTATTTTATTTCTTTTTTCTTTTATTTATTTAAGTAATTATTTATCTTTTTATTTATCTTTATATCTATTTTATTTTATTTTGTTTCTTTTCTTTAGTATTTTATTATTTTTTGTTTATTTTTTTACTTATTTATTTATTTATTTTAATTAATTTAATTATTATAATTTACTTTTTAATTTTATTTTTAATTTTCAATTTTCAGTTTTTAGTTTTACCTTTTACTTTTCATTGTCATGTGGCAGCCCTAGGGATGACCACATGGCCGCCCCTTTTTCTCCATCCTTCCACAGACTCATGTCTTGCGCCCACCCATCTTCCCCGCATAGGCGGTTTCGCATCCGTAGCCCACGCAATCGCCGACCACCTCACTTGCCCCTCTCTCTCTCTCTCTCAACTCCTTCCACGTTCGCTAATACCCCACCTGCATACCCGTAGGACTCAGATGCCTCCTCCCCTTCTCACTCGCAAGATCTGCAACCGCCCATAAAGGCCCGATCATAGAGACCATCTCGCCCATCCACTATTAGAGAAGAACAAGGCTTAGTTCTTCTTCCTTTCATGGTGACAACACTGATTTAAGGATTCTCGAGTAATGACGACCCATCGAAGTTATCCACGGTGAGATTAAGAAGGTTCACCACCCTCTATTGCAACCTCCCCCAAGTGTTGTTAAACTCAGCCCTCTACCGAGGCGTTGAGCAACAATCGAAGCAACTTAGCAAGCACCATCCACGGGAGAATCGACTCCATTCTCCATATTTTTTTTCTTCTCCTTCGCATCATTACTGTACACCCAACTCCACTTCCACCTCATCGCACTGCCCTCGGCCCACGTATCTACTTGTACCACCCTCGCCACACCTTCCTCACCCAACCACCTCTGCCTTTGACACCCTCTCCACCTCATAGCATTCACTAAAATTCCTTCCAGATTGACAAACACCACCTTCGTCACTGTTCCCACTTCACATCCTTCATTTTATTTTTTGTGGTGTGTCAAGACATGTTTCACTCTCTGGTGAGGGTGGGGCTCAACTTGAGTGGCTCGTAGATTAGACCTGCACATGCGGCTATTAGAGCTTTTCGTAGGTCAAATATTCATTGCTTGTGCTAGTTTAACTTAGGACCACACTTTCATATTTACTAAAGATGCATCGTAGATCGTTCTACTTAGTCGTTCTGAAATCAACTATTCCTCGTTAATAGAACTTTTTGCTCGCTACGGTTTTCTAACTTGCATCCATTTAGAGTATTTTTTTCAATCCAGTTGTGCACCTTGCATTGTAGAGAGCTAAAGGCATTGTAAGTATTCTTGTTCAAGCATTCATCATAGTTTTCATCGATTGCATCAGCTTCTTCTGATTCCCCGTCTCAGTATTTCAAACTTAGGATAAAGGAATTGGGATTGGACAATAGACGTGATTTCTTGTGTTGGATTAATTACATGTGATAACTAATATCTAAAATCGAGACTTCTAATTGATCTGGACCAAAACAATTGACTAAAATTAACCCTTGTTCGAGAAAGCATCCCCGTCATTGTACGCAAGTACCACCTCCAGATAGAGTGAGTGAGGATGAACACACTAAGGTTAGAGCCCAAAACCTTGGAGTTGCCCCCTGAGTCTCCATTTTTCACTCTTGCAGATTTGGGACCTACAAGAGCTTGCCTTCGACCTCAGTATACTTTTGGTTGTGTAAACCTGTATGTCTCCTTTGAGGTATGACATTGAACCCAAAATCCTGGGCATATCACCTCATTGATTGGGAGCATACAAGGGCACCGTTGGGTGTAAGGTGACTCACCTCATATGCTTATATAAAAAGTTTTTTTATCACTTAACTAAAGCTAAAAAGATAACGATCAAACCTTTGCAACCATCATAGTGTTAAGTTGGTGAAACTAGGTTTTGCTCTTGCATTTGTTTTATGGTTGTTCATGTGTGTTTTTCCTCTGTGTAATTTCACATTTTCACCTTAATCTGCTTTCATTCCATCTCGAAGTGTCGGCTCATCGATTTCCACACCGACCATCTTCACCATATTTCTCTTCCATGAAACCTCTCTTCGAGATGGATCCCCCAACCCATTCCAACTATGAAGTCGGACCATTGACCGACTTCCTAGCCTCTTCTTATTCCTTCCAGCGGAATCCTCTCTTTGAGATGGTTTCTCTACGGTCACCCTACTTCTCTTCACCCCGCCCCGATTATGAAGTCAGAACTTCTACTGACTTCTCCACTTCTCTGCATTTCTCACCTACTCTACATTCTAACACTCTAGATCCACCTCCATTCTAGGCTGACTCACCATATTCTCGAGAGTTTGCTGGAATTAAAGAACCATTTGATGGGCAAGCCACTGCTGAAGTCAATAATTGGCAGAATCACCTACCCCCACCTACTTCATTTCCTATTCATATGAATGATGAACAGGTCAACTAATCACACACACACTTCCTTACTTAACCTTAGGGTACAACTTGGTCGATTGAACAACCTGAATGGATAGGTCAACACATCATGACTTTCTAGACTTGATTGACTTTAGTGATCAAGTTTACATTGATCAGCCCTCATACCACACATTCGGAGATCCAACACATACACGAGATTGGACTCATGAGCTAGACCTACAAGCCCCTCATATATTGAATCCATTATTCGAGGCTTCGACCAATATCTGCCATCCGGAGGGTCCATACACAACCCAGCATTACATGCCAGAGTCTAGGTTAGTTGAGTATGAGACTTCAAGAAGATCTCAACAGTATTCTCCAATTGAGCAGAATTCTCCCATGATTTGTCATGAGATTTTTTTGCAGGACGGAATTTCTAGACTCGTCGAGTTGGTAATAAGTTGAGAGATGTCACTGAAATATTGCACTCAATTTCGGCCAGCTTGTGTATGAAAGTGAAAAGGAAATAAATGGATTCGATTTTGAGTATCGAGTGGACACTATGGAACCAACAACTCTATACATCTAGGGTCTATTCAATCTCCCTCTTCTAATGACCACTTGCCTCTTAGTCGATATTGTGACCGTTCTTCTATCAAAAAGCTCAAAAAATTGAAAATTCCAAAAAGACCAAAAAAATTGAAATAACAGAAAATCTCAATAAAAAAAAGAAAATGATTTATAAAAATTGGACCCTTTCCTTAGGGAAGCCATTGCTAAGGAACTGGTTACTATGGTTCGCTTAATAAAGGCCATAGAACACTTTACCAACCTCAAAAGATTTGTAAGGAGTCGATTTATTCCCAAGATGTCGGGCAATAAGAGAACAAGGACATAAAGACATCTAGTTTCGATGGCCACCTCCTTGGTGAAGAGGAGAAGAACAAAGAGCGATAGAGTGAAGCGATGCATAGGGTAGAATGCGAAATCAAAGACACCATCTTTACCCATGCATGAACCGTGTTTGATAAGCTAAAACTCGGACCAATTAGGAAGTCAAGAGTGATCGTTCAGATGGCTGATAGATCCATAAAACGATCAAGAGGAATTATTCCAGTGATAATTACTTTCCGAGGTGCTCCACTCAGAGTGGACTTTACGGTCATTGTTGATAAGCATCGAGGAGAGTTCAACAAGTCTCCCATTATTTTTGAGAAGCCATTCTTCTCCGTGGCTATGGCGACTATAGATTGCGAGACTAGGGGGATCGAGTTTCCAGCATTGGGTACATACTGACATCGTGTGACCATGGATGACACAATCCATCGCAATGCGACCCACATAGCCAATGATAGTGGTGACCATCGAGAGATAAATGATTCCTACCTCTCTAGTACATATGACATACCAACCATTGAAATGACCATTGGTTTAGAGACTCCCTAGACATCCATATTTCTCACTGCTCGCATCACTACCACTGAGACAACTTCTATAGAGAACTCACAAATAGAAACTCTCTTTGAGCTCAACACCATCTTCTCTGGTTGCCTTGACCATTTCAATGATCTGACTCCTGTGCCTTCACTATCACAACCACCAACCAGAGAGACGCTAAACATCTCACAAGAGGAAGTTGTTTCTTTTAGTCAATCTTCTAGTGAGAAGATGAAAAGCATTGATTCCTCGAGGCGTTACCCTGAACGCCTCCAGGCGTGTCACTCTCATCGTTCTCTCCATACTTCAGGTTCTAGAAAATCGATGAGGATAGTCTCCTATGATGATTCCTCTTCAGATTCCAATGATGTAATCATCATAAATTGGTATGGTGAGGCTATCATTCAACCTTATGCGAGCAATCAATCTTGTGTCGATAGTCGATGGACGTTTCATCCTTCTCACTACCATTCTTCTAGGGATGAATCCCATAACGACACAAGTCTACATTTCATCTTCCCTCTCCGTTCATGCAAGAAGGTCCATCGCAAACCTTCTTGATCCTTGTACATTCTTATTCCATCTTGTATAGTTTTCCTTCTTTTTGATCCCTCCCTCTCCCGTAATTCGTATCAATCGCCCCGGTTCTATATTTTTGTCATTTTATGGCTATACTTAGAATGACCAGATCCTAAGTATAGGGGGGAGAGTGACCCAAGTCACTCCTTCTATTGTTTTTCCATTTTTTCTTTATATATCCGCTAACCCCATTGGTTCTCATACACACACCTATCGTATACTTAGGTTGACGAGAGCCTAAGTATAGGGGGAACCGATGTCCACCTTGTAAATATATTCATCCATTTCTTATCCTCTTCACCTCAATTGCCCCATTTTGCTCTTCGTCTATACTTAGGTTGAGCAGAGCCTAAGTATCAGGGGGCGTATTGACTTCTATACTTTCATTTTCTCACTCTCCTACACTTAGCACGCGCTATGTCTTTTACTCGTTTCTTGTGCTCTGAGGACATAGCACATGTTAAGTATTGGTGTGTATATATTACATATATACTTTTCCTATAGATCCTACTTTCACGTAATTTTGTATATATTATACAATAATTACGGGATGGGTAAAATTGGCAAAAAATTGTAAACTATTTAAAAATACATGTATAGTTGTATAATATGTCTATCGTATTTAAGATGTAAAATTTGTATAATACACTTTTTAAATCTTATATATATTGTAAAAATCCATGTAAATAAATACTTTTGTAAAATTGTTGTAAAATAGGGGGTATACCAAAAAAATAGAAAAGAACTCCTATAAAAAGGGCTTCTTATTTACTCTTGCATATCATTCTTGCATCAAAAAAATATTAAAATAAAAAAAATCATCTTGCACTATATATACATTTATAACATATGCATTTCATTTGCATATATTGCATATGCAAAGTGGAAAGTTAGTGGGATCTAAACTAAGTTATGAATCGAAATCGAGGATGGACTTGATTGACCTTAATCTACTTAATTTCAGGGGATCCTTATAGGAACTGAAGTTAAGACTCGAGCGACTTAATTCTTTGAGTCCACGGGACTATGTTTACATGTCATCTTGATTGGTCTATGTAGAACATTTCTTACACACGCACGATTCTTTTAGACATTGACCTAACTTGGACAAGCACCTTGCACGTAGATCTTCATTGATGAGGTGGTGAGGGGTAGAATCCTATGGTAAGAGATGAACACGAATGGAAACATACAGTCACTTGAAGTGTCCAGTGCACCCAAACTTAGTCTAGTGGCATGGACATCTAAAGCCGGGAGCTGTGGGTTGAAATAAAGCTTTAGATGAGAGATGGTCTGCTGGAACAATTTTTTCTAAGACCCCAAAACATGTGTGGAAAGAAAGATTCTACATCTATACGGGCACAATAAGATCAATGCAGTGAAAAATTCTCTCCACCAAATAGAAGCAGATGTATTAAATAAAGTTATGTATAATGACCATAATGGTCTTGCTTTAGAGAGACTATTGATCTTTGTGGAAACTTGGCTACACTGGCCGGTTCCACAAGGAGATATGACTACACTGACCACACTCCACTTCTCTTCATATTATTCTATCTTCTCCCTCATCGATTGTGGACACAACACGTACCTAAACTTAGAAGGAAATACCCTGCTCCTCAAGGAAAGAATAGCTTGACTAGGGAATTAGGGTCACCTTACTAAGAGAAGGTTGTTTTTGGTCACTTCTGATGTGGAGAAATGTATTTCACTTACACATTACAAGTAAGATTCATAGTCATCAGAATTTGCATATGAGGACTTTTTCTGACCTGAATGTTGAGGCGACATGAAATAGAGACTTGTGGAACTTACAGGATGTTAGGTCTTAAATCCTATTCCTAATAAGGTTCCACCAATCTAATAATCCAAAGGTCGAGTCGAGCTCCATTTTCAGCTTTTGTTCATGACCTCGGTATGGAACCCAAAATTATTTCACTTTTGCATTTCATTTTAGTTTCTCGAGGACAAGCAAGGTTTAAGTATAAGGGGTTGATGAATCTGTGATTCATATCTAAAAGTTGAAAATAAAGATGTGTTCCTGAGTCATTAGCTGCATTTCTCTATTTATTCTGCATTTTTATCATTTATGCACTTAGAAATAATATCTGCATTTTAGCATGCGTATTTGCATTATATAAGAAGCTTTAATTCCCTTGTAAATATCATCTGTATATTGCCATATTTTCAACCATTTTAATTTATTTTTTACTATACTTGGAATTGAATAAAATCAACTCTATAGTGTACATATTACTAACACTAATAAATGAAAAAATGCCAAAAAATATTAAGTTGTAAATTTGCTAGTAAAACAAAAACCCTAGTCTGAGACTAAAAGCCTTAAAATGTGAATATCCCTCTCATACAGTCTCCTATGGACCCCTACTCATTTTAGAATTGTTGTATGCTCAATTACCTACAAAACAATACCAAATTCCAAAGAATTAGAGTTCATATGTGAAACTTGGGTTTTGGGCCCCTATTGTATATTGTACATACTGACTAATTTGACCATATTATTTCATGTATAAAAATAAACCTTTTGGTCTATATATTTTGCATATATTTTATTTTATTTATGTTTTAATAAAATGTATAAAAATCCAAATAAAAATTGAGGCAAAATCAAAGAGAATAAATCAACCTAAGTTGGTATATACAACCTATGTAAGTCCCCTTTTTATTCTATCTCTTTATTTGATTAATTATTAAAAATATAAAAAACTAAATAAGCTGTAAATAATTATTTTATATTTTCTCTGATTTTATTTAAAAATGTAAAAAATTGAAAAATACAAAAATGTGTTATTTTATATCTACAGGATACCACCAAAAATACGTTTTGTACAAACGATTTCTTTTGGTTTTGGGTCCTTCACAAAAGTTATAGATCTCGTTAAGATGAACAACATTCATGTTGATCACTTTTTGATTTGACCATTTATTATTTTTTAAATTTTTCCTTGAATTTAATTTACAAATTTTCTGAGAGCGACATGTGGCAGCTCCTGGAGCTGCCACATATCGCTCCCCTTTTAATTTATTTCTTTTTATTTTCTTTTCTTTATTTATGTTTTTATTTATTTTATTTTTTATTTATCTTTACATGATTATTATTTTATTTTCCTTATTTCATTTTTTATTATTTTTATTTATTTCTTTATTTTTATTTCTTTATTTTTATTATTTTTTATTATCATTTAATTCTTAGATTTTAATTTTTAGTTTTACTTTTTGATTTACATTGCGATGTGGCAGCCCTTGGACTGGCCAATTGGCTGCCCCTATATCCCCTTTCTTCCACAAGCCTGTGTCCTACACCCACATGTCTTCCCCCCGCCGATGGTTGCACCATCGTCGACCACCTTACTCACACCTCTCTCTCTATACTACTTCCACGTTCATCAGCATCCCACGTGCATCCCTGTAGGACCCTACCGCTTCCTCCCCCTTTGACTAGCACGACCTGCAAGCCTTCACCACCGCCTTGAGCTCGCCCTCAACCACCTACAGGCGATCCTGCCACCACCACTGACGGACCAATGCCACACCCGCAGGCGTTTCACCAACCGAGCATGCCTCTGTTGCAAGCTCTGCCCTACACTACCCAACACCACCCGGCTCGAGATGTGAGCATACCGACCACGAAGCTCTCCCCCCCACAAATTAGGAGCACTTGGGGTGGGGGAATATTGTGCCCATGCCCTTTCTCATCCAACATATCATGCAGATCTCCCCTAGCCCCACGCATGTGCCTGGTACGTGAGGCTGTGGGATTTTTGTGCCAAGGCCCTTGATCCTCCAATAATTCGAAAAAGAGGCCATGATGTCATCATCATATGCATGGCATGTGCGATTGTGGAAAAATTGCATAAAGATCCCCAGGGTCCTCACACATTTTTCTTTAATATGTTTCTATCTTCTGTAATTGCATTTAAAACCTTGTGTTTATGTCGATTTTTTAGTCTCATTTATTCATAATTTTATGATTCTAAAAACTGCACCTTGTAGACCGACTTATGCTTTATCATTGTGGATGATTGAATTTTTATGGAATATGGCTGATTTAATATAATTATTTTCATGGAAAATTGCATAATTTTTCCAATGTATCATCTTTAATTATTATTAAATTAATCTTTTATCAGAAAACTCCCAAAAATTTATAGTAGGTAGATTTTAGTTTGTTTTACAATGTGCCTAAAATTATCCTATTTACACGCATATCGAGGTCATAATAATTTAAATGGTGATTTGTGTAATTAATTTTTAATAGGTCGTATACTAATTATTTTTAGGATATATTAATTTTCCTAGATTCCTTTCACATAGATTTATCTAGATAATTTTATTTTCATAATAAATTTGGTTTTCTATTTATTAAAATTAATTTGCAAAAAATGCACTGCATACATCATTAATTCATAATAAATTCATTTTGCATCAGAAATATCCAAAAAAATTACAATGCATTCGTTTCATCATTTTTCACACTCTGGCCAAGTTTTAGGAATTTTGGACTACATTTGATCAGAAATTGCATTTTAGCCCCTAAACTTTCCTGAATTTGCATTTCATTTATTAATTGTATTAAAAAAATTAAAAATACCTCTCTTAAAACCTAGGTTCTAGATCCCCTATTAACCAAATTAAGGAGACAGTTGCCTCCCTGAGTTTGACTTTGGACTTGCCTAAGTAAAATATAAATCTGATAGCTCGCTTTAATTGATAAATTAATTAGTGGTCTTTTAGACTAATCCTACGTGCATGAATACTACAACAATATGAAATAATTAATTAGGGCATTTAGAGGTTCTTCATCGGTGAATGGGAGGAACCACTAGATCCAAAGATACAATGCCCATCAAGTATATCTAGATTTCCGATGTTTTGGCTCTTCATGAATTGACTTCTTGGGCCCATTCCCTAATAGTTAGAGATTTGAGTACATCCTGTTTGTCGTGGATTATGTTAGTCATTGGGTGGAGGATATCCCCACCCTAGTTGTTGATAGTCATACTATTTTTCACTTCCTCAACGATGACATTATCTCGTAGTTCGGAATTCTGAAGATTCTCATTTCATATGGGGGAAGTCACTTTATCAATAGAGAGGTCAGAAAGTTAGCTAATGAGTATGACATTGAGCATCGTGTCACATCTCCTTACCACCCATGTACTAACGGCTTGGCTGAGATTTCAAATAGGAAGATAAAGACTATTCTTCAAAAGCTTATTCATCCAGATAGGAAAAACTACTCACATATGCTTGACTTAGTTCTATGGGCCTATTGTACAGCTTACAGTCTCCTTTGGGTATGTCTCCTTTGGTTTATGGAAAGCCTTGCCACTTTCCACTAGAGCTAATTCTTAAATCTTTGTGGATAGTCAGTGTATGTAATTTGGATTCTAAGAGAGCAAGACAAAGCATGAAATTTGATCTGAATAGATTGACTGAATACTGAGACTATGCTTGTTATAACAACATGATGTACAAGGAGAAAGTCAAGAGATGGCATGACAAGCAAATTAGGAGAGAGACTTTCGATCCTAATCAGAATGTGTGGTTGTTTGACGCTAAGTTGAAGTTATTTCCAAGAAAACTCAAGAGAAAATAGTCATGACCTTTTATAGTGAGATATGTGCATGACAACGATAGCATTTTCATTTTAGGGTTGCCATCTGATGTATAATTGTTTGTGCCCTCATTATGAAAATTTCATGTATAAAATATTCAATATAGTGTTCCATTATATTGCTCTTCATTTTATATTTTTATAAATTCGTAAATAATACTAAAAATATATGTAGATAAAAAAATTACAATAAAATCATTAAACATAAATCTAAATAAATAATGTACTTTACTACATTTCTTATATATATATATATATATATATATATTTGAGAACATAAATAACTTCAGAAAAATAAAAGGAAAATATGTACATATGTAGTTAAATATAATGTAAATATAAAAATTATGTGTGTAAAATAATAAAATATAAACACAAAATAAAAATAAGATAGGATATACATAGGTATGTATACATATATTTTGCATGTAAAAATCAAAACCTAATAAATAAAGTTATAAAAATAAAAAAATCAACAAAAATCAGTTTATTACTTATGTAACATATTTCATGGTTTAAGTTTTTTAAATAAAATCATTTTCTATTTTAATTTGACTTTTCTTTTATTTTAATTTAAATTTTGCCATATTGTGATGATGTGGCATTGACGTGGTCCAATCGCAGCTCTTGGAATGTTGACCCTAGGTCAACACCCCTCCCCCTCTATTGCGTATCACACCTGGTCAAGCTGCTGACTTTGCCCAATTTTCACGTGAATTACGTTACTCCTTTGGGCCCAAATTCTTTTTGAAATCCAAAGATCGGATCACCCTCTTTCTCGCAGATTATCTCGACATGATCTTTGTCGGCCGATCATGCCGAAATCCTAGCTTAATTTTCCACTTTTTCTTCTGGTTATAAATAAACCATGAGTTCCTCCTTTGTTTATTGATTGACCACTACCTCTCTAACCTCCTTGAGCCTTCTGGGAGCTCCGCCTTGGTGACAGGAAGGCCGAACATCTGCTCTTGGGCGAGGGCAAAGAAGGAGGAGACGAATATTCCCTTCGTCGGAGCTTTCCCAGCGAAGCTCTGCTCCTTGGTCTCCGACAATGGTGAGCTAATTTTCCTTGCTTACTTTCATTCCTTAAGTTAGTTGTAGTTTAGTTTTAATTTATGTTGCCGTTATTTTGTTCAAATCACTTGAAAATCTCAGAAAAAGAACACCGTTGGAGCTTGCAGCTCTGGCCTTTATCCCTGATCAGCTGACCCTACTCCACCATCTTTTTGCCTCCATCAGCTTCCCCTTCACTTCTCCTTTTCCCAGATCACTTCCTTTACCCTGATCTTGCATAGATCGGGCTTCCCCAGGTCTACCTCTACCACCATGTCGGAGACCCACGGACCCAACTCATCCACCGCACTCCACTGCTGGCCCTTGTGCTAACCGTGCATGTATTGGCTCGAAAGGACCCCATATGAGGGTTCCCAGGTACTTGATAAGGATATCCATGTCCCTGGTCTTTCTTTGTTGTCCCGGACCTATTCCTTGGGTTCCGGACCATCCTCCGACCAATAGCATGCACGACTTCATCCTAGGAAGGTCCCTAGATCATCAACACAATAGGAGGAGGTTAGAGCTGCTAAGGAGATTCGATCCAAAGTCGTTGGCCAAGTTTTCTTCATCTATTATTCGAGGAGCTTCATCCGTCGTCAGATGAAGAACACCCTTCCAGACTCTACAACAACCGTCCGATGAGAGGCCATCTTTAACATCAAATCTTGTTGATGATCTAATCATGTCTTTTCATCTACGGAGTGGTATCGCCCGTTAGAGGAGCGCCATCTGTCTAAGTGAACAGATTTCAATCGTTTCCTAGTGCACAAAGGGTATTTTTCACTATTTCCTCTCCTCGTTTTGCTATTTATACTTTGGTCCAATAAATATAAATAAATAAATAAATATAAATTCAAAACGTTGGATATTTTCAACTTTTGGCCCTAATGTTTATGCTATTTGTTGTTGAGTCAAGCCACGTCACCTCACATGTTGTCCCACGTGAGGGTTTTAGGGAGTAATTTGCATTATTTATCCTTAGGTTCAGTTGGACTTGTTTAGAAACATTGAAAATATTTCTAGAACTTGCAATTTAGTCCATGCTAGTTTTGTTGGAATTAATATTTTATAGGGATATATACATTGCTAGCCTTGGAATTTATTTTATTTACTAAAATACCCCTGCCATGCTCTTTTACATTGCAAATTTAATTGGGAAAATTTTTGAAAAGGCCCCTGAAATTAGCTTATTTGTTAAAATTGCATGCCTTAGTTTCTTTATTTCTAGAATAGTCCTTGTGTTGTCAATATAATTGTTTGTTTTCGTTTAAATTGTATTAATTAGCTGTTGAAATCTAAAATTTTTCAGAAAATTAATTTAAATATCTTATAATATATTGTATCACATATATTTTTATTAAGGTATTTCGTATTATTTTCCTAATTTAAAAATGTAAAACTAGCTATATTTTGTTGTTTTGACTTAGAAAAATCATAAAAAATGAAATATATCTCCAAAAACAACCAAAAAATTAAGGTTAGTGTATATTACTATATTTTATCATATATACAAAATTCATAAAAATTGTAAAATACAGAAAACCTTGAAAAATAATAAAAAATTGTAGAAAATCAGAAAAATATGTTTTAAAGATTCAAATTTTCTTTGTTTTATTTATTATCCAAGAAAAATCATTTTGGGCCCTTATTGATCTGATAGATATTTTAAGACCAATTTGAAGTTCCAGTATTTTCTATTTCTTTTATTTTGTGTATTTTGATTTTCAAAAATCCTAAAAATGCCCTAAAAATACCATAAATAGAGAAAAAAATATAAAAATTCATAAACAATTTATTTTGTGCATTTTGACTTTATTTGTTATATTTGAAAAATACAAAAGACTCATTTTATCTCTCATTATATATGTCTCAAATATATATCATCATGCATACTATTATATATATAATTATATTTATTATATATATATATTAATTTAAAAAGTTTTGCATAACTAAAATCCATAAAAAAATATAAATTTAAAAATAAAAATTTCAAAATCGATAAAATTACATAAAAAATTAATAGGCTTTGAAATCGATAATTTATGCTTAATTCATCGAGTTGAGTTTCATTTTTGTGATCTATCCCTGTTTACTCCTGTGGATGACACTCTACCTGCTTGTCTATACACATTTCGTGTAGAGTAACATAAATATCATCACTCACACCTGCATGATCTATTTTCATATACACATCAATGGGTATTGATCATTGTTGACTAAGTTTATTGTTCACGATGTGAGAGCTGAGAGAGGCATTGATACATTGATTACCGTATCCGACTTGTCGGACACTGTAGGCCCTTCAAGACTGGATGCTAGGATCCTCCGAATAATTCTCAGTTCATTGACTAGAAAAGTTGCCTGGGAGCAACCATCTTTTTTATTAGTAGCCGTAGGCATTTTGGTTTTTCTTATTTTTCTGCTTGCTTCTTTATTCACATATCTTTCCATACTATTTTGCTTATATTGTTTCATAATTATTTTTGACATTGTCTCTTATTTACTTTGTTGTGAGAGACCGTTGATCATGGGATGCCATCTTCGGATCGCCTTTGCACCCACGTGAGGCGAAGCATGTCATTCTTCTCCAACTTGTAGGAGAGAGAACAAGAGGAGACATGGCATATTGTTGAGGAGCAGACATGGCTTTAATAGCTATTTTATTTTTATTTGTATGTGTGAGAAAGATATTAATTTTGAACTTGTAATAAAATAGATACATTGGACACATAGACTTTTCATGGTATATTTCACCAAGTACCGGTGCACTTGGGAGACCTCATAAAGTTATGACAGTTTTGACAGTTTTCTTCGCTTTTCTGTTTCCTTCCTTACTTTTCACTTTGTTTTGTTTCTCATGATATGTGTGTTTCTATCTTTTTTGTGTGAATGATTCCCTAGACATTAAGATTGTTTAATCGAGTAATCTAGGTCGATAGTTAAATACGTTGCATGCTCCTATAGTCACTTCGCTTGGACATAGATTCAAATAAATCTGGTGCTTCATGTAATAGCAATTCATGTTCTAGAATGATTTCACACTGTTGCATGCATTTAGTGTAATTTCAATTCTCTCTAGCAACCTGCATGGAGAGTGCTGGGAAGCAAGGTGAGTCTTCTTATTGAGCATACACCATCAATACGATGATGAGTTTTCCAGCATTGTGTTAGCTTACATTACTTTTATGTTCTCTACCCTATTTTTTATCACTTAGGAAAAAAATGGAAATTGACAAATCATTAGGACTTTGCACAAAAATATTCAATATAAGTGAAAACCCAAAAAAATTAAAAAGGGTCTGCTAAAGAAAACTTGACCTAATTATAAAATCTATAATAATTTCATTGTCTTGGGTTAATAAAGCCCTCATTGTTTTCAGATACCTTACAGGAAAAGTGAGGCATGGCCCCATACGAATTAGAACCCCAAACCCGATCTATGGTTACCTTGATAATCACTTGGGATGGCAAAGAAATGAAGCTTCTATCATAGTAGGAGATTAGGACACTGTCGACGACAATGTTCCCTCCTTGCGTCTGTCTCATCATCCTTCATCCAAGTACCTTACTTGTGAGGGAATTACTAGTTTCACCTATAAGCTTCCCCTCTCTATTTTTTTGGATGAGTAGCCTCCCCATGAACGAGATCAAGGACCTCTAAGTGTGTAGATCATAGGTTACAAAGGAGGTGGTAAAAGTATGGGGTACTCTCCTGACAGTACACACACTCCTATAGTGATAGCCCTCTAAGGACAAGTGAAAAGATAATTTCCTGAAAATCACCAATCAAATTGACAAGATAATTGCCGAAGTCTTATGGCTTCAATATGTTGAGTTGGTGAATTAACCCCCTTGTTTTGAGGTTGCGTTGAATCAAATAAAAGTAGGTCAAGATAAAAAATTTAACACACTTGGCGCCCTTCCATCTATACTTCTCTTTCATCTCGCTCGCTTTAAAACTTATCTTCTCACTTCCTTCTCAATTCTTCTAATTATTCCCTTCTTCTTATTCAATCATGATCCCACTCCTCTTGCCATCACGGTGTCGCATCTTGGAGGGTTTTGTTTGGACTCAGGGAACACCTACATCGACTCCATGATGCTGACATCATCGCTTTATCAGGGCTATCTCAGAGAGTTGTGTTCAGCTTTTACGAACCTCATTCTGAGCTCTCCCATCTTCACTGTACCTAGGGTTCGGGATGACTCCCTTCCTGAATCTATTTCTTTCACTACTCACCTTTCACCTATAAATCCGTTGTTCAATCTTGACTCTAATCTCTAAATCTCTTTTCAGAATCCACTATTTCTACAGATTGATTAGGGCTTGTTTCACAATACAAATCGCAAGCCCACACTCGAGTCAGATAACAACACCGATTAAAAAATGGGTCCTCGGAGACAGGGAAAGGACCATGGGTCAGACTCAGGTTTGAATTAGAATGAGGTTAACTCCCAGATACTTACATCCATTCAGATCATTCATCAGCATCTAACCAATCAGGTCAATGCCTTGTGCTTTCCATGAAATGCTCATGGATATGAGGAGGGAACTTGAAATCCGAAGAGGAGAGGATCATTGAGGTGAACATGGTGGTGAAATACCATGAGGAGCCAATGGAGGTGGTACACATGGAGGAGCAAGAGGAGTTGGAGGAGGAAACCTTGGTGGGGAGGAAGAGGAAAGAGAAGTCGAGCACAAATAGATTCTCTGGGAGACCTACAACCTTGGGGCAGGGCAAGCAACAGACTGTATTCGTATTCTGCCAATACATGGTCACTTTGAGATGAAGCCATCACTACTATCTCTCCTGCCGACCTTCCGTGGAAACAAAAATAAAGAATCACCTATTCATCTGCAACAATTCAACCGCATCTATGGTACCATTCACTATCCGAACATACCACTTGCGGTGGTGAAGATGACCGCTTTCCCAATTAGACTTCAGGGTAAGGCTCTCTACTGGATAAATCATCTAGGGAAAGTGGTCATAATTTGGGAAGAGCTCAAATCTGTGTTTCTACACAACTACTATCCCCTCAGTCGACTTAATTAGATGAGAGATCTCATTTCTAACTTCTCACAGTTGTCCCATGATCTTTTCCATGAGGTATGGGAATGATACCGAGATCTCTAAGAGAAGTGCCCCCACCACGATTTGCCAAAAACAAGCCTTGTGTAAAACTTCTTTGGGGGATTATATCAGGAGAGCCAACGGCTTGTGGATTCTGCCTCTAGAGGTTCCCACTTCAATAAAGATGAGGATGTGGTATTGCAAATCTTTGAAGAAATGGCCGAAGGATCGACATCTTTGTCCTCATCTCATGCCTTTCAGAAGGATCCATAGATTCCTCATAAGGACGTCAACATGGCGTTATAACAGTATGAAGAAGAGAGGAAATATGAGAGTTCCAATATGAGAATCACAGGGAACCATCTTTCCAAGGTGGATATTATTGAAAAATGATCACTAGAACTAAACAAACTCAATGTGATCGAATAGAGAACGAAGCACCTTGATAAGTCGATCTAATCACACAACAATTGGAGCTTCTTTTTGACACTATTAATGCCAGCCATGCTATGAGCACAACCATCGAGACACCAATAGTTAAGCCAAAAGAGCAGACACCATCCCCATCACAAGAACAACAGAGTCCAACACAAAACCAATAGTCCAACATATTTATTACGTGCAAGATCCAGACCAGGGTTTGCAGTCAACTCAGCACTCACATATGGTCATTTACCATCGAGAAGATTCATCTTATTCTGGTATGTTTACTTCACCTCCACCCTCGCAGATCTATGAAGTGGATGACGTCTAGACAATCGAGCAGTCTTTGCACCATCCTGGAGGACAAAAATAGGGGCAAGTACATGCCAACCGACTTTTCCACCCAAATCAGTGCGGACAAAATTTTCAGTAGCAACAGCACACCACTAGCAACAACCTCACACCAGTCTCCTCCATATCCAAACTACACTCGAGGACAAAACATCCAACTGTCGGCTTACCGCCAACTTTTATATCACCATCAACTGGTAGGACCATATTAGAATTTCCCTCCTCCTCATTACCAGAGAAATACCCTCCGCATCAGTATAAGAACTTCCAGTAGTAGCCTTACCATTACCTGCCTTAGGAACCTCATGTTGTTGAACCATCCAAGGTCGCTCCTGTAAATCACGCTCCAGATTGTCTTGCTTAATTGATCAAAAATATGAATGAGATGAGCCAATCGATGACCTCACATCTACGAAGACGATCATACTAGTGTAATTATAGGCCAACCCTAACAAATTCAAGTGTAGGAAGGAGGTAGCTCGTAGTGCCCCACCACCCCAAGATTTAGGTACAAATGATTTTATGTTATCTAATGTGTTGAATATCTGGAGCGATAGGAAACTAAAGCCAACTACAGCTGCAAAGGGAATGAAGCGAGTCTTCAACATCAATAGTCGAGCCACCACAGGGCTGTGGACTTGATGCACTTGGAGGAGCCAATTCTGAATCAACATAAATAAAAAAATGAAGAAAATCAACACACCAACAATAAATAGAAAAGCTAAACTGATGCAGCCAAAGAGATGCTAGTGCCAGCAACAACTCCCGTACGAGCTGACAAGGTTGAATTTTTAGTTTTTACCTCTCCCCCTATATTGGATGACTATATCATTTCCAGTTGTCCAGATGTACAAGTTGATTCCCTTAATGAAAAATGTTGCTTTTGAAAATGTATTTGTACCTTTTATAGAAGCAATGGAAAACAAAACAATGAAAAATTGAAAACAACTCTGTATGATCCTTCTATTGTCGAGATTCTCAAGAACATAATGTTGGAGATGCCACTATTGCAAGCCATGGAATACATGCTGAATGCCAAAAAGAGTCAAAAGGAGGCATGCATATCTAAGAGTCAGCCCTGTAAGAACCGACATAGCTTAGCAGAGAAGCACATCCTAATCATGGCAACTGTCAGTGCGATCTGCAACCTCCCATAGAAGAAGAAAGACAAAGTGGTACCTTTGTTTCAATGTGAGATCTTCAACCAGATATTTGATTGAACTCTTCTTGATAGTGGTTATCCGATCAACCTCCTGCCCACTTCCTTGGACAAGGAATTTGGGCTTGGTCTACTCAAACCAACCAGAATGATACTTCAGTTTGCTAATCGATCAGCTAAGCGACCACATGGAGTGTTGGAAGACATTATGATAACGGTCCAAGGTATAAAATTCCCAGTGGACTTCAATTCCCTGGACATAGATTCCTCGATAGTGTTACTCCAAATAGCGATCATGCTTGCTTGGTCGTTCCTCTGAACGGTCGAGGAGGTAGTTGATTATGGATCTGGAAAGATCACCTTTCACTCCCACAACGACAAGGTAACCATATAGATGCATGTAGAACCACAGAAGTAAGATAACACATTGGATTAAGGGATGCATGTTCATGTAGCCAACTGTGACATATTTGAGGAGATCAGAGACAAATTCTTTGTGGACTGAAATTGAGATAAAGGAATTCCATATCCCCGAGGAAGACATTGAAAGCACAGTCGGATTTCGCTCCATTGCAACTGAGGAGGTAGAGTCTAAAGAGTCGATCCATCTGTTTGAAGAATATCCATCCTAGACCGAACAAGAGGAAATGATTGCAAATATTTTTGGCGCTGCACATTTTGAACCTGGAGTAACTGAGTTGGATCTTAAAACACGAATGCAACATTCACTAGCAGCAAATACAATTTCTGAAGTAATTAAGAAGTTAGATCTAATTCCACCTGAGTTGGAGCTGTTTCCAACAAATCTTAAGTACGCCTTCCTTGCTGGTGAGCCCGAATAGTATCCGGTCATCATCAGTTCACGATTGACCATTGATAAGAATCTCGCTTGCTAGAGGTTCTAAAGAAAAACTATAAGGCTCTTGGTTGGAATATTGCAGTTCTCTGGGAGATAAATCCAGCCTTGTGTCTACATCATATCCACTTAGAGGATGACAACAAGCCATCTTGTGTCAATCTCCCTTGAGGATGAAGATAAGAATACGTTTACCTGTTCCTTTGACACCTTCACCTTTCGATGGATACCCATTCGATTGTGTAACGCTCCCGGTACATTCAAAAGGTATATGTTTGTTGTGTTCGTCGACATGGTAGATAGTTTCTGGAGGTTTTCATGGATGATTTCTCGGTCTATGGTGATGATTTTGATTCCCTCCTTATGCACTTAGATCAAGTTCTTTAGAGATGTTGTGAAGTCAACCTTGTGCTCTGTTGGGAAAAGTGTCACTTCATGATTACAGAAGGGATTATGTTAGGCCGCATTGTCTATAAAAGAGGGATGGAGGTCAATCCAATAAAGGTGGATGTTATTCCAAATCTTGAACCACATAGAACACTGAAGCAGATATGATCTTTTTCTGGGGCATATTGGATTCTACAGACTTTTTATTAGAGACTTCAGCAAAATTTACCAACCTCTTACAAAGCTTCTGAGAAAAGATATTGAGTTTCTTGTCTATGATAAAGTAATCCTTGCTTTCAAAACCTTGAAAAGATTGGTTACTTAAGCACCTATCCTTCAGCCACCTTATTGGTCTCCCCCATTCGAGATCATGACAGATGCTTCAGAGTTTTTTTGCTATTGGGGCTGTGTTGGGTAAACGCATGGATGGAGTTCCATTTGCTATACATTATGCTAGCAGAACCCTGGATGATGACAGAAGAAACTATACTATAACAGAGAAAGAACCTTTGGTCGTGGTGTTTGCCCTTGAGAAGTTCCGGAAAGAACTTTTGGTCGTGGTGTTTGCACTTTTGGTCGTGGTGTTTGCCCTTGAGAAGTTCATGTTACATCTTGAGATCTAAAATCATTGTCTACACTAATCACTCGATTATCCATTATCTACTGGATAAGAAGGATGCCAAGTCACGACTGCTCCATTGGATCCTTCTTCTCTAGGAATTAAATTTGAAATAAGAGACAAACCTGGAGTTAAGAATGTGGTAGCAGACCATTTATCAAGACTTGAAAGTTCAGAGATTCCCTTGAGCATTGTACCTATCACTGAGACCTTTATTAATGAATCGATCTTGAGTATCAGTTCCCTCCCATGGTACGCCGAGATTGTGAACTATCTCGTCCGAGAAAGTTCCACAAGATTGGACTCGTTTCAAGAAGGAAAAATTTCTGTCCGACATCCATTTCTGCCAATGGGAGGACTCGTACCTTTATAGGGAAGGTGCATATTGCATTTGGTGACAGTGCATTCCTCAAGAGGAGCACACTAGTATCCTCGAGCACTATCACAAGCTCGAAGTAAGAACACAATTTTAGACTTTGAAAGACAACAAAAGTATTGTAGTGTGGCCTCTGGTGGCCTACACTATTCAAGGATGTTGTACATATGTGAAAGGATGAACCGACTGTCAGAAATTGGGAGGCACCATTGGTTTCAAAGATTTGATGCCACTCAAATTCATCCAAACTTCAGACATATTTGATGCTTAGGGCATTGACATTATAGGCCCTTTTCCTAACAGTCAAGGATTTGAATACATACTGCTTGCCATGGATTACCTGAGTCGGTGGGTGGAGGTTGTCCCTGCTCATTCCGCTAATAGTCGTATTGTTTGTCACTTTCTCAAGGATAACATTATCTTACGGTTTGTGATTCCCAAGATTCTAATCTCTAACGGGGAAGCCATTTTGTAAAGAAGGAAGTCAAAAATCTCATGAACTAGTATGGCTTTGAGCATCATGTCGCATCTCCTTACCACCCACAATTAAAGGGTTTGGCTCCATTATCCAATTGGGAGATCAAGACTATTTTGCAGAAGCTTGTATGACCGGATAGGAAGAACTGGTCTCAACTCCTTTATTCCTTTCTATGGGCTTATCAAACCGTCCACATGACTCCATTAGGTATGTATCCCTATAGGCTTGTTTAAGGTTAGCCATGCCATTTGCCAGTTGGGTTAATTAACAATTCACTTTGGGCAGTTAACATATGTAACTTAGACTCACAACGTAGTGGTCAGAACCGCAAGATAGATCTTAACAGAGTCCTGGAATTCTGAGATTATGCATATGACAACAGCCTGATGTACAAGGAGAAAGTCAAGAGATGTCACGATAAGCATATTAGAAGAAATACTTTCGAACCATGACATAAGGTTTGGTTATTTGATGTAAAATTGAATCTTTTCTCCAGCAAATTAAAGAGCAAGTGGACAAGACCATTTCTGGTAAGGACTGTATGTGACAATGGTAGCATTCTCATATCAGAGTTTTCATCTGATGCACAACCATTCATAGGCAACAGACAATTACTGAAGCCATACATAGATCATGATATATACATGTCCTTGGTTGACTCAATGGAAGTCGTATTTCAGGAAGAAAATGAACAGACAGAGGATTTAGATTCTTTAGCACAAAAATAAATTTTCATTTTTTTATTGTCATTTTCCTTTTTCTTTTTCCTTTCATTCTTTCTTCCATTATTCACTCACCCATTCATCAATGCTATATTTAGGATGAATTTATCCTAAGTGTAGGGGGGGTGAGTATATTGAGTGCTCATTCTTGTTCTCACTTGTCTCCTAACTTGTTGATATTTTGTCTATACTCGGGGATATTTTACCCTAAGTATAGAGGAGACAAGTCAAGTCATCGATTTTGTACATCCCGTCCATCCCCACTTGGTGTACAGTCTACTATTCTTAGGATTAATTGATCCTAAATATGGGGAGGACGATCAACTTCTTATATGTTGATTCTTTAGTTGTTGTACTATAGGCTTTTCTATACTTAATACGAGGTTATGTCTTCCTTTTCTCTTTGATCAATGAGGGCATAGCTAAAGCTAAGTATAGGGGGTCGTCTATATGTTGTACGTACTTCAGCTATAACTCGTACTTGTGTATTTTAAATAATATGGATATTATAATAAATTTGTATAAAAATCCTTCAAAAAATCTTTGTATATACTGATTAATAAATCAAGTTAAAAATGTTTATAAAATGATTTAAAAAGGGTTCAAAAATATTTAAAAAGTCTTTTAAAACCATTAGGAAAACTTTTTGTAAAATGCTTTCAAACCTTTATAAAATATTTTGTTTGTAAAACTTCTTGTTTTTCTTTGCATAAAATGGTTTGAAAATCTCAACTGATTTGGAAAATTTTGCAAATATATAGTGAAAAATTTATACATACTGTTTGAAAATATTTATAAAATAATTTTCAAATTTTTAAATGTTTTTAAAATATGTGTAAAATTTATTTACAAAATAAACTTTATAAATATTTATAAAATAATATTTTACAGTTGTTTTGGGATCCTTATATATATCCACAAGAAAATTAAAATTCTTTACAAACCAAGTATAGAAAAACCTATAAATACACCTAACTTATTTATTTATAAATTCATGATGTAAATTCTTCACCTAAATTTTGTAAAGAATAGATGCACTCACATGTAAATATTTGCACATATTTATTTTAGTACCCCTTTTGTTTTTCAAAATTATTTACAAATTTGAAAATTTTCAAAATACCACAAAAAATTGCAAAATGTTGTCTAAAATTGCATAAAAATTTGTATAACTTTTTGAAAAATCCCATAAAAAATTTAAACCAGAAAATGCCTACAAAAATATTTTCCTTGCATTATACATAGCATTTGCATTTTCGGATTGATAATGACAATTGAACTAGTGTAAGTAAAGTATGATTATTGGAGCTTGGTTATGACCTTAATATACTTAAATTCACATAAATTTTATAGGAACTAGATTTGAGTCTTTTCATGTCATCTTGACTTAATTCTTTAAGGCCATAAGACTATTTTCACATGTCGTCTTGGTATGCGTATCTAGAATATTTTGAGACACGCGTATGACTTTTTAGGCAGTGACCTAACTTGGAGACCTGCACCTTACAGTCTGCTCAACTCAGTTGAAGTAGTAGAGGATTGGATTTGTCGTCATGGGACACAAGCGAATGGAAACATAGGAAGTCACAATTCTATGGCCATTGTGCCCCAACCCGATCCGATGGCGACGAGGTCTAAAGACAGAATATTTTGGGTTGCAATAACGCTTCAAAAGAGCGATAGTCTACTGGCTCAAGAGGAAAAAATCCTAATGTAAATGCTGATGTATATAGTATTCAAAAAAATGCAAACCCAAAAACTCCAAAAAGAATAGACAGGTAAAAATCAAAGAAAAATAAATCCTCGTCGGAATATGTATCCAATAAGAAAGCTTATGCTTCGAAGTCAAAGTATTCATGTGAGCCTGCAGCTGGATGACTTTGCTACACTGGTCAAGCATCCCAGGATAGGTAGCTACACTAGCTACCATCCATTGTCTTCTCCACCTCCTCTTCTTGAGCTGGTTGCACTTGAACATAGAAGGGAATACCTCGCTTCTTGAGGAAAGAGTTGTTGGATTGGGGAATTAGGGTTACCATATTAGAGAAGACTGTCTCTTTACCACTTTAGTCGAGAGGAGCTAAATATCACTGATATTATACATGAAAGATTCATAGTCATAAAAGTTTGCGTAAGAAAAGGCTTAATCTGGCTTGGCTATTAAGTAGACCTGAACAAGAGGATTGTGGTTCTTAAGGGCTATTAAGTTTTAAATCATATCTCCTTTAATTTTCTGACAAACTTATAATCCAAAGGTCTAATTGAGCCCCAAACTTTGATTCTAGGAATATAGGTTTATGAATCATTATCATTCTAAGTTCTTTATTTTTCTTTTCTTTCCGTTCTTTTCATGAACTTATTTTCATAAGTGTTTGCTAGATACTAGCAAAGGAAGGTATAGGGGATTGATGAATTACCATCCATGCACATTTATTCATTCATTTCAGGCTTTAATCAATAGATAAATGCCCGTAAATATCAATAACTCTTATGAATAACACATGTATATTCATCTATATAATGTATATAAATACATGTATTTAAACCCCAAAATGGAGGAATAAATAAAAAAAGAAAAATAAAGGAGGTATCATAGATACTGACTGACCCTGATTTGTGAGACTAAGTTATGACGTGACTTGGTCGACAAGGAATAAAGTAGGGGGACATAGGGCAGAGAAACCATACAGAAATTTGCATTAAAACCATCTTTATTTCTATTCATATATACATTTTAGAACCTATTTTATTTTCATATTTTTATACCTCAAATCAATAAGATTTTAACATGAACATTGTACATAAAGTATAAAGAAAATTAAAGAATTTATTTCATTAAAAAATAATGCACAGTGTGCCCAGGACACACAGAGTAAAAAGCCTCAAAGAAAACTTCCCAGGCATATCTTCTCCATACATACTCAAAATTCACCAAACTCACATTTATTGCTCCTAAAATTAAATTAACTATTTAATGAATGTGGTTTCATTTAATTTGGATTTAAGATACAGAAATCGGCTTTTGGGCCCTCATTATGAAATTTACATGTATATAATATTCATTATATTTTTCTGTTATCTTTCACCTCATTTTATGTTTTTATAAATTTGTAAATAATACTTAAAATACATGTACATAGCAAAACTAAAATAAAATTATTAAGATTACACTTAAATAAATAATGTACTTTACTACATTGGTAAATATACCAATTAGTACATTATATATATATATATTTATGTATATAAATAACTTTAGAAAAGTAAAAGAAAAATATGTACACGTGTAATTTTATAATGTAAATATAAAAATTATATATACAAAATAATAAGATATAAAACACAAAATAAAAATAAAATTGGATATACATAGGTATATATACCTATATTTTACATGTAAAAATCAAAACCTAATAAATAAAGTGGTAAAAATAAATAAAATTCACCAAAAAATAGTTTACTAAATTTGTAACACATTTCATGTTTTCAGTTTATTTAGATAAAATTATTTTTTTATTTTAATTTCTATGTTATCATCTTGTGTTGATGTGGTGTCGACATGGCCCAATCACAGCTCTTGGAGTGTTTACCCTTGGTCAACACTCCTCCCCCTCTGTTGTACGTCAGACTTGGTCTGGCAGTCAACTTTGCCCAAGTTTCATGTGAACTCCATTATTCCTTCAGGGCCAGTTTATTTTTGAAATCCGAAGATCGGATCACCCCCTTTCCCATGGATCATCTCGACCTGATCTATGTCGGCCGTTTACTCCGAAACCCTAGCTTACTTTTCAACTTTTTCTTCTGGTTATAAATAAACCTTTGAATTCCACCTTTGCCCGTTTATTTTCCAATCCCACTCTAACCCCCTTGAGCACTCTAGGAGCTCTGCCTTGGTGACAGGAAGGTCGGACATCGACTCTTGGGCGAGGACAAAGGGGGAGGTACCGTATCTGCCTTTTGTCGGAGCTTTCCCGATGAAGTTCTACTCCCTGGTCTCTAGTCGTGGTGAGCTGATTTTTCTTGCTTACTTTCGTTCCTTAGGTTAGTTGTAGCTTAGGTTTAATATTCATTGATGTTTTTTGTTCAAATCTCTTGAAAATCCCAAAAAAAGAACCTCACCGAAGCTTGGAGCTCTGACCCTTATCCTTAATGAACCAGCCCCACTCCGTCCTTTCCACCTCCATCAGCTTCCCCTTCACTTATCCATTCACCCCGATCTTGCAATGATCATGATTTCCAAGGTCTCCCTCCACCACCTCGCCGGAGACCCACCAACCCAGCTCATCCACTGCACTCCCCTTCTTCTTTTTAGTCCTGGAAGCTCCACTTCTAGGCCCTTGTGTTGGCCGTGCATGTATGGGCTCTAAAGGACCCTATCTGAGGGGTCTCAGGTACCAGAGAAGGAGCTCTAGGTCATTGATCTTTCTTCGATGCCCAGGATCCATTCCTTGGGTCCCGGACCATCCTCCGACCATGAGCTCGTGTGGCTTCATCCCAAGAAGGTTCCTTGCTCATTAACACAGTGGGAGGAGGCCAGAGCTGCTCAGGAGCTTCGATCCAAAGTCGTAGGCCAATTGTTCTTCGTCTGTTCTTCCAGGAGCCTCATCTGCCATCAAATGAAGAACACTCTTCAACTCTCTTTTAGTTCCTACAACAGTCGTCTGATGAGAGGCCATCTTCATCGTTAGATCTGGCATATGATCTAATGTTGCCCCTTCATTTGCGAAGGTGTTTCGTCCGTTGGAGGAGTGCCACATGTCTAAGTGAACGGATCTCAGTCGTTCCCCAGCGCACAAAGTGAGGGGATTTTGCACTATTTCCCTCCTCTTTTTGCTATTTATATTTCGATCTTTTAAATATATATAACAGTTCAATAACCTTTGGTTATTTTTGCACTTTTGTCCCTAGGGTTTATGCTATTTGTAGTTGAGTCCAAGCTACGTCAGCTCATGTGTGGTCCCACGTGAGGGTTTTGGGTGTAATTGCAGTATTTATCCTAAGGATATGTTGGACTTGTTTGGAAACATTGCAAATATTTCAAGAATTTACAATTTAGTCCCTGCTAGTTTTATAGTAATTGATATTTTACGTGGATATTTTACATTGCTAACCCTAAAATTTATTTAAATTTAAAAATACCCCTGCTAGGTTTCTTTATATTAGGAATTTTATTAGGAAATTTATGGAAAGGCCCCTGGACTTTGCTTATTTGTTAAAATTGCATGCCTTAGGTTTCTTGATTTGAATAATAGTCCATGTGTTGTTTATATAAATATTTGCTTTATTTTAAATTGTATTGGTTTGTTATTTAACTCTAAATTTTTGGGAAAATTAATTTAAATGACTATATTTTATTGTATCACATATATTTTATTAAGGTATTTAATATCATTTTCCTAATTAAAAATGGTAAAATTAGCTATATTTTACTTTTTTGACTTAGAGAAATCATAAAAACAAAAATATAACTCCAAAAATCACCATAATAGTAGGGTAAGTGTATTTTACTATAATTTACCACATACCCAAAATTCATAAAAATATAAAACATAAAGATTTACAAAATATAGAAAACTTTAAAAAATCAAAAAAATTAAAAAATACAGAAAAAATATGTTTTAAAGCTTCAAATTTTCTTTGTTTTATTTACTATATAGGAAAAATCATTTTGGGCCCTTTTTTATCTGAAAGATATTTTTAGGCCCTTTTGAATTTCCTGTTTTTTCTATTTCTTTTATTTTATGTATTTCATTTTTTAGGAAATCCACAAAAACCTAAAAATAACCTAAAAGGAATATAAATAGAGAAAATGTAAAAAATCCAAAAATATTTTCTTTTGTGTATTTTAACTTTATTTGTTATATTTGAAAAATACAAAATACCTCTTTTTATCTCTCCTTATATATCTCTCATACATATATTACTATATGTTATATTATATATTATATATTAATTAAAAAACATTTGGAATATTAAAATCCAAAAAAATATAAAATTAATAATCAAATAAAAAATTTAAAAACCCACAAAAATACATAAAAACCTAATACATTGTGAAACTGATAATTTTGTGCTTAACTCTTTGGGTTGGATTTCATTTTTGTGATCTATCCCTATTTGCTCTTGTGGATGACACTCTACCTGCTTTGCTGTACACATTTCATGTAGAGTTAAATAAATTTCATCACTCACACCTGCATAATCTATTTTCATATACTCATTCATGGGTTTTGATCATTGTTGACTGAGTTGATTGTTCGTGATCCGAGAGCTTAGAGAGGCGTCAATATAGCGATTGGTGTACCTGACTTGTTGGACACCACATGCTCTCCAAGACCAGACGCTAGGATCCTCTGAATAATTCTCAGTTCATCAGTCTGATCAAGAACACCAACTCCAGATTCGATTAGTAATTCACATTCATGCCCAATTCCATTCGCACAATTAGATCTAGTCGTGCTTCATCTCAGACACCCAAAAGGTCTGTGAGACGTACACTTCATTGGTGAAATAACACTTCTTCCTATGCAGCTTTCTTTAATTGTAAATAAATCCCATTTTCACATTTGTCTTGTTTGTAGAGATCGAATAATTAATTCGTGCCCATTATTATTTTGCATTTTGGTCCATCCTCTATAGTTTCACGTACATCTTCTATTTTGTGTTATTATTTTCTCCCTTAGTTTTTTATAATTGCAATAAGCTCCTTCAAGTGCGAATTCACATGTGCTCGCACATGAATTAGTAGATAAATTGTTTTCTTTGATCATGCATTTCTTTCGTTTGTTAATAATCAATCTATAGTGATTAAGTAATTGTATTTAGGTCCTGAATCTGCTGATTTTTTCTCTCAGTTAATCTTAATAATTAGCTAATTATGTCATTAAAATCTATAAAAATCATTTTACTCTGCTATTTTAAAACTAAATTTTTGTTTTAAAATTTTCCTTTTTTGTTATTTTTAAAAATTTAAAAATTTTCTTTATATTCCTTGTTTACACTAAAAAATCATAAAAAAATGAAAATCTTTTGAAAAATTCTAAAAAATATAGTTCAATTGTCTTCTATTATCTTTTATTATGTGTATAAATTTCATTTTAAAATTGCATCAGAAAAACATAAAAATTGAAAATATAAAAAACCTTACAAATTCATATTAATTAAGAAAATAATAGAAAAATACATAAATTGACTTATTTCAATGCTTCAAAAAATCTCTTCTATTTTAAATTGGTTCCCTAAATATTTTCCTTTATTTCCTGATCATCTTTGATTTAGAGAGTTACCGAAATGGTAATGGAAAGCGCTAGTCTGGGACATTAGTTTCCTATTTTAAAATATAAAAATAGTAGCTTAATTTTATGTTACTCATTATTTTCAATTTTTACATTTGAAAAATCCTCAAAAAAATATAAAAACTTCACAAAAATGACACAAATAATAAAAAATTATATAAAATATAAAGGGAGTTTGTTATGCATTTTTAGCATTTTTATTATATTTAAAAAATACAAAAGCTTTGTTTATTTTTGTCTATATTTCTTTGAAATTATTCTCTTTAAAAATTAAAATATAAAAAATTGCAAATTAAAACTTAATAAAAAATAAAAATTAGAAAAATTAAAAATATTAAAAATCCATAAAAATATAAATACATTAAAAAAGCGTAAAACGTACAAAAGAAAAGGAAAGAAAAAATCCATTTAATTAACAATAATTAAATAATCTTTGGATATTGTATCCTCCCTGAGTTCGATCTTGATTTATATACAAGTTATATAAATAGCATATATTCCTTGTCTTGCGAATAAAAATAATTTTTGATTTGGGAATTTGTGGGTTGCAATGACAGGTCATCATTGTTCATATTCATTCTAATTCATATTTTTTACTTTGTTAAATAATAAAAACTTGTAAATTCTTTACTCTAATTAGATCTCCACCTAGGAAAACCATCTCTCTTTATGGGATTCGTTGCATAATCTTATCCAAATCATCCCAAAAAGCGTGTTTAATCCTTTCCTCTAAACCAACTTGCAGAGCATAAACTGAGATTTTATTCATAACTTCTTTTTGTAGCACCAACGTTGGCAAAATAATTGGATCCCCAAATCCTTACATGTCAACCATATTATCCTTCAAATCCTTATGAACAACCACTCCAACACCATTTCTACCCCTCTCTTTAACCTAATACCATAAGTAAAGCTTGTCTTTTTGATCTCCTTTGCTTTCTCTCCATCCCTTTTTGTCTCTTGGAGACATAGTATCTAAATCTTCCTTCTTTCCATCATATCTACTATCTCCATCAATTTCAACTATCTATCCTCAACGACTTTTGCAACCTCTTTTGAACTAATTTCTTTAGTCGCATGCATACATAACCCAATAATCCTTGAAAATTGTGGACTGCATCTGGGCGACGATGAAGTGGAAGTAGCTTATTTGCTTGCATGTGTTCCTCGTGTTAGAGACCTAGTAAATTTTGAACTATATCCAGGCAACAATGTCGCTTTTCTTGTCAATTTCTCATTGCATTCGGGTGATGCAACGCATCCTAGTAGGTGAAGAACACGTATTTTGATACTTTGATATGGTTGAGTTGTAGCACAACCAAATATGCATTACATCAGAAACTAAGCCCGAATTATCTCTGTGAGAAGGAGCTCGGTTTAAATATTATTATTTTTAACTTGGGAAATCCAAGGTCAAACTCAGGGACATGGCTACCTTAATGGTTGATCAAATTCTAATACCTACATTAAGTGATAATTTACCTACCTAAGTCAACAAAAAAAACAAACGCAATGTAATAGATGATGAATGATCATAATGCTTTTTCATTAATTTTCATGCAAATTGAATCAAGTCAAAATGATAAAAAAACGGCATGACATGCGATGCAAATGAAAGCACAAGAATATGCCCTTAAATTGATTAGATAAGTTAGCAATAAATGCCCATAAAATTCACGTTCATTTGACGCAACAGACTAAGGCAAATGACATTTAGATGAATAAGGAAAAGACACTTCATATCCCAATTTAAATGTACTTATCTCAGTATCAAATCAGAAATTAAATCATGCCATTACACAAATAATGATACGAGTTCAAATTTGAAATAAAGACAAAAGGATTCCATATGTTCAAGGTATAAGAGAAATAGTTAGGAGCATAAATTCAAGAAAACATGCATAAAATATTTAAAAAACATCACAAATAGGATTTTAAGGCACATTTTTGCAAATATATAAAGACAGAGGGGATTCCTTGTAAATAACCATGCACGGGGGATAAAATATAATTTTTAGGAACCAACGGGGCCACCATGCAATTTACCTAGGAGTGCCACGTGAGGCACTCTCTCTCAGGACCTGGATGTGAATCTGGAGAAGCGATGGGACACCGCTGTAAAATTTCCATGCCCTTACCGTGGAGAACGTGGGCAGAGGCTAGGGGTGAGAATCGGTTCGATGTAGGTGGCTCGAGGCACGTGGGTGGCCCTAGTGGCTTCGACTCAGCTCAATCCCACTGAGTGTGTAGGGTCTGGAGTAGAGGCTTAGAGATCTTCTGAGCCATTCATTCAATAAAATGAGATGGTGCATTTACGCCACATCTGCTTCAATATTTTTCCTCTCTACAATGATCCTGTCTACGCTCTGGTTAGTTCTTCATTCCTCCTTCGACGTCTAGCTACGACGTGGAATGTCTAAAAACTTCCACAAGGGGCTGACGAAGCTCCTAGGACCTTGGATGGTCGGTGAGGCTTCTCAAAGCGGTGAGGTGATGGAGGCTCATCAGAGTAGCTTCTCTAAAATGGAGTTGAGTTGAAGCTTCTAGCCAATCAGGAAGCTTTAGCCTGCAAAAGGTTTACTAATATCCGAAGTGTGCTTGAGCCAATGGTGTAAGGTGAAATGAAGGGTTGTAGGGTAGAGGAAATGGTGCCCTTTGTTGGGTTCTCCACCATGATAACAACGAGGGGGCGGAATGAATTGAGAGATCGAGAAGGGGAGAAGGTGATTAGGATGTCTCGTGAAGATGGATGTGGTCAAGTGATGGTAATGTGACACTTAGTTAATTATGAGGAACCCAAGTAAAACAAACAAGGGATGTTTACCTAGGGGTAGAAGAATATAGGTGGTGTAGGAATTGACATAGGGGTGAGGTCCTCATCGATCCTCTGGTCGTCGCTTAACCCTACCAATTGCGCAAGGAAGCTCAGATGGCCAACGAACAGCCGTGGCATGGCTGGAGTGACCATGGGTCAACACCAGAGCTTCCAGCTATCGTTGCTCATCCTCTCCTTCCTACTCTCTCACAAGAGGAAGCGAATGGTTGTGCATGTAAGGTGTGGGTCATACTATTTTAAGGTATAGATTATGTATGCAGTATAGTACACATATCTTTCAAACTAAGAAAGTATGGATAATTAAGTCTCAAACCCTAATGACTAAGATTGGTTAACTTTGAATCCTAAGATCTCATAAACCAAACTTTCTTTATTTCTCAAGTCTTTAGCGATAATGAAAAGTGTTAGGGATATATCCAACTCATTTGGTTACGATTTTTGTTCTTTTTAGTGTTTCATTTTTTTATTATTTTGAATAATGTTAAAATTATTTAGAAAACACATGTTAGTCTTATTTACACCCTCATTTTTAAATTTTTTTTTAAAAATATTTTACAAACCATGTCACATAATATAGATTTTCAAAATATTTTACAAATAATTTTCAAAACAAGTCAAATCTCCATTTTTCAAACCTTGTAAAATATTTTCAAAGACAATGTCACATAGTTAGAAATTTTTTCCAATCATTTTACAAATATTTTTACACAATTAGTTCAAAATATACTTTACCCCGACCCCAAAAATCTCGAAAATCTTGAAAATGTGAACAATGTCTAAAGTATATATGAAATATATATGGTACACCCCTCTATACTTAGCTTGTGATATGTCCTCATAGCATTAAGTGATATGAATCCATAGATCATGCTAAAATAAAAAGGGACCTACAGGAACTGATTCGAGTCTTTCCCTTATACTTAGGTTAGAATTAACCTAAGTATATAAAAAAGTCCAAGAAGAGCGGTCATTTGAGTAAAGAATAGAAATGGACGGGGACTCGGGTCCCCCTTATACATAGGCTAAGAATAGACTAAGTAAAGAGATGTGGAATGAAGATGATGGGACCCGAGGTGATCAATCAGAGAGATTTGTCCCCAATACACTTTGGCTGAAGAGAAGCATGTGTATGCTTAATATGTATCCAAGAATGGGGAACCAGGACACCGAGTTAGGGTTAGATTAAATCTTATTAGATGACTTGAACCTATGGAGATGAAGAAGGAGAATAGAGTTAGGGTTTGCGGGAGGGGTGGGGAGAACAAACAATCGAGACTCAAACCAATCAAGCCAAAACCCTTGACTTCACCAACACTCACATGAAGATAAACAAATGTCTGTCATTTATCTTTTCGGTTTTATAGTGATCATCCAAGATATGATTCCATTTACACAAGTCTTAATGTGAGTTTTGGGAACTATCCTAGGGATGCATCCTCTCCTCTCAACAGGCATAAACTATCCTGCGTACAATGTAAGTATTGCTCTCCCATAAAACAAGTTTCATTTCTACTCCATTTATTTTTATCCACTTGCATTAATCAGTCTTAATTTTAGCTTAGGTTGTTATTAAAATTAATATTGAGCAATCATTCATTCACGTCTACTGTTGAATCCTGATTCCATTTAATCCTAAGATGTAAATCAAGATTGGGAAAGCGAAAAAAAAGGCGATAAAAATGGGAATCATGATCCATGCTCGAGAAAGAGAGACTTACAGTGCTCCCCAGATCTCTTCATAATTTATGAAAGATTGAATATATATCATCACATGCATGCAAGTCGATTGAAACTGCACCTAAACATGATACTATTTGCGAGAAGAAGTGAGTTAATTTTTTGCTAAATAGAACGATGTTTACATGAGTCTCATGAATCTATGGAGATGAAGTGAATCTCCTATATGCTTATTAGTGTGTCCTACACTATGATCAAGCATAAATGATTTGACCTAATGATAGCTATAAGATCCATGTGCATAATCCTAATGTCTACACTCAAGTAAAACCCCACCCAGGTGATGGGTGAAACATGCTTCACACACCACATCAAAGTCCAAGTCCATATTTACGCACGCAAGACCTAGATTGAGGACCATTATAAATGCAATTATTACAAAAATTTACATCACATTAATGAACATCAATGGTAATTAAGTCTCTTGGTGCTTTATAAGGTGCTTCTGTGGCTCCTCGAAGTGGGAGCTCCCAACTCCTCGCATCTTCATCTCTCAGCGTCCCCGGTCCTCATAGGTCATGCCACAAAAGTTGAGCATTAGATATCCAATCAAGAAATATAATTAACATCACAACATAACAAGACAATGCAATATGACAACACAAAATAAACAAGTTGACCTATATGTCAAAATAGCCAGCTTAATTATATATTAAAATCTAATAAATACAAAAGATAAGTTATGTCCCCAGCAACAACACCATCTAACAAACGTGTATTTGGCTACTTTAATATGGTCAAGTTGTATCACGCCCAAATACGCATTACATTAGAAACCAATCCCCGATTATTTCTGCGATGAGGGGTACGGTTTAATACTTATTTTTAACTTGGGATGTCCAGGGTCAAACTCAGGGACATGAGCTACCTTAGTGATTGATCAGACTCTACTACCTAGATTAAGCGATATTTTATCTACCTAGGTCAACAAACAAACAAATGCGAGGCAATGCATTATGAATGAACATAACTCTTTTTAGTTAATTTTCATGAAAATTAAATTAATACATAATTATAAAAATGGCATGACATGTGACGCAAATGAAAGCACATGAATTTGCCCTTAAATTGATAAGATAATTGAGTAATAAATGTCCATTTAATTTCATGTTCATTTGATGCAACAAATTAAGGCAAATGGTATTTCGATGAACAAATAAAAGACACTTCATACTTAATTTAAACATATTGATCCAAGTATCAAATCAGGACCTAAAATGTGCAATTACATAGATAATGAAATAAGTGTTTAAATGAAATTGAAATCAAGTCAAAAGGATTCCATATGCTCAATATATAAGAACAATAGTATAGGAGAATAACTGTAAGAAAAAATGCAAAAACATTAAAAATAGTACATTGAGGTTTTTTTTGCAAATATGTAAAGCCAGAGGGACTGCCTTGTGAATAACCATGTGTGTGTAGACTTAAATGTTATTACTAGGAATCAAGAGGGCCCTCACGTAATTTACCCAGGTGTGCGACGTGAGGCATGTGTGCCCAGGACCTGGATGTGATTCTGGAGAAGTGGTGGGTCATCACTACAAAACTCCCAAGCCTCACGCATGGAGCACGTGGGCGGAGGTTTAGGGCGAGGATCGATCAAGTGTAGGTGGCTTGGGACACGTGGGTGGTTCGAGTGGCTTCGACTCGGCTCATTCCCACCGAGCGTACATGCTCTAGAGCGGAGGCTTGGAGATCATATGATCCATTCAATTAAGGTAATCAAATGGTGCATGTATGTCACATCTCCTCCATTGCTCTGCCTCTTTGCGGTGGGCCTGGTTGTGCTCCAGAAAGTCCTCCATTCCTTGCATCTAGCTATGATGTAGAATGTCCGAACACCTCTATGAGGGGCTGGCAAAGCTCATGGGAGCTTGGGTTATCGACGAGGCTACTTGAAGAGCGAGACGATGAAATCTCATTAGAGTAGCTGCTCTAGAACGGAGACGAGTCGAGGCCTCCGACCATTGAGGAAGCTTGGACCTGCAAAAGGTTTAGTAATAGCGAAAGTGTGCTTGTGTGATTGGTGTGAGGTCAAATTGAGGGAAATAGGTTGGAGAGAATGGTGCCCTGTGTTGGGTCCTCCACCATAATGATAGAGAAAATGGTGTTGGAATGGATTGATAGCTGGAGAAGGGGAGAAGGTGATCAGGAAGTCCCGTAAAGATGGGTGTGGTCAAGTGGATGTGAAGGTGTAATCGATGAAGGGTGACGATGAAAGTTGACACTTAATTAATTATGAGGAAACCACAGAAAAGAAACAAGAGGAGCTTACCTAAAGGTTGAAGAAGATAGGTGGCAGAGCAATTGGCTTAGGGGCGAGGTCCTCATTGCTCCTCTGGTCGTCGCTTAACCCTACCAACTGTGTAGGGAATCTCAAACAACCGATGAGCGTCATGGCATGGCCGGAGTGACCATGGGTTAATGTCGAAGCTACCAACTATCGTGTCCCATCCTTGCCTTCCTCCTCTGTCACATGAAGAAGCAAGAGGTTGGATTGGGTCTCATGAAATGGTGAACAACCACGAATGTGGACTGAGAAGGTGGTTTTGAAGATGGAGGTGGCAGTTGTCAGGTCGTGGTCAACATGTGTTCCACCGCCATGTGACTTCCCTAGAGGAAGTATTAGGTGGTTTAGTGAGTACCACATGGGAGAAGGTGTCTTGGGATTTGTAGGAGAGGTGGAGAGGAGTTGTGAGGTAGTTATAAGAAAGTGGAGAAGATGGCAGGTCGGCGAGGGGGTGACGTGGAAGAGAGGCAACACCGGAGGTTGACGATCATCCTTATTGTTGGATCATGCAATCCAATGGTCAACGGAAGGGAGCAAGTGGGGGGCTCTGATCTGATCTGGAGATCATATGAAAGTGCTGAGAGTGCAGCGGGTAGGAGTTGCTCGCAAGGATTCCATCAAGATGGATCAACGGCAGGGAGTGAAGGCAAGTGGAGAAGAAAGGATGGTCCATTAAATTAATAGGATTATTTATATAAATTAATTAGGGTTAATTATAAACATAGGTTCAGATGTTAGTTAATGCTAATTAGGGATAAATTTTATTGAATAGTTTAAGTAAGAAGGATAATAAATGAGAAATATGATGATACATCATGGATTTATCAATAGGGAACCTTGAACGGAATCTAAACTTTTGCTTAAATCAATGTTAGAAAGAACTGACTTTCTTGAGTTAAATTCCTAAATAGTATTTTTTTTATAAAAAAACACTATTTAGGAATTTGTCTCCAACTAATGGTTGTTTTCTACCTAACACATCCCTCCTAAATTTACCCAAGCTTAGCACCATCCATGGTCGAGTTAGACCATCATATCATAGATCCAAAACAACAAAACTACTTCGCCAAGTTAGTGGTGGAGATTGAACATGGTGGAGAGGCGTATATCGTAAAGGGCATCAATATTGTTCGGTTGTTAGAGAGTCTTTGTATTTTGAGAGAACGAGCGGGCATCGAGTCCTTAGTCACAAGATGGTGCATTCTGTCGGCTCTTGTGTGTAAGGGAAAGATGTATAACAAGGAAATTTTCAAAAGAGGCTAGAATGATAAATTATTGTGTTTTAAGATATATGTCAAAAATAAACATTGCAACCTTCACAATATTCAAGGGTGGATGAGAAATAACCTGGTGTATCCTCGTACATCTAGGGATGTCAATCTGTTTATACCCATTGGGTACCCGACCTGAATCTTCCACATTTAAGGACTTGAATCGTGCCTCATTTACTTTTAGAAGTTTTTGGGTTTTAAATTTACTATCCATGCGAGCACGGGCATGGATTTGTATTTCCTTTTGAGTCCCCGAGCCTGCCCTAAACTTGCATAAAAATAAATATAAATGTAGATATGTGTGTTGCATTGTATTAAAACTCATCAGAACCATTTCATAAATGATAAGTATTGATCTACATGAATAAAAATCCCATCCATTTATTCATATTCAACTACCTTTTTATATCTTCAATAAACAAAAATTATCAATCCAAAAGAGTTAAACACCTAATACCTTTAACATTCCCTACACAATATACATCTTTATGTACCAATATAATATATGATCTCCCTCTATTTGATCTATGTATGAAAATCTATGTACATTTATGAATAGCTTAAGATTTTACTATGTCGAATATGTGGTACCCATTGGGTGCATGGGTATCTGTTGGGTATATGGATACTCACTAAAAAATACCCATTTAATAAATGAGAGGCTATGGGTAGCGTTTTATAAATGTGTACAAGTTTGGGAATATTTATACCCACCCTAAACCCAATCTATTGACATCCCTACGTACATTGCTTATTCCATATCAACCATCAAATAGATGCATCCTTGGCTTTTAGCTACTAATAAGAGAGAGAGAATTCAAGCAGAAATTTGGTATTTAACAAATCTAAATAGTTATCAAAGCTGTTTAGTATAGGAGCATTCCAAGAAAAGATGACCGACGATTATGCAGCTGATAAACAAAGGGTGAAACATTTTGTTGGGGAAATATTAAAGATGTGGAGCTTATTAAAAGTGATATTTTGTGCAGTTTCAATGTTGATTTTTTACCAAGTCGTTGTGCACAGATTTAATATCGACTATTCAAATGAAATAATGCAACTACTTTTCAATATAATACTTAAAAGGTAAAGTGGACAAGTTGAGGATCGATTCACAAGGACGTAGCAATTTTTGTACAATTCTTTGATGTTTTTAAAACTTAATTTGATTTCTAATGTGATTAAATGAAAATTTACCATTTATTTTATACAAAAGGACATTAAAGCAAGATTAAACCACTTTTAAAATGAATTAAATGCTTTCTAGTATTCTTTGTTATTTTTTTAGATTTTTTGAATTTTTATGATAATTTTTAAGATAAAAAAATACATGGGATAAAATATAAAGATTTCAAAAATATAGGGACAAAATTGCAAATGAAATAACTAAATAAACTTAAAATTACTTAATAGAGAGATACTTTCATAATTTCAGAATAACGTAAAGTAATGGCAAATTCAATGAAAAATATACTTTGAAATTAAATTTACCAAAAGATTCCAACTTTTTTTAAATTGCAATTAAACCTAAATCAAAATCAACAATGGACATATACAAAATTAGATATAATCAGAGAGAGAGAGAGAGAGATGGCTTCTCCTCTCCTCTTAAGACCTAGAACCACAAATGGTAGAGATGGAGGAGCATGGGCCAACAAGCAAGTGAGTTGGTGGTGGAGGGTGGGAGGGTGATGAATGGTTGTTCATGTACCTTTCAAATTAACATGCATTATTTATCTTTCATTAACCTTTAATTATCTATGTTTAAATCCAAAATAAAAGAATAAAGAAAAGAAAAGAATATATATATATATATATATATAAAGTATCAAAGATACGAAATGATCCTAAACTCCGATACCAAGTCAATGTTAACTTAGTCAATAAGGAATAATATAGGGGGAGATAAGGGCCAAATACTTTATATAAAACAATAATTATTGATATTGTAAATACCCATTTTTTCTCTATTTTATTCTTTGTTATACACACATCAAATAATAAAGTTTTCAACATGAAACATGTACATATTAGTATATAGAAAATTACAAAAATAATAGACCTTAAAAATAGCATACAATGCAACTGTGACATAAAGATGAAAATCCACAAACTGAACTTCACATATCAATATCTTCTCCATAAAAACTCAAAATTCACCAAACTCACCTCCATTGTATTTTAAATAAAATTATCTACTTAATTAAAATGGCTTCATTAAAATGAAGTTAAGATAAAAAAGCTGGCTTTCTGAGGTACCACTAGACTGTGTACCTATATACAATATTCATATACTTTATTCTTTATATTTGTAATATTGTTATACTTTTAAAAAATTATATATATATTATTTTAAACATATTAAAATATAAAAATAAAATAAAACCATTAAAAATACATTGCAATAAAGGCTACATTATAATATATATATATAAACTATATATGTAATGTACATACATACAATTATTTCTATATGTAAATAAAATCACAAAAATAAAATAGAAATATGCAAATATGCATATAATTATATTATAAATATATACATATTTAAATAGGGTAATATTTATTAAATATATAAAATAAAAATAAAATACCTAGAATATAGGTAAATATACCTATATATAAACTTGTAAAAACTAAAACCTAATATATTAAGTTTTAAAAATAAATAAAAATCATGATAAAATAGTTTGAAAAACAAGAAACATTTTTCATCATTTGAGTTTTAATTAATTAAATACTTAATTATTTATTATGAATTAATAAGGGTTTTTATTTTCTATTTTGTCTTATTCGGCTGACGTGGGCCAATCAGAGCACATCTTTTGTTGACCACTCGGTCAACTATTCTGCCTTCACCTTTGACCTCCGTCACACTCACGAGACCCCCTCTTCTCCCATTTTTTACTCTTCCTCATTCACATCCATCTTCCTCGAGACCACCCCCAATCTTCAGCCTCCATGTCCCTCTACCTCACCATCTCCATAGACTCCACCAACTCCCCTTCCATCTCACACAACCTCCGATCCAATCCAGTTGATCATCATGCCTATAAATAGAATCTTACAACCTTCTTCACATTTACTGTCCCTCTTTCTTCGCAATAACCCCAAAAGGAACACTTTGAGGTCGAGCCCTTAGTGATAGCTTGATCTCTCTAGACTTGACGGTGAGGATAAGCTGTAATACGGGTTAATCCAGTCATTCACTGGAGAGGCTCCTACAAAGGTTCCCATCTACTCCAGGTAACCCCTATCGATCTATTCTCTTTAGCTTTTGAAATGCATTTTGATTCGTTAGATTAGTCGTAAGGTTGATTTAGTTAAATTTCCTATTTAGGTAACTTTAAATTATCAGATTGTAGTTCGCAGAAGCTCGGAGCTCCAACCACTTTTTCACTATGCCCCTGCATGAACATGCCCACATCTTCTCCTCCTCTTCTTCAGTGTATTCTTCTATCCAAATCAAACCTAATCCTATAAGGATCTAGGAATTTGATTTCCATAAGTGACCTCACTGGAGACCATTATCGACCACCTCCCCATTGTATGCAGGAGCTTAAAATCAGGTCGAGAGCATAGCTCTCGAGCCTCTCCTTGTTTTTGTGCATGTTGGAGCTAAATAGAGGGCACTTGGAGCTCGATTACATTGAGAGACACCCATCAAAGATGTCCAGAGAAACCAGACCTCCATGCCTCCTCTGACGAGGCCCAGAGCTGATTAAACCCTCCTGCAATTACGGAGTGACCACAGAAAAAGAGGAGTACCTTGGCTTGTCCGGAGAGTGCTTGAGCGAGGAGGAAGAGTTGATCGAAGGTCAATAAGGAAGAAGTTCTTCCATATTTTCTTTGAGGGTCCCTACACTATTGGATCAAGCAGGCCCAGATCTAATATGGACCCTTGAATCATGTTGAATAGGTGTCTCTCATAGCCATCCATCATAATTGGGAACGATGTGGCACGCTCAGAGCCTCCGACTAGGATCGCACACACATGGATGCAACACCCATGGGTAATTTGCATTACCTCCCCTACAGTTTTTGTATTTATAAATAATCCCATAAATATTAAATAGAGTGTAATATTTTAAGTAAAAATTTCAAGTAAGACCTCACACTTTATGAATATAGCATTCAGGTCCTTCCGCCTCACGTGTAGTGCCACATGAGGCATTGTAAAAATTGCATGTACCACCTTGTATTTCTGGGATCAGTTGTTAAATGAAGTTTATGTTTCCAAATATTACAAATAGGTCTATGTTTCTGTAACATTTTATTTTCTCTTTTTTGTACATTATAAATATTTTTACTGCTTCAAAAGTAGTAGGAATTTCTGTAACATTTTATTTTCTCTTTTTTGTACATTATAAATATATTTACTGCTTGAAAAGTTGTAGGAAAGAATAATATGTATACCTAATATCATACGTGTTCACACATAATTTTTGTGTAGGCATTTAATTAATTTTATATTTAATAAAAATCCAAAAACATGCATTTTCATCCTATTTAAATATAAATCCATAGAAATTTGAAAAATAACTCCAAAAATCCCTAAAAAAATACATTATATATTCTAACACATATTCAAAGATCGCTAAACAATACAAAATATAAAACCCTAAAACTAGGGGTGTTCAAATATTTCCATGATATGGGTACCTAGCTTAACCCGCTCATTTTGACCCTAAACTCACAGGTACCTGTTCCAAAATGATGGGTCAAGTACCCAATATACCATGACCCGTGACCCATCCCCAAAAACCTATATTAATTAATGGGTACCCGCGAGTACCTGGTTATAAGTTTTTACTACTCAATTTATTTAAAATGACGTAAATGATTAGGTGTAAATATCGAGATAAAAACATTTTTCTTATCTCTTTTAAAATATAAGCATGCATGTGGATACATATATTGGATAATATGGAAAATGTATCATCAGATCATTAAAAAATATACTGACTTGAGTTTTTGACGAACTTCAATACCGTCAAAATATCGATTTTTGTCGAAGTAGTGAAATGCCATCGAAATGGAAAATTTTACCCTACGCCTTTTTTGGTGCTCATTATTACTTTGGTGCCAGATTCAACAAAATGTTGGTGATATTTTCTTTATGGACACTATTCATATGTCGCCAACTAGGGATGTATACAAATATAATTGGATAAGATATGGCTAAGTTTTGTTATAATTTTTCTAAGTTTTTTAAAGTTTTTAGATTTTTAGGGATTTTATGATGGTTATTAAAACAAAAATGCTACTGGAGGTAGAACAGACAAAAACAAACAACCACAATTTTTTTGGAATTTTTAAAACAAGTTTTAAAATTTTTTATATTTTATAAAATAGATAGAATAATTTTTAATGGTTTTTTATTTTTAGAAAATAAAATACTCAACAAAATTACTCCCAAAAATCACGATAAATAATATCTGTCAACAGGAGCCTACAGTATTTTTTATGTGATTTTTGGATGTAATTTGATAATTATTGAATTAAAAACAAGACTCACAATGCACATGGACCTAATTGCAATTACCAGGAAGTTCACAAGCCAATTAATAACACATATAAAAATCATGAGGCCAAAGATGCAAAAAGCCCAAGGTACATGCGTGCAATACGTGAATACGCCTCACAAGGTTGTAAATGCAAATATCAAAAAATATTCGTTCAAAATGTAACATACATGAGGTTCGGGATAAAACATGCAAAAACACCAGATAAGCACGTGTTACGGCACGTGACTTCAGCTCCACTGGACTAAAATGAAAATACTAAAAAGAGCAAGGGTCCATATGTAAAATAGCTATGCTACAACTTTATTTACAAAACTACATAGTAGAACATAAGAGTGTTGGGTGAAAGAGCAAAATACCCCTACAGAGGCATGTGGCACGTGTGGGAGACGTCGTGGTCGTACGGCTCTGATCGCTACAACTTGTTCATCTGACGGTGCAGGGGTTGTCGTGGACGTGCAATTGAATCTGATGGGGCAGTGTTGATCTAACGACTATAAAAACCTTATTATCAGGCGGTTGTGATGCAAACTGGCAGGAGGGCCCCCATGCGTCGGTGAGGATGGCATCCACAAGAACAGGAGCCCAGTGAGGTTCACTTGAGCGTCAACGTAGATCCAGCGCTCCGATGAAGTATCGGAGGGGTCCAAAAGCTTTGTGAAAGTGCTCTGCACCTGATAGGGTGCTTCGATGGAGGCGTCAACGGGTAGATGATCGGGACGGTGACGTGTCGCCTGGAGCTACTCCTCCTGAGCAGCTGGGGGCTCAAAGGTCCTCTTTCACGCGAATCGAATCCTACAAAGGGTATAGGGGACTTGAGGCATGGCTCCAGTCTACTTTATTGCAAATAGAGACATGGGAAGAGTGGGGGAATAGGATTTGGGTCTCCGACGTAGATCGAAGGAGGAGACCCATCCATAATCTCTACCTAGGGGTCGAGGCTAAGTATGATCAGGTTGCGATGCAAGATGTGGGATTAGATGAGGGGTCGATCTGAGCGGATAGAGGTGGGTGGTGAAGCTCCGACAGGGTGGTCGGAGCAAATGAGCTGCGGCGGGGGCCGAATAGAAGATTCGTCAGGAATGGAAAATGGAGTGGAATGATACATTACCTGAAGGTACTGAGGAACTCAACAAGGTCAGGTGGAGCGAGGAGACAGGGTCATGGCCTCGACCATGCTGTGGTAGGTAGGGAGGCTAGACGCAGCGGAGGACTCCAACCACGTAGCTGAGCTACGAGAAAACACCACCAAACTTTGATCCAAAGATGCCCTCTGACCGTTGTCACTCAACCAAAGATTTCTAGGGGTGAAGGAAGGGGCGAGGCACTAGCTCTTTTTCCATGGAGGTGTAAGAAGATGTTATATAGGATGCTCAGGGGTCTAGAAGAATCGAGAAGAGGAATGCAACCCTAAGGCGATCCAATCCTCCCTAGGGATACGCGAGAATCACAGATCCTATGATAGGAATCGAGCGGTGGTATGAAGGAGAAAGAAGGCATGACCCGATCAGGAAAAATAGGAGAAGAAGCTCCGGGAGGAAGAGAATAGGTTCGGGTCAGCTTGGGAGGAGACGTTGACCTGGGTCAATATTCTGACGTGGCCCAATCAGAAGGGGCCTGGAATAGGACAAAACACACTACAAGACAAAACAAAAGAGAAAAATAAAGATAATTACATTAAAAATAATAAATGAATTGAAATGAAAAAATGAATAAAATGAAATTTTTTTATTGATTTTCAAGGAATTTTTCTATGGCTCCTAATTATTTTTATGAAAGATAAATTGATGTATATACAATATATAATGTTATATATAGGTATAATATACCAATGTATTATGTACACATATTTTTATTTTGTTATTTTTACATAAATACCCCAAATTTATATTTTATTTATTTTCAATATAATTTTAGGAGTACAAAATAATTTTTGTTTTATTTTTATGGATTATTTATAGGTATATAATAAATAGTGGATGTTGTATATACATGTGTTTTGTACAATGAGAGAGGAGTTGTTATTTTATTTGATTTTTCTGATTTTTTCTAGTTATTTTATTTTTAGAAATATATACAAGGAGATAAAAATAATAATTAATTTTGTTGTATCAAAAAAAATTATATATGCATATAGGTAATATGTACAATACAAAGTAGGCCCTATCTCTCTCTACTGATTTTATTTGGCGACCAGGTCAAGGCTTGACCTTCTCTTGGGATTCGGGTCAGTCTGTGTTTATTCTAAATACCTCCTTCCTTTTTCTTTTCTTTTATTCTTTTATTTTTGCACAAATACATGCTAATTATGCAGTATTAACAAATTCATGCTAAATGCTATGTTATTGTATTTACATGTATTTACATGTTGCTTTGCCAAGATAAATAGATAAAATAAAAGAATAAAGAATGAGAATCAGGGATTCATCACCCACCTATACTTTACCTTTGTTAGTCCCTTAGCAAACACTTATTTGAAAAAGAACTGAAAAAAGAAGGAAAATAAAACGAAGGACAATCAAGGTTGATTATTAAACTTATCTTCGTTAAATTGAAGTTTCGTGCCCAGTCAGACTTTTGGATTATTAATTTGTCTTAACCTTGTTGAAATCTAGGTTTAAGACTCAACAACCTCTAAGTTCTACCATTTTATGGTCAAGACACCTCAATTATCCAGATCAGAATAAGTCTACATACATAAACTCTAATGACCAGGTATCTTTCATTGTACCGTGTAAGTGATATGTAGCTCCCCACCTCAAAAATGACAAAGAAACAACCTCCCTTAACAAGGTAACTCTAATTCCTCAATCTAGCAGCGCTTTCCTCGAGGAGCGGGGTATTCCCTTCTAAGTTCAAGTTCAACCGGCTCAAGAAGAGGGGAAAGAAGAGAATGGACTGTGTCTAGTGTAGCCACGTATCATTGGGAGCCCAACCAGTGTAGCTAAGTCTCATGCTGCAAGCTTCATGAGATGAGAAGGAGTAATACATAAGCTTTGCTTTATTTGACTATATATACTCCGGTAGGCATTTTATTTTCAATCAGGCTTGTCCACTTTTTGGAGTTTTTCTTGATTTTGTACCTTTTTCTTTTTTGATGTGCATATGTACACCATATCTACATGGTGCAGCATATACATAAGGACTTTTTCTTCTTGAGACAATAGACTATCTCGCTTTTGAAGCATTATTGCAACCCACAATTCCTGTCTTTAGACCTCAACACCGCTAGACCAAGTCGAGGTGCATATCCCTCCCTAAAGAAAGACAAGAGGTTCTGCCTAGAAGTACTACCCTCGTATGCTACTCCAAGCCAAAGAAAACTGCCTCCTCATCACCTCATCTGTAGAGTGCTATGTGTAAGGTGTTGGTCCAGGTAAAGCCATTGTCTGTGAGAGTCATGCGTGCGTTGTTAAGTGTTCTACTTAGGCTCATCAAGATGACATGTGAACATAGCCTAGTGGACTCGAAGAATTAAGTCACTGATGGACGTGAAAAGTCGTAACCCCAAATCCTATAAGGTTCCTCTGAGAATTAGGTGGATTAAGGTCTTAACCAAGCTTCATTTCCCAATGTAATTCCATACTTGTTTAAATGTCAACAATGATTCAGATGAATATGCATATATATATATATATACAAAATTTGTTTTAATGCAATTTTCAAAATATGCACAATTTTAGAAAATATGTGCGAAATTTTTGAAAATGTTTGAATGCATGCATGCATGAGTGCAAAAGTTTTGCAAACTATTTACAAAATTTACACACAGATTTTTGCAAACTTTTATTTTTTCAAACATTTTTCAAAAAATTTGTACTATATACATAATTTTGATACAAAAATATTTACAAATACGTACAATCAAAGCATTTTTACAAACATTTGTACAAAAATAGTTTGTATACATAGCTATTTACGAACATGCATGTGCAAGAAAGAATTTTATGTACAAGGAAAATTTTTGATGTTTTTTTTATTTTTAAGCTTTGATTTTGAGCCATTTTATTTATTAACACATTCACACAAACTACAAGTTATGGCTAAAGTATACATACAATATATACGACTCTCCCCTATACTTATCTCGAACGATGTCCTCAGAGTGATTAAAGAGTGATGAAGAAGACATAACTCGTGCTGAGTATAAGGAAGTGAAAAGGAATGCTATACTACAACGACAAATGAAAGAATAAAATCAATAGAAGTCAGTGATTCCCCCTATACTTAGAATCAAGTGATCCTAAGTATAAGAATCTATACACAAGGGGAAAACCGAGGGATAGAATGTACAGGGTCTACCTCCCCTATACTTAGGGTAAAATATCTCTAAGTATAGGCAGCAAAACAGAGGTAAAAAGAATCAAAAGAGTAATAAAAAATCTGACATCCTCATATACTTAGAGTAAAGTACAACCTATGTATAGCATAATCAAAAGATGGACATTGGGTGTTAGATAGAAGAATTTGTGATATGGACATCTGGATCTATACAAGGGGCGGAGGACAGTGATAATCAGGCATGAGATGTAACCGATGTGAGTCAAAGACCACATTTCATGCAAAATGAATAGGGGTGACATCAACGATCAACAGATCATGATATATATATGGCTTCAGGCGCTGACCGTTAACTCGAAAGGTGGACTCAGATAACATCTCGGATATATCAATACGACCATTGTTATGCACCTTTCGGATGGTCCCTTCCACTTACTCCGCAATTTCCCTGGAAGTAATCTCAGCCTGGCATCAAACAACCATACTCTTTGGTTCGTCTCAAACTGCTTATGGATGATATGAGAATTATGCCATATCTTCACTCGCTCCTTATATTGTAGGCTACTCGAAAAGGCTATATCTCTAAGCTCCTCCAGGGTTGCCAATTCTGCCTTCCTTTGATCACCTATACTTTCTGGATCCAATTATATCTCAGTGACAACCCATAGTGACTTATGCTTTATCTCCACAGGTAAATGGCATGGCTTGACATAAATGAGACGAAAGGGAGACGTACCTAAAGGTGTCTTGAAGGAAGTCCGATATGCTCACAAGACCGAGTCTAAAAGCTGCGACCAATCCTTTCGGCCTGGGCGAACTACCTTCTGTTGTATCGTCTTGATCTCCATGTTCGATACTTCAGTAAGACCATTGGTATGAGGGTGATATGGAGTGGCAACTTGATGGTCTATGCTGAACTCGTTAGCAAGGTCCTTTACCTTGTCATTGATAAAAGGAGACCCCCCGTCAGATATAAATACTTTAGGCACCCCGAACCGTGAAATGATATTCTTCCTTAAAAATCAGCAAACAGTCCTAGCATCTGCGGTTCGGGCGGGAATGGCCTCAACCCAATGACTCGCATAATCGACAGCCAACAGAATGTACTCAAATCCCTGACTCCTAGGGAATGTACCCATGAAATCAATGCCCCATGCATCAAAAACCTCACAGAAGTGAATGGTTTACATCGACATCATATCACACTGTCCACAAGTTCCCATCCTCTGACAGTCAGTACACCTCTTCATAAACTCATCAGGATCCTTTAAGAGGGGAGGCCACCATAGGCCGGATTGGAGCACTTTCTGTGTTGTTCTCCTCCCAGAATGATGTCCTCCTGCCTCAAGCTTGTGGCAGTATGTGAGGATGCTATGGTGCTCCTCCTGAGGAATGCACTAACACTAGACGTTATCCCCTCCTTCATGATAAAGGATGGGATCCTCCCAATGGTACGACTTGGCCTTCGCAAAGAAGGTCTCAAGTCACTGTCTGGGCCAACCTTGTGGAACTTTCTTGGCAACAAGAAAGATTACAGTGTTGGCATACCATGGGAGCGAGGTGATAGCAAGGATCACCTCATCTGGGAAGGTCTCAGTGATAGGCTCAATCTGCTCAGATTCCTCATGATTCTCCAATATGGAGAGATGATCCGCAGACCACATTCTTGACTCCAGGTTTATCCTTAATCTCAATATCAACCTCTTGAAGCAGAAGGATCCATCTAGTCAATCTCGCTTTGGCATCCTTCTTTGCCACGAGCTACTTGATGGTGGTATGATATGTGTAAGTAGTCACTCTGGATCCAAGAATATACGATATGAACTTGTCCAAGGAAAATACTACGTCTAGCATCTCTTTTTTCGTGAGTGTATATCCGTTGAGCAGCATCCAGTGTACGGCTAACGTAGTGAATGGAAAATGGTAATCCATCCATTTTCTGTCCTAGCAAAGCCCCTATGGCAAAATCAGAAGCATTCGTCATGATATCGAATGGGAGAGACCAATCAGGCAGCTGCAGGACAGGAGCCTCAACAACTAGATTCAGAGTCGCAAAAGACGTGACACTTATCATCTACATTGAACTCGGTGTCTTCCGTCAGCAGATCAGTGAGCGGTCGGGCAATCCTGTTGAAATCCTGAATGAATCGTCGGTAAAAACCAACATGCCCCAGAAAAGACCGCAATTGTTGCATGTTGGACGGTGGATTGAGTTTCCTGATGATATCCACCTTGGCCGGATCAACCTCCATGCCCCTGTTGGAGATGATATGACCAAGCACTGTCCCCTGAGTCACCATGAAGTGACTCTTCTCCCAAGATAAAACAATTACCTCCATGAAGTGCTGAAGCACACGGTCTAGGCAATTAAGACAAGCAACGACCCCGTCGCCGTAGACCGAGAAATCGTCCACGAAGACCTATAAGCAATAACCCACCATGTCCGAGAAGATGGACAACATGCACCTTTGGAATGTTGTCATAGACCAAAGGACATCCGTCTGAAAGCATAAGTCCTAAAAGGGACATGTGAATGTCGTTTTCTCTTGGTCTTCGGACGCTATGGCCACCTGATTAAAGCCGAATACCCGTCAAGGAAACAGTAATGACTCTTCCCGTCTAGCCTCTCAATAATCAGATCAATAAAAGGCACGGGAAATGATCCTTCTTGGTGGCTTGATTCAACCATCTGTAGTCCACACAGACCCTCAAAGAAGTGGGTACCCGGGTAGCGATCTCCTTTCCAGACTCACTCACAACTGTAGTGATGCCCGTCTTCTTGGGCACCACATGCAATGGACTAACCCACTAGAAGTCGGAGATGGGGTAGATAAAATTGACGATCCACCATTTTGCTCTTTTTTCATGACCACTTCTCGAAGATTCAGGTTCAGCTGTCGTTGAGACTCACACGATGGCTTAGCGTCTTCTTCGAGATAGATATGGTGAGAGTATAGGGCTGGACTTATCCCCTGGTGATCGGCTATGCTCCATCCTATTACCTTGCGATTCCTTTCAAGAACCTCCATCAAACGAGATTCTTACTCTCCAGTCAAATCCACTGACATAATGACTGGGTACATCTCATGCTCACTGGCAAGGAATATATACTTCAGCTACTGCAACAAAGGCTTCAACTCTGGGCAACTAAAAACTGGCAAATCTGGCTTCGGAAATGTCTGCATGAATGCAACCAGATCTGAATGTGAGAACTCTCGCTTCTCATGAGCATCTGGTGAAGCGGCCCTGTTGGTGTGTCTACAATTGGTACTGGCTTAGTCTTCACTATAGTTGTTAGCTCTGTAGGAATCAGACAAGGTAATAGCTCGTCAAACTCCACCCAATCTATGTCTGAATTCGAGGGATATTAATCGAAATCACAAGAAATGTATTCTGCTTTGTTATCCTGAATGCGGTCGTCAGCCTCGAATGTGTCATCGACCAAGAGTACACTCTCCGAAGTCTCATCTGCTAGAAGCTATGAACATGTAGTATCTGAAGGTGCGAGAAGAGCTCGTGAAACGGGGTTTGTCCAAGCGGCTTCATCGTCAGTGATCACAAAGTCGCACTCCTAGTAGATGTCTCGCTCTACCTCTATCGTCTGCTCTGTATCGTTGGACTACTCTGAGCAAGCTAAATCTCGCGCTCTGGTCACATCGATCATCTCTATTTGTATACTCTCACCCTTGACGCAAAAATACACCTTCCCACTATCATGGTCAGACACCGCCTTGGTTGTGTCCAAGAATGGTCGACCAAAAATGACGGGGATATCTGTCACGGACTCAGGGATCTCCATGTCCAACACAACAAAGTCCACAGGGAATTTCATGCCCTTAATTGTGACGACCACATCCTTCAACAACTCATTCGGCCTCTTGATAGATCGATCAGAAAACTGAAGGACTGCCATGCTCTGTCAAAGAGGACCAAACTCTAAACGATGTCGAGTAAGGCTGCTAGAAGTAGCTTGATGGAAGAGCCATTGTTTAATAGAGTACGATCGAATCTCTGCTCATGAATGTGGAATCTGACATAGAGAGCTCCTGCATATGGCTTCTTAACTAGCAAACAGTTCTGGATCATGAAGCATGTGGCACGGGTGAGCACATGGATCTCAGCATGATGATTCCTTCTCTTCTTGCGAATGTTGTTCTCTCTCAGATTCTTTTGGAAGAGAGGGATGTGCTCAAGTGCCTTCTGTAGAGTCAGCTGACTCTAAAATATGTCTATCATCTGTTGACTGAACTCTAATTGTAGGGTCTTTTTAGGATTTTCATTTTTATTCCCCTTTGCCAATAGGAGTGCTTGAGGGAAGGGGATGGATGGGCCCTCCTTTAATAGAGGGCAAGGAATAGGTTCCTACTATTGTGAAGGAATGGAATCCATACAAGGGTAATCATGCATCACATATGGACTCAAAGAAGATGAAGAAACCTTTCCATTATTTTTTTGGTCTTTTTGATATTGTCCTGAGACACAAAAACTAGAGAATGCACAACTGGAATAGAAACGGTGGCATCAGCACCATCCACATTGTCGGTCTTCACGGCATCAGTACCATGCTCTGGCTTAGAATCAGGAAGAATGGTGGCATCAGTACCACCTACTGCATATGGAGAGGCGGCGGCCTCAATACCATCGACTGGATCATCATCCTTAGTGGCTTTAGCACCACCGTCATCAACATCATCATTAGCAGCATCAGCACCGCTGTCCTCATCGTCTGGCTCTTCTGAGTCCTCATGTGATTGTCGCTCAGATGAGGCACCGCCGGCTGGCATCCTACCACTCCTAAGTGACACAAAATCAACATCATATGTGTATGAAGAGATATCACCCAATGACTCACAAGGAGTCGTGGTCTCTGTGAACTATACCTGCTCAGAATTCCTCTTGAGGTTGTTCGGATTGAGCTCGATCTGAGTGGGTATGGTGGTGACGAGCCTGAAATCTACCTTTTAATGTTTTATAATTGACGAGTGCATTGCAGTCGGATAGATCCGCGTCGATCAAAAATTAACCGCACGTCTCGATTAATCGTCGAATGAATTTAATGTGTGATTTTATGTTTATTTAGCCTGGGCAAGCCCCGGGGTCGACTCAAGGAGGCAAAGGAACAACTCGGGATCAAGTTAGAGTGATTAGATTACGATTTTCCGAGTGAGATTTTTTTTTGTGATTTTTTATGCGATAAAATGCCAAATGCAATGATGAATTGGATTAAGTTAACAAGAAAATAATCTACTTAGCCAAATTTAATTTTAATTTGCAAGTAATCCAAATCAGCCAAGTGGGAATTTTTCTAAGAACCTAATCCAACAATGAATGCAAATGTATTTTTTTTAGAATTTTTGGATTTAAAACACACACATGAAAAATGCAAACTTTTTGAGATTTTTATGCATTTTTTCGTGCAAAATATATGCAAAAATTATGAAAAAAATTACTAAAGGTCAAATATGATGAAATAAAGCTACATAATTTTTTTAGAATTTTTTGATGCACGAATAATAAAAAATGCAGACTTTAGTGAAAATGACTAAACCAATTTTAATAATTATGAAACGATGCTATTTCTCAGAAACAAAATTAATCCAAATAGGTCTAATTAAGAGCTATCCAAATCAACTTAAATTTCGTTAAAATACTTCACGGTTGATTAATTAAAAATCGATTAATGTTTTCACTAAATGATTTTTCTAAGACAAACTATACGTGCAAATAATGTGATTTTTGGATATGTTGTAGCATAAACTTATTTCTACCAAAAATGATTTTTCAGAGATTTTTCGATAAGCAGATAATACGCAATAAATTAAACAATCAAAATGGGCAAAATATTGCAATTTCCACCAAGTTAATTTCAATAAATACTCTGCAAGTCAGAAAAATACAAATAAATACTATGATGGTAGAATAAGAGTTATACTACACAATGCAACATACGGAATTAAAAATTGATAATAAAATGACGACTAAATGAACATGTAAATGCAGGGGTATGAATGCACTACAAAAATAGAAATATGAGATCAAATGAAGCACAGGGACTTACATGCAATTACCTAAAACTTGATCTTCCTTTGAGAACTTGCAAGGGGGTGCAAGTGTCCCCTTTGCAAATACCCAATTTTTTATTGTGCGACGAAACTCCTCTGTTTTTGCATGCAAAACAGGGGAATGATGGAGGAGCTTCACGGCAAGGGAGCTTCACGGCAAGGGGGATGGAGTGCGGCCGGCGGCGCGGCTGGTGTTGGCGGGGAGGGTGGCTGGCGCACGCGCGCCTGAGGACGTGGCGGAGATGAACGGTTGCGCACGCGCGGCCTTGGAGGCGGAGGCAGTTGGGGGCTGCAGCCGTGGGGCGGGCGCGCGCTGCTTGCGCGAGCAGGAGGGGCGTGCGGTGCTGGTTTCCCGTGCGCGGGGGTGCCAAGGCCGCACGTGGCCGTGCGGCTGCTCGAAGCGAGCGGCAGGGCTGGCACGTGGAGCGAGTGACGTCCGTTGTGCGAGGCGGTGTCGGGAGCTGGAGCAGTTGGTGGTCCGCGGCTGAGGGCAGTGTTCCTCGCTTGTCGACACACGACAGAGCGGAGGGGAGGTTGGCCGACACACGGCCCAACTGGAAGTCCTTACAGCCTTGGCGGAGGTTGTGGCGATGACGGGCAACGGAGGTGCGGTTTCACATGCGCCCGTGGGGAGGTCGGTGGCGCACGCGGTGCTGCTGACGAGGAGGAACTGGCGTTGATGGTGGTCCACGATCAGAGAGAACCTGCAATGAACGAGAAGAACTCAAGCCGAGGGCTCGATTGTGGTGGAGGAGGAAGAAGACACAGGGGGGTGTCACCACCTCCTCTGTTGTTCATGCATTTGTTTAAGTGGGCGTAAATAAACGATTAATCGGTTGATGAAAATTCACCGAAAAATTCAAGAAAAATCACTGTTGCGTTCGCAACGTGTGATTTATCCGTTGATGTGCGATCGATTTTGCGAATTGATGCGCGGATGTGAGTGAATCAAGAAGAGAGAGAATGGGTGTGTAATGGGGAAGAAGAAGAGAATGTTACCTGGAGGGATGGACGGATGCCTGTGAAGGAGCTCAATGATGAGCTCCTATCTTCGCTCGATGCAGCGGCGATGCAGAGCTCGAGCAACTCAAGAAGGAGCTGCGGCAAGGGAAGATCCCTTGGATCTCGCCTGAAGCACAAAGGTCGTCGTCGACTCAAGTTCCACACCCGGAACTGTCACCAAGGGGGAGGAGCGAGCTGGGCCTATACTTCTCTAGAATGGCGGATGAGTGTGAATGGAGGAGTGGAGGAGATTATAAAGAGGATGGATGGAGTTAGAGAAGAGATGGAGAGAGTGGAGAAAATGGTGGAGGAAGTGGAGAAGATGTGGCTTGGAGTGGGGGAAAAGAAAGGAGAAGAGGTAAAAGGGGATTAAAAGAAATAAATTAATAAAATAATATAGTCAGCTATTAAAAATAATAAAAATAATAATAATAAAATAAAAATAAAAATAAATCCGAAAATAATAAAATAAATTCAAAAATAATAAAATAATGGGGTGACATGTGGCGGCTTCAGGAGCTGCCACATGTCGCTCCTAGAAAAATCAAAAATTAAATGTAAACAAAAATCAAAAAGAAATAATAAAAGAGATTAAATCAAAAAGTGGTCAACATGAAAGTTACTCATCTCGACGAGATCTACAACTTTCGTGAAGGGTCGAAAATCAAAGAAAATCATCTGTACAAAAATGTATTTTTGAGTGGTACCTTATAGATATAAAATACCGCATTTTATCTTTTGTAATTTTTTGTCATATTTAAATAAGAGAAAAATAAAAATAAAAATATAGAAAATATAAAAAAAGAATATTTACAACTTAATCTAATTTTTTTTTGGATTTTAATAATTAAGAAAATAGAAGGATAAAATGGAAGGGCAAAACGGTCAATATGTACAATATACAAAAGGGGCCCAAAACCCAAGTTTTGCATACGCGCTCCGATTTTGTTGAAATTGGTCTTGTTTCGAAGGTCTTTTAATGTATATTATTTTAAAAGAGAGTAGACCTAATTCAGAGGTTGTATGAGGGAGATATGCACATTTTAAGGTTCATGGTTTCAATCTTGGATTCAGGTTTTATTGGTCAATTTTACAAGTTAGTATTTTTTTGATATTTTTCACTAATTAGAATTAGTAATATATACACTATAAAGTTGGTTTTATTGCATTCGAAGTTCGTATAAAATATATACACATACGGTATTTTAGTTAATATACAGGTGAATATTTACAAGTGAATTTAGCTTCTTATTTTATGCAAATATGAATGCTAAAATGCAGATGTTATCAATGCATGCATGAATGCTAATTATGCAATATAAGTGGAAATATGCAGCTATTTACTCGAGAACAAAGCTTTATTTTCGACTTTTAGAGTGATGAATCACAGATTCATCAGGCGGCCTTTCCCTTTATGATCTCCCTCATCTCCTTGCAGAACTCGTCCATCTCCCGCTTGAAAGATTCATGCTGGTATGACAGTAGGTGGGCTAGATTGTCAAGGGTTGGGTTCTCATGGGCTGGCCCATGAAAACCAGATGGGTTGCCTCGCTGGAAATGAGGTTGCTGCTGGAACTGGTGACCGGGAGGCTGAGTGAACTGCTGAGGCTGCTGTTACTACCTCCACTGTTTCCCCTGCTGGTAGGGACGAGGACCCGACTAGTAATGTTGTTTTGGCTGGGAGTAATGGGGATGCTGTTGTTGTTGGCTGAACAGTCCACCTTAAGCTGGAGGTTGCTGTTGAGATGAGGTGCCTCCGGTAGACCACCTGAATCCGTGGTGATCGCGACGGATCCTTGGTTGTCGGTCATACCAAATCCCGTTGGCTTCCATCAACAGCTCCTGCTCATAAGGGTAAGGGGGAAGAACTACCAGGGGTTGATCTTGATGGTACACCACCATCTGAGTGTCCTGAGATGGCGGTGGCTGAGAATATTAGGGCAACTACTGAACCAGCTCTGCCAGAATCTGGTGGACCTGGAGGTACTAGCCAAGTGGTTGGGAAGAGATGTTGCTGCTAGGACCACCCGTGACCTAAGATAGGGCTGAGAAGGCGTATGTGCCTCTTGGAGAAAAAAGATTTGTTTCTTCAGGTCACTGAGAGTCTGTGCCAACTGGTTGATCTGTGTCATGCCCTAGCATTGCCTCTTCTCGATAATTTCTATGCGGTCCAATTTCTCGCTAATGATACCCATGTCAGCTGTCGATTACTCTGCCTGTGCTGCTACTGATGACAAAGTAGATGGATCTGCATCAACCCATGCTATCCTCTAATATGATACGACCTGTGGATGGGTCTTCCCCAGTGCGTAGGCTTGGTTCTGGGACATCTATGTTTAGTTTTCAACCATCTCCTCATAGATGGCCCAGACCCGGTCCTCATCCTTAGCGAATTAGGACCCTCCACAAGAGGCATTGACAAGCCCCTACAGCTCCGGTATCAGCCCACAAACGAAACTCTGCACTAAGTTGGACTCCGAGATCTCATGGTGTGGACACCGGTCGATGAGATCGCGAAATTGATACCATGCCTCATGGAACTACTTATGGGGGATCATAGTGAAGTTGTAGATCAGATCTCGGGCTGCATTAATCTGGCTGAGTGGATAGTACTAGTTCAAGTACTCGGTCCAGAGCTGCTCCCAAGTAGTAACATATCTCCCTAAATGCTTCAGCCAATAGGTTGCTCTGTCAACCAGGGAGAAAGTGAATGTTATCATCTTAATGGTATCCTCGTCCACAAATCTGTCGTGGGTTGTGCTGTAGATCATCTCAAAATCATGTAAATGCAGATGCGGCTCCTCCGTGGCTAGCCCATGAAACTTGGGCAAGAGCTGAATCGTCTGGGGTTTGAGCTTGAAGTCGCCCAGAATCTCAGGGAGCTGGATCCAACGATGGGTGAGGGTTGCACCAGGGTTGTGCAACTTTCCCATCGATCGCGACTGTCTAGCTGGCTCGAGATGATCCTCTGAGTGTCTGTCTGCTCCTCCTCCAGGTGCTGGTATGTCTCCATGACCTGGTTGGTCTCTGTCGGCTTGCATCTGTGCTAACTCTTCGCGCACCTCTGCCATAAAAGCTCTTTGATCTCTAATCTGTCTCTGCATCGTCTCTAGGGAGGCTAGAAGCTTGTTGTTGATGGTGCCTTGATCTAGAACATTTGTAGAACCCTAGGGTTGTCCATTGGGGCACTCATCACTGTTGGCCATCTTGTGGGTCTTTGCAAAGGCAAAAGACCCCAACTCAGGTGCCATCAAATGAACAAAAATCTATGCAGGCCTCTGCTCAGGCACCTCAAGATTGGTGGAAGAAGGGTGGTTGAGGGGGAACAGGGTGGTAGCGAACTCAGGTTCGGAGAGCGTGTCTAGGCTCTCCGAAATCTCCCTAGATGAATGAGGTGGAGTGCTCGAGAATAGGTCTACCAAAGGTAGTCTAAGGGATCTCCGTCCCAGCATCGTGATGTGGGAACAACGCGGATGAGATTTGGAAAGCAAACAAGATCATTAGTCAAAACCCTCCAATTCACCTACTCAACACGAGAGCTGATGACTATAAAGGTTCGCTCGTTATCTTGTCAATTTTATTTTTGGTGATAAATCAGTCTTGTAGAGCGATTAAGCGAGTTGGTAGGAACCTGATGCTCTTTAGAGACTGGCCCATTGCAAAAGCTGGATCTTTCCCAGCCAATATGAATTGCAGACCGTTTACCGACTACCCGATCAATTCAATCTGTTAAGGATTTCACGGTCTACTTTACCGGTTATCGAAGAGATCCTCACTGGAGAATTACTAACCCCAAGACTCGTAGTCTAATGGAAGTTCAGGTATGGCTCTATCCTAGTGTGCGGTAATTCTCTCGCTCATGCAAACCAACCAATGAGGGGGTGACTCTCCCCAAAACAAGTATTTTTAAGTGAGATGTCTTTTAGGGTCAAGCTTGCTTAAACAATCCCAATTTTATGATTTTCACTTTTATGTATTTTTCAAAATCAAACAACACCTAACGAATTTTTCGATCTCCTGATTTATTTTAAGTCCAATACAGGGGGAGAAGTCGAAAAAGCTGATTCACGATCACACACGATGATGCATGCAAAGTAAGAGATCTGTACCTATCGCCGGCACTCTACATGCAGGGTGATCCACCCATAAATTAAAAGACATGATAAAAACTAATCTAAATGATGCACGAAGAAAACGGCCTTAAGACGAGCAATTTCTAAAGATCGTGAAGAACAATAGTTAACTGATCAGAGAGAGAGGTCGATGTCCGATCTCAGATATCAATCGTTGTCCGCCACATCGGATCCTGCACATGTTGTATATGGCCACTAGCGACACGTGACCTCTCAATCAATCAAGTTAAGTTTTTATTATGAATTATTAATATAGTAAAATTACGCTCTATAGGTGCAAGCAATCTATTAGGGATTGGGCCTTAAGTTATTTACGTCACCATAATGAAAAATCGTAAGCCAAGGGGCCAAATGCTGTGGGAATCAAATAAAATAAAATAAAAAATAAAAATACGATAAAACAAAACCGTTGAAAACGCGGTGAGGTCCCCCGAGAACACTGGTGCTTTGGTGAAACAGACCCTGATATAAGTCTAAGAGAGAAGTGTCCAAGTCTAGAGTTATTACAATAATAATAAAAGATAAGTCTGGTGAAATGAAAAACTACTCTTTTGCTACTCTAAAACTACTCTAAGGGCTATAACTATCTCCTTCTCTTCTCTTGCTTCTCCTCGGGTATGGGTCTCCTCAAAAGCATCCTCGGGCGGTTCCTCGCATAAAAAGTGAAACAGAAACATGTCAGAAAATTGTTATAACAACTAGACATAAAAATAAACAAAAAACTGAAAAGCGACTACTAAGTCGTTCTCCCCAGCAATAGTGCCATTCTGATGAGAGGCTCGCAGACTAGGGTTACAGAATAATATAAATCAAGGTCATTGTGACCCCAATCGACGAATCGGACTCAAGAAGGAAAATCGAGAACCACTTAGCTCAAACAAACAATCAATCAAAGCACAATGTTAGCGGTCTCCGCTATTTATTTAACCTGATATAGTGATCAGGGCCGAACTCAAGCAGCATGAGTAAACCTAAGTCGAAAATCAGAACATAAAATGCATATTTTTATTTATTTTATTTTTTTTTTGCAAATTTTATATTTTTTTAAAATAAGAAAAGAAGAAAACAAGCACAATCTTTTGAATTTTTATTAAGGCCATAAATACTCGAAAATTGGGAATAAAAATATTTTGTGTCTTTCAAATATTCATATGTTTTAGTGATTTTTTGGGGTTTTTCAAATTTTTATATGATTTTATAAAAATCAAACAAAGGCTAAAAGGGAAAACAATGTACAGCCAGGACCAAAAGGCAAATTAAAATACTAAAGTTTCCCTAATGTCCTGGTTGTGATTTTTATGAAAAACTAAATAAAAAGATCTACAAACAGAAACTGAAATCCTTTTTTTATTTTTTACATTTTTTTATTTTTCTAATTTTTTAAAAGTTCTTAGTTTTTTAGGGGTTTTATGATGGTTATTAAAACAAAAATGCTACTGGAGGTAGAGCAAACAAAAACAAACATCTACTAATATTTTGGAAATTTTAATACAATTTTTATAATTTTTATGTATTTTATAAAATAGACAGAACAATTTTTAATGGTTTTTTATTTTTAGAAAATAAATTACTCAACAAAATTACTCCCAAAAATAACGATAAATAATATCAGTCAACAGGAGCTTACAGTATTTTTTATGTGATTTTTGGACATATATTGATAATTATTTAATTAAAAACAAGACTCACAGTGCACAAGGACCTAATTGCAAATACTAGGAAGTTCACAGGCCTATTAATAACACATATAAAAAGCTCGGGGCAAAGATGCAAAAAGCCCATGGTACATGCGTGCAACACGTAAATATGCCTCACATGGGTTTAAATGCAAATATCAAAAAACATTCATTCAAAATGTAACATACATGAGGTTCGGGATAAAGCATGCAGAAACACCAGATAAAGCACGTGGAACAGCACCTGACTTCAGCTTGACTGGACTAAAACGCAAATACTAAAAAGAGCAAGGGTCCATATGCAAAATAGTTATGCTACAACTTTATTTAAACTAAATAGTAAAACATAAAAGTGCTGGGGTGAAAGAGCAAAATACCCCTGCAGAGGCACGTGGCACGTGTGAGAGACGTTGTGGTCGTACAACTCTGATCACTGCAGCATGTCCATCTAACGGTGCAGGAGTTGTCGCGGACGTGTGGTTGGATCTGATGGGGCAATGCTAATCTAACGGCTGCAACAACCTTATTGTCAAGCGTCTGTGATGCAAACTGGCAGGAGGGCCCCCATCCAACAGTGAGGAAGGCGTCAGCAAGAACAGGAGCCCAACGAGGTTCACCTGAATGTCAGTGGAGATCCGACACTCCGATGAAGGATCAAAGGGGTCCAAAAGCTTCGTGAAAGTGCTCCACGCATGATAGGGTGCTTCGATGGAGGCAGCAATGGCTAGTTGATCAGGACGGCGAAGTGCCACCTGGAGCTCCTCCTCCTGAGTAGTTGGGGGCTCAAATGTCCTCTTTCACGTGAATCGGATCATGCAAAGGGTAGAGGGGACTTGGGGCGTGGCTCCAGTCTACTTTATTGCAAATGGAGACATGGGAAGCGTGGGGGAATGGGATTTGGGTCTCCGGCGTAGATGGAAGGAGGAGACCCGACCTTAATCTCTGCCTAGAGGTCGAGGCTAAGGATGATCAGGTTGCGATGCAAGACGTGGGATAAGACGAGGGGTCGATCTGAGCGGATAGAGGTGGGTGGTGAAGCTCCGACAGGGTGGTCAGAGCAGATGAGTTGCAGTAGAGGCAGAATAGAAGATTCGCCAGGAATGGAAAATGGAGTTGAAAGATACGTTACTTGAAGGTGCTGAGGAACTCAACAAGGTCAGGCAGAGCGAGTAGACAGGGTCGTGGCCTCGACCGTGTTGTGGCAGGCAGGGAGGCTGGATGCGATGTAGGACTCCGGCCACGTAGCTGAGCTGCGAGAATACGTAACCAAACCTTGATCCAAAAATGCCCTCCGGTCATTGTAACTCAAGTGAAGATTTCTAGGGGTGAAGGAAGGGGCGAGGCATGAGCTCTTTTTCCATGGAGGTAGAAGAAGATTTTATATTAGATGCCTAGGTGTCTAGAAGAATCAAGAAGAGGAGCGCATCCCTAAGGTGATCCGATCCTCCCTAGGGATCCTTGAGAATCACGGATCCTAGGAGTGGAATCGGGCGGTGGAATCAAGGAGAAAGTAGGCCTGACTCGATCAGGAAAAATCAGAGAAGAAGCTCAGGGAGGAAGAGAATCGGGTCGGGTTAGCTTAGCACGAGACGGTGACCTGGGTCAATATTCTGACATGGACCAATCAGAAGGGGCCTGGAATAGGACAAAACACACTACAGGATAAAACAGAATAGAAAAATAAGATAATTACATTAAAAATAATAAATGAATTGAAATGAAAAAATGAATAAAATGAAAAATGTTTATTGATTTTCAGGGAATTTTTCTATGTTTTTAACTATTTTTATGAATGATAAATTGGTGTATATAAAAGGTATAATGTTATATATAGGTATAATATACCAATGTATTATGTACACATATTTTTATTTTGTTATTTTTACACAAATACCACAATTTTATATTTTATTTATTTTCAATATAATGTTAGGAGTACAAAATATTTTTTGTTTTATTTTTATGGATTATTTACATGTATATAATAAATAGTGGATGTTGTATATACATGCATTTTGTACAATGAGAGAGGAGTTGTTATTTTATTTTATTTGATTTTTCTGAATTTTTTTCTTTTTATTTTATTTTTAGAAATATATACAAGGAGATAAAAATAATAATTAATTTTGTTGTGTCAAAGATAATTATATATGCATATAGGTAATATGTACAATACAAAGTAGGCCCTATCTCTCTCTACTGATTTTATTTGGTGATCAGGTCAAGGCTTGACCTTCTCTTGGGGTTCGGATCAGTCTGCATTTATTCTAAATACCTCCTTCCTTTTTCATTTCCTTTATTCTTTTCCTTTTGCACAAATACATGCTAATTATGCAGTATTAACAAATTCATGCTAAATGCTATGTTATTGTATTTACATGTTGTTTTGCCAAGATAAATAGCTAAAATAAAAGAATAAAGAATGAGAATCAGGGATTCATCACCCCCCTATACTTTACCTTTGCTTGTCCCTTAGCAAACACTTAATTGAAAAAGAAGTGAAAAAAGAAGGAAAATAAAACGAAGGAGAATCAAGATTGATTATTAAACTTATCTTCGTTAAATTGAAGTTTAGAGCTCAGTCAGACCTTTGGATTATTAATTTATCGGAACCTTATTGAAATCTAGGTTTAAGACTCAACAGCATCTAAGTTCCACCATTCTATGGTCAAGACTCCTCAATAACCCAGATCAGAATAAGTCTACATACACAAACTCGAATGACCATGTATCTTTCCATGTATCGTGTAAGTGATATGTAGCTCCCCACCTCAGAAATGACAAAGAAACAACCTCCCTTGACAAGGTAACTCTAATTCCTCAATCTAGCGGCTCTTTCCTCGAGGAGCGGGGTATTCCCTTCTAAGTTCAAGTTCAACCAGCTCAAGAAGAGGGGGAAAGAAGAGAATGGACTGTGTCCAGTATAGCCACGTATCCTTGGGATCCCATCCAGTGTAGCTAAGTCTCCTGCTGCAAGCTTCATGAGATGAGAAGGTGTAATACATAAGCTTTTCTTTATTTGACTATATACACTCCGGCATGCATTTTATTTTCAATCAGGCATATCCACTTTTTTGAGTTTTTCTTGATTTTGCACCTTTTTCTTTTTGATATGTATATGTACAACATATCTACATGGTGCAGTATATACATATGGATTTTTTCTTCTTGAGCCAGTAGACTATCCCTCTTTTGAAGCATTATTGCAACCCACAACTCCTGTCTTTAGACATCAATACCACTAGACGAAGTTGAGGTGCATATCCCTCCCTAAAGGAAGAAGATATGTTTCGCCTAGAAGTACTACCCTCGTATGCTACTCCAAGCCAAAGAAAACCGCCTCCTCATCACCTCATCCATAGAGAGCTATGTGTAAGGTTCTGGTCCAAGTAAAGCCATTGTTTGTGAGAGTCATGCATGTGTTGTTAAGTGTTCTACATACGCTCATCAAGATGATATGTGAACATAGCCTAGTGACTCAAAGATTTAAGTCGCTAATGAACGTGAAAAGTCATAACCCAAATTCTATAAGGTTCCTCTGAGAATTAGGTGGATTTGACTTAACAAGCTCCTATTTCCCCAATTTTAATTCTAAACTAGTTTAAATGTCAACTATGATTCATAAAAATATACATATATATATACAAAACACTTTTTAATGCAATTTATAAATATGCAAATTTTTTGAAAATATGTGCGAAATATTTGAAAATGTTTGAATGCATGCATGCACGAGTGTAGACGTTTTGCAAACTATTTACAAACAGTTACACACAGATTTTTTTTGCAAACTTTTATTTTTTTCAAACATTTTTCAAAAAATTTGTACTATATACATAATTTTGATACAAAAATATTTACAAATACTTACAATCAAAGCATTTTTACAAACATTTGTATAAAAATAGTTTGCATACATAGCTATTTACGAACATGTATTGCAAGAAAGAATTTTATGTACAAGAAAATTTTTTAAAGTTTTTGTGATTTTAAGCTTATATTTTGAGCCATTTTATTTATTAACACACTCACACAAAGTACTAGTTATGGCCAAAGTATATATACAATATATACGACACCCCCTATACTTAGCTCGAATGATATCTTTAGAGTGATCATGAAGAAGACATAACATGTGTTGAGTACAAGGAAGTGAAAATGAAGGCTATACTACAACGACAAATGAAAGAAGAAAATCAATAGAAGTCAGTGATTCCCCCTATACTTAGGATCAAGTGATCCTAAGTATAAGAATCTATACACAAGGGGAAAACCGAGGGATAGAATATACAGGGTCTACCTCACCTATACTTAGGGTAAAATATCCCTAAGTGTAGGCAGCAAAACAGGGTAAAAAGAATCAAAAGAGTAATAAAAAATCGACACCCCCTATACTTAGGTTAAAGTACAACATATGCATAGCATAATCAAAAGATGGACATCGGGTGTTAGATTGAAGAATGTGTGATATGGACATCTAGATCTATACAAGGGCGGGGGACACTGATAATCATTCATGAGATGCAACTGATGTGAGTCAAAGACCACATCTCATGCAAAATGAATAGGGGTGACGTCGACGATCAACGGATCATGATATAGATATGGCTTCAGGCGCTGACCATTAACTCAAAAGATGGACTCAGATGACATCTCGAATATATCAATACTACCATTGTTATGCACCTTTTGGACCAAGTATGGTCCCTTCCACTTACTCTACAATTTCCCTGGAAATAATATCAGCTTGGCATCAAACAACCATACTCTCTGATTCAGCTCAAACTGCTTATGGTCGATATGAGAATTATGTCACATCTTCACTCGCTCCTTATATTGTAGGCTGCTCGAAAAATTGTATCTCTAAGTTCCTCCAAGGCTGCCAATTCTGCCTTCCTTTGATCACCTATACTTTCTGGATCTTATAATTTCTCAGTGACAACCCAATGTGACTTATGCTTTATCTCCACAGGTAAATTGCATGGCTTGCCATAAACGAGAGGAAGGAAGACATACCCAAAGGTTGTCTTGAAAGAAGTTCGATATGCCCACAAGATCGAGTCCAAAAGCTGTGACCAATCCTTTCAGTCTGGGCGGACTACCTTCGGTAGTACCATCTTGATCTCCCACGTTCGATACTTCAGCAGGACCATAGGTCTGAGCGTGATATGGATGTTAGCAATGTGAGCCCGAGGCGAACCATTCCTACAATAAATGTTATTGTAATTAATGAATTATCAATAAAAGTCATTGATTATGTTTCACTCCCTTTCTGATATTGAATGAATGAATGCACTATAAGGTCCCTCTGTACAATAAGGGTTATGTACCATGGCCAACTTGATAATCATACAGCTGTTGATTCATTGATTGAATCATAGAGGCTGATGCTTGGATGAATATCTAAGGAGTTAGATAGAGGACTCATCAAGCATCATAAATGATTGACAAGTAGTGATCTACAGTCTGAATGGGAGATGGCAATCCTATCTCATTAGACTGATATCTGATCGACCTCTTGATGCAGGTCCTCTGCATGGGAATATTGATTCAGAGGTATTAGATTAGTTGAGTCAATGAGTTGACTTTAACGAGATCGAGATAACCAAAGACCTATGATGAATAGTGTCACATCACAAGCAAACATCCTCTGACCATAGACAGATGTAGTACTATATGTCCGAGTATGTACATTTGGCAGACCAATAGTTGATGACCTAACCAAGGTCTATATACCGACGAGCTGGTGTGCATGTAAGGGCATATGAGTAATATGATCTCTCAAAGGGATCATACAGGTTCACTTGTGAACCGGGGAGACATGAGCTCACTCATGAGATATTGGGATTGACCAAATTCCATGCATAGTCATCATGCTTTAGAAGCATGATATGAATTTGAGGGTAAGATATATGCTTTGTGAAAGCATATGATCTGTACCATATCCCAAGGACCAAGAATGAGAAACTTAGTGATCAGACCATGAAGATGACAGTGCAAAAGTGATTTATATCTTCATGATGATCATGAGTCTTCTAGTATGCAAGATATACAGGTATTGGGAATACATGAAGGGTGATTTCGATCATGAACGATTATATAACCATGACGCTTCCATTCTGAGGGAGTGATGAAACATGTCTGGATTTTAGTGACTCCTCTCATTAGAGAAGTGACCTAATCTTAGTCCATATACTGGACATTGATCTGAATGAGATTCAGATGCAATGAGAAGATTAGGTTTACGATCTGATTTAATCAAGCATCTATGAGAGGTCCATGGGATCTGGATTTGAGATGTGATCTCAATATCCAAGTCACTATACGTGGAACAATACAATTGCCATGTCCTTATCTCCAAGTATCTACGGAGAGATTGCATTATTCTTGAAGGGTTCAAGAATAATTCCATAAGATCTAAGCAATGAAGAAATCATGATTAAATGTGATTTAATCATCTTGATGTATGAAGAAATTATCCAATATAATTAAATGTGATTTAATTAATGTGGATAAGAATAATGTGGATAGAAATATCCAATTATTCATAATATATTATAAATGTGATTTATAATGTATTAAAAAGAGCTAATTATAATTTATATGTGTTGATTAAATTGTTATGTGTATTGGATACACATTGTGTAATTAATTGACAATGTAAATGATATGTTGCTTTGGGTTGTGAATATGATTCACAATTATTTTCCATGGCAAGATTGCAATATTCTCAATATAATTGTGAATTATTTTTGAAGAATAAAACCCAACAAATTTGTTGCAAATAAATAAAGAGAGATTTCCATGGAGATATGCAATCTCATGAATTATCATGAGATTGCTCTCCCCATGGAAAGAATGGGCAGCACATCATTCTAATAGGAATGGGTGGCCGTCCACATGGAAGGTGCATGGAGATAAAATATCCCTGCACATTCTCTCCCTTATTTATTGGTTTGATTTAGGACTATTTATATTTGATTTTGTCAAATATATTTTAACCTAAATTTGTTTAATTTACCAACAACAATCTTGACCATTGGATTGGCATAAATCAATCTCATCTATTGATTTTACATGTCACATGGATTGAGATCCATGGGTCCCAAAATCCTATAAATAGAGAGGCATACCATGCTCTCTATTTACATGCATTATTGGAGCTCTCTCTCTCTCTTTCTTCATACACAACAGCCCTCTCTCCCTCTAATATTGGTGGCCGTCCACCATACCCTAGAGGAGAGGATCGTCAACGCTCTCGCCACCACGCCGCCGCTTCGACGTTCTTCGGTTCTCCGTCTTCATGGAGTGCTGCACTCACGAAGGAGACGTTCGATCTCGTGCGACGAGATCAGGAGCAACTATGCTTGGATCAACTTCTTGGATTGCGAGGACAACGCGGTTCATCCCCACGCTCGCAAGCGGTCTCACCGACGATCGGACTTGAGACAGGAGGTCTCTTCTCTTAGAGACTTGATCAACCACGCTTCAAGAGGTATTGAATTATACTTGTTGTGGTTATTGATGAAACGATCTGAGAATCGTTCTCGGATCATGTGGTTTCATATGCACCAAACAACTAGTGCGACTAGTCGTTCTTCATTGTATCCGATACGACGATCACGCTTCCATGATGCGCTTGAGGATTTCTCCATATCCTTAAAGTGGTATCAGAGCCTTAGGTCGACGGTTTCGAATATGATTCGCTAACCGAGGATGACTTGGGTTCGTTAAGGTCGCGAAAGTTTTCACCGCATTTGATTTCGCAGATCTATTTAGTAAATAAATTCGGTACTGTTTAAATTGTTTAAACACGAATTTAATACTGTATTTTGTTCCCCATTAAATAAGGAAACCATAGGATCTGAGTTTGCATAAATCGGATTTTGTATGCTCGAGATATGGTTGTTTTAATGAACATGTATGCACTGTTGCGGGAACTGTAGATCTGAACGTGATTAAAATGTTAATTCTGTTTATACTTGCCTCGAAATGCGTGAAATATCACTTGAGTTTTGTCCTAAATCAAATTAGCAATCCATGAAAATTGATTTTGTCTAATTTAGATTTAATATGATTGAGATATGCTAATTTTAGTAAGTATGGGTCACTGCTTCGTAATCTAGAACCATGTGATTGTCAATTAATGAAATTAATTATTAATTTCAAGAAATAATTATGGAAAATATTTTAGAAATATTGGAAGATGATTATTTCCTTAATTGACTTGGCCTCAACCAATTAATTGATTAGATGTGATCTAAATCATAATTGGAAACACAATCATCAAACTCCTTGCTTGAATAGGATTGGGAATTTGTCTAGCAAATTTCCTTATATTCAAAATTGTTTTGATTACTATATGGTATAATTTCGGTTGAAGAACTGATGATCATCTCAAGTACAAATTAATCAATTTGGCATTATCCTTTCCCGAGGCGGATATGGTGTCTAGTCGGGGATCGTTGGGGTAGCGGGTTGCAACGTATGTGGTCCGTCCCACTCCCGTCGGTACTGGCCATGACAGCGGGTAGGGCCGAGATAATGTCCGAGGGATTACGTTGTATTTTTCTAATTATTAAAATACAAATTAATACGTACTTTGAGAATAATACCATATATATTCAAGTAAGACAATCAAGTTTGATTGATTGAATTGGATTGATAATTAATTTAATATGATTAAGTTAATTATGTCCAATTAGAATACTCTAATATGATTAGAGTTAATAATTCCCTTGGAAGAATTGATTATATGAATGTGATTCATATTAATTAGTTAAATTTGAATAAGAGATGGAGGATCACATAAGTGACATCAATGGTCTCCCGTCAAGTAGAAGGGTTTCATCGCCAGATATTATATGTGGGAGACGCCTGTCCGAAGTGACAGCTCCTGCATATGATCCATTTGGATCGGGCTTGTCGCTTCTCGAAAGAGTAAGGACGTATGCGTAGTGACCCCAATGTCGGGTCGTCATATTATTTGGGTGATATTGGATTACGTATAGCGAGTTGTATTCCTGTTGACGGTTGATTCAATTAATGACAGGTCAACATCACCTTAGGGGTGGTGGGCCCGGGTATTAAAGACCGAATTGGGAAATGCAAGTTGGACTTGCAAGGCGGAATGCGTTCCCGCTTCTCTTTATTGGAGTCATAGGTTCTCATATTATTGGGATATGACAAAGATAAAGAGGAGATCTCAGTTCTTGCTTGAGATATATCGGTAAGTATATCTCCTACTTTGAAATTGAATAAGGGAATAAACTTTCATAGTTGACATAGCAAGACTAATTTGATTTAAAATGCCTTAATCAAATAAAATTAAATTGAATATACTATATTCTGATATAGTGCATTCTCAATTTCAGAAAATGAAGTTTATGAACCCACTGAGCAGGCTTCTGGAGGTCAACCAATTGACCGGACCGAATTACTCGGAATGGATCCGTAATTTGGAGCTTGTACTCTCGGCGGAGCGCATCTGTTTATGTGCTCTCTGAAGACAAGCATGAAAACCCTAAATCTAAGGAAGAAAAAGCATTCAATGACAAGTATGATGAGGATCATGTCTTGGCTAGATTCTATATCTTGGGTTCTCTATCCAATGTTCTTCAGAAATAACATGTGGCGATGAGTACTTGCCAGGAGATTATGCAGAATCTAAAGGATATATTTGGTGACATTAACCGCACCCAGCGGTACAATGTTATGAAAGAACTTGTTCGCTGCAAGATGCAGGAAGGGACCTCGGTCCGTGAACATGTACTCAAAATGTTTGGGTACTTATCAGAGCTGGAGACTCTGGGGGCAACGATGGATGCAGACATGCAATCTGATTTCATTCTGCTATCATTGCCCAAATCTTTCAATAACTTTGTGGTGTCATTCCACATGAATAAGCTGGAACTGACAAATGCTGGGCTTCTTGCTGCATTAAAGTCTGCAGAAGACGTAATGAAGAAAGATGGTCCCACTGGCAGTGCAATGGTTGCACAGGTCAAAGGGAAGCACGGTCGGAAGCATGGTTCTCAGAATGGACCGGCCCAGAAGAGAAAGAAGAAGGGACAAAGTGTTGGCTCATCTTCCAATGCATCCACTCTAATGGCGTCGAAGAAAACCAACGTCTGTCATCACTGCAAAAAGCCGAGGCACTGGACGCGTAATTGCCCGGATTACATGAAGTCGGTCGACAAAGGTAAAGCCCCAGCAGGTATGAAATCTACTTTTATCATTGAAACCAGTTTTCTCGTAGGACGAGAAGGAAGTTGGGTTGTTGATTCTAGTGCTTCTGTTCATGTATGCAATTTGTTGCATTTGTTTCAGGAAACTAGAAAACTTGAAGAAGGGGGATAGTCATCCAGATGGGATCTGATGCAAGTGTTGCAGCAGTCGCCGTCGGGACTTGTCGGCTATCATTATCTAGTGTAAGAGTCCTAGTACTTAAAGAGTGTCTTTATGTACCTGAAGTCAGGAGGAATTTGATATCTGTATCTAAGCTAGTTAGAAGTGGATACTCATTCATGTTCTGTAATAAGTTAGTCATAAATCATTATGATAAATATATTGCAGATGGTATTTTGACTTCTGGTGTACTCTATGAATTGTGCATTAATGAGCATGTCATGAATGTTACAACCACTAATAAAAACCCTAAAGGATCCAGGAATAATGAAAATCATTCAAACATGATTCGGCATCAAAGGCTTGGTCATTTATCTGTTGATAGGATCAATAGATTGATAAAGGATGGACCTTTAGATTTCCTACAGGTTCAATCTTTACCTACCTGTGAACATTGTATTCGTGGTAAAATGACTAGGATGCCTTTCCGTAACAAGGTTACTAGATGCGAAGGTATTATTGACCTAATACACACCGATGTATGTGGTCCCTTCAGAATCGCAACTCGAAATGGATATCGATATTATTTGACGTTTATTGATGACCATTTGCGATACGGGTTTGTCTTCCTATTACGTCATAAATCTGAAACCTTTGAAAAGTTCAAAGAATTCAAGGCTTTGGTTGAGAACCAAACCGATAGGAAGATTAAACGAATTCGATCTGATCGAGATGGCAAGTTCCTCTCTGATGAATTCAAGAATACCTTAAAGAGAATGGAATTGTCTCCAATCTCACTACTCCTAGAACTCCCCAACTTAATGGTGTTGCTGAAAGACGCAACAGGACCATTATGGATATGGTCCATTCAATGATGAGTAAAGCACGTTTGCCACTTAGTTTCTAGGGATATGCAGCAGAGACTGCAATATATATCCTGAATATGATTCCCAGCAAATCTGTACCTAAGACTCCTCATGAGCTCTGGTATGGAACCAAACCTAGTGTCAATCACTTGAGGGTTTGGGGTTGCTTGGTTCATGCGAAGAACGTGGATGCAAGTAAGCTGGAATCTCGCACTCGTGAGTGTTACTCCATTGGGTATGTTAGACATGGTATTGGATACCAACTCTATGACTTGAGACCCAAAAGGTTTTTGTCTCTAGAGATGTGAAATTTCTGGAGGATGATTTCCTTAAAGGTCAAGACAAAAGTGAAGTAGAGGAACTCATAGAATCCCCTGAGGATTCTGAGCTTCCTAGACCAGAAACTGAAGAGATAAATAAAGATGAAACACCCATACCTCTACGAAGGAGTTCAAGGGTGGCTGCACCACCTGAAAGGTATGGATTCCATGTGAAGTGAAACTGGCAATGATCCTACTTCATTTGATTAAGCACTCGCGGATCATGAGATTGATAGATGGATGCTAGCAATGAAGTCAGAAATTGACTCCATGAATAAGAATGGTGTATGGACCCTAGAGGATCCACCTAAAGGGGTAAAACCCATTGGGTGCAAATGGATCTTCAAGAGAAAGAGGGGACCTGATGGGAAAGTAGAGACTTTCAAAGCACGGCTCGTAGCCAAGGGCTACACACAGAGAGAAGGCATCGACTACGATGAGACATTCTCTCCTGTGGCTATGCTTAAATCCATCAGAGCATTGCTGGCTATAGCTGCATATCTTGACTATGACATCTGGCAAATGGACGTCAAGACGGCTTTCCTCAATGGATACCTTGAGGAGGATATCTACATGGAGCAGCCCCAGGGCTTCATGACTGAGGATGGCAAAGTATGCAAGCTGAAGAAATCCATCTATGGGCTCAAGCAAGCTTCTCGTAGCTGGAACATCAGATTTGACAAAACCATAAAGAGTTATGATTTTGTGCAGAATCCTGATGAACCTTGTGTATACATGAAGCTTAGTGGGAGCGCCATTGTGTTCATCGTGCTTTATGTAGATGACATCCTTATCATTAGGAATGATACATGGATGATGACCAGTGTAAAGATTTGGTTGTCCCATACCTTTGGGTCTGAAGCTGTTCAGAAACCGAGAGAAGAGGATATTGGGATTGTCACAACATGGATACATTAAGAAAATTCTTGAACGATTCCGTATGGATAGTTCCAAGAAAGGATTCCTACCCTTAAGACATGGTATCCACCTGTCTAAAGGAGTGGCTCCTCAAACTGTTGAGGAAAAGAAAGCCATGGCTGGATGCCCTTATGCATCAGCTGTAGGAAGCTTAATGTATGCTATGATGTGCACTAGGCCAGATATCTGCCATGCAGTGGGAGTGGTAAGTCGTTACCAATCCTACTACGGAGAACAACACTAGAATACAGTAAAGAACATATTCAAATATCTAAGACGGACGCAAGATTACATCTTAGTCTATGGAGATGGTGATCTCCAAGTCTTGGGATATACAGATTCTGACTTTCAATCGGATATTGATGATCGAAAGTCGACATCAAGGTTTGTGTTCCCGTTGAACGGTGGTGCTGTGAGCTGGAGAAGCAAGAAGAAGGACACTACAGCAGATTCAACAACAGAAGCCGAATACATTGCCGCATCGGATGCTGTAAAGGAGGCGGTGTGGTTGCGCAAGTTCGTCCAGGAGCTTGGCGTAGTTTCCTCTGATACTCCCATCCCGCTAATCTGTGATAACATAGGAGCCATTGCCAGGCGAAGGAACCTAGATGGCATTAGAAGATCAATCACGTAGAAAGGAAATACCACATCATTCGGGAGATTCAAAAGCGTGGTGACATCATCATCACCATGGTGGCCTCCGCCGACAACGTTGCTGATCCTCTTACCAAACCTCTGACACAGAAGGTTTTTGACCAGCATGTAATGAGTATGGGTTTAAGGATTGTTCCTGAATGGTTCGGAGGTCTAGTGGGAGATTTTTAGCAATGTGAGCCCGAGGCGAACCATTCCTACAATAAATGTTATTGTAATTAATGAATTATCAATAAAAGTCATTGATTATGTTTCACTCCCTTTCTGATATTGAATGAATGAATGCACTATAAGGTCCCTCTGTACAATAAGGGTTATGTACCATGGCCAACTTGATAATCATACAGCTATTGATTCATTGATTGAATCATAGAGACTGATGGTTGGATGAATATCTAAGGAGTTAGATAGAGGACTCCTCAAGCATCATCAATGATTGACAAGTAGTGATCTCCAGTCTGAGTGGGAGATGGCAATCCTGTCTCATTAGACTGATATTTGATCGACCTCTTGATGTAGGTCCTCTGCATGAGAATATTGATTCAGAGGTATCAGATTAGTTAAGTCAATGAGTTGACTTAACGAGATCAAGATAACCAAAGACCAATGTTGAATACTGTCACATCACAGGAAAACATCCTCTGACCAGAGACAGATGTACTACTATATGTCTGAGTATGTACATTTGGCAGACCAATAGGTTGATGACCTAACCAAGGTCTATATACCGGCGAGCTGGTGTGCATTTAAGGGCATATGAGTAATATGATCTCTCAAAGGGATCATACAGGTTCACTTGTGAACCGGGAGACATGAGCTCACTCATGAGGTATTGGGATTGACCAAATTCCATGCATGGTCATCATGCTTTAGAAGCATGATATGAATTTGAGGGTAAGATATATGCTTTGTGAAAGCATATGATCTGTACCTTATCCCAAGGACCAAGAATGAGAAACTTAGTGATCAGACCATGAAGATGACAGTGCAAAAGTGATCTATATCTTCATGATGATCATGAGTCTTCTAGTATGCAAGATATACAGGTATTGGGAATACATGAAGGGTGATTTCGATCATAAACGATTATATAACCATGACGCTTCCATTCTGAGGGAGTGATGAAACATGTCTGGATTTTAGTGACTCCTCTCATTAGAGAAGTGACCTAATCTTAGTCCATATACTGGACATTGATCTGAATGAGATTCAGATGCAATGAGAAGATTAGGTTTACGATCTTGATTTAATCAAGCATCTATGAGAGGTCCATGGGATCTGGATTTGAGATGTGATCTCAATATCCAAGTCACTATATGTGGAACAATACAATTGCCATGTCCTTATCTCCAAGTATCTACGGAGAGATTGCATTATTCTTGAAGGGTTCAAGAATAATTCCATAAGATCTAAGCAATAAAGAAATCATGATTAAATGTGATTTAATCATCTTGATGTATGAAGAAATTATCCAATATAATTAAATATGATTTAATTAATGTGGATAAGAATAATGTGGATAGAAATATCCAATTATTCATAATATATTATAAATGTGATTTATAATCTATTAAAGAGAGCTAATTATAATTTATATGTGTTGATTAATTATTATGTGTATTGGATACACATTGTGTAATTAATTGACAATGTAAATTATATGTTGTTTTGGGTTGTGAATATGATTCACAATTTTTTCCATGGCAAGATTGCAATATTCTCAAATATAATTGTGAATTATTTTTGAAGAATAAAACCCAACAAGTTTGTTGCAAATAAATAAAGAGAGATTTCCACGGAGATATGCAATCTCATGAATTATCATGAGATTGCTCTCCCCATGGAAAGAGTGAGCGGCACATCATTCCTAATAGGAATGTGTGGCCGTCCACATGGAAGGTGCATGGAGATAAAATCTCCATGCACATTCTCTCCTTATTTATTGGTTTGATTTAGGACTAATTTATATTTGATTTTGTCAAATATATTTTAACCTAAATTTGTTGGTTTTACCAACAAAAATCTTGACCATTGGATTGACATAAATCAATCTCATCCATTGATTTTACATGTCACATGGATTGAGATCCATGGATCCCAAAACCCTATAAATAGAGAGGCATACCATGCTCTCTATTTACATGCATTATTGGAGCTCTCTCTTTCTCTCTTTCTTCATACACGACAGCCCTCTCTCCCTCTAATATTGGTGGTCGTCCACCATACCCTAGAGGAGAGGATCGTCGACGCTCTCGCCACCGCGCCGCCACTTCGACGTTCTTCGGTTCTCCATCTTCTTGGAGTGCTGCACTCACGAAGGAGACGTTCGATCTCGTGCGACGAGATCAGGAGCAACTACGCTTGGATCAACTTCTTGGATTGCGAGGACAACGCGGTTCATCCCCGCGCTCGCAAGCGGTCTCACTGACGATCAGACTTGAGACAGGAGGTCTCTTCTCTTAGAGACTTGATCAACCACGCTTCAAGAGGTATTGCATTATACTTGTTGTGGTTATAGATGAAACGATCTGAGAATCGTTCTCGGATCATGTGGTTTCATCGAGTAAATTTTTTTTAAATTCCGCTGCACCGAACAACTAGTGCGACTAGTCGTTCTTCGTCGTATCCGATACGACGATCACGCTTCCGTGATGCGCTTGAGGATTTCTCCATATCCTTCATTGGAGTGGCAACTCGATGGTCTATGTTAAACTCGTTAGTAAGGGCCTTTACCTTGTTGTTGATAAAAGGAGACCCCCTGTCAAATATCAATACTCTAGGCACCCCGAATCGTGAAATGATATTCTTCCTAAAAAATCAGCAAACAGTCCTAGCATCTACGGTTCGGGTGGGAATGGCCTCAACCCAATGACTCACATAATTGACAACCAACATAATGTACTTGAATCCCTGACTCTTAGGAAATGGACCCATGAAATCAATGCCCCATGCGTCAAAAACCTTACAGAAGTGAATGGATTGCATCGGTGCCATATCATGATGTCCACGAGTTCCCATCCTCTGACAATCAGTACATCTCTTCATGAACTCATCAGAATCCTTGAAGAGGGTAGGCCACCATTAGCCGGATTGGAGCACTTTCTGTGATGTTCTCCTCCCAGAATGATGTCCTCCTGCCTCAAGCTTGTGGCAGTATGTGAGGATGCTATGGTGATCCTCCTAAGGAATGCATCGATGCCAGACGTTATCCCCTCCTTCATGATAAAGGATGGGATCCTCCCAATGGTACGACTTGGCCTTCACAAAGAAGGTCTCAAGTCGTTTTCTGGGCCAACCTTGTGGAACTTTCTTGGCAACAAGAAAGACCACAATGTCAACGTACCATGGGAGCGAGGCGATAGCAAGGATCGCCTCATCTGGTAAGGTCTCGGGGATAGGCTCAATCTGCTCAGATTCCTCAAGATTCTCCAATATGGAGAGATGATCCGCAGACCACATTCTTGATTCCAGGTTTATCATTAATCTCAATATCAAACTCCTGGAGAAAAAGGATCCATCTAGTCAATCTCGCTTTGGCATCCTTCTTTGCCACGAACTACCTGATGGTGGTATGATCTGTGTAAATAGTCACTCTGGATCAAAGAATACATGATATGAACTTGTCCAAGGCAAATACTACGGCTAGCATCTCTTTTTCCGTGGGTGTATATCCATTGAGCAGCATCCAATGTGCGGCTAGCGTAGCAAATGGCAAATGGTAATCCATCCCTCCTCTGTCCTAGAAAAGCCCCTAAGGAAAAATTAGAAGCATTCGTCATGATCTCGAGTGGGAGAGACTAATCAGGCGGCTACAGGACAGGAGCCTCAACAACTAGATTCAAAGTCTCAAAAGACGCAAGACACTTATCATCTACAATGAATTCGGTGTCTTTCGCAAGCAGATCAGTGAGCAGTTAGGCAATCCTGCTGAAATCCTGAATGAATCGTTGATAAAAACTGACACGCCCCAGAAAAGATGGCAACTGTCGCATGTTGGACGATGGATTGAGTTTCCTGATGATATCCACCTTGGCCAGATCAACCTCTATGCCCCTATTGGAGATGATATAACCAATCACTGTCCCCTGAGTCACCATGAAGTGACTCTTCTCCCAAGATAAAACAAGTACCTCCATGCAGCGCCGAAGCATACGGTCTAGGCAATCAAGACAAGCATCGAAGCTGTCGGCGTAGACTGAGAAATCGTCTGTGAAGACCTCCAAGCAATCACCCATCATGTTCGAGAATATGGACAGCATGCACCTTTGGAATGTTTCCAGGGCGTTACATAGACCAAAGGCAAGCCGTCTGAAAGCATAAGTCCTAAAAGGGACAGGTGAATGTCGTTTTGTCTTGGTCATCGGGCGCTATGGCCACCTTATTATAGCCGGAGTACCCGTCAAGGAAACAGTAATGACTCTTACCATCTAGCCTCTCAATAATCTGATAAATAAAAGGCAGCGAGAAATGATCCTTCTTGGTGGCTTGATTCAATCGTCTGTAGTCCCCACAGACCCTCCAAGAAGTGGGTACCCGGGTAGCGATCACCTTTCTAGACTCACTCACAACTGTAGTGATTCCTGTCTTCTTGGGCACCACATGCAATGGACTAATCCACTAGGAGTCGAAGATGGAGTAGATAAAATCGACGCTCCACTATTTTGATATCTCTTTTTTCATGACCACTTCTCGAAGATTCAGGTTCAGCTATCTCTGGAAACCACGCGATGGCTTAGCGTCGTCTTTGAGATAGAAATGGTGAGATTACAGGGCCGAACTTATCCCCTGGATATCGGCTACGCTCCATCCTATTACCTTGCGGTTCCTTTCAAGAACCTCCATCAAATAAGATTCTTGCTCTCCGGTCAAATCCACTGAGATAATGACTGGGTACATCTCATGCTCACCCGCAAGGAATATATACTTCAGCTACTGCAGAAAAGGCTTCAACTCTGGGCAACTGGAAACGGGCAAATAAATATAGCTTCTGAAATGTCTGCATGAATGCAACCAGATCTGAATGTGAAAACTCTCGCTTCTCATGAGCATCTGGTGAAGCGGCCCTGCTGGTGTGTCTACAATCGGTACTGGCTCAGTCACCATTGTAGCGCTGGCTCTGTAGGAATCAGACAAGGTAATAGCTCATCAAACTCAGCCCAATCTATGTCTGAATTCAAGGGATATGAATCGAAATCACAAGAAATGTATTCTCTTTTGCTATCCTGAATGCGGTCATCGGCCTTGAATGTGTCCTCAGCCAAGAGTGCGCTCTTGTAACTCTAATCTGCTAGAAGTTGTGAATATGTTGTATCTGATGGTGAGATAAGATCTCGTGAAATGGGGTCTTTCTAAGCGGCTTCATCATCAGTGATCACAAAGTCGCACTCCTTGTGGATGTCTCGCTCTTCCTTTATCGTCTGCTCTGTATCACTGGACTACTTTGAGCAAGGAAAATCTCGAGCTCTTGTTTCATTGATCATCTCTATTTGTATACTCTCGCCATCGACGCAAAAATACACCTTCCCACTATCATGGTCGGACACCGCCTTGCCTGTGGCCAAGAATGGTCGTCCAAGAATGATGGGGGTATATATCACAGACTCAGGGATTTCCATGTCCAACACGATGAAGTCGACAGGGAATTTCAGGCCCTGAATTGTGACGACGTCATCCTTCAAAAACCCATTCGGCCTCTTGATAGATCGATCAGCAAACTGAAGGACTGTCATGCTCTGTCAAAGAGGACCAAACTCGAAACGGTCGAGTAAGGCTGCCAGAAGTAGAGCCATTGTCTAATAGAGTACGATCAAATCTCTGCTCGAGATTGAGGCTTATGACATAGAGAGCTCCTGCATCTGGCCTCTTGACTGGCAAACGGTTCTGGATCACGAAGCATGTGGCACAGGTGAGCACATGGATCTCGGCATGATGGCTCCTTCTCTTCCTACGGATGGTGGTCTTCTCTCTCAGATTCTTTTGGAAGAGAGGGATATGCTCAAGTGCCTCCTATAGAGTCAGCTAAATCTGAAATCTGTTTATCATCTACTGGTTGAACTCTAACTGTTGGGTCTTTTCAGGATTTTCATTTTTATTCCCCATCGCCTAGAGAAGTGCTTGAGTGAAGGGGATGGCTGGGCTAGAGGGATAGGAATAGGTTCCTACTGCTGTGAAGGAATGGAATCCATACATGGGTAATCATGCATCATATATGGACTCGAAGAAGATAAAGAAACCTTTCCTTTATTATTTTTTTGGTCCTTTTGATATTGTCCTGAGACACAAAAACCGGAGGAGACACAACTGAAATAGAAATGGTGGCATCAGAACAACCCACGGTGTCGGTCTTCACGGCATCACTACCACGCTCTAGCTCAGCATCAGGAAGAATGGTGGCATCAGTACCACCTACTGCATCTGGAGAGGCGACGACCTCAATACCGTTGACTGGATCATCATCCTCAGTGGATTCAACACCACCGTCATCAACATCACCATTAGCGGCATCTGCACCGCTTTCCTCCTCGTCTGGCTCTCCTGAGTCCTCATGTGATTGTCTCTCAGACGAGGCACCGCTATCTGGCATCCTACTGCTCCTAAGTGATACAAAATCAACATCAAATGTGTATGGAGAAATATCACCCAATGACTCACTAAGAGTGGTGGTCTCTGTCAATTGTACCAGCTCAGAATTCCTCTTGAGGTTGTTCAGATTGAGCTTAATCTGAGTGGGTATGGTGACCTTTCCCTTTATGATCTCCCTCATCTCCTGGCGGAACTCGTCCATCTCCTGCCAGAAAGATGCATGATGGTTTGTGAGTAGGTGGGATAGATCGTCAAGGGCTGGGTTCTCATAGGCTAATAACCAGACGGGTTGCCTCGCTGGAAATGAGGTTGCTGCTGGAACTGGAGAGGGGTGAGGCTGAGTGAACTGCTGAGGTTGTTGTTGCTGCCTCCACTATTGTCCCTACTGGTAGGGACAAGGACCCGACTAGTAATGCTGATGTGGCTGGGAGTAATGGGTTGCTGCTGTTGCTGGCTGAATTATCCACCCTGAGCTGGAGGCAACTGTGAGAATGAGGTGCCTTCGGTAGACCACCTAAATCTGAGGTGATCGCAACGTATCCCAGTCTGTTGGTCATACCAAATCTCGTTGACTTCCATCAATGGCTCATGCTCATAAGGGTAAGGGGAAGAACTACCAGGGGCTGATCCTGTTGATACACTGCCATCTGAGTGTCCTGAGATGGCAGTGGCTGAGAATACTGGGGCAACTGCTGACCCGGCTCTGCCTGAATCTGGTGGACTTTGGAGGTACTAGGCAGGTGGCTAGGAAGAGTAGTTGCTGCTAGGACCAGCCCGTGACCTGAGATAGGGTTGAGAAGCCGTCTGTGCCTCCTGGAGACACAAGATCTGGGTCTTCAGGTCACTGAGAGTCTGTGCTAACTGGTCGATCTGTGTCATGCTCTGGCATTGCTTCTTCTCGATAATCTCTATGTGGTCCAATTTCTCGCTAATGATCCCCATGTTAGTTGTCGATGACTCTGCCCGTGTTGCTGCTGATGACAAAGTAGATGGACTGCATCAACCCATGCTATCCTCTGATATGACACAGCCTGTGGATGGGTCTTCCCCTGTGTGTAGGTTCGGGTCTGGGACATCGTTGTGTAGTTTTCAACCATCTCCTCATAGATGGCCCAGACCTGGTCCTCATCCTTGGCGAAGTAGGACCCTCCACAAGAGGCATTGACAAGCCCCTACAGCTCCGGTGTCAGCCCACAAACGGAACTCTGCACTAAGTTGGACTTGGAGATCTCATGGTGTGGACACCTGTCGTTGAGCTCGTGAAATCGATCCCATGCCTCATGGAACTGCTCATGGGGGATCATAGTGAAGTTGTAGATCAGAGCTCGGGCTGCATTGGTCCTGCCGAGTGCATAGTACTTGTTCAAGTACTTGGTCCGGAGCTTCTCCCAAGTAGTAATGTATCTCCCTAAATGATTCATCCAATAGGTTACTCTGTCAACCATGGAAAGGGAATGCTATCATCTTAATGGTATCCTCGTCCACAAATCTGTCATGGATTGTGCTGCAGATCATCTCAAAAACTTATAAATGCAGATGCGGCTCCTCGGTGGCTAGCCCATGAAACTTGTGCAAGAGCTGAATCGTTTGGGGGCTGAGCTTGAAGTCGCCCAGAATATCAGGGAGCTGGATCCAACGATGGGTGAGGGTTGCACCAGGGTTGTGCAACTGTCCCATCAGTCGCGACTGTCTAACTATCTCGAGCTAATCCTTCGAGTGTCTGTCTGCTCATCCTCCAGGTGCTGGTATGTCTCCACCACATGGTTGGTCTCTGTCGGCTCACATCTATGCTAACGTTCAGCGCACCTCTGCCATAAAAGCTCCATGATCTCTAATTTGTCTCTGCATCGTCTCTAGGGAGGCTAGAAATGTGTGGTTGATGGCATCCTGATCTAGAACATTTGTAGAACCCTGGGGTTGTCCATCGGTGCACTCCTCACTGTTGGCCATCTCGTGGGTCTTTGCAAAGGCAAAAGACCCCAACTCATGTGCCATCAAATGAACAAAAATCTGTGCAGGCCTATACTCAGGCACCTCAAGATTGGTGGAAGAAGGGTGGTCGAGGGGGAACAGGGTGGTAGCGAACTCGGGTTTGGAGAGCGGGTCTAGGCTCTCCGATACCTCCCTAGATGAATGAGGAGGAGTGCTCGAGAGCGGGTCTACCAAAGGTAGTCTAAGGGATCTCCAGCCCAACATCGTGATGTGGGAACAGTGCGGATGAGATCTAGAAAGCAAACAAGATAAGAAGTCAAAACCCCCCAATTCACCTACTCAACACGAGAAATGATGACTGTAAAGTTCGGTCGTTATCTTGTCAATTTTATTTTAGGTGATAAATCAGTCTTGCAGAGCGATTAAGCGAACTAGTAGGAACCCGATGCTCTTAAAAGACTAGCCCATTGCCAAAGCTAGATCTTTCCCAGCCAGTATGAATTGTGGACCGTTTACCAGCTACCCGATCAATTCAATCTATTAAGGATGTCACGGTCTGCTTTACCGGTTTCCGAAGAGATCCTCACTGGAGAATGACTAACCCCAAGACCAGTAGTCTATCGGAAGTTCAAGTATGGCTCTAGCCTAGTGTGCGAGTCATTCTCTCGCTCATGCAAACCAACCAATGAGGGGGTGACTCTCCTCAAAACAAGTATTTTTAAGTGAGAAGTCTTTTAGGGTCAAGTTTTCTTAAACAATCCCAATTTTATGATTTTTACTTTTTATGTATTTTTCAAAATCAAACAACGCCTAACGAATTTTTCGATCTCCTGATTTATTTTAAGTCTAGTAAACAGGGGGAGAAGTCGAAAAAGCCGATGCATGATCACACACGATGATGCATGCAAAGTGAGAGATGTGTACCTATCGCTAGCACTCTACATGCAGGGTGATCCGCGCATAAATTAAAAGATAGAATTAAAACTAATCTAAATGATGCACGAAGAAAACGTCCTTAACACGAGCAATTTCTAAAGATCGTGAAGAACAGTAGTTAATTGATCAGAGATAGAGGTCGATGTCCGATCTCGAATGTCGATCGGTGTCCACCACAACAGATCCTACACGCGCTGTATATGGCCTCTAACGGCACGTGACCTCTCAATCAATCAAGTTAACTTTTTATTATGAATTATTAATATAGTACAATTACACTCTATAGGTGCAAGCAATCTATTAGGGATTGGGCCTTAAGTTATTTATGTCACAATAAAGAAAAATCCTAAGCCTAGGGGTCAAATTATGTGCAAATCAAATAAAATAAAAAAAATAAAATAAAATAATGCGATAAAACAAAACCAGTGAAAAATGCGGTGAGGTCCCCCGAGCACACTGATGCTCGGCAAAACAGACCCCGATATATGTCTAAGAGAGAAGTGTCCAAGGTCCAGAGTTATTACAATAATAATAAAAGATAAGTCTGGTGAATTGAAAAACTACTCTATTGCTACTCTAAAACTACTCTAAGGGCTATAACTATCTCTTGCTCTTATCTTGCTTCTCCTCGGGTATGGGTCTCCTCCAAAGCATCCTCGGGCAGTTCCTCGCTCAAAAAGTGAAATAGAAAAATGTCAGAAAATTGTTATAACAACTAGACATAAAAATAAACAAGAAACTGAAAAGCGACTACTAGGCCATGCTCCCCGGCAATGACACCATTCTGATAAGCGGCTCGCTAATATAAATCAAGGACGTTGTGACCCCAATCGACGAATCAGACTCAACAAGAAAAATCGAGAACCACTCAGCTCAAACAAACAATCAATCAAAGCACAATGTTAGCGGTCTCCGCTATTTATTTAACCTGATATAGCAATCATGGTCGAACTCAAGGAGCACGAGTAAACCTACGAAGTAGTCAGAAATCAGAACATAAAATGCATGTTTTTATTAATTTTTATTTTTTTTTCTTATTTTTATATTTTTTTTAAATAAGAAAAGAAGAAAACAAGCACAACCTTTTGAATTTTTATTAAGTCCATAGATATTCGAAAATTGGGAATAAAAATATTTGTGTGTCTTTCAAATATTCAGTTGTTTTTGGTGATTTTCTAGGGTTTTTGAATTTTTATATGATTTTATAAAAATCAAACAAAGGCTCAAAGGGAAAATAGTGTACAGCCAGGACCAAAAGGCAAATTAAAAATACTAAAGTTACCCTAATGTCCTGGATGTGATTTTTATAAAAAAAAACTAAATAAAAAGATCAACAAACAAAAACTGAAATTCTGTTTTTTTTTATTTTTTAGATTTTTTTTAATTTTTAGGATTTTTTGTTTTCTTGGGGTTTTATGATGGTTATTAAAACAAAAATGCTACTGGAGGTAGAGCAGACAAAAACAAACATCCACTAATTTTTTGGGAATTTTTAACATATATTTTATAATTTTTATGTATTTTATAAAATAGACAGAATAATTTTTAATGGTTTTTTATTTTTAGATTTAAAATACTAAACAAAATTACTCCCAAAAATAACGATAAATAATATCTGTCAGTTGGAGCTTATAATATTTTTATGTGATTTTTGGACATATATGATAATTATTTAATTAAAAACAAGACTCACAGTGCACAAGGACATAATTACAAATATTAGGAAGTTCATAGGCCAATTAATAACACATATAAAAAGCTCGGGGCCAAAGATGCAAAAAGCCCACAGTACATGCGTGCAACACGTAAATATGCCTCACAGAGTATAAATGCAAATATCAAAAAAAATCGTTCAAAATGTAACATACATGAGGTTCGGGATAAAGCATGCAAAAACACCAGATAAGCACGTGGGACAGCACGTGACTTCAGCTCAACTGGACTAAAATGCAAATACTAAAATAGCTATGCTACAACTTTATTTACAGAACTAAATAGTAAAACATAAAAGTGTTGGGGTGAAAGAGTAAAATACCCATGCAGAGGCACATATGAAAAATAGTTTGAAAATAGTTTATTTACAGAACTAAATAGTGAAACATATGCAAAATATTTGAAAAATAGTTTGAAAATAATTTCGAAAAATCTTTTGAAAACTATTTGGAAAATGTTTTGTAAAATGTTCTCAAACATTGTAAAAATGTTTTGTTTGTAAAATTTCTTTCCTTTGTATGAATAAAATGTTTTGAAAATCTATTTGCAAATAGTTTAGAAAATGGTTGCAAAAATATTTTGAAAAAATCTATACATACTGTTGGAAAAATATTTGCAAAATGATTTTCAATTTTTTTTGATGTTAGCAAAAATTATTTGTCAAATTATTCTTTCAAATTAAAGTTTTAAAATGCTTGTCAAAACTTTTGCAAATTATTTTGAGAATTATACAAACCCTATAAATAAAATTTGTGAATAACATGTAAATCATAAATTCTAAATTCTTGTAAATAAAAAGACGCACTCCCATGTAAATATCTGCTAAAACCCTTTTTGTTTTGAAAAATCCCCAAAATTTTTCAAAACTAAAAATTCCCAAAAAAATGCAAAATCTTTTCAAAACGTCCATAAAAATTTGCAAAACCTTTTCAAAAATCCATAAAAAGTTCAAAATCAGAAAAATTGCATTACAAAAATATTTTCCTTACATTGTACACAGAATTTACATTTTTCTGATTGAGTTTGATAATTAAACTAGTCTAAGTAAAATCTGAAGATTTTTCTTGGTTGGACCTTAAATCCACTTAATCACAGGAACCTCATAGAAACTGGAATTGAGGCACTTTAGGACTGCTAGACTCAACTCTTTGAGGCCATGAGACTTGGTTCAATGTCATCTTGACTACCTAAGTAGAATATTTTGGAACACACACAAAACTCTTGTTTATAATCACCTAGCTTTCATATCTGCACCTTAGACTTTGCTCACCTTAGTTGAAGTGGTAGAGAGATGGATTTGCCGACATGAGACACAAGCCAATAGAAACATCGAAAGACACACAGTTGTGGCCATTGTACCCAACCCAATCCAGTAGCTATTAGGTCTAATGACATAAGTTGTGGGTTACAATAATGTTTCAAAAGAGGGATAGTCTAGTGGCTTAAGAGGAAAAATTTTGTATGTAAATGTTGTATTCAAAAAATCAGAAAATCAAAAACATCAAAAACAAAAGATGAGCAAAAACTCAAAGAAAAATCGATTCCCGTCGGAGTATGTATATAGATGTATAGTCAATAAGCAAGCTTGATCTTCAAATTCATATATTTGTGAGCCTGCAGCCGGATGCCTTGGCTACACTGATCAAGCATCCTAGGATAGGTAGCTACACTAGCTACCATCCATTCTTCTCTCCACCCCCTCTTCTTGAGCTGGTTGTACTTGAACTTAGAAGGGAATACCGTGCTTTTCAAGGAAAGAGTTGTTGTATAGGGAATTAGGGTCACCATGTTGGAGAAGACTAATTTTTACTGCTTCAGCCAAGGAGAGCTACATATCATACACATTGTCCAAGATGGATTCATAGTCAAAAGGGTTTGCATATGAGTTGACTTATTCTGACCTGGCTATTTGGACTTGAGCAGAGTTTTGTGATTCTCAGAGCCTGTTGTGCTTCAAATCCGTTTCCTAATAAGGTTCCTACCAAACTATATGTCCCAAGGTCTGACTGTGCTTCAAACTTTGATGTTACAGAGACAAGTTTAAAAGTTAAAATCGATCCAAGTTTTTTTTTCTTTTCTTTATTTTCTTTTTCTGCACATGTAGGCATAAGTGATTACTAGGGACTAGAAAAGGCAAGTATAGGGGGGTGGTGAATTTCAGTTACATCGCCTTTATTCTTTCATTTTGGCCTTTAAACCCTAGCTAAATGCATGTATATATCATTACTTTGTATGAATTAACATTCATTATTTATTGTATAAATATTGTATAGAATAAATTGTTTAAAGCCAAAATATAATAATAAAGACGAGAAAAGAAAACTAAACAAAATGCCAAGGTATTTCATGACCCTGAGACTTAGGCATCATGATGACTAGGTCGACAAGGAATAAAGTAAGGAGACATAAGGGGCAAAACACAATAAAAACCCAAATTTTCGTTCTTCAATAATGCATTTTTAGGATCTATTTTATTCTTAATTATTTATACATAAAATCAATAAACTTTGTATATGAAAATTGTAGAATAAAAATATATAGAAAAATACAAAGTTTACTTCACACAAGAATAATACAAATTGAACATTCTACACTCATAATAAAAAGCCAAAATCCAAAAATACTGGACCCATATCTTCTCCGTAAGAACTCAAAATGCATCAAAATCACATCAATTGTATATAACTTTTTATTAGCTATTTAGTAAAGACGGTTTCATTTAATTTAGAATTAAGATGCAAAAGTTAGGTTTTAGATCCCTATTGTACTGTATGCATGAATAAAATATTCATTTTATTTATTCTTTACATTTTTCATAATTTTATACTTTTATAATTTTGTAAATATTATTTATAATATAGGTACATATTTAGAATAGAATAAAACCAATAAAAATACATTAAAATAAACATTACACAGAAATACATAGATAAATATATTATACATATATCCATATAATTAATACCTTTATATAATTAAGTATACAAATAAACATAGAAAAATACAATAAATATATATTTGAGTATATTTAAATTAGTTATAATTATACAAATTGTCTATATAAAATAATAAAATATAAAATACATAATAGAAATAATATATCATAACATAGGTAAATGCACTTATAAATGTACCCTTAAAGAGTAACCTTTAATAAATTAAGATGTAAAAATAAATAAAAAACGTAATAAAATACTACATAAAATAATAAATATTTTTCATATTTTAAAAAGAAATTAAATAAATCAATTTCCATTTATTTTGAATTATTTTTATTTTTTACCTCTGGTTTGTCTTTTTACGGGTGGCATAGCCCAATCAGGCCCCGTCTCCCATTGACTTGGGTCAACTTCTCAGACTTGAGTTCTAAACATATCGGATGTTGATGCGACCCTATACGTTGCTCGTGACCCTATACATCCTAAGTAACATTTTCTTTTATTATTTATCCCTGATCCTTGTCGATGCTTCACGTAGGGCCGAGCACCATAGATAACCCCATAAACCCTAGGTGAAGTCTTCCCATCATTCAACTGTACATAACCCCCTTCACCTCTTACTCTCATTTTTGGTTCCCCTATGACTCCGCTTATGCCCCTCAAATTGTGCGCATGGGCTCGAGCTTAATGACAACAAGCTCGCCCGGCCCTTTTACAACAAGGAGAGGTGTTGAGAGGATGGTTCTCGTCCATCTCCACAGCTCGCTGGGTTGAGGTTTCATCTCGTGGCCTTCGGCCACTCAAGATCTATTCTTCTTGCTTTTTAGGTAGCTTTAATCATAGTCTTTCGATTCTGCATTTTTATTTTGCGTTTAGATTATTCTTTTAGTGTAGATTTAGGTTTTATCTTGCTCTAAAGATCCGGTCACCTCTATCTCACCGTCACACTTTGTTCTGACCACTGTAACCATTCTAATACCATGTCTCATTGCTTCTCCACTTATTTAACCCATTATCTCCCCCAGATTGCATCTGATCTGGTCCACTGATGAATCCATGATTCATTAACTTTTCTGTCGCATTTGTCTTAAAACCCTTAACAAGTACATGTAAATATTCATTAATTCCCACATATTATCAAAATATTATTCGTGAATAAAAATAAACTTTTAAGCATCAAAAACATGTAAAAAAATAAAGAATAAAGAAAATAATAAAGAAAAGAAAAGAAGACAGATTGTAGATATGTAAATATGTACAATATGAATCAGATAATATAAATATAGCTGAAAGATATATTTATATAATCTAACCCCCGAGACCAAGTCAGTATGGATTGGTCGAGAAAACAACAAGTAGGGGGAGATAAGAGAAGAAAACCATAAAAAATAATTAAATAACATGTCACACATTATTCATTATTTATCAAATAACTATCAAATCTTCGATTATTTTTAGTTAATTCATATGAACATATTTTTCACCAAACTCTTTTCCTAATTATTTCTTAAAATATATATAAAAATATAAAAATAAGTTAAAAATATTCTCCTTTATATATGCCTAGAAATCCTACTTTTAGATTGTCAAAATCTCAACTTCCGAACATCATAAGTTCCTCATATGAACTCCAACTTCACTTTACTCACCTTTAAAGTTCATAAAATAATATTCTCTAATTAATATAGTCACAGAAATCGGAGTCCATTTGCAAAAAGTCGGTTTCGGGACATTTTGACAAAGGGGTTTCTAGGCTATTTATTTATTTAGAACCCATTATTTATAGTTTTATTAATTTTAAATTTTTATAATTTCTAATTATTTTCATGATATTGTATTTTCATCATGATTTATTTCAGAATTTTTGGAGCTTATTTATTATTTTAATAAAATCCAAAACCCTAATTTATAGATGAAATTAAACTATCTAATCTATACCTGCATTTATTAATCCATCTAAATTAATTTATTAAAATCCATAAAAATTCACAAAGACTTTATTTATTATTCTAATTATTAAGAATCTATAAAATTAACAAATAAATAATTATTTATTGAATTAAAAATTCAATACTTATTTATTAAGTATTATTTATACTTGTTTACTAATATAATATTTATATTTTGAATAATATTTATTATTTATGAAAACTAATTATTCTATAAATCAGATAATTTAATTATTCACATTTTTTGTTTTTATACTTATTTAAAATAACATTATTTACTATTTATTATAAAATTTACATTATATTTCCTCATATGGCCAAGCAGGTGCTGACACGTGTCAGCACCTGGTTCTTCTTCAAGAACCAGGTCGTTGGAACTCTGTTCCAACACCTCCTCTTTGATGATTTTTCCCGCTCACCTAATAACTTCTTCACTCGATCTCCACCCTTCATCCTATCCTCCTAACCAACCTCATACGCGCCCACCATTCGATTCACCTTGGAGCTCAAGTAACTCATCTATAAAAAGCCACAAAGTCGACGCCATTAACTAGTTCTCTCCAGACCTCTGAAAGCTCTAACTTCCAGAACCAAACCTTCTACTTCCAAGCCTAGTGTCGTCCAACCTCGGCGGTGACAGTGCCAACCCGCCGCCTCACGTGGAAGAAGGGAGTTGGAGGAGAAGCTCCAAGGTGCCCCAACGCCCTTGCATCACCGCCTCGAGCCGCGTGGAGCTCCAGGAAGCTGACCGTCGAGCTATTACCAGAAGGTCTTACACCTTCTACCCCAAAGGTAAATCACTTCATTTTGAACCTTTATTTCTCGATCCTTGTGCTTTGATTAGTGGACTTAAGTGTGTAATTAGCGAATGTAATCATTCATCTTAGACGCTCTATCTACTTTGCGTTCCAACTCTAATCGAAACAAACCCCAAACGATCATCTTCTTCATTGCCTTTCACACGCCGTGCAATATTAAATATGGAAACATGTTTTGATCTTGTAAAATCATCATCATTCGGCCGATTTCTTTGCAAATCGAGCATATATATCTATTTCTTGCAGGATCTTTAATTTGGAGCAAATATCAACGCAATTGGATCTCGTAATCATCAGCAAATCAAATCCAAAGAAGACCTAACAACCTAGCAGCTCCAGGATCAAGGTTGGATCAACCATCTTCATCAGCTATTTCCTGCTGACCGTGCTCAACTCCGACCAAGCTCACCCACGGCGAGCTTGAGGGGTGAAGGAGTTACCCTCTGGCCCCACTGGAGGCCCCAGATCGTCTCCGTTCGTCAGCGATAGTTCAGAGAAGGATGCCACATCGTCAGCCGAGCACCAGAGTCCAAGAACCGTTAGAACAGCCAAATACTACAGGTTGTCGATACGTGGTGTGAATGACCGGTCCAGATTGCACGGCTGCTTCTAATTTGAGCCATCCGCTGCGAAACGGTGGAAGATTTGCATCATAAATCTAGCAAGGATTCTGAATTAAATCGCGCCTCCAACATTTCCAGATATTGTAATTATGTCCATGCACAAGGACCTAATTATCTTAAAACATATTTCTCTTGTATTTTAGTCCCTCCAGGGACTGTTTTGTAACAAAAACAAAATATGTTTCTTATAGTTAGGCCCTTGTCTTGTAAGGGTCATTTAAACCTCGAATTTTTGATATTTTTCCGCAAATTTTCTTGGGTAGCTTGATAACTACCTAAAGGATTTTTCAAGTATTTTTTCTGGAACTTTTCGTCGCTTTCTTGTATGGTTTTGATGTGTTTCTTCTCGAGTTTGTTTTAACCAAATTTGTTTCAATTTCTTTCAATGTAAATTCAAGAATAAAAAGAGAATTTTTGTTGGGATTTATTCCTTGTGTCGAGAACCGTAGTTGAACATTCTGCTTCCTTGCGTTCGACCCAGGCACACTCACCTGGTTAAATTCGTAGTGAAAAGTAGAATAGGATTTCATCTTCTGCTTTACCGTAATTTTTGTTTGATTAATTCGGATCTCTTTGCGGTTCTCTACACCGACAACACATTTCTTAACCGTAATCGGATCCAGGTTTATTAAAATGGCGCCATTTTGATTAAACTCGAATTTCGGGAGCAGATTAAAGTGTCGGTGTAGAGAATCGCTCGGAACCGAAACTTGAATTTGATCAAACAAAAATTTGAGTTTAATCAAAACGATGCTATTTTGATAAACGAGATCCGATTGCAATTAAGAAATGTGTTATCTGTGTAGAGAACCGAAAAGAAATCGTAATTATTCAAACAAACATTACGGGTTAATAGGAGACGAAATCCTATTCTACTGTTCACTACGAATTTAACCAGGTGAGTGTGCCTGGGTCAAACACAAGGAAGCAGAATGTTCAAACTACGGTTCTCGACACAAGGAATAAATCCCAACAAAAATTCTCTTTATATTATTGAATTTACAATAAAAGAAATTGAAACAAATTCGGTTTAAAACAAACTCGAGAAGACAAGAATCAAAATTGCACAAGAAAGTGACGGAAAATTCGGGAAAAATAACGGTAGAATAGGATTTCATCTCCTGTTTACCGTAATTTTTGTTTGATTAATTCGGATCTCTTTGTAGTTCTCTACACCGACAACACATTTCTTAACCGCAATCGGATCCGCGTTTATCAAAATGGTGCCGTTGCCGGGGAAGCGTTGTTTTTATAGCGGTTTTTGAACTGGAATTTCCTCTATTATTCTTGATTTTACAAACTTTCTTTTGGTTTTCGATTTACGATTTTTTTCTTCGATTTTACAGTTTTTTCGTGTTTTTTTTAAGTTTTGTTTACGGCTTTTTGTTTGTTTTTGTTTCTTAACCAATTCTTGCAGGGCCTGTAGGTTCAGCCGACTTTCTCGAAAGCCGCAAAATAGTTGAAAGTGCAGAGATCGAAGTTCTCGGTTGCAGAGGGCAGGAATAGTTAGGATTCGAGTTGTTTGTTTTCTTTTATTCTTGTAATAAAAGAAAAGGGCACTTGCCCATGTTGTTGTTTTCTTAGAAAGGGGCCCAATAAGGGCATCCCGACTTGTACCTCCCCTCCTATTTTCTTTCTCGGGGTCTGATCTGCCGAGTGCCGTGCATTCAGGGGATCAGGGCACCCACCGCGGTTTTTCTCACATCGTCAGTTTTCCGCGGCTTTTTTCGAGGCTAGGTGATTGCTTAGGATTTTATTTTTCCTATCTGATTGCGTATTCGTAGTTAGTCTTAGAACTCGCAAGCTAGGTGCATGATTTTAGGATTTTTCTTAAAAATAAATAAATCCACTCGTTAGACGCTTGTCTGAAAAAACTCAAAAAAATATATACAACTCCAAAAATAAAATCGGGACTGCTAACGTATCTGATCTTAAAACAAACGTAAGATTCAATTGATTTGGGAGAGTAATCCCCGCACAAGTTCATTCTAGAGTGCGCGAGTGAGAGACGACCCGTAAGGATAGAACGAAAAACCTGTATTTCTTGTGAAATACTACTTAGTCTCTACACGTAATCACCGCTTTTAAGTGGGTACGCTCAGGTAGACGGAAACGGTCCGTGTTTACTTAGCAGAGTGGGGGGTTTAGAGGACACTGCGTAAGGCTCCGTCCTTAAGTAACATGGGTAGCCGCAAACGGTCCGTACTTACCCCCATACTGGCTGAGAGCAAGTGGTTTTCTGTAAAGACTCAGGACTGTGTTTTGGGGAAACATCGGGCACCTATCATCTCGTGTTAACCGAGATTATACTTGTTTGCTAATACAACTCTAAAACCGACAAGATAAAGGACCGAACTCTTACGGTCATCATCGGGTTGTGTTGGTGAAAACGAGGTTTGCTTTGTGTTTGCTTGCGGGACGTGAGTTACCGCGGCTTTACACGTTTCTATCTTTCTTGAATCGTAAATCGTGCTCTCCCGATCATTCTCTTGACATCGAAGATGACGACTCGACGGCTTTTCTGCTCAGACTCCGTGAGTTCTTGACTGTCCACCGTCCGTCGTACATCTTCACAAGATCGGGATGACCCTCTTCTCGAGTTGGTTCCATCTGATCTCGAGTAGAGTCAGACCCAGACTCCCTCGCCTCGTGGCCAGTCTATTGAGGCAGACCCTTGCCTCAATACATCATCAATATCTCCATTTGGATTTTCGCTGAGTTCTTACGAGAAGTTTTCTTTCCCAGCAGATCTGACACACATGGCTCGTGGCAAAGGACCAGCAGAGGAGAGGCCAGCTGAGGATCACCACACCGAAGGAAGACCAGATCCAGTCGCAGATATCACGACAGGAATTCACGACACTTTACAGCAGATGAACTTGTAGATTTGAGAACAGCTTAGAACTCGGAATGAGTTGCGAGATGAGATAGCCACGCTGAGAGGGGAACCCTTTACCGCTTGCAGTGGTTCTTGCTACTTTACGAGATGAGTATGACCCAGGCACGAGAACGCTCCATCATTGGATTCGGCTACTACCGAATCAAGGACCATACGAGTTGAGGCTGTCCTTCATATCATTGCTCCCCAAGTTCTACGAGAATGCTACAGAGGAGTCGTTTACCTTTCTGCAGCAGTTCGAGATGATATGCGGTACAGCTAACTATCCAGGAGTTACGCAGGAGGCAGTTCGCCTCAAAGCCTTTCCCTTCGCCTTGGCAGATAAGGCACTTTACTGGTTGAGCCATCTAGGAAGGGAAGTTTCTACGTGGGATAATTTGAAGTCCACATTCCTGCATAAGTATTTTCCTCTGGGGAGGACGAACATGTTGAGGAGTCAGATCTCCAACTTCACACAGCTTCTGAATGAATCTTTCCGTGAGGCATGGGATAGATTCAAAGATCTTACAGAGAAATGCCCGCATCATGAGATACCAATGAAGGAGCTCGTACGAAACTATTTCGGAGGACTCCAGCCGGACATTCAAGGGCTAGTGAGTGCCGCATGTGGCGGCAGTTATTTGAATAAGGATGCCGAGACAGTCCGATCCATCTTCGAAGGGATGGCGGAAAATTCGAGAGTCGTTGACTCTACTCGGGCATTCCAGAAGGCCCCTCAGCCACCACATCACTGAGAGCATCATATGGTGGCTAATATTTCAGAGTCTGAATCCAACACCAACATGGGTTTCATTAGCGAGAAATTAACATTGGTGGACGTCATTTAGAAACAAGTTCAGGACTTACAGCTGCTGCGAGAGTTAGAGAAACTCTCATCTCTACCTCAGCAGCTGAGTGATCTCACGAAGAAGGTTTCGGAGCTTCAACTTCAGTACCAGCAGGCCCAAACTTCTTCGAATACACAACCTGTACGGAGGACTTTACCTGCTCTACCCACCCGACAGATTCATTTTGTTCGGAGCGAGCCCAAGACTCTGTAGATTGATTGGTATGAGGATCAGTCTCATGTCAATCTTGATCAGATCACCAGTGTTGCAGATATGGATGTTGAGCCTCAAGCCACTCTTGAGATCAATGGGATTTCGTATACTCCGATTCAGCAACCGAGTGTACCCCATCATCATCAACAGCAGTACAGTCAACCGTAGCATGGACGTCCACATTTCCAGCACCGACAGCACTTCACGCAGCAGCAGTCTCACTAGCACGCTTATCAGAGACCACGTTCTTATCAGTATCCTGCTAACCATTCACAGCCTTATCACTATCAGCAACAGCAGCAGTCTTCCTTTGCACTGCAGAGATCCTCCCAGCCTTACACCTCGCACCAATTCACACCAAGGCAGGAGAGAGTAGAAAGCCAGGGTCACCACACCGAACCTGAGATGACTTCACATGCCCAGGCTCTAAATAAAATCATGGATATGTTGAGTACGCTCCAAATTACACACAAGACAGAAATGGAGCAGGTTAACCATCGTCTAGATGAGTTAACCGCACCAAAGACCACTCCCATCACATCCTCAGATGAATCCGAATAACAAGAGGAGGCATCCAGATCAGGTAGATAACATTACAGGTATGATCTCTTTTCCTGAATTTTAATCTAACTTCATTCGTCTCAGGAGCGGTAGATCACCACAAGCACCTGATGGAGTAGAGGAGAGGGTACTTGATAAGGTGTGAGAGCAAATCCATGAGCGGCCACATTCTGAAGCTGAAGAGGAGAACTTTCACAGGGATAAGGACCACCATGAAGATCAGAGAGAAGGGAGTGATGCTGAAACTATTGACATGGACACCGGCGAGTCAGACGATGATATCACGCCAGACCTTGCAGATATTCCCGATAAAAATGTTTCTTCCCCTGTTTTAGAGAGTTGTGTACATAATTCTGAAACTCTCGATGTACAAGTCGATTCTGAAATCAATAAAAAGTCTGATTTTCACATTCCCGATATTGTTCCTTTTCCTGATGCTTTGTTTGGAAAAGGAAAGAAAAATACCAAAAAGAATGTTGTGACTCCAGAGACTGAAAGACTATTGAATTATCACATCTTTTGAAGATCCCACTTCATGATGCCTTGGATCATTTTCCTACACTCAAGAATCAGTTGAAAAATCGATGCACCACGTGTAGGAAAAAGAGATCACGTAAAGAAAAACATGTTTTGACCAAGGCTACATCCTGCGTCATAATAAGTTACCTAAGAAGAAGAAGGATTCATGAGCACATTATGTCAGATGCGAGATCGCAAACTCCGAATTCAATCGCACTCTATTAGATAACAGTTCCTCAATTAATTTGATACCATATTCTCTACTCGACAAGCTCGAGTTAGGTCCTCTTTACAAATCCCACGTGATCCGTCAGTTTGCTGATAGATCCATAAAAAGACCTAGGGGTATATTAAGGAATGTTGTCGTAACCATGCAGGGTCTGCAATTCCCAGTGGACTTTACTGTCTTGGACATGGATTGCCCTACACAGTTGCACCTTACCCCAATCATTCTTGGTAGGCATTTCTTAGAGACCGCAAAGGCTCTCTTCGATTATGATACAGGGAAGGTATTTTTTCACGCCGAGGGCGAGAAGGTACATATAGAGATGGCGAGAGAATCAAACACATCCGGTGATGCATCTTCCGATTTCTTGAGTTCTTTAGGCACCTTTGATTACATGGATGAGGTTCGCCTTGACGACCTTGAGAGGTATCGAGTAGAGACCCAAGATTTCCTAGCAGAGGATGGGTCTGAGACTACAGTTGGCAGTTCTTCCAAAGGTACCTTATATTTCAATATGGATGACGAGAAGCAGAGAGATCAGACTTCTGAGGAGTTTATTGCAGATCTTTCATATTCAAAGTCGTTACAAGATTCCTCCACTTCAGATGATCTAGAGATGGAGTTTCATTTAGCTAATTTGTTTTCCTCTAGTCATTAGGAGGATGAGCATAGTAGCGAGTCGGATGATGTTTTAGACATCTTCTGTAGTCCGACTCTAGAGCATATTGGGATGGTGGATAACTAGACTGTAGATAATTCCACTACCAGTACAAATCCTAATATACATATAGATGAGGTTTCATCAAAGCCACAGTCTACCTTACCAGAGCTGAAGATATTGCCACCAAATATGAAGTATGCTTTCCTTGCGGGTCTACATCGACAGTTTCCAGTCATTATCAGCTCATCTTTGATCGAAGAACAAGAATCTCATCTGATGGAGGTTCTTGAAAGAAACCGCAAGGCTATTCGGTGGACTGTATCTGATCTCCGTGGGATTAATCCTACTTTGTGTTCTCATCATATATATCTCGATCATGACAGCAAACCTTCCAGAGAATTTCAGCGTAGGCTGAATCCGGTTCTACGAGAGGTTGTCAAGAAAGAGATTACGAAATAGTACGACGCATGGTTCATTTATCCCATCTCCAACTCTGAATGGGTTAGCCCATTACATGTTGTCCCGAAGAAGTCGAGAATTCAGATGATTAAGAATGAGAGTGAGAGGAGATTCCAAAGAGAGTAACCATGTCGTGGCGGGTGTGCGTTGATTACAGGAAACTGAACGCTGCGACGAAGAAGGATCACTTCCCTTTTCCTATTATAGACCAGGTCATAGAATGGTTGGTAGGGAAGGAATACTTCTATTTCCTTGATGGTTACTCCGGATACAATCAGGTAACCGTTGCTCCTGAAGACCAGGATAAGACCACCTTCACATGTCTGTTTGGCACGTATGCCTTTAGACGGATGCCCTTTGGATTGTGCAACACCCCTGCTACTTTCCAGAGGTGTATGCTTGCTATTTTTGCAGACATGGTCGGTGATTTTCTAGAGGTCTTTATGGATGATTTTTCGGTCTTTGGTGAGTTCTTTGACGATTGTTTAACACACCTAGACCAGGTTCTTCAGAAATATTGTGAAGTAGATCTCATTCTGTCTTGGGAAAAGAGCCATTTTATGGTTACACACGGGATCGTGTTAGGGCACGTCATCTCCCAACGAGGCATGGAGGTTGACCCTGCCAAGGTGGATGTCATCAAGCGCCTCGAACCACCATCCAACATTAAGCAATCACGGTCATTTCTGGGGCATGTCAGCTTTTATAGACGGTTCATCAAGGATTTCTCCAAGATTGCCCGACCGTTAACTGAATTATTAGGCAAAGACATCGAGTTCTTGTTAGATGACAAATGTCTTAATACCTTCCTCACATTAAAGGAAATGATTATCAGTGCTCATGTCTTGCAGCCGCCTGATTGGTCTCTACCCTTCGAGATCATGACGGATGCTTCAGATTTTATGGTCGGGGCTGTATTAGGACAGAGGAGGAATGGGCTTCCGGTTACTATCCACTATGCCAGCAGAACCTTAGATGATGCTCATCGTAATTACACAGTGACAGAAAAGGAGATGTTGGCAGTGGTGTTCACTTTAGATAAATTCAGATCTTATCTTCTTGGATCCAAAATCACAGTCTATACATATCATTCAGCTATTCGGTTATTGATGGAAAAGAAGGATGCCAAGGCACTCCTTCTTAGAGGGATTCTCTTACTTCAGGAATTTGATTTGGATATTAAAGACAAATCCGGGGTGAAGAATGTGGTAGCTGATCATCTCTCCCGATTACAAATAGAGCAGCCTTCAGATGAGTACACGCCAGAGATTGCAGAGAGATTTCCAGATGAGAGTATCTTTGCAGTTACCGAGATTCCATGGTATGCAGATATAGTGAATTTTCTGATTACACAGAAAAGTCCTCAGGGTTGGCCAAAGAATCGAGTTGGTAGACTAGTTTCTGAGGCACGATACTACCATTGGGAGGATCCGATTCTTTTTTGTGAAGGATCGGATTGTATTTACAGGATTTGTATTCCTCAGAAGGAATATAATAGAGTCCTCACTCTGTGTCATTCCTTGGAGGCAGGGGGACATCACTCAGGGAAGAAAATAGCGCAGAAGGTACTTCAGAGCGGATTATGGTGGCCGACTCTTACTAGAGATGCCTACACATTTGTGAAGAGTTGCCCGGATTGTCAGAGAGAAGTAGAGTCAGTCAGTGCTAGAGATGCAATGCCTATGCATCCTGTTATTATTTGCGAGATTTTTGATGCATGGGGCATAGATTTTATCGGACCGTTCCCTGCCAGCAGCAGCTTTGAGTACATTCTTCTCGCTGTAGATTATGTTAGTAGATGGGTGGAGGCATACCCGCACGAACCGCAGACAGTAAGATAGTTTGCAAGTTCCTAAGGGAACACAATATTTCACGGTTCGTGATTCCATGTATTCTTATTTCTGATGGGGGTAGCCATTTCATTAATAAGGAGGTCAAAAAGCTCGTGAAGCAATACGACATTGATCACAGAGTAGCTTCTCCTTACCACCCACAGACGAACGGCATGGTTGAAGTCTCAAATAGGGAGATGAAATCAATTCTTTAGAAATCAGTACGACCGGATAAGAACTAGTCGCAGCTTCCAAATCAGGTTCTTTGGGCATATCGTACTGCATATAAGACTCCCTTAGGTACTTCACCATTCAGATTGGTTTATGGGAAGCCATGCCATTTGCCCGTAGAGATCATGCACAAATCTGAATGGGCTATTCGAGAAATTTCACTTGATGCACAGAAAGCAGGAGACAAGAGAAAGATAGATCTGAATGAGCTAGTAGAGATTCGAAATCAGGCATACGAGAACAGTCTCATTTATAAGGACAAAGTGAAGAAATGGCACGATAGACATATTCGGCACAAGATCTTTGTCCCTGGGCAGAAAGTCTGGTTGTTCAATGCAAGATTGAGAATTTTTCCTGGAAAATTGAAAAGCAAGTGGGAAGGACCTTACATAGTCAGAACGGTGCACGATAATGGAAGCATAGCTATATCAGATGTGTCACCTTGTTTAGAGCCGTTCGTGGTTAACGGGCAGACGCTGATGCATTTCTAGAGACTACTGATCATCTGGCTCGTGTTGAAGTGATCTATTTTGTACATGATTCATGATCATTCTTTCACTTTATCTCATCATGTACAAAGACTTCTGAGCCATTCGATTTTTGGAGATCCACAATATTTGTATATTCTTCGTATACCACAATCGTTCCCATTTTTTCTCGTCTTCTATGCTTAGGATACCAGCTCCTAAATATAGGGGGGGACTGATTGTTCGTTAATTAGCGGTTTTTTTTGTTCTGATACTTTTGTATATCCTTTCCTTCTCACAAATCAGTGGTCCCTGATTTTTGGCCACACTCTTTTCTATACTTAGGATGCCTTATCCTAAGTATAGGGGGGACCGAGTGATTTTGATGATCTCGTGTTCTTTATTCCTTTTGTGCCTTCGTTATATATTCGTTTAACTCAGTCACCTCATTTTTGCTCTTTCGTTATGCTTACGATGACCAGATCGTAAGTATGGGGGGGGTTGACTGACTTGTATTCTCTTATTCTTTTTCACCCACTTTTACATAGCACGAGTTATGTCCTCCTTTTTCTCTTTTAACGCTATGAGGACATAGCACAAGCGAAGTATAGCGGGGTGCGTATATATTGTATATATACTTTTGTCCATAACTCGTACTTTTATGTATTTTCTATATCTATAAAATCCATAAAAAGTGGGTGAGGGATAATTTAAAATCCATCTATCTATTTATCTATTACTTATAAAATCCTTGTAAATAAGTAAAATATGTCTAAAACCTGTATTTAAAAGATTTAAATTAAAATATGTATTTAAAATCTGTATAATACTTATTTAAAATCCTATATATTAAAATATGTGTAAAAATCATTGAATTCTTGTAAAATTCTTGTACAAATATTTTTTAATAAACATCAGAAAATCCATAAAAAATATAAAGTCCCAAAATTCATTAAAATTACAAAAGCTTTAAAATACATAAAAATGAGTAAAATTCAGAAAAATATACTTCACAAAACATTGTTGCATTTGCATTCGCATTTTTCAGAATAAGTTTGATTTCTGGAACTAAGGATTAAGTCTAGTCTAAAGGATGGAGCTTGATCATGGCCTTTAACTTTCGTTGTAAGGAGCCTAGTTAGGATCTGGAATTTAGACTCTTCAGGTCTTTTGACTTAAAATCTTTGGGCTCCATAAGACCATCTTTTGGAAAACATCTCATATTTGCTTAAATAGACCACTTGGTGTCATCCGTGCAACTATACACCAGTGGACCAATCTTGGACATATGCACTCTACACTTAGCTCGAATTGCATGGAGTTGCGAAGGGCAGTACATCTTGGTGGTGCGTTTCTATCCTTGTCTTTGCAACATTGACGTCTAAAGACGGGAGAGACTGGGGTTGTGATAGTTGCTTCGGATGAGGGAAGTATCTGGTGACACTATTTTTTCTAAGACCTCAAAAAAGGGACGGAACAAAAGATGCTATATCCGTTGAGGCACAAAGAGATGAATGCAGTGTAAGCAAATTACAAAGCCAAATCAAAGAAGAAGCCACCCAATACAAATACGACCACAATGGTCCAAGCTTCCACCAAAAATGCCTGCACATCTTAGTGGAGACATAGCTACACTGGTTGAGCTTCACAAGGAGATGTGTCTACACTGGTCGCACTCCACTTCTTTTCTCATTCTTCTACTTTCTCTCTATATTCGATTGTGGACATAGCACGAATTGACCTCATAAGGGAATACCTCCCTCCCCGAGGAAAGAGTAGCTGGATAAGGAATCAATGGAAGTGTATAGCCGGGATGGACGATTTCTTCGCTTCTTTAAGCAGGAAGAGATAAATCAATTCACACACTGTACAAATTGACTTCAAGGATGATAGAGTTTGCGATATAAATAAGTGAGTCTGAACTAGCTGATGAGGTGATCTTAAATAAGGATTTGTGGAACTTGAGGACTTTTGTGGATAAAATCCTAATCCTAGTTAAGGCTCTGATAAAATGCTTGTTTCAGGCCCGATCGAGCTCTGTCCTTTGTCTATTCTCATGAATTGGTTTAGGAAAAGAAATTCATTCTAACTTTCTTTCTTTTTCACTTACTTTTCAAATAAGTGTTTGCTAAAAGGGGGTTTATGAATCCATGATTCATTAAATTTTCTGTCGCATTTTGTCTTAAAACCCTTAACAATTACATGTAAATATTCATTAATTCCCACATTTTATCAAAATATTATTCATGAATAAAAATACACTTTTAAGATCAAAAACCTGTAAAAAATTAAGAATAAAAAATAATAAAGAAAAGAAAAGAAGGCAGATTGTAGATATGTATATATGTACAATATGAATCAGATAATATAAATATAGCTGAAACATATATTTATATAACCTAACCCCCGTGACCAAGTCAGTATGGATTGGTCGACAAAACAACAAGTAGGGGGAGATAAGAGAAGAAAACCATAAAAAAATAATTAAATAACATTTCACACATTATTCATTATTTATCAAATATTTATCAAATCTTCAGTTATTTTTAATTAATTCATATGAACATATTTTTCACCAAACTCTTTTTCTAATTATTTCTAAAAATTTATAAAAAAATATAAAAATAAGTTAAAAATATTCTCCTGTATATATGCTAAGAAATCCTACTTTTAAATTGCCAAAATCTCAACTTCTGAACATCATAACTTCCTCATACGAACTCCAATTTCACTCTACTCACTTTAAAATTCATAAAATAATATTCTCTAATTAATAGATATGATTTCACAGAAATCAGAGTCCGTTTGCAAAAAGTCAGTTTCGGGACATATTGACAAAGGGGTTTCTGGGCTATTTATTTTATTTAGAACCCATTATTTATAATTTTATTAATTTTATAATTTCTAATTATTTTCATGATAATTTAATTTCATCATGATTATTTCAGAATTTTTGGAGCTTATTTATTATTTTAATAAAATCCAAAACCCTAATTTATAGGTGAAATTGAATTATCTAATCTATACCTATATTTATTAATCTATCTAAATAATTTATAAAAATCCATAAAAAATCACAAAGACTTAATTTATTATTTTAATAATTAAGAAAATATAAAATTAACAAATAACTAATTATTTATTTAATTAAAAATTCAATACCTATTTATTAAGTATTATTTATACATGTTTACTAACATAATATTTATATTTCAAATAATATTTATTATATACGAAAATTAATTATTCTATAAATTAGATAATTTAATTATTCACATTTTTTGTTTTTATATTTATTTAAAATAACATTATTTATTATTTATTATATAATTTACATTATATTTACTCATCTGGCTAACCAGGTGCTGACACGTGTCAGCACCTGGTTCTTGAAGAAGAACCAGGCCATTGGAACTCTGTTCCAACGCCTCCTCTTTGATGATTTTTCCCGCATACCTAATAACTTCTTCACTCGATCTCCACCCTTCAACCTATCCTCCTAACCAACCTCATATACGCCCACCATTCGATTCACCTTGGAGCTCAAGTAACTCATCTATAAAAAGCCTTAAAGTCGACGCCATTAACTAGTTCTCTCCAGACCTTTGAATGCTCTAACTTCCAGAACCAAACCTTCTACTTCCAAGCCTAATGTCGGCCAACCTCGACGGTGACAGCGCTAACCCACCGCCTCGCGTGGAAGAAGGGAGTTGGAGGAGACGCTCCAAGGTGCCCCAACACCCTTGCATCGCTGCCTCGAGCCACGTGGAGCTCTAGGAAGCCGCCCATCGAGCTATTACCAGAAGGTCTTACACCTTCTATCCCACAGGTAAATCACTTCATTTTGAACCTTTATTTCTCGATCTTTGTGCTTTGATTAGTTGACTTAAGTGTGTAATTAGCGAGTGTAATCATTCATCTTAGACGCTCTATCGACTTTGCGTTCCAACTCCAATCGAAACAAACCCCAAACGATCATCTTCATCATTGCCTTTCGCATGCCGTGCAATATTAAATCTGGAAACATGTTTTGATCTTGCAAAATCATCATCATTAGGCTGATTTCTTTGCAAATCAAGCATATATCTCTATTTCTTGCAGGATCTTCCTTAATTTGGAGCAAAGATCAACGTAATTAGATCTCGTAGTCATGAGCAAATCAAATCCAAAGAAGACCTAACAACCTAGCAGCTCCAGGATCAAGGCTGGATCAACCATCTTCATCAGTTATTTCGTGCTGGCCTTGTTCAACTCCGACCAAGCTCACCCGCGGGTGAGCTCAAGGGGGGAAGGAGTTACCCCTCTTTCCCTACCGAAAGCCCCAGATTGTCTCCGTTCGTCGGCGATAATTCGGAGAAGGACGCCACATCGTCAGCCGAGCACCTGAGTCCAAGAACCGTTAGAACATCCAAACACTACAGGTTGTCAACACGTGGCGTGAATGCACGGTCCAGATCGCACGACCGCTTCTAAACTAAGCCATCCGCTGCGAAACGGTGGAAGATTTGCATCATAAGTCCAGTCGAGATTCTGAATTAAATCGCGCCTCCAACATTTCCAGATATTGCAATTAGGTCCCTGCGCGGGGACCTAATTGTAATAAAACATATTTCTCTTGCATTTTAGTCTTTCCAGGGATTGTTTTGTAACAGAAACAAAATACTTTTCTTACAGTTAGGCCCTTGGCTTGTAAGGGTCATTTAAACCTTGAATTTTTGACATTTTTCCGCGAATTTTCTAGGGTAGATTGATAACTACCTAAAGGATTTTTTGAATATTTTTTCGGAATTTTTCGTCGCTTTCTTATACGGTTTTGATTCTTTTCTTCTCGAGTTTATTTTAAACCGAATTTGTTTCAATTTCTTTCATTGTAAATTCAAGAATAAAAAGAGAATTGTTGTTGGGATTTATTCCTTGTGTCAAGAACCGTAGTTGAACATTCTACTTCCTTGTGTTTGACCCAAGCACACTCACCTGGTTAAATTCGTAGTGAACGGTAGAATAGGATTTCATCTCCTGTTTTACCGTAATTTTTGTTTGATTAATTCAGATCTCTTTGCGGTTCTCTACACCGATAACACATTTCTTAACCGCAATCTGATCCGCGTTTATCATCCACCGAGGACCCATACACTGCTAGTAGCCGGTCCTTACCACCCCCTTTCCATTTTACCTCTGGCCTTCTTCAAATAACCACCAAGACCTCCCCCTATGCATCCCCTTTCTTTCTATCTTCTTTGCATGTCTTGAAGATCCCTTTTGAGGGTTTCTCGATCCAAGTACAGCTTCTAGGTCCTTCGTTAGAACCCTTATTCTACTGGGACGGATCTGTGAGCCCTGGACCCTTCTGAAGCATCTGGGAGTCGTAGGATATCGACAAGAACGTGAAGAGATTATTGAAGGAGCTCCAAGTGGTAGAAGATGCGTGCTTGACTAGATCGATGCTAGCCAGCGGCGAGTTCTTCCCTCATTCTTCCACCATCCTCCTTTTTTGTTCGATTAAGGGTGGATTTCGAGATTATGCAGGTGTCCTCAGATTTTAAGGATCCTCAATTGTTGATCTCTTCACGGGGATTTAATCTGAGCCGCAACCGACGAAGCGTCATCGTGCCCTCTAATGTTGCTACATTTACTAATCAACGATCGAGGATCACTGGATCCATGTAGTTAGGGGGTAAATTACAAAACATACCCTTGTTTTTTATGTTTCTATTTTGTCCTATAACCTATTTAATACGTTTTTCTATGATATTTGCAAGGAGACCCATGAGCTTTTGAATATTGCATTTCGGTCCATTCCTGTGCGGCTCACGTGTTGTCCCACATGAGTTGGGCATTTTGCACTATTACCCTATAGTTTTTGTAATTGACATTTAATATTTAATATTTAAATATTAGTTGAAAATGGTATTTTGCATTGAATCCTCTGACTTCTGTTTTCATTGCAAATATACCCTTGCTAGTTCATTTAATTTTTTTGTTTATATCCCAATTTCTAAAAATGTCAATCGTGCTCTAAATTATGAAAAAAATAAGTTTTGTGCCTACATGCTTGATCTTTCAAGCTATATTTATAGTTTTGTATTTAGGCATTTTCCCTATATATTAAAAATAAAAAAATACATAGATATTCCCTTATTGCTTTAAAATTTCCAAAAAAAAATACAAACCCATATTTAAAATTAAAAAAACTAATATTTGTTTATTATTGTATTTTGTACCTCCATACCAAAATCTCTACAAATAGAAAAAGAAAATCACTAAAAATTTAAAAGCTCTGGAATCCTCATAAAATTTATGGAAGAATCTTTTAAAAATCCAAAAATATTTAGTTATATCTATAAATTTTCTATTTATTATATATTATTATGTAAAAATAGTTTTAGAAATTTTGAATTTATTTAGTCTTTTTAAATTTCAAAACAATTTGATCCATTTATTTAAATACATGTTTTGGGATTTTTTGGACTTTAAAATTACTTAAAAATTAACAAAAAATCTTGAAAGATCACGAAAACAATAGAAAAACATAAATAACACAAAAATACTTTATTTTGTGTTTTTTGGCTATTTGTAATTGTATTTATAATTATATTACAATATTATATATATCGTTATATATATATCTATATTATATATTAAAAAGAAAAAGAAAAAGAAATTAGAAATCTAAAAATTATAAAAAGAAAAATAAAAATATATATAATATTTGAAATAAAGAAAATATATAAATAAAATATAAAAAATATTATTTTAGTTATTTTAACACACACATTAATTCATTTATTCTTTGAATAAATAGTGTACAAAATATACATATAGTATTTATTCATTATTTATTTATATATAATATACCTATTGCTCCGATTTGTCTCCTTGTATTCAATACACTGCATACTTGCACCTATACACACATTTTGTAGAGTTATAATAAATTTTAACTCCACATTTTTTTGTATTGTTTGATCTATATTGTGGGTTAATTGTAGAATTAGTTCGGTTCCATGAGTGGTCTCTTCGATGACTGTTGATCTTCCTTATGGATTGATAAGACCCTAACGAAATTTGACTTTTCAAGTTACAATATTGCTTTTGAAATGTTAGCCTTATCAATTTTATATGAGCAAGAAGTCTTTGTGGATATGTGGTTGTAGCCCCGGTCATCACTGGCACTGCAATTACATCGAGGTCAACGTCACGGGTCTACATTCTGAATGCGCCCAGAGTCTCTTCATGGTTGAGCAGTAGCTCACCCTCGATAGGCCGCCTTACATGCTAACCACCGATAGAGACATCTACGACGTCGATGGCATCGATAACTATACCCCTCTCCATCATGATTTTTTGGATACATTGGTCCCAATGTTTGGTTTGCAGGATTGGTAATAACATGTTGGATGTCTCGTATGTGTTGTAGTATTTATCTTTTGTAGTTGATGCTTGCTCTTTTCTGTAAAAAAATGTATCAAGAGTTGAACTTGTTTTTATCTAAGTTCGATTATTTCATCCCCTTTTCCTATAAAATGAATTTTAGTCTTTCATTTGTCGTGGAGCATTCCACTTAATTTCATTATACTTATTCCACGGGTACTCATGGGTACCCACTACCTTAATTCAAGTATCTGTTAGAACTGGGTACCCAACAGAATGGGTTGAATTGACCCACGAACCGATAAATGATGGGTTCGGGAGGGTCGCAATCTAAAGGGTCAGGTACCCGCCCCATGAACACCCCTAATAAAAACCTTATAAAAATAAGCAAAAATTCTTTAACAATCCAAAAATAATTCTTTCTTTTTATGAATTTTCTATATTATATATACTATATATTAAAAATTATTTTAGTTTAATTTTGAATGTAAGGCAATGTAAAAATTGCATATACTGCCTTGTATTTCTGCAATTAGTTATTAAACGAATTTTATGTTTCCAAATATTGTAAATAGGTCCCTCTTTCTATAACGTTTTATTTTTTTCTTGTGCATTATAAATATTTTTATTGCTCCAAAAAACATAGGAAAATTAATATGTATACATGATATCATGCTTGTTCAAACATATCTTTTTTGTAGTTATTTGATTAATTTTCCTATTTATCAAAAATCCTAAAACATGCTTTTCCTACCTATTTAAGTATAAAAACCAATAAAAATTTAAAAAACTTTTAAAAATTCCCTGAAAATTACATTATATATTATTATATATTCTACCACATATTCAAAAATCACTGTAAAATACAAAATATAAAATCAAAATCAGAAAACCTTAAAAATATGTGTATTCAAATATTTCCAAGTCAGTGGGTATCCGGCTCGACCCAATCATTTTAACCATAATCACAGGTACCCATTCGAAAATGATGGGTCGACTACCTGTTATACCATGACTTGTGACCCATACAAAAAACTCGTTTGAATTAATGGTGATGAATCTACGATTCGTCATCTTTATTCATTTATTTTATCTTAAAATCCCTTATAAAACACCTGCATTTAAAATTAACTCCATATTCTTACTAACTTGCATTTGTGTGTAAATATTGTACATTTCTGAATAAATTTTAACCTAAAATAAATAAATAAAGAAAAGAAAATAAAAATAAATAAAGAAAATAAAAAAAAGGAAGACTGTATACAGGCTGACCCGAACCCCGAGAGAAGGTCAAGACTTGACCTGATCGACCAGGAATAAAGTAGGGGGAGATAGGGTCCTTAACCAAAAAATTCAAAAAAAAAATGTGTTCTTACTTATTTTGTATATATCTGTATATCACTAACACTAATTTATTTTTGCCTTAATTGACCTCAAATCATATAACATTCAAAATCAAAGTTGTAAATAAAAATGTGTTCTAACTACTAAAATTGATTGCACAATTAAATCTTGTACAGAATAAAAGTAGCCACACTTGGAAAAAGCCACTAAGCACTAATTGAAAGACCAATTTCCGGCTCCATATGAGCTCAAATTGAATCAATCTCACTTCCATTGGACTCGAAATTAAATTATCTTCAAAATGGCTGTATTTTCATATTTTATAGAGCTACGGTTGAAAAGTCGATTTTCTAGGGTGGTTTGTGCAATTTTCCCATTTATTTTATGCATATTGTATTTGTATATATTTGTAAATATTTTTACTAATTTTATAAAAAATAAAAAAAATAAAATTCTTTAAAAACAAAAAAAGTCTAATTTCGTCATTTACCCTTGTGTATATAGTTGTTATTTATAATTAACCTTTATAAAAAAAATAAAAAATTAACATTTTTTAATTCAAATAACTAAAGTGACGAAAATTCAAAAAATTTAGATAATTTTTTAATTATTTTTTATCTCTTTTATTTTGCCTCATCTCATCTCTTTATCTCTTCCACCAAAAAAATCAAAAATTCATCTTGTCTCTTTCCATCTCTCTTATCCCTTCCATTCAAAAACTTTAAAAATTCATTTCAATTTTTCATTTCCCTTATCTCTTTATTTAAAAATTCAGAATTCAAATTTCATCTCTTTTTTTATTTATATGGCTCCTTCTTTCTGATTCCAACTTGATCAATCTTTAGAGAGAGGAGCCCGATCTCCGAGAGAAATTTAGTCGAGGAAGTTGCCTAGCCTCCGAGCCATCCGGTGACAACGAGTCGGCCTTGTCGAGGCGATCACGGTCTATTTTCCGCTCCTAAGGTGAGATCCATATTTTTCTTTGTACTTTTATCTTACTTTAATCGTAGTTTAGTTCATCGCATTTCTTATCTCGGTGTCATTTTCATTTCTCTAGATCTTAAAAAAAATCCATCTCGATTTGATCCGCCACCGACTCGATTTTTCATCTCATTTTCACGATCTCTCCACGTTCTATTTCTACCGTCCACGATCTCTCAACTCCGGTCGTGTACGGTGGCCGAAGATCGGATTCGAATCCCTCATCTTCGTCGAATCCCCATTCATTATTCGATTTGTAAATAAATAAAAAAAACATTTGTTTTTTTTGTTTTCTAACATTTGTTTTGCAGGGAAACATTATAAAAATTAAAAATTAAAAATTTAAAAAATTATCCTTTCTTTTCTTATTTTCAGATTTACAAAAAAATAAAAAAAGGTTTTTTATTCATTTTTGTTTTTAGTTTACATAACAAAATAAAATTACAAAAAAATAAAAAAATTAAAAAAATCCCAACAGGCAGCGGGGTCGCCACCCCCCGCCGCCCATTGTTGGCGCTCCTTCGCCAGCTGCTCCTTGTCGTGTCCCCTCGCGACAGCCATCGGCCGCGCAACCACCGCCATAGCTGCAACCCACGGCGCCGCCCTCCGCCCTCCAGCGTAGGTGCCCACGGCGGCCCCGCCTCTGCACTTGGCAACGATCTTCGCCAACCGCCCTCATCCAGGCCGAGGCCCGCGCAACTCCTCACAGTCGCGCGGCGGCCGCGCCTCCAGCACAGACCCGCACGACCCCCGCCTCCGATCGCTGTCGAGCACCTCGACCACCCTCACCGTCGATCTGAATCAGCAGCCCTTCCAGACTGCCTTCCAGGCTCCTCCCCCATTGACGTCACCCTCCATCGACGTCGGTGCCCCGTGGGCGGCGCTCCGATCGCCGAAGCCTCCAGCCGCGTCCGCCACATTCGCGCCCCCTCAAAGCCCTTGGGTGGTGCCCCCTTGAATGCCTTCTACTTTGAAAGAAAAGACCCAGGGAACCCTAGGTGGAGCTAAAAAAATATTTGCGAAAATTACAAAAGAAGCCCTTCGAAGTTTGCGAATTTTCAAAGAAGCCCCTGTCAGCCTCCAAAGCACATGCACTGCATGTGATATACTGGGTAAATTGTGAGTCTTATTTATATTTTATTTTTATTAATTTCTGGTGCTAAAACTTTGAGAATTTACATTATAGTCCCTGAATTCCAGAAATTGAATTTGCTGGTGCTTTTGATTGAAATAAATGTTATTTTTGCTCAATAAATTTTGAAAAAATTATGCCACGCTCCTGATGTGATTGTATTCTTAGTAAAAAATTTCATTGCATTTTGCCTTCATTTATTATTATTAAAAAAATCAAAAACATGTCATTTTTCTCTGTTTGAAATTCCAAAATTCATAAAATTCGAAAATTGCTTAGAAATTCCAAAAAAATTAGAGTAGTTGCATTTCATTGTCTTTTAATTGCTAACCAATTTTCACGAAGTAATTTTTATAGAAATCAAAAAAATTGACAAATATCAAAAATCCTAAAAAAATCATAAAAAATTCTACAAAAATCCAAAAATTGTGATTTCAGTTCTTGTTTGTAGATATTCTCTTCCGATTTGTCTTAAAAATAATTGTCAAGAGTTTTGGGCACTTAAAATATTTTTTAGTTGCAAATTACTCCAGACTGTGCACATTTTCTTATTTTCTCACTGTTTGATTTTTAGAAAAATACAAAAACATTCGAAAAATCTACAAAAATTCTCAAAAAATTTTTGAAACTTTTAAAACCTAAAAATATTTTTTTTGGATTTTTCTGATTATTTTTTACTAATTGAAAAATTGCAAAAAGAGATGGTGTGCATATTCTTGGTCTTGTTTATATTGCTTCGTGTTATTTTTGAAATAAAAAAATTACAAAAATCAAAATCACTAAAAATTTGAAAATCAAAAAATACAAAAAAAAGAAATAAAAAAATAAAAAAAATAAAAAGATTAAAAAAACCACAAAAACCAAGGATAGTTGTCCTTTGAGATTCTTGTTTTCTCTTAATTATTTTTTGATTAATTGAATAACCCTCGAGAATTGTACCCTCCATGAGTTCGATCTTGTCCGCTATACAGGTTAATAACTAGCAAAAATAAAAAAACATTTTTTTGTTGACACGGGTTTTGGGGGATAACAACAACGACACGACACATATTTTTATCAATCAATTTTCAATTCCCCACAAAATTGTTGTCAACAAAATAGCGGTTTTGCCGGGGATAAAATAAAAAAAATCAAAAACCCCAATTTTCGTGCTCAACAAAATGGTGTCGTTGTCGAGGATCGAACCCCAAATTTTTTGTCTCAACAAAATGGCACCGTTGCCGGGGCGGCACGGCGAGGGTAGTTAGGTTTCTCTTTTGTCCTGCTATTCTTCGTTGTATATTTTTCCATTCACTTCATTGTTTATATCCATCGCATTCATTTCATTTTTTTTCTCATATTTGATAATTATTTTTCTTACACATTTTCTTTTCTTTTTCTTACGAGGGCCCGCAGAGCGAAGGAGGCGATCCTAGGAGAGCCGAAGCACCCAAGCGACGTGGAGGCAGCTTGGTTCTTCACTAAGCCGCAGGATAGCGTGAGAAGAGGAGAAGAAGAAGTGAAAGAGACAAACAATTTTAAAAGAGAGAGAGAGAGAGTTTCTTTTCCATTTGAACTTTGTAAAAGGACATTCATTTGTTGCGGGGTCTGTTTCGCCAAGTGCAGGTGCACTTGGGGGACCTCACCGGTTTTGTTTTCATCGCCTTTGTTTTTCTTTGTTTCCCGTGGATTTCGTGAGCTACCTCTTGATTGCTTTAATTAATTTCCTTGAGCCAGGTAATTAATTAGGTCCAAATACCATAAACAAGATATTGTCGTGCCTATAGAGTAGAGCGTAATTTGGACTTACTCAAATTAAGTTGTTCTTGCTGGTTAATAGAAGCTATCATCTAGGACGGATCACTTGCATTTGCATATAGGATAGTTTATTTAAATTCTGCACGGATCACTTGCATGTAGAGTGCTGGCGACAAGGTACGCATCTCTAACCCCTGCATGCATCATTATTTTTAATCACGCATTGGCATTTCCGATCTCCTTCCTTGTTTTCACTCACATAATTTAAAAAGGAAGTTCGACACTCGGTATGCGATTCTTTGAAAATATTTTAAAACAAGTGATAACTGCTAAAACCGAGACTGCTAAAGAAAACTCGACCCTAAAAAATACAAGGAAAATTATTATTTTGGGGAGAGTAACCTCCTCATTGTTTGGTTTGCTTGAGCGAGAGAGCGACCCGCACACTAGGATAGAGCCACGCTCGAACTCTTTTCATACTACTATCTTGGGTTAGTCGTTCTCCGGTGTGGATCTCTCTAGTAGCCGGTAAAGCGGCCCGTGACGTCCTTAACAGATTGAATTGATCAGGTAGCCGGTAAACGATCCGCAATTCATACTAGCTGGGAAAGATCAAACTTTGGGATAGACCAGTCTCCTGAGAGCATTGGGTTCCTAATAGCTCGCTTTTAACCGCTCTGATATATTGTATTATCACCAAACTCTAAAATTGATAAGATAATTGACCGAACCTTCACGGTCTTCACTTTGAGTTGAGTTGGTGAACTGGGGGTTTGTATTGTGTCGGATTGCTTGTGTGCTTGCTAGATCCTTCTGTGCATTTGCGCCTTTTTCTCTATATCTTTTGACTTGACCATTCGTGCTCTCCTGATCCCGCCTTTTGTTTCGAAGATGGCCGACTGGAGTTATTTTAACCCGATCTTCGAGGATACTTCATACTCTCCAGACGATCCGCCTTCCTTTTTCCAGGAGGACTTTCCTCCTGATTTTTGTGCATATCCGCCTAACCCATTATTTCAGGAATCAGAGGACTTTGATTTTTACACACCTTCATTCAACCCACCTGGTCCTGAGATTTTGGAGTCACCTTTTATGATTTCCACACTTGAAACACTGAACAATATGGTGGAGCATATGAATTCGAGGATTAGCAATCTATTTAACATAAATACGAGCCAGAACGCTGCTCCACTATTTGAGGATATGGATTCATTTGAGGATAATCATGAGAGCATGCAATCGCCCAAAATACAAAAAACTGAGAGAAATTTAAAAATCCAAAAAGATTCTGGGGGACACATTATTGATTTATTTTGTTTGGAGAGGACCCAAATGCCCAATCATTTTCCCACACAATCATCCACCACATGTCCCAACCTTGACACTGAGGATTCCATTATACAGACTGCTCTTGGCAATCCTCATGTAAATGTTGATTCTGACCTCCTCCCTTGTATGGATGAGGTCCAAAAATTCAAAAAAAATGCTGACTAAACCCGAAGTGGTAGCCACCCTCCATGATATCATTAAAGCTCCACTTCATCAGGCCATGACAGATTTATCTACTCCTCAACACAAGAAGAGAAAGCGAAGGAGAAGATCTGAGCGCCACATCTTGACCATGTCTACTGCCTACGCCATCTCTCACCGTCCATATTTTATGAAAGGGAACACTGCCACACCTCTTGTGAGTTGCTCCATATCTGACTATTCTTGTGATAACACTCTCCTTGACGGCGGTTCATCAATCAATGTAATACCTTCTCTATGGTACAGTCTCTTCATCTTGGGCCTCTCAAGAAAATCAGGATGATAGTTCAATTTGCTGATGAATCTATCAAGAGGCCGAAGGGTATTCTAGATACCCGCATCCCATGAGAGCCCGCCTGTGTTAGCCAACCCCAAGGAATTTGACCTAGATTATAATATCAGAGATTCTTGTTATATGTTGGATGATAATGAAACCCAGGAATTCCTCTTCAGGGAGGAAGACTCGGAAAGCATAGACCTTTGAGTTCTCCCTTCTGGCATGTGGAGATGCATTGATGACATCCACGGAATTTACACGATAGTCACTTTAGAGCGGAAGAAAGACCCTGAGACTAGACAGGACGGACATGATTCGACTACTTCTGCTGATAAGTTCGTTCCTATTCACCGTGATTCAGATGAGTCCGATCAGGCCAAATTAGATTTGATTGCTTTATAAAGGAATTTGGGCCTTTTGATAAAGATGATGATCCAATAGAGGCTTGCCGGGATGAAATTGGTCCTACTTTTTCTGATAATGATTTCGAGCCATTTTCCTTTGATGTTTGTGAGACTTCCCAGACCAAACATGACCATACTACTTCCAATAATCGGTTTAGGTCTGCACAATCTGAAATCGCTGAGGATATATTCTTGGTCAATTCTACTCAGTTTATATCTAATGATGATCTCAATATTGACCTACACCTTGTCGAATCCATACCTAAGCGGTCTCGCAAGAAGGTTCGCTTTCGACCTTCTTGACCTTTGTACATCCACTCCTCTTGTATATCCTTTCGTTTTACTCTTTCTTCTCCTGTTTTATCATTCACCCCTTTTCCTTGTGTGTGTGTGTGTGTGTATATGCTATACTTAGGATGTGCTTTATCCTAAGTATAGGGGGGTGAATGATTTGTGTTGTTCATTTTCGTCCTGTTCATCACTCTTGTTGTTGCCTATACTTAGGGATACTCTACCCTAAGTATAGGGGGGTGTGATGTTGTTCATATCGTGTCTTTTTATTTTTTAGTATGTACATTCTCGTCATCGGTTTTCCCCTTTTGTACACTCTACTATACTTAGGATTACTTGATCATAAGTATAGGGGGAGATCACCGTCTTCTCTTCTTTTTATCTTTTCTTTTCACTTTTCTATACTTAGCACGAGTTATGTCTTCCTTTTTCGCTCTCTGATCACTATGAGGACATAGTTTGAGCTAAGTATAGGGGGGTGTCGTATATATTGTATATATATTTTAGACATAACTCGTACTTTTAGATACATTTATTTGGGGGTTATGTGTATATTTTTTGTAAAATCCACGTGCAAAAAAAACAAAAAATCAAAAAAATCAAAAAAAAATCAAAAAAATAAACAAAAACAAAAAACACAAAAAGAGGAAAAAAATTCTTGTATATATTTTACTAACCCTTTTTCCTTAAAAAAACTACAGAACCAAACATCTATAAAAATTTGCATAACAAAAAAAACCTTTCTTTCACATCTGCATTTTTCTTCAAAAAAATCCATAAAAAGTTCAAAATTAGAAAATTAATTTTTTTAAATGTGTTCTTTTCACATGTGCATCATTCCTTTTCCAAAAAAAAACTCTGCATTGTACATATTTTGCATTTGCATGTGTATTTTTCAGGATAGTATTGATATTTAAACTATGTCTGGAATACAATTGAAGAATGGAGCTTAGTTGGACCTTAATCCACCTAATTCTCAGAGGGACGTCACCGAGAAATAGGATCTTAGAAGCTTCAGGTCTTTGACTTAATTCTTTGAGTTCCACATGACAATGTGCAGCGTTTGACTCTTGCTGTCTAACCTGATCTCTTCATTCTGGGTATAACTCTGGAATAGGGAATCAATTTGTACTCTCGCACTATGCACTTAGCTCAACTCAGACGGGATGTTGGAAGACTGTGTGAGTTTCTTTTCTAGTAGCGTGGAAATCTAACGACCAGAGTACGGGTTGAAATAAAGCTTCGGAAAAGGGATGGACGGCTGGGCACAATTTTTTCTAAGACCCCAAAAAATGTACGGAAACAAAAGATTCTATATCTGTAGGGGCACAACAATATCCAAGCAGAACCACCAAAAATCCAAATACAAAGAAGCCACTGCCTAATAAATATCTGACCAAAAAGGTCCAAGCTTTAAGAAAACCTGCAGATCTTGGTAGAGATTCGGCTACACTGGCCAGCTCCACAATGAGAGGTGACTACACTGGCCACCCTCCAGTTCTTTTCTCAGTCTTCTATCTTCTCCCCCAATTCGATTGTGAACATAATGCGACAAACCTTAGAAGGAAATACCTGACTCCCCGAGGATGAGTTATTGGAGAGGAGATTTGCATGGTAGTCCGACATTCTAGATGGGAAGAGCTAAAACCTTTCACACACATGAGTCGATTGTTCAATGTTCATAGGGTGTGCTTTGGGAAGAGGATTGATCTAAGATGACTTCTGAGCCAAAATTGTGACAATGATGTGTAGAACTTGAAGGTTGTCGTTCTTAAAATTCTAAGTCTCACAGAAGTTCCGACACACTAATAATCCAAAGGTCCGACAGAGCTCCAAACTACAATTTTATGAAGATAAATTTAATATTCAATGTTGTTCTACTTTCTTTATTTTCCATTTCTTCTTCTTTTTCTTTTTCTTCACTTATTCTTTCAAATAAGTGTTTGCTAAGGGACTAGCAAAGGTAAAGCATAGGGGGATGATGATTCTGCGATTCGTCATCTTTATTCATTTATTTTAGCTTAAAATCCCTTATAAAACACCTGCATTTAACATTAACTCCATATTCTTACTAACTTGCATTTGTGTGTATATATTGTACATTTCTAACTAAATTTTAACCTAAAATAAATAAATAAATTAAAGAAAATAAAAATAAATAAAGAAAAGAAAATAAAAAAAGGAAGACTGTATACAGGCAGACCCGAACCCCGAGAGAAGGTCAAGACTTGACCTGATCGATCAGGAATAAAGTAGGGGGAGATAGGGTCCTTAACCAGAAAATTCAAAAAAAATGTGTTCTTACTTATTTTGTATATATCTTTATATCACTAACACTAATTTATTTGTGCCTTAATTGACCTCAAATCAAATAACATTCAAAACCAAAGTTGTAAATAAAAATATGTTCTAACTATTAAAATTGATTGCACAATTAAATCTTGTACAGAATAAAATAGCCACACTTGGAAAAAGCCACTAAGCACTAATTGAAAGACCAATTTCCGACTCCATATGAGCTCAAATTGAATCAATCTCACTTCCATTGGACTCGAAATTAAATTATCTTCAAAATAGTTGTATTTTCATAATTTTTGAAGTTACGGTTGAAAAGTCGATTTTCTTGGGTGGTTTGTGCAATTTTCCCATGTATTTTATGCATATTGTATTTGTATATATTTGTAAATATTTTTACTAATTTGAAAAAAAATAAAGAACTAAAAAAACTAAAATTCTTTAAAAACAAAAAGGATAATTTCGTCATTTACCCTTGTGTATAATGCCATATTTGTATATAGTATATGTATATAGTTGCTATTTTAATTAACCTTTATAAAAAAATAAAAAAAATAACATTTTTTAATTCAAATAATTAAAGTGACGAAAATTCAAAAAAATAGATAATTTTGTAATTATTTTTTTTCTCTTTTATTTTACCTCTTCTCATCTCTTTATCTCTTCCACCAAAAAAATAAAAAATTCATCTGGTCTCTTTCCAATTCCATCTCTCTTATCCCTTCCATTCAAAAAATTCAAAAATTCATTTGAATTTTTCATCTCCCTTATATCTTTATTTAAAAATTCAAAATTCAAATTTCAAATTTCATCTCTTTCTTTATTTATATGGCTCCTTCTCCCTCATTCCAACTTGATCAATCTTTAGAGAGAGGAGCCCGATCTCCGAGAGAAAATTCGTCGAGAAAGTTTCCTAGCCTCCGAGCCGTCCGGTGACAGCGAGTCGGCCTTGTCGAGGCGATCATGTTCTATTTTTCTGCTCTAAGGCGAGATCCACGTTTTCCTTCCTTTTATCTAGTTTAATCGTAATTTAGATCGTCGCATTTATTTTATTTTCGTCATCATTTTTATCTCTCTAGATCTAAAAAAATATTACAATTTTGATCCGCCATGGACTCGATTTTTCATATCATCATCGCGATCTCTCCGCCTTCGTATTCTATCTCTCACGATCTATCAACTCTGACCACGCACGGTGATCGAAAATCAGATTCAATCTTCCACTTTCGCCGGATCCCCATTCATTTCTGAGTTGTAAATAAATAAATAAATAAAATTATTTGTCTCTTTTTGTTCTCTAACATTTGTTTTGCAGGGTCATATAAAAAAGGAAAAAAATAAAAAAATAAAAAAAATTATCCTTTTTATTTCTTGTTTTCAAATTTACAAAAAAAAATAAAAAAATCTTCTTTTGTTCACTGTTTACATAAGAAAACGAAAAAAATATAAATAAAAAAATAAAAAAAATAAGACAGCAGCAGGGGGCGGCATCGCCGGCACCGCCGCCGCTCGCGCCATCGCCGTCCGCCGAACAGCAGCCCCGCCACCCATCGCCTGTCGCACCCCACGTGGGGCGGCGCCGCATACCCGGTCGCGAGCTGCCTTGCCTCCTACCAGCCACCGCACCCCCCTCCGCGACGCGTGGCCGGCGCGCGACCTCCCGGTCTCCTTCCTCCATCGCCGGCACCGCCTTCGACCGCTATGAGCGGCCCCGCCACAGGACCCGCCGCACTTCCTCTCGCGTCGATCACCACCGCGCGTCCCTCTAGCATATCTCCGCCCGTGACCCCTCGGCCGCCTCCTCACGCAGCCACTCTATCGTAGCGCCGCCCAGCACCTTGGCCAGGCGCTCCTGTGCGCCCCTCCTTCGACCCTCCAGCCGCTCGAGACGACGGTGCCCTCCCCGCCGCTCCGCCCCCTTGCTCGCTGCGTGAAGAAAGAAGAAGGGGTGGTGGCAGCCCCAAGTGCCTCTCGCCATCGTCCACAAGGGGCGGCGGCACCCAAGTGCTTCCCCACCCCTTTGCAAGAAACGAAAGGATCCTAGGGCTTCTGATTTAAAAAAAACTTTCACGTTTAGCCTCTAGAAGTTTTCACAATTATAAATAAGTCCCTGCTGGAATCAAGTCACGCATGGCACGAGCATACTGGGTAAATTGCACATTTTTTTCTTTACTTATTTTTATAATTTATTTGAGGCGAAAAGATTGAATATTTGCATTTCAGTCCTTATGATTTCAGACTTTAAATTGCTTGCTCTCTTTGAATGAAATAAATGTTTTTATTAGTCTAAAAATTTTGAAAAAATTATGCTACATACTTGATGTGCATATCCCTCTAGTATAAAATTTTCATTGCATTTTGCCCTCATTTATTATTATTAAAAATTAAACAACAATGCCTTTTTGTCTTTCTGAAATTCAAAAATTCATAAAAATTCAAATATTATTCCAAAAATTCTAAAAATATTAGAGTAGTTGTATTTAATTGTCTTTTATTTTCTGTCCAATTTTCACGCATTAATTGTTTATAAAATCTAAAAAAATTGAAAAATATCAAAAATCTTATAAAAATCATTAAAACTATTACAAAAATTCAAAAATTGTGATTTCAGTTCCTGCTTGTAGATATTTGTTTTTAGTTTGTCTTAAAAATAATTGCCAAAAGTTTTGGGCATTTAAAAGATTTTTAAATTGCAAATTACTTCAGGTTGTGCACATTTTCTTATTTTCTCGCTGTTTGATTTTTGAAAAACACAAAAACATCGGAAAAATCTACAAAAATTCGTAAAATATTTTAAAACTTTTAAAACCCAAAGATATTTTCTTTGGATTTTTTCTGAGCGTTTTTGAGTAAAAAAAGTTGGTGTGCATATTCTTGATCTTGTTTATATTGCTTCGTGTTGCTTTTAAAATTAAAAAATTGCAAAATAAAAACCACTAAAAATTTGAAAAATAGAAAATAAAAAATAGAAATAAAAAAATAAAAAAATAAAAAGATTCAAAAAATCACAAAAATCAAGGATAGTTGTCCTTTGAGATTCTTGTTTTCTTTTAATTAGTTTCTGATTAATTGAATAACCCTTGAGAATTGTAGCCTCCCTGAGTTCGACCTTGTTCGCTATACAGGTTAATAAGTAGCAAAAAATAAAAAAAATTATTTTTTGTTGTCACGGGATTTTGGGGATAACAACGACTACGACACATATTATTTTTATCAATCAATTTTCCGTCCCTAGAAAAACGTGCTCAACAATGGGTACCCACGAGTACCAGGTTAGAAGTTTTTACTACTCAATTTATTTAAAACGGCATAAATGATTAGGTACAAATATCGGGATATAAACATTTTTATCATCTCTTTTAAAATATAAAAATAGTTGTGGATACATATATTGGTAAATATGGAAAATGTATTATCGAATCATTAAAAAAGATAAGTATATGAAATAGATACATCAAGATGCAAAAAATAATAGAAAACTATGATATAGATTAATTAAATTTACATGTGTTTAATGACTCACATGCGGCATGTCCGTATATGTTTCCATTTTGAATGGTATATATCGATGTCTTAAACAAAATAATAACTCGCATTTTTGCATAATTTCGATATCGTCAAAATATCAATTTTGTCAATGTAGTGAAATGCCAATGAAATGGCAAATTTCACCCAATGCCTTTTTGGCGCTCACTGTTAATTTGGTGCTAGATTTAGCAAAATGATTGGACTATCAACCGAGCTTTTAGGGGAAAGGTACTATCCCCTTGCGGACAGAGATGCTGGGAGCACTGTGCGACTTCAAGACGAAAAAAGGAGAACTTTCCGAATAAATAAGGATCTGATCAGACAACCTCTCGACGACCCTATGACAAAGTCTTTGTATGTTGCCAACTAGGGATGAATAAAGATCGAATTGGATCAGATATGGCTATTTCCATTTCCATATTTGCATCATATATGTCCGATATGAATATGGATATGGATATTAATCGAATGTGAATTAAAGAAATTATGTCTTATGGATATGGATATTAATCGAATGTGAATTAAAGAAATTATGTCTTGAAAAAGAAGAATACGAATTCAGATGTTGATTGAATAAAGAACGAATACGAATATGAATAAAACAATTATCAGATCTAAATATGGATCGAATAAATACCATATATTAATATGAATTGAATTATTGTTAAGTTCAATATCATTTAAAAACATATGACATTGAAATTCAAATAATTACCGGTACATCATAAGAGAGTTGCAATGTTGCTTTTAAATATTTAACTTTACCGATTTTATGCGAGCAAGAAGTCTTTGTGGGTATGTGGTTGTATCACCGGCCCTCGATGGCATGACAACTACATCGAGGTCACCGTCACAGGGATGCACTCTGAATGTGCCCAGAGTCTCTTCATGGTCAAGCAGTGGCTCGCCCTCGAGGTCGCCTGACCAGCTAACCACTAGCAGTGACATCTGCGACTTCGATGACACCAATAACTAGACCCCTCTCTATCGTGACCGTCAGATATGTTGGCCCCAATGTTTGGTTTTGCAGGATTTAGTTTCCATGATTGGTAATAAAGTGTTGGATGTCTCGTGCATGTTGCAGTATTTATCTTGTACAGTTGATGCTTTCTCTTTTCTATAAAAAATATATCAAGAGGTGAACTTGCTTTTATCTAAGTTCGATTATTGCATCCCATTTCCCTATAAAATGAACATTAGTCTTAAATTATTGTGGTGCATTCCACTTAATTTCATTATACTTCTTCAACGAGTGCCTGCAAGTACCCATCACACATTCAATTAATTCGGGTACCCGCTAGAAGTGGGTACCCATCAAAATGGATTGAATCGACCCGTGACCCAATAAATGATGTGTTGGGGCACCTCACGAACAAACGGGTCGGTACCCGCCCCATGTCACCACTAAAAACCTTATAAAAGTTAGCATAAATTCTCTAAAAATCCAAAGATAATTCTTTTTGTTTGTGAATTTTCTATATTATATATAGTATATAGTAAATATAGTTTTAGATAATTTTGGACTTATTTATATTTATTAAACTTAAAAAAAACATGGATATTTAACATGTATATAGGTTTACACTATTTATTACTCTAAAAATACTTAAATATTAGAATAACTTATATAAAAATTACCAAAATAGAGAAAAAAATCACAAGAATGATCTATTTTCTAAAATTTGAGTATATTTTGCATTAAATAAATTTATAAATAGCTATATTGATTATATTATATATTAGTTATAATATCTATATTATTTTATAGAAATATATATCTTATTTTAAAAATGAAAAAGAAATTACCAATTTGCAAAATTGAAAATTAGAATAAAATAAAAATATAAAATATAAAATAATTGGAAATCCATAAAAAAATAAATTTAATTAAAACCAATAAAAATAAGAAAACAAAAATACCAACAAAATACATGTACATAATTAATCTAGGTCCAAAGCCCTAACATTTTGTGAGTTATCTAGGTCCAAAGCCCTAACATATGCATGTTCCTATAAACTTTTGCGTTTAGACTTAGTCAAAATAATTTGTTCTTCATGTTAATAGTAATTCCCATATCTTGGGTGATTTCTTCTTTGCATGTACATATAGATTAGTTTTAATGATATGTGTGGATCACTTTGCATGTAGAGTGCTAGAAGAAGGTACACATTTCTAACTCTGCATGCATTCATTGATTTGATGTGCATCAACTTTTCCGAGTTCTTCTTATGTTTTCTCAAAAAAGTGAAAACCCAAAAACTAAAACAAGTGGACCGTTAAATAAACTTTGCCCCTAATCAAAATTCATAATGGACTTCATTCTATTGGGTTCATAAAGCCCACATTGCCTTTAGGTACACTCCAGACCAAGTGAGGTATGACCCCTTAAGTTAGAGATCGAATCCCAGTCTGTGGCTGCCTTCCAATCTTAGTTCAAATGTTGGACATTGATCTTAATACAATTTAGATGCAATGAGAAGATTACATTTACATTTTGATTTAGTCAAATATCTTTGAGAGGTCCCCGAGATCTAGAATGTACAATCACCATGTCCTCGTCTCCATCCAAGTCACTATACATGGAATGTACAATCGCCATGTCCTCATCTCCAAGTATCCATAGAGAAAGTGCATTGTTCTTAAAAGAGTTCAACAATAGTTCAATTGTTGATAATCTATTAGAGCATTGGGAATGGATAATTAAATATGATTTAATTATAATAAATAATATGACTATGATTCATATTATTTGGACATGTGAGAATAGATATCTAAGATAATTAAATATAATTTAATTATCAAGGATGAGATTAATGTGGATATCACTATGTTAGCAATGTGAGCCCGAGGCAAACCATTCCTACAATAAATGTTATTGTAATAAATGATTCATCAATAAAAGTTATTGATTATGTTTCACTCCCTTTCTGATATTGAATGAATGAATGCACTATAAGGTCCCTCTGTACAATAAGGGTTATGTACCATGGCCAACTTGATAATCATACAGTTGTTGATTCAATGATTGAATCATAGAGGCTGATGCTTGGATGAATATCTAAGGAGTTAGATAGAGGACTCATCAAGCATCATCAATGATTAACAAGTAGTGATCTCCAGTCTGAGTGGGAGATGGCAATCCCATCTCATTAGACTGATATCTGATCGACCTCTTGATGCAGGTCCTCTGCATAGGAATATTGATTCGGAGGTATCAGATTAGTTGAGTCAATGTGTTGACTTAACGAGATCGAGATAACCAAAGACCTATGATGAATACTGTCACATCACAGGCAAACATCCTCTGACCAGAGACAGATATATTACTATATGTCTGAGCATGTACATTTGGCAGACCAATAGGTTGATGACCTAATCAAGGTCTATACACCGGCGAGCTGGTGTGCATGTAAGGGCATATGAGTAATATGATCTCTCAAAGGGATCATACAGGTTCACTTGTGAACCGGGAGACATGAGCTCACTCATGAGGTATTGGGATTGACCAAATTCCATGCATGGTCATCATGCTTTAGAAGCATGATATGAATTTGAAGGTAAGATATATGCTTTGTGAAAGCATATGATCTGTACCATATCCCAAGGACCAAGATTGAGAAACTTAATGATTAGATTATGAAGATGACAATGTAAAAGTGATCTTTATCTTCATGATGATCATGAGTCTTCCAGTATGCAGGATGTGCAGGTATTAGGAATACCTGAAGGGTGATTTGATCATAAACGATTGTATAACCATGACGCTTCTATTCCGAGGGAGTGATGAAACAGGTCTGGATTTTAGTGACTCCTCTCATGAGAGAAGTGACCTAATCTTAGTCCATGTGCTGGACATTGATTTGAATGAGATTCAGATGCAATGAGAAGATTAGGTTTACGGTCTTGATTTAATCAAGCATCTATGAGAGGTCCATGGGATCTGGATTTGAGATGTGATCTCAATATCCAAGTCACTATACGTGGAACAATACAATCGCCCTGTCCTTATCTCCAAGTATCTGAGGAGAAATAGCATTGCTTTTAAATGGTTTGAGAACAATTCCATGAGATCTAAGCAAAGAGAAGTTGATAATTAAATGTGATTTAATTATCATGATGTATGAGAAATTATCCAATATAATTAAATGTGGTTTAATTATTATGGATATGAATAATGTGGATAGTAATATCCAATTATTCCTAATATATTATAAATGTGATTTATAATGTATTAGAGAGAGTTAAATATAATTTATATTAGTAGATTAATTATTAATGTGTATTGGATACACATTGTCTAATTAATTGAAAATGTAAATTACATTTTGTTTTGGGTTGTGAATGTGATTCACAATATTCCAATGTCAAGATTGCAATATTCCCAAAATTAATTGAGAATTATTTTTGGTGAATAAATTGTTGGAAAATAAGTTGAGAGAAAAACAAGGAGATATGCAATCCCATGGGAATCCATGGGATTGCCCTCCCCATATGGGAAGAGGGGGGCGGCACCAATTCCTTTATGGAATTGGTGGCCGTCCACTCCTCCCAATAGGGAAGGAGGCTCTCAATTGTTTTTTCACTCCTTATTTAGTTGGTTTAATTTGGTATTAATATATATTTGATTTATCAAATATATTTAATCAAAATTAAATCACAAGTTGTTGGCTTTTACCAACAACAATCTTGACCATTGGATTGTCATAAATCAATCTCAACCATTGATTTTATATGACACATGGATTGAGATCCATGGATCCCAAAACCCTATAAATAGAGAGGCACTCTTGGCTCTCTCTTTACACATGCTATTGTAGCAAAACTCTCTCTCTCTCTCTTTCTCTCATACTCGACAGCCCTCTCTCCCTCTTCCTCTTGGTGGCCGTCCACCCTAGTGGAGGGAATCGTCGTCGCCCTCGCCTTCGTGCTACCGCTTCGACGCTCTGCGGTTCACCGTCTACTTCGAGTGATTCGCCCGCGAAGGAGACGTTCGATCTCGTGCGACGAAATCAGGAGCAACCGCGCTTGGATCAACTTCTTGGATTGCGAGGACACCGCGGTTCATCCCCGCGCTCGCAAGCGATCTCTCCGACGATCGGACTTGAGACAGGAGGTCTCTTCTCTTAGAGACTCGATCAACCACGCTTCAAGAGGTATTGCATTATACTTGCTGTGGTTATAGATGAAACGATCCGAGAATGGTTCTTGGATCATGTGGTTTCATCGAAAAAAATTTTAAATTCCGCTGCACCGAACAACTAGTACGACTAGTCGTTCTTCGTCGTATCCGATACGACGCTCACGCTTCCGTGATGCGCTTGAGGATCTCTCCATATCCTTCAAGTGGTATCAGAGCCTTAGGTCGACGGTTTCGAATAGTGATTCGTTAACCAAGGACGACTTGGGTTCGCAAAGGTCGCGAAAGTTTTCATCGCATTTGATTTCGCAGATCTGTTTAGTAAAGAAATTCGACACTGTTTAAATTGTTTAAACACAAATTTTATACGTATTATGTTCCCCATTAAATAAGGAAACCATAGGATCTGAGTTTACGTAAATCGGATTTTGTATGCTCGAGATATGGTCGTTTTAATGAACATGTATGCACTGTTGCGGGAACTGTGAATCTGAACGTGATTAAAATGTTAATTACTGTTTTGAATTGCCTCGAAATGCGTGAAACATCACTTAGGTTCTGTCCTAAATCAAATTAGCAAACTTTAGAAATTGACTTTGCTTAATTTGGATTTAATATGATTGAGATATGTCAATTTTAGTAAGTAGGGGTCACTGCTGAAATTGCTTTCCTAATCTAGAACCAAGTGATTGTCAATTAGAGAAATTAATTGTTAATTTCGTGAAATAATCTTGAAAAATATTTATGAAATATTGAAACATGATTATTTGCCTAATTGACTTTGCCCCAACCAATTAGTTGATTAGATTTGATCTAAACCTTAATTGGAATTGCAATCATCAAACTTCTTGCTTGAATAGGACTTGGGAATTTGCCTAGCAAATTTCCTTAAAATCAAAATTGTTTTGATTACTATATGGTATAATTTCGGTTGAAGAATCGATGATCATCTCAAGTACAAAATAATCAATTTGGCATTATCCTTTCCCGAGGTGGATATGGTGTCTAGTCGGGGTCGCTGGGTCAGCGGGTTGCAACGTATGTGGTCCGCCCCACTCCCGTCGGTACTGGCCATGACAGCGGGTAGGGCCGGGATAATGTCCGAGGGATTATGATGTATTTTTCTAATTATTAAAATTTGAATTAATACGTACTTTGAGAATAATATCATATATGTATATTCAAGCATAAAATTAAGTTTGATTGATTAAATTGGATTGATAATTAATTTAATATGATTAAGTTAATTATATCCAATTGAAAATACTCTAATATGATTAGAGTTAATAATTCCCTTGGAAGAATTAATTATATGAATGTGATTCATAGTAATTAATTAAATTTGAATAAGAGGTGGAGGATCACATAAGTGACATCCATGGTCTCCCGTCAAGGCGAAGGGTTTCCGTCGCCAGGGATTGTATATAGGAGACGCCTGTACGTAGTGACAGCTCCTATATACAAGCGCATCTGGATCGGACTCTTTGCTTCTCGAAAGAGTAAGGCCGTATGCGTAGTGATCCCAATATCGGATCCTCATATTATTGGGGCGATATTGGATTGCGTATAGCGAGTTCTAATCATGTTGACGGTTGGTTCAATTAATGACAGGTCAACATCACCTTAGGGGTGGTGGGCCTGGGTATTAAAGACCGAATTGGGAATGCAAGTTGGACTTGCAAGGCGGAATGTGTTCCCGCTTCTCTTTATTGGAGTTACAGTTTCTCATATTATTGGGATGTAACAAAGATAAAGAGGAGATCCCAGTTCTTGCTTGAGATATATCGGTAAGTATATCTCCTACTTTGAAAGTGAATAAGGGAATAAACTTTCATAGTTGACATAGCAAGACTAATTTGATTTAAAATGCCTTAATCAAATAAAATTAAATTGAATATATGATTATATGTTCTAATATAGTGCATTCTCAATTTCAGAAAATGAAGGCCATGAACCCACTGAACAGGCTTCTGGAGGTCAACCAATTGACCGGACCAAATTACTCGGATTGGATCCGTAATTTGGAGCTTGTGCTTTCGGCAGAGCGCATCAGTTATGTGCTCCATGATAACAAACTTGAAAACCCTAAATCTAAGGAAGACAAAGCATATAATGACAAGTATGATGAAGATCATGTCTTGGCTAGATGCTATATCTTGGGTTCTCTCTCCAATGTTCTTCAGAAGCAACATGTGGAGATGAACACTTGCCAGGATATCATGCAGAATCTAAAGGATATGTTTGGTGACATTAACCGCACCCAGCGGTACAATGTTATGAAAGATCTTCTTCGCTGTAAGATGCAGGAAGGGACCTCGGTCCGCGATCATGTACTCAAAATATTTGGGTACTTGTCATAGCTTAAGACTCTGGGGGCGACGATGGATGTAGACATGCAATCTGATTTCATTCTGCTGTCATTGCCCAAATCTTTCAATAACTTTGTAGTGTCATTCCACATGAATAAGCTGGAACTGACAAATGCTGGGCTTCTTGCTGCATTAAAGTCTGCAGAAGACGTAATGAAGAAAGATGGTCCCTCTGGCACTGCAATGGTTGCACAGGTCAAAGGGAAGCGCGGTCGGAAGCAAGGTTCTCGGAAGGGCCCGGCCCAGAAGAGAAGGAAGAGGGGACAAAGTGTTGCCTCATCTTCCAATGCATCCACTTTAATGGCGTCAAAGAAAACCGACGTCTGTCACCACTGCAAGAAGCCGGGGCACTGGAGGCGTAATTGCCCGGATTACCTGAAGTCGGTCGACAAAGGTAAAGCCCCAGCAGGTATGAAATCTACTCTTATCATTGAAACCAGCTTTCTCGTTGGACGAGAAGGAAGTTGGGTAGTTGATTCTGGTGCTTCTATTCATGTATGCAATTTGTTGCATTTGTTTCAGGAAACTAGACAGCTTGAAGAAGGGGAGATAGTCATCCAGATGGGATCTGATGCAAGTGTTGCAGCAGTTGCCGTCGGGACTTGTCGACTATCATTATCTAGTGGTAGAGTCCTAGTACTTAAAGAGTGTCCTTATGTACCTGAAGTCAGAAGGAATCTAATATCTGTATCTAAGTTAGTTAGAAGTGGGTATTCATTCCTGTTCTGTAATAAATTAGTCATAAACCGTTATGATAAATATATTGCATATGGTATTTTGACTTCTGGAGGACTCTATGAATTGTGCATTGATAAATGTGTTATGAATATTACAAGCACTAATAAAAACCCTAAAAGATCCAGGGAGAATGAAAATCTCTCAAATGAGATTTGGCATCAAAGGCTTGGTCATTTGTCTGTTGATAAGATCAATAGATTAATTAAGGATGGACCTTTAGATTTTCTACAGGCTCAACCTTTGCCTACTTGCAAGAATTGCATTCAAGGAAAAATGACCAGGTTGCCTTTTCATAACAAGGTTACAAGATGCGAAGGTATTATTGACCTAATACATACTGATGTATGCGGTCCCTTCAGTACCGTGACCCGAAATGGATATCGATACTATTTGACGTTTATTGATGACCATTCGTGATACGGGTTTATCTTCCTATTACGTCATAAGTCTGAAACCTTTGAAAAGTTCAAAGAATTGAAGGCTTTGGTTGAGAACCAAACAGATAGGAAGATTAAACGAATTCGATCTGATCGAGGTGGCGAGTACCTATCAGATGAATTTAAGGAATACCTTAAAGAGAATGGAATTATTTCCAATCTCACACCTCCTGGAACTCCCCAACTTAATGGTGTTGCTGAAAGACGCAACAGAACCATCATGGATATGGTTCGTTCAATGATGAGCAAAGCACATTTACCACTTAGTTTCTGGGGATATGCAGTAGAGACTGCAATATATATCCTAAATAAGATTCCTAGCAAATCTGTACCTAAGACTCCTCATGAGCTTTGGTATGGAACCAAACCTAGTGTTAATCACTTGAGGGTTTGGGGATGCTTGGTCCATGCAAAGAATGTGGATGCAAGCAAGCTAGAATCTCGCTCTCGTGAGTGTTACTTCATAGGGTATGTTAGAGATGGTATTGGATACCAACTCTATGACCCTGAGACTCAGAAGGTTTTTGTTTCTAGAGATGTGAAATTTCTGGAGAATGATTTCCTTAAGGGTCAAGATAAATATGAAGTAGAGGAACTCATTGAATCTCCTGAGGATTCTGAGCTTCCTGAACCAGAAACTGAAGAAGTAAATAAAGATGATACACCCATACCTCTTCGAAGGAGTTCGAGGGTGGTTGCACCACCTGAAAGGTATGGATTCCATGTGTCAGGTGAAACTGACTGTGATCCTACTTCATTTGATGAAGCACTCGCGGATCATGACATGGATAGATGGATGCTAGCAATGAAGTCAGAAATTGACTCCATGCATAAGAATGGTGTATGGACCCTAGAGGATCCACCTAAAGGGGTAAAACCCATTGGGTGCAAATGGATCTTCAAGAGAAAGAGGGGACCTGATGGGAAAGTAGAGACTTTCAAGGCACGGCTCGTAGCCAAGGGCTACACACAGAGAGAAGGCATCGACTACGATGAGACATTCTCTCCTGTGGCTATGCTTAAATCCATCAGGGCACTGCTAGCTATAGCTGCATATCTTGACTACGACATCTGGCAGATGGACGTCAAGACGGCTTTCCTCAATGGATACCTCGAGGAGGATATCTACATGGAGCAGCCCCAGGGCTTCATGACTGAGGATGGCAAAGTATGCAAGCTGAAGAAATCCATCTATGGGCTCAAGCAAGCTTCTCGTAGTTGGAACATCAGATTTGACGAAACCATAAAGAGTTATGATTTTGTGCAGAATCCTGATGAACCTTGTGTATACAAGAAGCTTAGTGGGAGCGCCATTGTGTTCATCGTGCTTTATGTAGATGACATCCTTATCATTGGGAATGATACAGGGATGATGACCAGTGTGAAGATTTGGCTGTCCCATACCTTTGAGATGAATGATCTTGGAGAAGCCTCTTACATCTTGGGTCTGAAGCTGTTCAGAAACCGAGAAAAGAGGATATTGGGATTGTCACAACAAGGATACATTAAGAAGATTCTTGAACGATTCCGTATGTAGTTCCAAGAAAGGATTCCTACCCTTAAGACATGGTATCCACCTGTCTAAAGGAATGGCTCCTCAAACTGTTGAGGAAAAGAAGGCCATGGCTGGATGTCCTTATGCATCAGCCGTAGGAAGCTTAATGTATGCCATGATGTGTACCAGGCCAGATATCTGCCATGCAGTGGGAGTGGTAAGTCGTTACCAATCCTGCTATGGAGAACAACACTGGAATGCAGTAAAGAACATATTCAAATATCTTAGACGGACGCAAGATTACATCTTGGTCTATGGAGATGGTGATCTCCAAGTCTTGGAATATACAGATTCTGACTTCCAATCAGATATTGATGATCGAAAGTCGACATCAGGGTTTGTATTCCTGTTGAACGGTGGTGCTGTGAGCTGGAGAAGCAAGAAGCAGGACACTACGGCAGATTCAACAACAGAAGCCGAATACATTGCCGCATCGGATGCTGCAAAGGAGGCGGTGTGGTTGCGCAAGTTCGTCCAAGAGCTTGGCGTAGTTTCCTCTGATACTCCCATCCCGCTACTCTGTGATAACACGGGAGCCATTGCCCAGGCGAAGGAACCCAGATGGCATCAGAAGAGCAAGCACGTAGAAAGGAAATACCACATCATTCGGGAGATTCAAAAGCGTGGTGACATCATCATCACCAAGGTGGCCTCCGCCGACAACGTTGCTGATCCTCTTACCAAACCTCTGACACAGAAGGTTTTTGACCAGCATGTAATGAGTATGGGTTTAAGGCTTGTTCCTGAATGGTTCTGAGGGCTAGTGGGAGATTGTTAGCAATGTGAGCCCGAGGCGAACCATTCCTACAATAAATGTTATTGTAATAAATGATTCATCAATAAAAGTTATTGATTTTGTTTCACTCCCTTTCTGATATTGAATGAATGAATGCACTATAAGGTCCCTCTGTACAATAAGGGTTATGTACCATGGCCAACTTGATAATCATACAGCTGTTGATTCAATGATTGAATCATAGAGGCTGATGCTTAGATGAATATCTAAGGAGTTAGATAGAGGACTCATCAAGCATCATCAATGATTAACAAGTAGTGATCTCCAGTCTGAGTGGGAGATGGCAATCCCATCTCATTAGACTGATATCTGATCGACCTCTTGATGTAGGTCCTCTGCATAGGAATATTGATTCGGAGGTATCAGATTAGTTGAGTCAATGTGTTGACTTAACGAGATCGAGATAACCAAAGACCTATGATGAATACTGTCACATCACAGGCAAACATCCTCTGACCAGAGACAGATATATTACTATATGTCTGAGCATGTACATTTGGCAGACCAATAGGTTGATGACCTAATCAAGGTCTATACACCGGCGAGCTGGTGTGCATGTAAGGGCATATGAGTAATATGATCTCTCAAAGGGATCATACAGGTTCACTTGTGAACCGGGAGACATGAGCTCACTCATGAGGTATTGGGATTGACCAAATTCCATGCATGGTCATCATGCTTTAGAAGCATGATATGAATTTGAAGGTAAGATATATGCTTTGTGAAAGCATATGATCTGTACCATATCCCAAGGACCAAGATTGAGAAACTTAATGATCAGATTATGAAGATGACAGTGTAAAAGTGATCTTTATCTTCATGATGATCATGAGTCTTCCAGTATGCAGGATGTGCAGGTATTAGGAATACCTGAAGGGTGATTTGATCATAAACGATTGTATAACCATGACGCTTCCATTCCGAGGGAGTGATGAAACAGGTCTGGATTTTAGTGACTCCTCTCATGAGAGAAGTGACCTAATCTTAGTCCATGTGCTGGACATTGATCTGAATGAGATTCAGATGCAATGAGAAGATTAGGTTTACGGTCTTGATTTAATCAAGTATCTATGAGAGGTCCATGGGATCTGGATTTGAGATGTGATCTCAATATCCAAGTCACTATACGTGGAACAATACAATCGCCCTGTCCTTATCTCCAAGTATCTGAGGAGAAATAGCATTGTTCTTAAATGGTTTGAGAACAATTCCATGAGATCTAAGCAAAGAGAAGTTGATAATTAAATGTGATTTAATTATCATGATGTATGAGAAATTATCCAATATAATTAAATGTGGTTTAATTATTATGGATATGAATAATGTGGATAGTAATATCCAATTATTCCTAATATATTATAAATGTGATTTATAATGTATTAGAGAGAGTTAAATATAATTTATATTAGTAGATTAATTATTAATGTGTATTGGATACACATTGTCTAATTAATTGAAAATGTAAATTACATTTTGTTTTGGGTTGTGAATGTGATTCACAATATTCTAATGTTAAGATTGCAATATTCCCAAAATTAATTGAGAATTATTTTTGGTGAATAAAATTGTTGGAAAATAAGTTGAGAGAAAAACAAGGAGATGTGCAATCCCATGGGAATCCATGGGATTGCCCTCCCCATATGGGAAGAGGGGGGCGGCACCAATTCCTTTATGGAATTGGTGGCCGTCCACTCCTCCCAATAGGGAAGGAGGCTCTCAATTGTTTTTTCACTCCTTATTTAGTTGGTTTAATTTGGTATTAATATATATTTGATTTATCAAATATATTTAATCAAAATTAAATCACAAGTTGTTGGCTTTTACCAACAACAATCTTGACCATTGGATTGTCATAAATCAATCTCAACCATTGATTTTATATGACACATGGATTGAGATCCATGGATCCCAAAACCCTATAAATAGAGAGGCACTCTTGGCTCTCTCTTTACACATGCTATTGTAGCAAAACTCTCTCTCTCTTTCTCTCATACTCGACAGCCCTCTCTCCCTCTTCCTCTTGGTGGCCGTCCACCCTAGTGGAGGGAATCGTCGTCGCCCTCGCCTTCGTGCTACCGCTTCGACGCTCTGCGGTTCTCCGTCTACTTCGAGTGCTTCGCCCGCGAAGGAGACGTTCGATCTCGTACGACGAAATCAGGAGCAACCGCGCTTGGATCAACTTCTTGGATTGCGAGGACACCGCGGTTCATCCCCGCGCTCGCAAGCGATCTCTCCGACGATCGGACTTGAGACAGGAGGTCTCTTCTCTTAGAGACTCGATCAACCACGCTTCAAGAGGTATTGCATTATACTTGTTGTGGTTATAGATGAAACGATCCGAGAATGGTTCTTGGATCATGTGGTTTCATCGAATAAAAATTTTAAATTCCGCTGCACCGAACAACTAGTACGACTAGTCGTTCTTCGTCGTATCCGATACGACGCTCACGCTTCCGTGATGCGCTTGAGGATCTCTCCATATCCTTCACACTATACATAATAATCATAATTATTATAAATATGATTTATAATATATTGGAGAGATTTAGTTGTAAATATTATTTATAAATTAAATGTTGATGTGAAGTGGATTCACATTGAACAATTAATTGTAAATGCAATTTACATTTTATATTGGATGTTTGAATATGATTCATAATTATTAATGGCATGGTTGAAATTGTCACAAAATAATTTGGAATTATTTTAGTGAATATTTATGCAACAAAGTTATTGCACATGTGGAATATATGATGAGATATGAGATCTCAACATAATTAGAAAGAAAGAGCCTTCTTACCATACTTAGAGTGGATGATCACCTCGAGTCCTTCAACTTGGTGGTTGTCCACCCTATGTATGAAAGGAGACTTGTTCTCCTTCCAAATGATTCCATATTTATTGATTTATTATAAATTAAATTATATTGATGGATCTTCAATATATTTAATATATTTTTAAATTAACTCTTTGTTGTTACAAATTTATGCAATAAAACATGACCTTTTATTGAAAGAACAAAATAATCTACACCATTGATTATGTGTGCTCATGGATTGAGATCCATGGAAATCCAATATATTATAAAAGAATGGCCTGACCTCGCTATTTCTTTACAATAATTGCAAGAGCAACAACTCTTTCTCTCTCTCTAATTGCTTACATGCCCCCCGCTCTCTCTCTATATTGTGGTTGTCCACCATATTGACCTAGAGACCCTTGGAGTCGTCGTGTCATAGTTGTGCTGCCGAATCGGCTGCTCGTGTATCTCCACCTTCTTCAATGCATCTCGCTTGTGAGGAAGGCTACCAATTTTGTGGGACAAAATTAGGAGACTCCACACTCAAATCTTCAACTCAAATTATGGAAAGCACACGTCTCATCCACCTGCAAGTGCATCCTTTGTCTAATCGGACATGAGACAGGAGGTCTCTTCACTTAGGGACATACAGGATCAGAAACACACTTCAGGAGGAAATTCTATTATTAATTTGTGATCTTGATGAAATTATATGTAAATGGTTCTCATATCATGTGGATTCATTTTTTATAATTTTTTTAATCTCTGCTACCCCGAGCAACTAGTATGACGAGTCTCTCTTAATAGCATGTGATGCAATCTTCATGCTTTCGTGATGCACTAATGCCCAAATCCTAACCTTCAAGTGGTATCAGAAACTTAGTCAAAGGTCTTGGATCTGATCCAAACCTTAAGGGAACAAGATTTTGTTTATCGGATGCGCGGGACTCGTTGTTTATGCATAAGATGCATATTTCGACTTATTTTTCGCTAAAATAAAAAAATATTGTTTATACATTGTTTGGATGATTTGTCTCCAAGGTAATATGATCTCTCAAAGGGATCATATAGGTTTGCTTATGAATCGGAAGACATGAGCTCACTCATGAGGTATTGGGACCGATCAAATTCCATGCATGGCCGTCGTGCTTTGGAAGCATGACAACAATTTGAAGGTATGATATATGCTTTGGGAAAGCATATGATCGATACCAAATCCCAAATGACCAAGATTGAGAAACTTGGTGATCAAACCCTGAAGAAGACAATATAAAATAGATCTTCATCTTCAAGTTGATCATTGGTCTTCCAGTATGCAAGATGTGCAGGTATTGGGAATACCTGAGGGTGATGTGAACATAAACGATTGTATAACCATGACGCTTCCAGTCCAAGGGAGTGATGAAACATGTCTGGATTTTAGTGACTCCTCTCATTAGAGAAGTAACTTGATATTAGTCCAAGTGTTGGACATTGATCTGAATGTGATTCAGATGCAATGAGAAGATTAAGTATACGGACTTGATTTAATCAAGCATCTGTAGGAGGTCCATTAGATCTGGATTTGAGATGAGATCTCAACATCCAAGTCACTATACGTGGAACAATACAATCGCCTTGTCCTTATCTCCAAGTATCTGCGGAGAAGGCACATTATTCTTGAATGAGTTCAAGAATAATTCCTGTGATGAATTTAGTATCCAAGCAATGTCTTGAAAATTAAATGAGATTTAATTATCAAGTAAAATATGAATGAGATTCATGTTGTGAGAATGATTGTCCAAGATAATTAAATGAGATTTAATTATCAAGGATGAGCATATCGTGGATAGTGATATCCAGAATATCTGAGTATATTATAAATGGGATTTATAATATATAAGAGAAAGAGAGAGAAATATTGTAAATAGAATTTGTTAATTATTAATGTGGATTGGATTCACATTAATTAATTAATTAGAAATGTAATTTACAAATTAGTTTCGGATGTGAATATGATTCACATATTCTTCAATGGCATGATTGAAATATTCACAAATTAATTTGGAATTAATTTGGTGGATATTATTGCAATAATAGTTATTGCAATTAATTAAGAAATAATAAGATAAATAAAAGGAGACAAAATTACCATCAAAATTAAAAAGGTGGCGTCACCTATGACTTAGTCATAGGTGACGCCTCCTATATTTTAGGAGGTTTGTTGTCTCTTCTTTTTTGTTATCATATGCTATACTCCATTACTCTTTTGGATAGTTATGTGTATCAAACCACTTTAGTCCATTCCTTTCAACTTCTCCATGTTTGCAATCCAATTCCTCTGTGAGTAGACCTTCCCAGCCCTCATCATCAGGCGCTTCAACATTTGATTTTGAGAACATAATTGAAGTTACTAGCAACATGGCGTAGGAAAAATTGCAAATACACGTGCGAAGGTTGAAACTGTATTTCTAGGCGACACATGGCTGAATGAATATCGGGTACATCGTTTGATATGGCACAAATTGATCCTTTGTGATCTTTAAAGACATGAAGATGAACCCTCTCCAAAAACCAACCCTAGCTCCCCTCATCCCCATCGTTGACAAAAGAAAATGCAAGTGGTAGGATGTGGTTAGTTGCGTCGCATACACATGCAACGAGTACCTTCTGCTTGTATCTACCATACACAAGATCTTATTAATGCTAATAACAAGCCTGCAATGTCTCCATGCACTGATACATGGACCAAAGGTCAAGATGCTCGTTTGAACACTTTCTTATTTCCACCAAATGGATCACCGTAGAGATCTGTCTTGGTATCGAGGATTAATGTCTCCAATGCACGAAATAAGCAAGGCAATTCATTATACAATTTCGCCTAGTCATCGTAAACTCTCTCTATTCCCTTTCATCTAGCACTCTAGATGCTCCTACTATTGACCATATACCCCGTAGGCATCAGAAATCATTTGTTGCAGGTAAAAAACCTTCATGGCATGTGATATCTTGATTTGATTAAGAATATTGTGTGCCGTGAAATGTAATCGACCTGAGGGTGATCCTTATTTGTCAAACGATGCAAACATGTATGAGGTTTATCTACTTTAGAAATCACAAATTGATCATCAAGAAAACATGATGGCCACACAACCACCACATGCATCCACTGACCTTCTCATTGCAATAAACAACCCACACGTGGCAGTCAGATTCATGCATCATAAAATTGTAAAATTGTAACGGTGGTTGATGTGAAATAATTTAACTGAATAAATTTGACTTGGACATCGTCCATTCATCAACTCGTTCGAATAACAAGTCCATGAAAATCCTCCTTGTCAAAAATATTTTTGATGTACCCATCACCACCACATGCATTGTAGAATGGAATGGTGGACTCAACATGGACCATGTGGTTCTCAGCATTCTCCATTTTATCATCGACATTTTCCATTTTCATTAATATTATGTGCAATATCCTCCATCATATGATCAATTTCCATATCATGATCCTCCCTGATAATGGTTGTGGGAGTCTGCATTGATGTTAGTCCCCCTCTCTTCAACAAGTAATGTATATCATCCAGACGGGGTCCAAAGACTGGGGTACATATGATGATGTTGTTGTCTCAATGGGAGTTAGAGAAAAATAAGGAGCTTCTCAGGACATGGAAGTAGAAGACCATGTCTCAATGGGTGTATGGGACAGAGACTGGGTTCCCCGGGCCGTAGTAGCAAAATGCCAAGGTACCAATGATGATCTCATGTGCATTATACGAGGTCAGTAAATAGAATCGGATGGTATGAGCCTCCCATCATCTCCACATACTCCAAACTATCTGCCACATAACTAACATACTCCACATTGACCAAAAATGTCTCATTATTTCTCTAACATCCTACGAATATCTAAACTTCTGCAACATTAGTAGTGTCGATACAAAATGAGATTATGATCCTCTCAATTAATCCAGTAAAAGTCAAATCCATTCCAACTTTTATGAGTTTCACCCATCACCATTGTATGCGACTTCTTTCCTCGCCCTCACCACCTTACCACCAACGTGACAAAAACACAACACTTCCATCACCATCACTTCAAATATGTAAACAAACAACAAGTTCAAACATAATAAATCACTATACTACATTATAAGCATGATAGTAAGAATAATAACAATCCATTACACCAAAAAAAGACAGCAGTGAAAAGGAGTACGAGTGTGGGATCAAGTCCTACTCACAGTTAGAGAAGAGGAGCGGCCCACAGGAGACAGAATGCTCGACGGTGGAAAAGGAGTGGCCCACCGACAAGGCTTCACCGGTCGGCGGACTTGGAGGAGAAGGGATGGGTACCAAGAGCCGCGTGTCAGAGCAACGATGCCAAGGGCTTTTGTCAGCGTGGGATCGAGCTGGGGATGTGGCGTGGGGCAGCAACTTCTAGATGGATAAAGTGCGGGAGGCGTTGTCCCTCACCGTCTTTTTCCTCAATGGGAGCCATGACCAGCAGAAACGGCTCTCTTACAGTACTTAACAAATTAAAAGAGTGCTCGGAAGTCACAGGGAATAAGAAGCCCTAATCTATCGCTTGGGCGAATTTTCCTCACGATTCCCAAGTGAATGTTCAGAAAAAAAGGAAGGGAAAAGGGGGATAAAGGACGAGAGAATACAGCATCATTTACATAGCATAATATGTGGATCATCTATAAGAAAGAAAAATCATATTAGTAATGTACATCTGCAAGAGACTATTAATATATCAAGTGTTGTTACATAAATTGGCAAGGGGGAACAAATTAGTTATATTACAAAGATATAAAAAACAACCCAACATGTCATATACAACAACGGGAAAAGCTTGTAACGATTATGCACAAACGGTATATTGCACCCATAGGATTCTACGGGAGTCAGATGGAGAAATCTGCACATTGCCATTCTCTGTGCATATCTCGGCCGAGTAACTGGACTATCTTATCATTGAGCCAAAAGCTAAACATTAGGTGCTGGAATGGATCTTGGAAAGTGACGGATATCCAAAATCACATTTTGTGGATATACTGGAAGTTTGTTGAGATTTCTAAAGGGGATTCAGAGTGGAGGGAAATCCATTCTCGTGCTGTGCCTGCATTTCAAGGAGCATGAGGGTTTTCTGTCTCTGATATTTATTCCTTTTTGCTGCGATTGCTGGGCAAATCATGAAGGGTCAGAATTGATTTCGTGCCAAGGAAAATGCAGAATCAAAAACTACTTTGGAAAAAGTGGCATCGTTTTATATAGTTCAGATAAAGGTTCTTCAAATAAAAAAATCATGTGCATAAAAATCTTACCGTTTGAAACTGAACTGCACGATGTAAATGGTCAGCATGCAAGTTATTTCTAAATAAAATTTCATTACAACTGAGACACTAACTGTATAATGAAGGCTCTAGGGATGAATTATCCATAGGGCATAAAGGATGCTTGAAATATAATAGGATCTTCAGATATCATTGTTGCAAAAACTTACGTGTCGAGAGTTATATATCAAATACGATGGACAAGACTTTCAAGGATCCAACAGCCTTTTGAAACTTCTTTTCTATCCATATTGCAAAGGAGAGAAATTATTTTCAAGTAAGGGACAGCGAGAATTTATGAAAAAATGGTGGTTCAATTCGATGTCCGGAGTTAGAACACAGATGTGAGCTAAATAAATTAATGTATAGTATTGATCTCATTGGGCATACTAGTGAAAATGAAGACCCAAATTATAAATGATAGAGAGAAAAACATTTCCAGTTGGCATGACAGTGAGAGTTGCAATTCTAGTAATGTTGAGCGCTTATTTGAGATTAGGGATATTTACGAAAGTCTGAAATTCTGACTAATATGACAAGTCAAGGTCCTTGTTGCGAATCGCGGAAGCAAACACGCACAAACACGATCAAACAAGCAAGACGCAAACACAAGGATTTACAAGGTTCACCCGTAAATGGGCTACGTCCTTGGGCGGCGGCGATCGGTTTCACTATATGGAGAAAAAGGTATTACAGAGGGTACTGAAAAAGGTATAGATATGGGATGAGAAACATGATCAGAATGAGGAGTGCAGTATCTGATGGCTCTAGGGTCCTTTTTATACTGCAACAGAAGAATACCATTTGTATTCAGCAATCCATCCCAACAGCTCTCAACCAATCAGAAGGCAGGACACAGATCAGACATGTCAGCAATCCTGGCCCAACAACACTCAGCCAATCAGAAGGCAGGACACATATCAGACTTATCAGCAATCCTGGCCCAACAGCTCTCAGCCAATCAGAAGTCAGGATACAGATCAGCCACATCAGCAGCCCAGCAAGTGGTTAGGATTCAAGTCAAATTAACAATCTCCACCTTGAATTGAATCCTCATATAGTAGAATGAACCACTACTATTACTCCACCATGAGTTGAATTCTCCACTAGCAGAATTAACCACTGCTAGACTCCACCGGAGTTGAATTCTCATATAGCAGAATTAACCACTACTATAATTCACCACTTGAAATTCAGATAACAGGAATCAAGGAATTATAAACAATATTCACCTTGAAATTTCTCCTCAGAGAAGCTTCGACAAGCTTCACCGTGCTGCCGCCAGCCCCTCATCGGGGCTACTGCCAACTGTTGATATTGAGCAAGTCCAAACAATGCTTGAACTTACTCCCAGAAACTGTAGACCATTGCAAGACATATAAGGTCTTCTGCTTGTTGCCCTTGATGACAACAATCCCAGCTTTGGCAACCTGCATGATTCCACCTTCAACGTTATACCTGTATCCTTCAGAGTCCAAGACTCCAAGAGATATTAGGTTCTTTCTCAGATCAGGAACATGTCTTACTTCTGTCACAGTCCTCATGACTCCATCATGCATCTTGATCTTCACAGAGTCGATCCCTACAATCTTGCACGTTGTATTATTCCCTGTGATGACGTTTCCACCATCTATCTTCTCGTAGGTGCAGAGCCAATCTTCATTAGGAGTCATAGGGTAGGAACAACCTGAATCAAGAATCCATGTGTTATCCGTCGTCTTCTGATCTGTGACGGTGAGAACGAAATCATCTTCAGAATCTCTGCCACTTTGAGCCACTGCAGCAATTGTGGCCTTCTTTGGGCAGTCTTTCTTCCAATGTCCGGGTTCTTTGCAGTAATTGCAGATGTCCCTAGCATTGTAATTCTTGGACCTCTGCTTTCCATTCTTTGTGTAGTCAGAACCGGTACGACTCTTCTCATGAGTCATAACCAAACCTGCAGCATTAGAGTCTTGCATCCTAATAGCCATATGTCGAAGTTCACGCGTATGTAGACTCGCGCGAACTTCCTCTAAGGTTATGGATTCTCTTCCCACAACGAATGATTGAATAAAATTCTCAAATGATAATGGAAGAGAAACCAATAAAATCAAGGCAGCATCCTCATCTTCAATCTTAACATCTACGTTTCTTAAATCCATCAATAATGTATTTAAACGATCAAGATGTTCTTTAAGAGATGTAACTTCATGCATGCGGAGAGAGAACAGACATTGCATCAAGAGCAACTTGTTGGTCAAAGACTTAGTCATGTATAGACTCAAGTCTCAACCACAGACCAGCCACAGAATCCTCATCGGCAACCTGCGATAATCTCGTCCGTCAAACACAACATGATCGTCGAGTGCGCCTTCTCTTCCTGCACCATTAACTCGGACGGCTCGAGTGCCTTCGCCCGTTGTTGATCTAATGGTGCCCAGATGCTCTGTTGCTTCAGAAGGGCGCGCATCTTGATCTGCCATAGACTGAATCCATTCTTCTTCGTGAACTTCTCGATCTTCAGATTGTGTGACGCCATCTTATTGGATGATCCTGACGGAACCTGAAGCTCTGATACCAGTTTGTTGCGAATCGCGGAAGCAAACACGCACAAACACGATCAAACAAGCAAGACGCAAACACGAGTATTTACAAGGTTCACCTGTAAATGGGCTACGTCCTTGGGAAGCGGCGATCGGTTTCACTATATGGAGAAAAAGGTATTACAGAGGGTACTGAAAAAGGTACAGATATGGGATGAGAAACAGGATCAGAATGAGGAGTGCAGTATCTGATAGCTCTAGGGTCCTTTTTATACTGCAACAGAATAATACCATCTGTATTCAGCAATCCATCCCAACAGCTCTCAGCCAATAAGAAGGTAGGACACAGATCAGACATGTCAGCAATCCTGACCCAACAGCTCTCAGCCAATCAGAAGGCAGGACACAGATCAGACTTATCAGCAATCCTGGCCCAACAGCTCTCAGCCAATCAGAAGTCAGGATACAGATCAGCCACATCAGCATCCCAGCAAGTGGTTAGGATTCAAGTCAAATTAACAGTCCTGAAAGAAGAACTAGGGAAATACCGCATTTCTAGTATAATTTACTCCACAATTTAGACAGAAATGGAATTGTGATGTTGGCAGGGGTGGAAACAGGCGAGATTTGAGTAGGTAAATTCACGCCTCAGGAGACGAATGAATCATCCTACTTTTAAGTTTTAAGCAGCTATACAAATACATTTATTCTTATAACTTTTTAAACGAGTCAACACATACATTTGGCTATCTTCCCTCACAGAGTAGGATAAGACCTATGTAGGTGTAATGATGGTGAAGGTGACAACTTTGATTGAAAGTGGTGGAAGAGAAGATAGTGCAGCTAAGGGCATGATTTATTGTAGTGTCGTTGAAATAAGGTTGCATTATTGGTGTTGAGATGTCTTAAATCATAACATTTCTTAACCCAATACATTGCAAAATTCGTTGTCTGACTTCCCTCCATTACTTGCAGGTGAAGCCCACAGTCCCATAATAGAGATTCAATATATCGGTCATATTTGTATTCGTATTTGTGGATCCTTCCAGTTGAGTGACCCGTTAATACATAAGTGTTATATAAATCCCCCTCATGTTTAGATCAATTCTTCATCCTATGTACTACCATTCTACCATCACACTAGAGAGAGACCAGCCACCACTGCCGAATAGTAGCCCAGTTAAAGGGTGAAACTCATGAATCATGTGTCGTGGTTGTTTCATGATTTCTTGTTTGATTGTTTGATCTATGTTCTACTTCTACTATGCGTGACAAACTATTATTGGAGATTTCACATTAATTTGAAGGCTTTGGCCATTAAATGTGTGCATTTTGATGATGTGGCGACACGCTCGTTGGAAGGAATGGCTTTGGCCTTTGGCAAGTCAGTATGTGTGCATTCCTCAATAGGAGGGCATCTAAGAAGTAAAACGAGATGGCAACAGCCATCAAGCCCTCGGAGTTGTTGGTGCATCAAGAAAAGGCGCATTAACCATCATGCAATCTCCAGAGGACAAGTTCATTGTGAAGGTTACAAATTAGATTATTATCGCGAGTCCGTCTGGTTGAGATTGGAGAGTTTTTACATGGCAAAGTCTTTAGTTTCAAGCAACTAATCTTCTTCCCTTGTATCCAAGTATATACTGTCGAATGGTAGCCCAGTTAAGGGTGAATCTCATAAATCATGTGTCGTGGTTGTTTCGTGCTTGCTTGTTTGATTGTTTGATCTACGTTCTACTTCCACTATGCGTAATAAACTATTATTGGAGCTTTCACATTATTTTAAAGGCTTTGGCCATTAACATGTCAAGATGTGTGCATTTGGATGATATGGCGGCAAGGAGGTGGTGGCATCCAATATATGCTGATGACGCTCACCGGAAGGAATGGTTTTGGCCTTTGGAAAGTCAGTATGTGTGCCTTCCTCGAACAGGAATGCATCTAAGTAAAATGAGATGGCAAAGGCCATCAAGCCCTCGGAATTGTTGGTGCATTAAGAAAAGGTGCATTTAACCATGATGCAATCTCTAGAGGACAAGTTCATTGTGAAGGTTACAAATTAGATATTGTCGCGAGTCTGTCTGGTTGCAGACTGGAGAGTTTTTACATGGCAAAGTCTTCAGTTTCAAGCAACTAATCTTCTTCCCTTGTATCCAAGTATATACTCCTTAATGGATCATTTAGACCTCTTATTGCATTGCTTCTAGTTTTGAGAAATATAGATATACTAAAATAGAGGATGTAGATGTTGCTTTTAATGTATTGGTTTCATTCCCATTATCATTTTCAATAGTTTATACTCATCTACATAGAGGAGATTATCTTTAAAGAAGTCCAATCGAGTCTGAGTGAGTACGTGTGAGCTTCATCACATGGATTATATAAATCGTGTAGATTCATATTGTTAAGTTTATTATTGTATTTTTGACATGTTTTATTTATTTTGTTGAGCATTTTAACCCCTTGGGGGTATCTATGTAATTTCCTATTTTGTTTCTTTCTAGGTTTCACGCTATATAAGAAACCTTAGATCTACGGAATAAACAATTCATTCGCTTCCAACTTTATTCTCCACATAGTATCAGAGCAATTGCCCTAAACTGGGGCTCATGTTCTAATATCCCACCGACACCAATCACCCCTCTCTTTCTCACTCATGTGCTAACAACCTCCACCACTATGCTTGCTCCCAGCCAACAACCACCCCATGCCTCTTGTGGATCCATCACCTCACGCTTGGGCCCCCACATAGTGATGTTTCAGTGCCGCCACCGCCTTCCAGTTGTAGGCGCATCACTCCAGCGATGCTTGATGCCAGTGTAGTTCATGTGTTGCTACTCCATCATCTCCTGTGTGCTCTCCCTGCGTCGCGTGTGCTGCCACCTCATCCATGTGCCATCGTTGGAGACTTCAACAGTCCGGTGATACTTCCTGCATCACCAAGTTCTCCGTACGCCTCTCTACCACACGTGGAAATCAAGGAGAATAACCCATGCACATCCGTTTGTGATGTGTTATTGAGAATTTTTCATACCCTATTTGATCTTCTCTATCCATGAGCACAATGACCATGGCTTCTACCGAGACAACCCCTATTCTCAACATCCTTCATGATGCAGGGTACCTTTATCAAACTTAAGGGTACAGAAAATTACAAGCTCTGATCTTGGACATTTAAGGTGTTAATCAGTTGTCAGCGGAAGATATCAATTCTGACGAAGGAACCTATGGACTAAGCCAACAAGGACTACAAATCCTGGCTTGGAGATAACTACCAAGTCATGAATTGGATGATCAGTAGTGTGGAGCCCCACATAGAGGCAAACCTTCTGTTCAAGGAAACTGCCAAGGATATGTGGAGGAACTTGAGTAGACATACTCACAATAGACAACCAAGTCACATGTGGCAGACATCTACATGCGGATTTGGTCTGCATCTCAGAGTGGATCTAGGTTGGTGGAGTATTATTGCCACCTTACTGGATTGTTTAAGGAACTTTCCATATTCTAGTCGGCATGTTGTATAAAACAAGTGACAAGTGGCAGGTTTACAAGTTTCTAGTTGTCTTATACCAGAATGTGATGGAACAATTCCACACATATGATACTCTTCCATCTATCACGATGATTTTTGATGCCTAAAGCAGAATGAGAGTTCCACCGTCCATACTCAGTCTCCACCGCATGTGGAGAACATTGCATTTCCGGCCTCGTCTAGACGTGGTGGGCACTTTAGCTACCGAGGAGGTCGCGGTCGCGACTCTGGTTGTGGACCTAGCTGCATGCCATGTATTCACTACTAGAAGACAAATAACCCATCTGAGAGGTGTTAGGAAAAGTTTGGGATACCGCCACAGGATAACAATGCATATGATTATGATACCACAGTGACAGAGGCACCAGATCAGGTTTCCACTGGACAAACAATCCAATTTTCTACCTCAGACTATTCACGGTTGATGCCGATGTTACAGAAATCTGATTCCAGTAAGGTTGTTACTTCTGCACACCTAGCTACTCATTCCATAGCCAGCTCAGCCACGGCTACTTTCCAGTCAGGATCATTGATTCCAGAGCTTCTACTCATCTGACAGGAGAAGGTAGTTTGTTGACCTCCTCCCAACCTTCTTCCTCTATGAAGTCAGTTAGGATGGCTAACAGGGCTCAATCCCCTATTACCACCATTGGGACGATGAAGTTTTCTTCCAAACTCTTGGAGGAGTTCACTGTGCCCCTGAATTTTTTGAGCTTGCTATTTGTTCATAAGCTCTATACTGAGATGATTTATCGTATGATTTTTGATGATTGTGTTATTTTCAGGACATCCAATAATGCAGATTTTTGGTGGGACATGAGAGGAATGTACTCTACTATCTTGATATTCATACTTTTGTTGGTGTTGTATCTATCTCCTCTTATCCATTTATGTGGCATCTGCATCTTGGTCATCCCTCTATCAAAGCTCTCCATGATGTTCCCAACCTTTCTTCACTGAACCCTTTTGAGTGCGAGGCGTGTCAGTTCGAAAAACATCATCAAACCTCGTTTCCTCCTAGTATTGAGCATCGCTATCATGTACCTTTTGCTTTGGTTCATTGTGATGTTTTGGAATCTTATCCTGTCCGAACAAGAGGAGGTCATAGATAGTTTGTGTTTTCTTGAGATATTTCTCTCTCATATTTCACATTTCTTCTATCTACTTTATGTAATTTGCCATAGAGCTTTTCTCCTATATAAGAGAGCTCTAGGGCTACGATGAATAATAATAATTCTATTCCACGCCTTTCCACATGGTACTAAAGCGACGGTACTAGGGCAGAGCCTGTGCCCTAACTATCCCATCCCACCAAAACCCTAACGCGGTCCTCCCTAGCCACCGTCGCAATCTTCGGGCAGAGCAGCAGCAACCCCGTCGCCGCAGTAGCCAAGGCCTGCCGCCATTGCCACCCGAAGCCAATCTAGCAGTAGCAGCAACTGCCTCGTTGTTGTCGTCGCCATTGCCGACAACCTAGGGATGCTTCGCCACCGTCGCTGGCAGTCCTAGCCGCTTGGGGCTCCTCATTTGGCGTCTTCCGAGGTCTGAAAATCGCTTCGAACATGCGATTTGATTCCTATTCAGTCTGATTTTTTTGGTTTTCAGGGTGTGATTTGATCATCTAAAATCATCGTAGTTACCCAGAGAGGTCTCCAACAGAGGGAAGAGATTGTGGCATGAGTCTACACCCACAACTGTCTTCTTGTATGCTTGTGTAGATGCAGTCATTCTTGTCAACAACCCCAGTCTTTGTCATTATTGTCATCATGTCAAACAATAGAGTCGACTTCAAAGCCGATGTCTCATCCATGGGTGCCTTCAAAGGTCCAGCACCCATTGTCAATATGAATGGAATAAACTATGAATTATGGGATATGAAATTCATGAGCCTAATGCTGTGTAATGGCAAGAAGCACATCCTCACACAAGATGAACCAAGCGACAAGACTGGGGTTAATGCCTCGTGGGAGGCAGATAACGTGTATGCGCCCGTGTGGTTGTCTGGGTGTCAATGGAGATAGCCAATGATATTCTGAGTCAACCTACTGCAAAGGCTACATGGGATATTCTCGCCGCTACATACTCCTCGACGAAAAATGAGTCAAAGATACTAAAACTTCAGTATGATGTCTTCACATCAAAGCAGAATGGGCATCCTCTACATAGCACTTATACTTCAATAAGGGGTATGTTTAAGAAGCTTCATGGTTTCATTCCCTTGACTGCTATACCAGAGCATCTCAAGGCATACAAAGATTCGACGATGACCCCAATTTTCCTAGCAGCTCTTGACCTCGAGTACAATGTTGCTCGATTGCATATTCTTATTGATGCCACCATACCTCCAATGGAGGAGGCATACCGAAGACTGAGCAGGCTTTCTATAGATCCTGGTTGTGGTACTCAACAATCTCAGACCTCTTTGGCTAAGGCTACATCTCGTGGTAGAAGGAGCTCTACACAGTATCATGGCCATGGTAACTGTAGCAGGGGAGGGGGTAGTATACCCCATCAGTCGTGGACTTACTGCCACATGTCATGCCACTCTGAGGATACATGCTATTCAACGCATGGGTTTCTTACTTCAGCACGGGTTGCAGAGCATACTGAGCAAGTCAGTATTCCATTGCTTGCATCTGATCAGAGGTTCGATGAGCTTGTAGCATGTCTTAGAGAGATTATGCATGCTCCAGGATCGACCAGCTCTCCTCCAGGATCCTCAGAGGTAGCCGCCTCAGCATTAGCATCTACATCATATACAACATATGCCTTTACTGGTTGTTACATGGCTGATTTAACAAAATGGATTATGGACTCAAGGGCATCACATCATCTTTGTGGTGACAGAGGACAATTTAGTACATACAGACCCACTCAGCTAGGAAGATCGGTAATAATAGCAGATGGGACACACTCTCCCGTCACTGGTCAGGGGGAGCTGCAGTTAACTTCAGCAATGCACCTTCAAAAAGTTTTTTATGCTCCTGATTTTTCAATGAATTTACTGTCCATTAGTCAACTCACCAAGGATTTACATTGTCGTGCCATATTTGACCCATCGTCTCTCGTGTTTCAGGACATTCTTACAGGAATGGTGATTGGATCTGACCGTAAGTAAGGAGGTCTCTATAGACTGGTCCAATCTCCATATGATGGTACTTCATCTCTTCACATTGGATCAGTCTCTCCTTATGTGTGGCATCTCTGGTTTGGTCATCTTCCTCTGCAGAAGTTGTGTCATGTCCTTCCCTAGATTTCACCGCATTCTACCTTTCAGTGCGAGGCATGCCAGCTTGGAAAGCATTACCGGTCTACCTTCCAGAGTCGTCATGGTCGAAGTAGTCATAATATTTTTGAGTTGTTTCATCTTGATATTTGGGGTCTAACTCATGTCCCAGATCATCAAGGACATAGATTTTATATTGTTGTTGTGGATGATTTTTTCAGGTTGTCTTGGGTTTTCCTTCTTAAAAACAAGTCTGATGCTGGTCATGTTATTCATTCTTTCATTAATGAAATAAAGAATGTTTTTCTGTGAATGTCAAGTATATTCGTTCTGACAATGCGCTAGAATTCTGTGGGATTCAACTCTCACAGTTTCTTAGAACCCTTGGTATTGTTCATCAGATATCTTGTGCTTATACTTCCCAATAAAATAGGATTGTCGAACGTAAACATCATCACTTTTTGGATGTTATCAGGACCCTCTTGATCCAGAGTCGTGCTCCTCATTCATACTAGGGGGATGCGGTCCCAACCGCTTGCTACTGGTGAATCGTATGCCCTCGTATGTGTTGGGAGAGAAGATCACGTTCTCGATTGTGCTTACCGAGAAGGATATTTTCTCCCTCATTCCTTATGTGTTTGGATATGTTGCTTTTTTCACCATACATCCCCTGGTCCTGACAAGCTCTCTCCTAGAGTTGTCAAGTGCATCTTCGTGGGATATTACAGGATTCAAAAGGGATACTGTTGTTTTGATCATATTCGTAGGAAGTATTATGTTAGTGCGGATGTCACTTTCTTTGAGTCTATTATTTTTTCTCCTACAGGTGATAAGTTGATTCCTTCGAAGTTTGGAGAAGATGTATGCATGCCTCTATCTCCAATTTTGCCTACCTCGGGCTCTATTTCGTCACCACCTTCCTCACCATCTTCTCCACCTCCACCACCACCACTTCCACCTACTGCACCCATTTGGTTTCCACAGGTTTATCAACACCGGCCTCATGCTCATGTGCCTCCTTCATCCAGCATATCTCAGGTGTGTCCCGAGCACTTGGTTTCTACTGATGGCATTGGTGATTTGCATTTATAGTAGGATGTGCAGGAGGTTTTAGATGTTTCAGTCTTGGTCACTAAGGAGGCCGAGGAGCTTGACATGCCCATTTCCCTACGGAAGCAAAGACGTACATGTAATATGTATCCCCTTGCTTCCCATGTTTCCCTTGTATGTCTCTCAGAGGAGTTTCAAAGATTCTTTGTGGGCCTATCTACTGTGGAGATGCCATGGTCATACCAAGAGGCATTCCAGGTTAGTCAATGGCATCTAGTTATGGAGGAAGAAATGATTGTGTTACAGTCTCATGGCACATGGAGAGTTGTACAACGCTCTCCCTGGTGCATCTATTGTCGGGAGTAAGTGGGTGTTTACGGTGAAGCATTGTGCTGACGGTGCATTTGATAGATACAAGGCCAGAATTGTTGCTCGTGGATTCACCCAAACATCTGGGGTAGATTATCAGGATATGTTTTCTCCCGTCGCTCATCACTCTACATAGAGGATTATTATTTCTATTGTCTGGCCTCTATTTCAATTAGATGTCAAGAATGCTTTCTTATATGGTCACTTGCAGGAAGAAGTCTACATGCAGCGGGTTTGCTAATGAGAAGGAGTCCCATATGGTGTGTAGACTTCATAAGGTTATTTATGGCCTTAAGCCGAGTTTGAGGGCTTGGTTTCAGAAGCTATCAGAGTTGATTGAACAACAAGATTTTGTCAGATCTACTGAAGATCACTCTCTTTTTGTTAAGAGATTTCAAAGAGGTACGGTTGCTATTCTGGTCTAAGTGGATGACATCATTGTTACAGGGGATGATGAGAAGGGTATTTAGGCAACTAAGGATTTCCTTGGACAATAGTGTGTGACCAAGGATCTTGGCAATCTTCATTACTTTCTTGGTCTTGCATTTGCAACGAACCAGCAAGGCATGGTGGTGACACAAAAGAGTATGTGACTTATCTTCTTTGAGTATGTCATGTATTTTTCTGCTATAAGTGAAAGACTAGCCCCATCAGACTCTAATGTTGAGATCTACATGCCTCCACCTCCTACTGTCGTACCACCACCTCCCTTTACTCCTGTTCTACCACCATCTCTACGGCCACCACCACCACCACTTACACCTACTCCTGCTTCAATACCTGCTCATGTGGCTCTACCTCCTACTGTGACTTAGTTTTTGCCACATGTGTTTACTCGCAGGTCTCGCTATGTTCCCCTGCTTACAGGTCTTGCCCATCATCCAACACTCCTCAGGTCTGTAATGACTACATTGTTTCTACTGATGGGACTACCGAGTTGTATATACATCAGGATTCCATACATGATGAACAAGATTCTTCTCATGAGAGGAACTTACAAGTTTGGGACTTGTCATATGATCTTCATGTGCCGATTGTTCTACAAAAGCATAAGCGTGCATGTGTTACTTATCCTCTTGCAGCCTAGATTTCCTTGAACAGACTTTCAGAGGATTTCAGGAGGTTTACCTAAGCACTATCAGCCATGGAGATACCACAAACATATCAGGAGGCTCTTCAGGACAGTCAGTGGTGGTTAGACATGGAGGAGGAGATGCCCGCACTACAGTCGCGTGGTACTCGGAGTCTTGTTTCAGCTCCAGTTGGTGCATCTGTTGTGGGGTGCAAGTGTGTGTTCATTGAAACACCGTGCAGATAGCAGTGTGGATCACTATAAGGCGAGACTTGTGGTACGTGCGTTCACCCAGACATATGGGGTGGACTATCATGATACTTTTTCTTCAGTTACCAAACATTCTACTCCGCATATTCTTCTTTCTGTTATTATGACACAAGATTGGCCCCTTTACCAGCTTGATGTGAAGAATGCCTTCCTCTATGGTGATCTACAGAAGGAGGTTTACATGCAACAACCATCCAGGTTTACTGCTGAGAGGGAGTGTCAGAAGGTTTGCAGGCTACGGAAGATTATCTATTACCTTAAGCATAGTCCAAGAGCATGGTTACAGAAGCTCTCGGACTTGATAGAGTAACAAGGGTTAGTGTAATCGAATGCCGATCACTCTTTGTTTGTGCATAGGACCCAAAGAAGAACAATTGTCATTCTTGTTTACATTGATGACATTATTGTTACAAGGGATGACAGGAAGGGCATTCAGGTTGCCAAGGACTTCTTAAGTCAGCAGTTTGTGACCAAGGATCTTGGTAATTTACGTTACCTTCCTTGGATTGGAGTTTCTCAGGAACCAACGAGGTCTTGTGATGACCTAGAGGAAGTATATTACAAATCTTCTTTCCGAGACTGGAATGGCATATTACAGACCTACGACTATTCCTATGGACCCAAGCATTAAGCTCTATGATGATGACACTGAGGAGGACGACAAGAGGAGGTACATGGAACTTGTTGGCAAGCTCCTATATGTGACTATTACAAGGACCGACATATCCTTTGCAGTGAGGAAAATGAATAAGTTTATGGAGCAACCCATACATGCACATATGGATACAGTCCATATGATTCTGAGGTATCTGAAGACATCACCAGGTATGGGACTTCTTTTCAGCAGAGGTACATATCTTTTAGTTACAACATGTGCAGATGTAGATGATACCATATATCCAATGATTAGGAAGTCTACTTCAGGCTTCGCTATGTTCATAGGGAATTCCATAGTTTCATGGAAGAGCAAGAAGCAGACCATGGTTGCTAGATCAAGTGCTAAATTAGAATATAAGGCCATGGCGCAGGCTAGCACAAAGATGATGTGGATCAGATTTGTTCTTACTAACCTGAATATAGAGGTGCCTCTTCCCATGCACCTCCAATGTGACAACCTGGTTTCTCTTTTCATTTCAAACAACCCAACCTTCCATGAGAGGACCAAGCACATAGAGGTGGACTGTCACTACACTCGTGACATGATATAGAAGGTTCTTATCGCCACTACGCATGTCAGCACTGGAGACCGGACAACATATGTTCTTACTAAGGCCCTAGCCATAGGACCTTATCAGAGATGTTGTTCCAAGCTGAGCCTGATAGATATCTACGCTCCAGCTTGAGGGGGAGTGTTGAGATTTTAGTTTTCTTATTGCTTTCATATTATCTAGTTCTTTTGTCTTCTTGTAATTTACCCAACAGGTTCCTCTCCTATATAAGAGAACCCTAGAGCCTCTCAATAATTCAATTCATTCTTTCGTATCTCCGCCCAGTTAAAAGTAGAAGTTCATTGAAGAACAGAATGGAGAGAATGTGTTTTACCCAAGATCCTGCAATGGGAACATAAATGATACTTGCGGAGAGAACATTCGAGATGGAAACGGTTGATACAAGAGACTCGTACATAAGCCCAACAAAAGATTAGAGTTAAACAATAAGCCTCGAACTCACCTAAGCGAACTTGCCGCCAAGTGAAAAGTAGAAGTTCGTTGAAGAACACAATGGAGAGAATGTGTTTTACCCAAGATCCTTCAATGGGAACATAAATGGTATTTGCGGAGAGAACATTCGAGATGGAAACGGTTACAAGAGACTCATATATAAGCCCAACAAAAGATTAGAGTTAAACAATATGGCACTATCTTTCTAGTCCCTAACTCATGCATGCTTCAAATTGATTTCCAATAAAATATTAAGCACCATAATTGTTGTTAACAACTCTTATTTACAATGTAAATATAATGCACAAGCAAAGAAATCATTAGAGTAATAGGATATAGAACAAAATAAATTCAACCATCATCACCTAGTACGATAACTAAAGGGCTATTGAGAAGAAATGTTAAAACATTATTCAAGGAAAATTACTTACTGGTGTTGTAAATTTGTTTATAAAAAGTTGTATCTAATAACTACTTACAGGAAAGATCTTTCGAGAAAGAGAAGTCATAATCGTGTCTTCTTCTCCGTATGCAAAATATATAAAAAGCCGGGAATACCAAACAGATAACAATAACAAGTGATAATCCAATTGCAATTTTTCCTCCTGCACTTAATTCCCCGTCATCTTCCCATAAGAAAGAACAAGGCGGTAATGTAGGCACGCCACAGAGGCCCTTGTTACCTGACAGGCTGATTAAATTAAAAAATGAGAAATAAAGAAGTGATATTTTGTTGGGAAATAATTCACGATTAGCTGTGAAGTAGGTTAGTCACGAAGTAGAAAATTTCAGTCATTAAAGAATAGAGGTTGACAAGACCAACAAAATCCACATATACATTCAAATGCAGTGACAAGTAACGTCCAGGTTACATACATTTGGTACAGGGAGGAGATGGATCAAGAATCAAGATATACTTGACCATGAATCGGCAAACATATACAACTTTATTTGAATCTTGCATCCTTTACTTTTAGGGTTAGAATCAAAAGTTTCCTCTACTCTAAATTTATGATGAGTTGTTTCATGTCAATCATGGAAAGCATGATTTTGCCTTTGTTGGAATAAAAAATAGACAGAAAACCATGAAGATGATACCGAGAACTCCAAGAATGTTTGTGGTCCATGGTGGCATGCAGTCACCCTACACCACGAGAGAACCCTCATGGTATGATGATCTATATGATTCTTGTTAGAATCAAATGCACTAAGCACACACAAAAATGGAGACACGGATTTACGTGGAAAACCCTACAGAGAGGGAAAAACCACGGGGACTCTCAATCCCTAATCTTCCTGACTAGAGATTAGGGCACTCTTCACTAAAACTATCTTCAAATGAGGAGGGATGAGTACAATATATAGAGAAGGATGGGTAAACGGTCTCTCATCCAAAGATCCGTTTACCCATATAAGTATAATAACTCAACAATCCCCTCAAGTTGGGCATACATGTCCACCATGCCCAACTTGCCTACATTCAACTCAAATTGTACCGTAGGCAGTCCCTTTGTGAAGAGATCAACAACCTGATCAGTAGATTTCAGGTAAGGAAGACACAACAGTCCATCATCAATCTTCTTACGGATGAAGTGTATATCAATCTCCAAATGCTTCGTTTTGTCATGCATTACGGGATTGTTGGCCAAATTTATTGCAGCCTTGATGTCACAAAACATCTATATTGGCATACTAACTTTGATTCCCAAGTCATGGAGCAAATTTTTTAGCCATAGAATTTCTGTAACGCCATTGGCAAGAGCTCGGTATTCTGCTTCAGCACTTGATCTTGAAACCACATTCTGCTTTTTACTTCTCCAAATAACCAAATTTCCGCACAAATATACCACATAACCTGAGGTGGATATTCTGTCATCAATGGAACCAGCCTAATCAGCATCAGTGTATCTGATGACGTCAAATTCGCCTCTTTAAGAGTGGAAAATTAGTCGTAGTATAGGAGGCAAATTCGGTTCAGCAAAAACCACAAACTTTGAATGTCATGGAATATTTTTACTTGGCAAGTCTACCAAGCTCGAACACAGAGACACGGCTGCCTAATATGTTTATCGAATTTCGATTCATGAAGCACAGAGTGAGTTAATTTCAATTTCAGGTCCTTATGAAGAACTATGCTATTTACAAAGCGATGCTAAGATGGATGCATTTTTTTATTGATTTTTATGCAAGTTAAAGCGATGCATGAATAATGCAAGAGAATATGTATGCTGCATAAAAGATCACAAGTATACCCTAAAGATATGAGCGTCATAATAGAAATAGAAATCAGAGGCAATTTAATCCATCATTAAAAAGCGGTCATCAAGTCAAAGCAATACAAGGAGAGCAGGGTCCCACTTTTCACATAAATCACTTTAATTAAAACAGTGGCAAATGAGACAATTAAATACGTTAAGATGAAGAGGACGCAACAAGGATCAAAACGACACTAAAATCATGCAATTTGGACCTACGATGCTCAAGTTATGCTAAAAACAATGCAGGGGCATAATTGTAATAAAAATGCAAGAAAATAAAGGGATAAATATTGCATTTAGGTCCCTGGAAGGACCTAAATGCAATTACTAAAAATCGCTTGGGCCCTCTTGTAATTTCTCCGTTGCGCGCAAGGGCATTTTTGTAATATCCAAAAAGTTGTGGGGCTTCCCTGTAAAATACCCAGGCACGCACGTGAGGCACGTGCCTGGGGACCAAAATGCAGTTTCATAAAACTTCTGGGTCTGTCCTGCAATTTACCCAGGCCCTCACGTGCGAGGCACGTGAGGCGCCCAGGCTCGGGAAGAGGCTCTGGCTCGGGGCACGTGGCAATGTCTGGAGGCTCCGGTCAAGGTTCGGTGGGACCCGAGCCTATAGCTTTGGCTGGAGGTTCGGTGTGCCACGTGGCATCGTCTTGGCCGTTCGATCCAGACGATCGAACGACACATGTAGCTTCTCCTTCTCCGCGGGCCACCGGAGGAGGCGGGGCTCCGACGACCCGCCCTTGGCTCCGTCGAGCTCCCATTGCTTGTATGATCATCGAAGGAGCTTCGTGGAGGGTCTGCGAAGATGCTCGTCACTAGTAGAAGCTCTGTCATCGTCTGAAGAAGCACGACGGAGGCAGGTGGTCGGCGTGAAAGCTCGAGGTCAGCGAGGTAAATTCAGTTCCGATCATTGACGAATATGCACCTGCAAATGTTAGTTTATAGCCGAAGCGAGCTGCATGTGAGTGCGAAGGGTTTTGTGAGTGAGTGGAGGCCGTGGAGGCGGCAAGAAGTGATGGCCAAGGTTTTCTTCTCCGGCGACGTTGGAGCAGAAGGGGGTCGGAGTGAGGGGAGGTCCTGGAGAAAAGAAAGGTGATCGGCGAGGATCAGAGTGGTCGGGCGGAGCTAGTAGGTGGATCGGATGAGGGTGAGGATGGATGTAGCGGACAGGAAAATTAGGAGAAAAAGAAAGAAAAAAATAACCTCGCCGGAGCGAGGTGTTGATGAAGACTATGACCTGGGATTGAGCTCCAATGGAGCTCGGGGATCTTCGCCCAGCATGTCCGGCCTTGACATGGAGCTCGGCGGACGCCAGAGACGCGTGATACGCGGCGGAGGAGCCGCGGGTCAACACCGGACCAAAGCCGTCTTTGCCTCGACGCCCCGCCCTCTCCGCTGTCACCAGAGGGGCGAAGGAGACTGGGCTAGAGCCCAAAATGGTGGACGCGTTTGAATGTGGAGGAGGAGGTGGTTAAATAGGCGGAGTTAGCCGGGCGTTACAGAGGGGAGAAGCCATTTTCGAATGGCGATAAAGATGGTTGGGCGTAATGGCAAGGAGATTTAGAGGTTACGCGAGGATGGTGGTTGATCGGGCTACATGGAGTGACGTTATAAGAGGGAGAGGTGGCAGGAGTCGCCTTCCAAAATAGGAAGGGGGCGGTGGTTTCACGTGATGTAACGGCTGGAGAAGGGGGGTGTCTGGAGGTAGGGGACGACTGGTCAACCGTTGGATCTAGTGATCCAACGGGTAGGATGATGGTGCGGACGGAGGGTTAGGATCAAAAGGTCTGATCGGACAGTGGGGATTAGGCGTCGATGAGCGGTTTAGATGGCTAGGAGGGGAAGATCGTATGGTGGAGATTGAAGGGGTGACGTGGAGAAGAGAGAGACGTAGGATGGGTGTTGGATCGGAGGGCTTAGATGAAAGCGGAAGTGAGTGGCGACGATTTGATCTGGGATCAGATCATACGGCTAGGAATGGAGCGGGTTATGGACGGCGGAGATGAGGGCGATCAGGGGCAGATCCAACGGCCCAGGAAGGCGCCGGGTGGCGAGAGGGGAGGCGGGACACGTGGGCGCTCCAGAGAGCGCCACGTGGCCCAATGAGAAAATTCCGAGAATAATTACAAAGAAAATTATAAAAGAAATAGTTAAATGCCGAATTAGGAAAAAGTCAAAACATGAAAGTTGCTTGTTTCGACGAGATCTACAACTTTCATGTTGGACAAAAAGCCAAAAGAGGTCAACTATGCAAAACGTATTTTTGGGGGTATTTTTAGGGGGATAAAAACACCGATTTTGTGGTTTTGAGATATTTTTGTATTTTTAGTATTTTTAATGGTCAATGAATTATAGACAATTATTCTACCTAATTTTTAGGGGTTTATTGAGGATAAAATAATTATAAGAAAAATAGAGGAAATTAAATACAATAAATTAATGGTAATTTATACACAATATACTACAGGATAATAACAAGGAATTAGAGGGTATTTTTATTGGATTGATTAAGCAGGGGTTTTAATTAGCGGCTTTTAGCATGATGAATACGAGATTCATCATACCCCTATACTTAAACCATGCTCGTCCTCGAGCATCTAAAGAATGAAGGAGTCGGATTAATTCCTGACAGTGTGCGTGAAATTTTCAAGGCTTGATCTTTCGAAGACCCTTGACCTAAGTGATCCTAAAATTCTGGGTTTATCCAAGCCTTAGTCAGAAGGAATCCAACTTCTCTTATTATCAGACTCTCTTTTTGTACATATAATATAAGGATATGACATTTAGTGTACTGCATTTCATGAGAGCCGAGTCGATGCATCACTCAAAGTTCCAGTCCCAAAGACTCTCCTCTAGACTCTATCCTCAATACTAGGGAATAAGTCTATTCTTGCTTCAGTCAACCGTCTCATTAGTTTGTCAGACTTGAAATGTTGATGGACAGCCAGATGATGGAGGTAATGGGATTGTGTCTATTTTTCTCACCCTCACATTGGAACAAGGGGCCTCTCGAGTGCCTTTTTACTCAACACATGTAAATTTTAATATTGTTGATCAATGTGTCCGTCAAGAGAGTTGGAGTCGTTTGCACTTGTTTTTCTGGGAGTACACCGAGGTGTGTCTTTCTGAGTATCAAAGATACCTTCGACACCCAGACTTGTATCGCTTACGATGCAGGGACCTTTTTGTGGTGTCAGCCCGGCTCCTTGGTCCTAATTAGCGCTTGGTCCAAGTGGACACTTTGAAAATGTTTGGGAGCGCTCGCCATTGGTGGAAGCTCATTTGTATTTTGACTTTAGTATTCATAGCTTTTTCTTTGACATTTCATTTCTTTTGTTGGCTAGCTCCACTGCTTTTACCAAAAGATGGCGCACACTGATCAACAATTTACATTAAGTTTCATCACCCTGGCACATAGGTAAATATCAAAGAGATAGCATATTGAATCTTGTTCACATACTGGCTAGGGTTTTGCTGACACTCAGATTTTCTGAAGCCTTCATTAACTTTATCCCATCCTCGAATATCATTAGATCAGGTCTAAACTCAAATCTCTGGTTCCTAGTTCTTCAAGTGATATCTCAACTCAACTCATGAATCATGCTGTTGTGGAAGTGACTGTGCTGATCATATTTTTTTGAAGGTAGAGATGAAGAGTGCAATATAGCACTCAAATCTTTCAAACCAGGGAAATGTGGATATTTAAGTCTAAAAAAAATCCTAATGACTAAGACATGTTAACTCAGACTCTCAAGATCACAGAAATCCAGTGTCCTCAAAATCCTCAATCCTTGAGTGAATGTGAATGTGTCAGGAATACACCAACTTCTTGGTTAGTGATTTTTTTGTGTGATTTTTGTCTTTTGCAGATTGTTATGGGTTTCAATTTTTTTTAATTCCTCAGAGAGACAATGAGTGACCCAGGCTCAAATAAAAGTATAAACTCTCAGCCAGTATGGGAGTAAGTACGGGCCGAGACCCGTGTTACTTGAGGACGGGGCCAAATGCGATGTCCTCTAAACCACCCACTCTGCTTAGGGAGACCGAGCTTCCCTCACTGAAAATATCTACTAAGCTTAGTAGTCAGAGTCAAATTCCAAGAAAGATTTTTAAATTTTTTTAAAGGACTATTTACAAAAATTAAACCCTCTATTTTAATAAACAATTTTTACAAAACTCAGTTCACTAGTTTACCAAAACCCAGCTCCAAAAATAAAATTTTAAAAGAGATTTAAAACGCGAGCTAAGGCTAAAGTAAATATACAGTAATATACGGTACACCCCTCTATACTTAAATTTTGCTATGTCCTCATAGCACAAGTGCCATGAAGCCAAGGCTTGGTTCAAATATAGGGTGATATAGAGGAACTGAGGAGGAGGGTCCCCCTATACTTAGGCCAAAATTGACCTAAGTACAAGAAGACTGAACGAGGGAGGGATGAGCAGGCAGCTATACTTAGGCTACAAATAGCCTAAGTAAGGTCTGCGTTAGGGGGGGTTCTATGATACAAGGGTGAGGGGGAGGGGGTTCGTGAAATATATACACAGAGAGAGAGATAGAGATAGAGATAGAGAGAGAGAGAGTGAAATATACAGGGGGATGGTGGGAGTGAGTGTGTATGTGCAAGTGTAGGTGTGTGGGGGGGATAGATCATCAAGTGGTCTATTTTTTTTCTCTTTTTTTTACAACATGCAAAACTGGAAATAAATATGCAGATGCAAGATTTTTTTTTTACAATATGCAATGCAGGCTGTCTGATATAAAACTCCTAAAATTCTTCCCGAATTCTTTTGCGGCCTCATCGGCGGAAGCTCCCGACTTCACACCTCCATGGGGATCAAGCGTCCTCGATCATCATGGGCCCTGCCACAAAAGAGAAAAGTTAGACACACCGAGAAATTAAATCAGCAGATATGATGCAGAAATTTATGCATGAAACGAGGACCTAAAAAATTTTGAAATTATTCAACAAATAAAATCAAAATTAAGTAATTAAGCTAAGCCGTGTCTCCGGCAACGGCGCCATTTGATGATGTCAAATTCGCCTCTTTAAGAGTGGAAAAATAGTCGTAGTATAGGAGGCGAATTCGGTTCAACAAAAACCACGAACTTTGAATGTCGTGGAATATTTTTACTTGGCAAGTCTACCAAGGTCGAACACAGGGACACGGTTGCCTAATATGTTTATCGAATTTTGATTCACGAAGCACAGAGTGAGTTAATTTAATTTCAGGTCCTTATGAAGAACTGTGCTATTTACAAAGCGATGCTAAGATGGATGCATTTTTTTATTGATTTTTATGCAAGTTAAAGCGATGCATGAATAATGCAAGAGAATATGTATGCTGCATAAAAGATCACAAGTATACCCTAAAGATATGAGCATCATAATAGAAATAGAAATCAGAGGCAATTTAATCCATCATTAAAAAGCGGTCATCAAGTCAAAGCAATACAAGGAGATCAGGGTCCCACTTTTCACATAAAAAATCACTTTAATTAAAACAGTGGCAAATGAGACAATTAAATAAGCTAAGATGAAGAGAACACAACAAGGATCAAAACGACACTAAAATCATGCAATTTGGACCTACAATGCTCAAGTTATGCTAAAAACAATGCAGGGCATAATTGTAATAAAAATGCAAGAAAATAAAGGGATAAATATTGCATTTAGGTCCCTGGAAGGACCTAAATGCAATTACCAAAAACGCCTGGGCCCTCTTGTAATTTCTCCATTGCGCGTAGGGGCAATTTTGTAATATCCAAAAAGTTGTGGGGCTTCCCTGTAAAATACCCAAGCACGCACGTGAAGCACATGCCTGGAGACCAAAATGCAATTTCATAAAACTTCTGGGTCTGTCCTGCAATTTACCCAGGCCCTCATGTGCGAGGCACGTGAGGCGCCCAGGCTCGGGAAGAGGCTCTGGCTCGGGGCACGTGGCAATGTCTGGAGGCTCGGATCAAGGTTCGGTGGGACCCGAGCCTATAGCTTTGGCTGGAGGTTCGGTATGCCACGTGGCATCGTCTTGGCCGTTCGATCTAGACGATCGAACGACACCTGTAGCTTCTCATTCTCCGCGGGCCACCGGACGAGGCGGGGCTCCGGCGACCCGCCCTTGGCTCCGCCGAGCTCCCATTACTTGTCTGATCATCGAAGGAGCTTCGTGGAGAGTCTGCGAAGATGCTCGTCACTAGTAGAAGCTCCGTCATCGTCTGAAGAAGCACATCGGAGGCAGGTGGTCGGCGTGAAATCTCAAGGTCGGTGAGGTGATTTCAGTTCCGATCATTGACGAATATGCACCTGCAAATGTTAGTTTATAGCCAAAGCGAGCTGCGTGTGAGTGCGAAGGGTTTTGTGAGTGAGTGGAGGCCGTGGGGGCGGCGAGAAGTGATGGCCAAGGTCTTCTTCTCCGGCGACGTTGGAGCAGAAGGCGGTCGAAGTGAGGGGAGGTCCTGGAGAAAAGAAAGGTGGTCGGCGAGGATCAGAGTGGTCGGGCGGAGCTAGTAGGTGGATCGGATGAGGGTGAGGATGGATGTAGCGGACAGGAAAATTAGGAGAAAAAGAAAGAAAAAATAACCTTGCTGGAGCGAAGTGTTGATGAAGGCTGTGACCTGGGATTGAGCTCCAATGGAGCTCGGGGATCTTCGCCCAGCATGTCCGGCCTTGACATGGAGCTCGGCGGACGCCAGAGACGCCCGATACGCAGCGGAGGAGCCGCGGGTCAACACCGAACCAAAGCCGTCTTTGCCTCGACGCCCAGCCCTCTCCGCTGTCACCGGAGGGGCGGGGAAGACTAGGCTAGAGCCCAAAATGGTGGACGCGTTTGAATGTGGCGGAGGAGATGGTTAAATAGGCGGAGTTAGCCGGACGTTACAGAGGGGAGAAGGCGTTTTCGAATGGCGATAAAGATGGCTGGGCGTAATGGCGAGGAGATTTAGAGGTTACGCGAGGATGGTGGTTGATCGGGCTACATGGGGTGACGTTATAAGAGGGAGAGGTGGCAGGAGTCGCCTTCCAAAATAGGAAGGGGGCAGTGGTTTCACGTGATGTAACGGCTGGAGAAGGGGGGTGTCTGGAGGTAGGTGACGACTAGTCAACCGTTGGATCTAGCGATCCAACGGGTAGGATGATGGCGCGGACGGAGGGTTAGGATCAGATCAAAAGATCTGATCCGACGGTGGGGATTAGGCGCCGATGAGCGGTTTAGATGGCTAGGAGGGGAAGATCGTATGGTGGAGATTGAAGGGGTGACGTGGAGAAGAGAGAGACGTAGGATGGGTGCTGGATCGGAGGGCTTAGATGAAAGCAGAAGTGAGTGGCGACGATTTGATCTGGGATCAGATCATACGGCTAGGAATGGAGCGGGTTATGGATGGCGGAGATGAGGTCGATCAGGGGGAGATCCGACGGCCCCAGGAAGACGCCGGGTGGCGAGAGGGGAGGCGGGCCACGTGGGCACTCCAAAGAGCGCTACGTGGCCCAATGAGAAAATTCAGAGAATGATTACAAAGAAAATTATAAAAGAAATAGTTAGAGGCTGAATTAGGAAAAAGTCAAAACATGAAAGTTGCTTGTTTCGACGAGATCTACAACTTTCATGTTGGACAAAAAGCCAAAAGAGGTCAACTATACAAAACGTATTTTTGGGGGTATTTTTAGGGGGGATAAAAACACCGATTTTGTTGTTTTGAGATGTTTTTGTATTTTTTAGTGTTTTTAATGGTCGGTGAATTATAGACAATTATTCTACCTAATTTTTAGGGGTTTTTTGAGAATAAAATAATTACAAGAAAAAATAGAGGAAATTAAATACAATAAATTAATGGTAATTTATACACAATATACTACAGGATAAAAACAAGGAATTAGAGGGTATTTTTATTGGATTGATTAAGCAGGGATTTTAATTAGCGGCTTTTAGCATGATGAATACGAGATTCATCAGTATCCTTCAATAGTGACCTCATGATTCTTCTTGAAAATAAGACCTTTACCCGGTGATCCTTTTATGTAGCATAGAATTCTATTTACCGCATTAGCATGGGAGGTAGTAGGAGCATGCATGAATTGACTCACCACATTTACAACGTGTGTAATATCCGGTCTAGTAAGGGTAAGATAGTTCAACTTTCCCACCAATCTTTGATACCTACCCTTTCCTGCATCATCAAGAAGGTCACCATCCTCTTTATTCAGTTTATGATTTGCCTCAATAGGATTAGTAGTAGGTTTGCATCCCAACATGCCACAATCTTTCAATAAGTCCAGAGCATATTTTCGTTGACTTAGACACATACCTCCTGGAGATCGAGCCATCTCAATGCTTAGGAAGTACTTTAACTTCCTCGAGTCTTTCAATTCAAATTCACCTGCAAGTATTTTCTTTATCCTGGAAATTTCTTCTTCATCATCACCTGTAAGGATCATGTCATCGACATATAATAAAAGAATAGATCTTTTTTCGTCATTCCTCCTTATAAACAAGGTGTGATCTCCATTCACTTGGATATATCCATTCTTATTCATAACCACATGGAGACGTTCAAACCAAGTTCTTGGTGACTGCTTTAATCCATATAAAGACTTTTTTAGTTTGCAACACTTGTCCTTTTCAAACTCAGGTGGCATTTTCATATACACATCTTCTTTAAGATCACCATTCAAGAAAGCATTTTTCACATCTAACTGATACATTTTCCAGGAAAAATGGGTTGCTAGACAAATAACAACCCTGATCGTATTCATCTTGGCAACAGGAGCAAATGTTTCCCAGTAGTCAATCCCATATTTCTAGCTGTATCCTCTAGCCACAAGCCAAGCTTTGAATCTGTCGGCATTCCCATCCGCATCATATTTCATTGCATAGACCCATTTAGAGCCAACAAGGTGAACACCCTTAGGCGCATCAACAATATCCCAGGTATTATTTTTAACCAAGGCATCCATTTCTTCCTTCATAACATTACTCCATTTCGGATCCTTTTTGGCTTCATCAAAATTTTTGGGAACATAATGAGCATCTATAGAGGTAATAAAGCATTTATATCTTGAACTCATATTGGTATAAGCAACAAAGTCCTCCACTGGATAACGAGTAGAGGCTCGAACAGTTCTAGTAGATTTTCTCATAGCAATGGGATGCTCATCCAGTAAAGGGTTGACATTATAAATATGAATACCAAGAGGGAGAGAAACACTTATAGGGCTTTCATGGTCAAAATCACCCATGAAAGGGTTGACGTCATAGTCGGAGGAAAGGTTAACACCCTGGTTCGGTATCATCTCTTCTTCAACTTCCACCACTTTATCTGATCCCTTTCGTCTGCTATAAGTCTGTCCAAATATGCATGCATTTTCACTGTCCTTGTCTCTATCTTGTTCATTATTCTCCCCCACATGGATAGTCTCTGGCATGTCACCAAGAAAGTAAATCCCATTCTCATTTTTCTCAACATTTGTACTCACAGACTCCTCTTGAGGAAATCTCTTAGAGAAGTAGGACTCACTCTCGAAGAAAGTAACATCCTTACTTACATGAAGACGACGTGCCACGGGTTCATAAAATTTGTATCCTTTTTGAGATCCAGAATACCCAAGAAAGATGCATTTCGTGGCTCTTGGATCCAACTTACGCCAACCTGGTCCAGAATTGTGAAGAAAGCAGACACATCCAAAAACTCGTGGGTCCAAACTGAAGGGAGAGGTATCTGGATGGATGACAGAGAAAGGAGTTCTCTTTTCGATTACGGCAGATGGTGTCCTATTGATCAGATAGGCAGCTGTCAAGACGGCTTCTCCCCAAAAATTCTTTGGCACATTTCGCTGGAGTAGTAGTACTCTTGTGACATTCAACAAATGACGATTTTTTCTTTCAGTTATCCCATTCTGTTGCGGCGTGTACCTACATGAGGTTTCATGGATGACACCCTTCTCATAAAGAAAAGCATGTAGGGAACTTTTCATGTACTCCTTGGCATTATCAGTCCTAAGAGTTCTTACTCTTGTTACATATTGTGTGCTTACCATATTTATAAAGTTCTTTACAGCAGCAGAAACTTCACTTCTTTGTTTTAAAAGGTACACGTAAGTACTCCGTGAAAAATCGTCAATGAAAGTGATGCAGTACATATAGCCACCCATGCTCTTCACACTTGACGGACCCCAAACATCAGAATGCACCAATTCGAATGCATAAGTAGATTTACCAGTAGATGCAGGAAATGTAGTTCGTGTTTGCTTTGCAAATTGGCAAACCTCACATTGCAAATCATCCTCAGACAATCCAGAGAAAATCTCAGGCATCAACTTATGTAGAGAAGAAAAATTGATATGACCAAGACGTTCATGCCATTTTCTTACTAAAGTAGAATTGTCCTTTTCAAAGCGAGCTTTCATCACAGATGTAAGGGCTTGACCCACTCGAGCTGGAAGACGATATAATCCATCCTCAACTAATCCAATTCCAATCTTCTTCCCTGTCTGTAAGTCTTCTAAAACACACGAATTGTGATAAAAAATAAGCCTGTAGTGCAATTCTTTAGTAATCTTACTGACTGACAAAAGATTTATTAGGAAATCGGGGACGTGAAGTGCATCAGTAAGGAGGAAACGATCAATAACAGAAATCGTTCCTTTTCCAGCAACAGTAGCTGGAGACCCATCTGCTACTGTAAATTTCTCTCTTCCAGACGATAACTTGTAATCATGAAATATTCTATGATCACCTGTCAAGTGATCGGAAGCACTACTGTCGATAATCCACTCAGATTTAGTAGAGCAAACATTGCTAGTTCTCCTCATATTAAAAGCTGAACCATTGTCTGTCGATTGCAAGGAGACATGTTCTTTTGTAAATGATTTCTTCAAGAAGGACTGCAACTCCATAATGGTATCCTTTGTCGAGTCGGGTTCTGTGGATGCTCCAAGCATCATGGGATCATTCACCAGAAAATTCGTAGCCTTTAGACTTTGACTATCTCAGCCTTATCCCACTATAAGTAGGGTCGGCTACATGAATTCTTGCTCAAATCCATGTTGAAAGATTCGACTATTTTTACGCTGGCTGTCGACTACCTAACGCAACCACTGCAAGAGTGGGATTTGAACCCTGATCTTTTGTGTGGTAGACACACATGTTAAAAGACTTTGACTATCACTCACAAATATTTAATCATACACCTTGAGTACAATAGGAGTAGTAGTTCAGCACAAAGAACTTGAAACATAGAGGAACTCAATGAGGCTCTTTGTGGCTTTTTATCGAACACTTGGTGGACAACAATAAACAACCCAATTTTCTCCAGCAAAAGAGGGGTAGAAAATGTCCCAAGAAAAGGGCTATACCCCCACAAGGCCACAACAACACTTAAGAGCACAAAGGTCACACCAAGGGTTGTTCCCCCAACAACCAGGGAACTTATCTCACAACACCAATGGAGTTCGGATCAATTTTAGACGCCAAAAAATACTGTAGCAGCAGCAGCAACAGCCTCTTGCGGGTGGATTCAGACCTTCACAACAACTCCATAACGCGTGGAATGGTTGCCGCAACGCAATATGGTTGATCGGTGACGAGAGAAATCAAAAATCACCACCAAAAGACAAAATCCAGCACGGTAGAACCAATTTCCAGCATTCCGAGCAGCAGAAACCACAATCATATGCCTCAACGAGGCTCTGATACCATGTTAGAATCAAATGCACTAAGCACACACAAAAATGGAGACACGGATTTACGTGGAAAATCCTACGGAGAGGGAAAAACCACGGGAGCTCTCAATCCCTAATCTCCCTCACTAGAGATTAGGGCACTCTTCACTAAAACTATCTTCAAATGAGGAGGGATGAGTACAATATATAGAGAAGGATGGGTAAACGGTCTCTCATACGAAGATCCGTTTACCCATATAAGTATAATAACTCAACAAATCTATTCGAGAAGATCTTATATGAGGCCTTAAGAAAACAAAACCTGCTCTATTTCATTAGCAACGGTTTTTTTTTTTCATTTTTACTTGGTGCATCTCTTCGCCAATCCCCTATGTCTTGATCGTATGGTTCAATAAATAATTAATTAAATCAAGGTATTGATAGAGTAAGGAAGAAATTTAAAAAACTAAAACTAATTCAGCAGACTAAAGATTCTTAAAAAAATGAACCAGGAAATGAACAGAAATTTTCTGAGATGAGTTTGTTAAATGCATACTCTATTTCACCACCATGGACACCTATTGAGTATAGCTTTGCAGGTACCTGCCCTTCCAATTGATTATTGTTCAGTAACCTAAAAGAAAAAGTTGTCTGGAGATTTATACTGTGCAGAGTTTAAAAATGGCATAGGCCTTTCTGCAAACATTGGACTTAACAGATAACTTCAGGCAACTAAAAGATGGCATGTATCGACCAATGGAAAATAAAATATGCCAAACCTTCATGTTCATGAAAAACTACAAAACATAGTCTTACATTAGAAACAGCTGATATACCATTCACGGTTTTAAAGAAGTTTAACATATCTATATTTGTTCAAGAATATGTACTGAAAATCTCTCATGAAGGATGCATTTTGGAAACGGTTAGAAAATTGAAAGCGGAAGCAATAAAATGGAAAAAGATAAATAACAAAGAACAGCGGGATTTTACGTGGAACCTTACTCCGTGAGGAGCAGGATGAAACCACGGGAGAAGCCCTCAAAGGGGCGGATATTCTATTGAACTTTCTCATATGTTACAGGAGGCCTGGGGCTCCTTATATAGCCTCCACAGGGCCTCCAAGTCCCACCGTTGGACGATGTGGGACTAAACCACTGGATTGGGTAAATGGATCCTGCAGGTATCCATTTACCCATCTACAACACAATAGGCGCACTACCAAATACTCCAACACTCCCCCTCAAGCTGGAGCATGCAATGCTCAGCTTGGACAAACAGACAGAAACTCAACTCAATGCTACAGGACACTATGGACAATATCAACCCAACGCGCACATTGCTGCAGTCGAGGACATTGCTTCTCATGCCGTGCAGGTTAGGAGGACGAACGGGCTGGAGTGTGAGTCAACTGAAGACTCGGAATCTGACCATCGAGTCTGAAAATTGCGCCTGAAGTCTCCTCGTCGGAGAACTGGGTCTCTCCCATCTGGCTCAGAGAATGGTGCACTGCTCTGGTGTACCTATGATACCACATGAAAACCCCTGCCAACATATGGCATAGGGAATGGTCCTCTACTCTGGAGTCCCTATGGCTCACATGAAAATTCTGGCCGAACAACAAGAAGAAGAATGATGGGGACCTCTGACAACGATGGCACCATATGCTCATCTGAAAATGACCGCACACTCGTGCGTGTCTGAAAACAGAGGACTCGGGATCAATCGTCAAGTCTGAAAAATCTGATCATCTGTAGAGTTTGAAAATTCTGAACTGGTCTGGAGACTGGATAATCTGCATCTGGCATCTGAATCTGGAGCACAAGACCTGTGACTCTACATATACACTCCCCCTTTTCTCCCATACTTGTCGGAAAACATGGACGTCGACAAGTTGGGAGAATACAAAATAATGGGGATAAAACAACATGAAAATTCTTGAATAATTCATTGTGGCTTTCCATAATTTTTTTTAAGCCGTCACTCTCTCTCTCTCTCTTTTAAGCCGTTCCTTTTTTTTACGACTTTTCATCAACAATTTTTTTCTTCCTTTTTTTTCTTTTTTTTCTCTATTTGCGTACGGCTTTTTCAATTTGTACGCACCTTTTCTCTCTCTCTCGCTCTCTTTTTATAACAAATGACTCACCCTTTTTTTTAACAATCCTCCTACCTCCTGCCCCTTTTTTTCGAGGCCCACAGAAGCACCCTCCTTTTTTTATTACAAACTTCATCATCATTTTTTTTGGACAAATCTCCCTCTCTTTGGACTGCCGCAACCCCCTTGGATTTTTTTTTTGTTTTTTTTAATCACCCCCGTTTTCTTTTCTTTTTTTTAATCGAACACTTGGGGCTAAATAATTCTCACACCTCAAATTAGGGTTCCCAATCGGGAACCCTCTCTTCAAATGCCCCCGATGGGGCTTCGGGCGCCGCCCCTGGATCTGAAGGGTGCCGCGCTGGAGGGAAGCGCCGCATGTGGGAGGCGGGATGGTGGGAGATCGCTTGCCGCGTCTGGAGATGTGTGCGACCTCGCGCGGATTAGAGAAGGTTCGCTCGGAGGAGCGAGATGCGATCCTGGAGGGGAGGGCTCCGCTCACTGCTGGACCCGCCGCCGCTGAAGGAGGAGATGCGCCGCGAAGAGGAGTTGCGTGACCTCGGAGTGCGTCGCCAGCGCATGATCAAGAGGAGAGAGTAGCACCATCTGGGATGGCTTCACCTAGCGATGAAGAGGCGGCACCGACAGAGGCAGCAGGGAGCAGGCCTGGTGCTGGCCTCCGCCTAGGGCTGCGACGGGGTTTGAGGAGAAAGGCTGCGCCGTATTCGCGCCTTGCGCCTCTTGGAGGTGCAGATCTGAAGAGGAGCCCTGGCTGTTGGGACCGCCTGCCTGCGAGGTATTTGCCGCAGCGATCTGGAATCGCGTCTGGAACCGCTGGAGATTCCTCGCGCCGCCTGCGCGAGGGCTTGGCTTTGAAGATGACGCAGGGCCTGGATGGCGGTGCGCACACCTGGGGCTTCTGGATGGTGATGTGCGCCTGGGGCTGCGGCGGGACAGGAGCGTCGCCGCTTCGTCTGATTCGGAAACAGGGGCTCCAGGCCTGGAGAATGAATCGCCTGGAATATGGCCTGGGGGGTGCGCCATCGCCTGGGATATGGCTTCGTGAAACAAGGGCTAGATGCTGATGGAGGATGCGTGCACGAGCACGCCTTGAGGCATGCCTTTTCTTCTTTGAGAACAGCGGCTGTACGATGCGCTCTGTTGCTCACGAACAGGAACTCGGACATTGAGATCTGCAGCTTGCATATTTTACAGTTACGGGAACCCTAAAACTTGAATAGAACTTGAACACGTAATGATAATCATCTTCATCAAATCTCGAACAAAATAATAAACAAACATAGAATCCTCGAGAATCGAACCGCTCTGATACCATGTTAGAAAATCGAAAGCGGAAGCAATACAATGGAAAAAGATAAATAACAAAGAACAGTGGGATTTTACGTGGAACCCTACTCCGTGAGGAGCGGGATGAAACCACGGGAGAAGCCCTCAAAGGGGCGGATATTCTATTGAACTTTCTCATCTGTTATAGGAGGCCTGGGGCTCCTTATATAGCCTCCAACAGGGCCTCCAAGTCCCACCGTTGGACGATGTGGGACTAAACCACTAGATTGGGTAAATGGATCCTGGAGGTATCCATTTACCCATCTACAACACAATAGGCACACTACCAAATACTCCAACCGAAACCATATAAACATTTTCATGAAGCACTTTTTAAATAGAACATCCCATCATACAAATACCCTACATAATTACATATATGTCTTCATAAACGTTAAGACATACCAATACTCTTATATGCTACATAATTACATATATGTCTTTATAAATATTAACATATTGTACTGAAATAAATGGACCTTGGTTGTGTATCCTCTTAACTGATCCCCCCCCCACCATCTTTTTCTCCCCGTATATGTAAGTGTGCAGGTGCACATGTGCATGAGTACATGCATGGATGTGTTCACGTGTGTGTGCTGGTATGTGTGAGTGCATGTTTGTGTGTTGTACACATCCTTCGATTATTACATAACAATGAGAAACCTAGCCACCTGATGTTAAGCCACTACCATTCCAGTGGTTTACTCGCTCTCGTAGAAGAGGGTTCCACAAAAATTGCATCCTATGTGCATGATTATTTCCTCATTTTTTACTTGGGATTAAAGCAAATTTGATCAAGGGTTGGTCCTTCCCAGAGGTTCTCCATGTATTGAATACACATCGAGGATATCCACACAATTGCTGTCATGTAGTTCACGACTTCCATGATTGCATGGAGGTTTCCAAACAACGTTGGGCCATAGGTTAATGTTAAACCACATTTCATGCCTTATTGTGGAGATTTGAGGAGGAGCATACTACCTTATGTTGCCATGTGATCAATCAATCGACTAATGAATCACTGCATCTAGCGTTATGTCAATCGCCAACTAAAGTTGTTGAGAAGCACTCTACCCACAAACCCTAGGGGTAAATTAGTCATCTCATATACCATGTGTATTGTAACCCTAGGCCTCTCTACCTATATAAAGAGCCCTAGGGATTTCCTTTCTGAATAAGAAAAACTATTATCCCTCTCAACTTGGTATCAGACACCTCCCCCCTCCCCCCCGCCCGCCGCCAAATCCCGCCCCTCCCCCTCCGTCAATCCTCGTCCCATCGGGCTCCAATTCCAATCCATGTGCTTGCAACCTCCCTCCTTCCCTCGACCCAAGACGTGCCTCCCCTCCGTCCCCGCATCGATCCATGCTCCCCCCCCCAAACCTGCAAAGCCCCCCCCTTCCTGCGGAACAACATCGCAACGCCCCTCCCCTCCAACCCGCGCGCCTCCCCCCAGACCCCGCAAGGCCCCCCCTCCAGACCCTCAACCACCCCGTGCCTCTCTGCAAAGTCTCCCCCTCCCCGCAACCCGCAAAGCACCCCCCCCCCCCCGACCCGCAACCACCCCATACCTCTCCGCAAAGTCCCCCCCCCCCCTGCGGCCCTGCAACCCGCAAAGCCCCCCTCTAAAACCCGCCCCCCCCAGACCCGCAACCACCCCAGAACTCGCGCCTCCTTCCGCCCAACCCGTGGCCTTCCCCCCCCCCCCTCTATCTGTCCACGCACGCATCCCCCACCCCCACCCCACAACCGATCCCCCGCAACCCCCCCCAGGAGCCCTCTCCTTCACGCCTCCCCAACGCCCCCCTCTATCTGTCCACCCACGTCGCCACCGACCCTCACGGAGCCCCCCCTTCCCCGGTCGCGAGCCCCGCAGCGCTTCTGGGCCCCCCTACGGCTCTTCCCTCTGCGCTCCAGCCTGTGGACGCCCTTCTCCCCTGTGGCTCCCTCCCCCTTGGAGCCCCATACGTGCCAGACACCTCTCTCTCTGGCTCTCACCTTCAGGCAGCACGTACCCCGCAGTTCTTACGGGTCCAGTCTTCACCAGCTCTTCAGCATCGACTCCAGCAGAGCCTCTTTGCGGCTCCCGTCTTCTCCAACCCCTCTCCCCGGCGTTCATGCATGCTGTTATTCAGCCTCCGCCTAATATGATATAGGAAAAAGTTGTTATTTTCATACCTTACCTTTAATACAGA